>CANTUZ010000005.1:69757526-70357526 GCA_947846985.1 Fratercula arctica
GCAATGAAGACAATCTATTAGTAAGTTTTTGAAAATTTTGTCCTTTAAAGCAAAACCAGGATTTGTATTTGTCTTATTTCTCACTTTCTGTAAGGAAAGGGGAGTCTCAGGACATTATTAAGCCCTTGGAAGGGCCTCTCCAAGGATAATGAAATGAGGTGAAGGTGCAAGAGAGCATCAGGGATGTTTCACAAGGGAATCGTACAAATAGCATCAAAGGAGAGTTGTCAGAGATGATAATAACCAGAGGAAGAATGCAGAGGACATCAGGGTAGAAAAGTCCATCTGCTACCAGACGTTCATCAGCCTGAAGAGAGGTTCTGAGGTCAGCCCTGAAGTGGTCAGGCTAGACTAGATGATCGTTGTAGGTCTCTTCCAACTGAAAATTCTCTTCTTCTCTTCTCTTCTCTTCTCTTCTCTTCTCTTCTCTTCTCTTCTCTTCTCTTCTCTTCTCTTCTCTTCTCTTCTCTTCTCTTCTCTTCTCTTCTCTTCTCTTCTCTCTCTTCTCTTCTCTTCTCTTCTCTCCTCTCCTCTCCTCTCCTCTCCTCTCCTCTCCTCTCCTCTCCTCTCCTCTCCTCTCCTCTCCTCTCCTCTCCTCTCCTCTCCTCTCCTCTCCTCTCCCCTCCCCTCCCCTCCCCTCCCCGCCTCTCCCTGCCTCTCCTCGCCTCTCCTCGCCTCATTTCATACCAGAAGGTGCTTGCCTGTGGGATCTCCTGGGAAATAGCTGGGAAAATGCCGGACAAGGCAGCCAGGCTGCAGCACAAAAGGACGACGCTGTGTCAGCGCACGCTGCGTTGCAAATTGATGCAAACTTGGGAGGAAAAGCTGCTGTAAGGCCGAGTGATTCTTGCTGGATTATGAGAAATAGGAGCAATCATTCCGACCCCTTCTCTGTTCCCTGCCAGATTTAACAGGCCCCGTCACATCCCCTCTCAGTGCCTCCTCTCCAGGCTGAAGAGCTTTGACTTTGCCTCTCCCCGCGCAAACCCTCTTTGAATCCTTCCATGAGTCCCTTCTGCCCCTCTCTATGCAGATGGCAGAGGCAGAAAGTCTCCAGACCACGAGTTCTGCCAGGTGTTTGGGAGCACGGCACTGAAAATCTGGCTGCTTGTCATGCGTTTTCCCTGGATGGATTTTCTGCTGGCCCCTAACTCTTCCCCACGCTGGAGAGAGATTCACCATGGCCTCCCCCTCCCCAGGGAGCCGTAACAAAACACGCTCACCTGGTGGCTCATCTCCAAAAAAAAAAAAAAAAAAATCCCCACCTTTAAATAAACAAATTGTCACTGTGATCTCAACTGCCTTTCCAGCCTATTGGAAATGGGACAGAAATTTCAGGACTTACTAAAATGAAAGGACGGAGATACACGAAATGACCCGCAGGACTGTGTAAGCCTTGCTCCCTGAGGAGTTAGGCTGAAAATGTCAAGTATTACTGAGCACAGCAGAACTACAAATTTTGTGCTGCACCCAAAATAAATTGGGATTTACATCCCTCATCAGATTGTCAGTTTTTATAGCTTTTTTTTTTATTATTATTAATTTTCACTCCGTAATTAAGGAATATGAGAGAAGCATTGTATTCTGGTGGGATTACAGCAAATAACAGGGATTGTGAAAGGCCTTGAGCCACTAGAGTAATACTTTAATCCTTGCAAATACACCCTGTCCTCCTGTCACTTAAAAAAAAAAAAAGCAATATACTAAAAAAAAAAAAACCTCTAACAATAATACAAAGCATTCCCCAGGGAGACACATCTGACAGTCCTGGCAGCTCGGCTTTCTTTGACGCTCACGTCCGGAGCACTGATACACCAACTCCGCAGAAATCAGCAGCTGACTGGGAGTAGGCATTGACCCATGCATGCAGTCTGTCCTACAGGCTCGGCTTGCCACTCTGGCACAGCGACTCTCGCTTGGAAAGGGTCTTGTTCCCACAGATAAAAAGTTTCCATAAACAAAAAGTCAGGGAAAAAATCTATCCAACGAACTTAAGGGTGTTTTTGTCAGGAAACCAATGCCAAAACCAAACATTTTTGCATCGGTGTTTGTGGCAGCCTTACCGGCCTCCACAAACCTTTACGGAATTGGGTGGGATGGGGACAGTGGGGTTCACGTCTGGGTCCCTCAGGCAGATTGGAGACAGGGTGGCAACTGCCGGCAAGGGTGCAGAGCACCTCCATTTGACAGTGGATAGCTCGCTCAGCTGGGGTGTAAATACAGTATATATAATACTTCCAGCAGTAATATATATAATACTGGCTGTCTTCATACTCCATGGTATGTCCCCTTGGATCTCCTCTTGGCCCAGTGTGGAGCTAAGACATAATTACTATGAGGGGAAGGAGGAGCAGGTCAACGTGTTTGGAATAAAGTAAAGAAAATGCTTCAGCCCATCAGTGTGAGTACTGAATATCCTACGGATAGGACGAGGGAAAGGGTTCCAGCTTGTGAGATGCGGTGGGATAGTGGAATTTGTTTTTTTAAGAGACCGGCATAGCTCTTTTTTGATGCTGTGAATTTCAGTGCTGCTGTTTGTCACCGCCTGTGGTGCAGGTCACCAGAGAGTAAGACTTGTCTGGAAACTCTGAGTTTTATCTTGTGAATTAATTTGAACACGTGCTTAGGAGCTGACAGCTGACAGTCACAAATCTAATCAAGAAAATGACGGAGGCAACCACCATAACTGAAAAGGGCAAAGAAATGTCAGCATTTGCAAAACGTAACAAGAAGCAAAGTATGTATGTAGATTGTCATCTCATTTCACCTACAATAAAAATAGACTTTTAATTTTGGAGGGTTGTAAAATAGTTTATCTCCACACAGACCAACGCAACGCCGCCGCAGAAGGAACCCCAGCGAGGGCTCCCTCTTCAGCGCTGGTTTGCTCCTTGTGCATTCATTTCTCCGGCAGCGTGCCATGGACACACAGCACGGGCAAATCGGAGAGCAGCACTTCACCCAACCACCAGAGAAGTCTAATGGTCTACTGAGGCCTTTTCAGATTATGTAGCAGCTAGCCAGTGAAAATCTGGAGCTTTTGCATTCTTTAATCAGCTGGTACCATACTTCAGGAAGAAATAACTCTTCTAATTCTTCACGTTACAGTGCTCTGGAAACCCCTTGATTAAAAGTGTGCCTGGTTGTGCTGTACATGTCCAGAGACGGTGATAGCTCCTGGCCCCAAACTGCAGTTTCAATAGAAGAGCTGGACAAGAAACAGAAATACCCACGTCATGCCTGAAGCAGGGAATGGGCACCAACCCCACTGAGGTCCAAATGGGCAACCTCCACATTGGACCACAGAGACACTGACCTTGACAAACCCGGCCTTGTCATGCAGTAAGGTGCAGGTTGGATGTGGAGATGCTTTGCTACACCAGAGCAGTACACAAAGGCAGGTATGCACAGCTGGAGAGCTGTGTGTGCCCATCACGTCTATACCCACATGGCTGGCATGGGGAGGAGTGCTCTGAAAGGGCCTGCTCTGGCATGGCACACACATCTTCATGCAGGTTTCTCTTGTTTTGCTTCACAGGGATTGTGTGGGCATCATGGAAAGGCAAAGAAATGGACTTCAACCCTCAACTGTTTGTATCGACGGGTTAAACCTTCTTACTCCGCTGGCACCGAGCAAGGGAAGGAAAGGCCCCAGCAGGGAAGAGGGTGGCATGGCTTCTTCATGCTCTAATCAAAACCGTTCACTACCTAGCAAGAGGTGGAGGGATGGGGAGAGACAGTCCTTTCTTACGTCTCTCAGGAAGGCAGGGACCCACCAAGCACGAAATATTGCCCACCAAACGCAGTCCCTCCCGACCGCCCTCCGCTCTTCACCGCAGTGGATCCGGGGGCAGGAGCAAAGGCAGCATGCAGCCAAAGAGGACAAGACAGAAAATACTGCTGGCAATTGAAAAGGTAACCAAAAATACTGAGTGATTTTTTTTTTTTTTCTTTATAAAATGTACATAAAGAACATATACCCTTCGAGGTAAAAGTGAGACCAGTTTGTAATTTAACCAGATACATCAACAACAATGACAAAAAATAAATCTACAGTGGGTGTGCTAGTAAAATAAGAGACCAAGTTTTGGCTATATACAATACTTGAGATCGTTAAAATGTAATAATCGTTATATATACATTAAATACATACAATTACAGCTATTTATATAATATTTACACACACAAACACAGAGATTTTTTTTTCCCTTTGCAGTTGGTAGTGTGCAAGCAGAAGCGCATCTGATCTTTCCTGAGAAGGTGCTGAGGCTGCTAATTCTCACTCGCAGTAACGTGTGCGTCTCCAGTCTCTTTTGTGGTCAAATCTTTGAAAACCGATTCAATAGATTTGCAGTCGCGGTTGTTGCAGTGTTCCTGTTTCTGCCCTATGGGCAGAGGACTGCAAACCTCCAGCCTGCGGAAGGCGAAGACTTGTTGCATGCAAAGGTCCTGGATCCTGAGGAATCGGTGGTGATGTTTCTCCAGATACCAGCCATGACCTTAGCTGTGAGCAAAGCTACACGAATATTCATTTGTCCAAGCACTTGCCAACATTCAAGTCTCTTTCCCAATGGAAAAAAACGTACAGAGAATAGAAACGGAAGGAAATTCATGGCAAATCACCTGTCATAGGTCCCTGGTAGGCTCCGATAAGGTGACATTCAACCTGATCACGTCATACAAAGAACCAGCTAGGAGAGACCATGTTAGGTGAGGTTACCAGATGCATGGAGACACATCTACAGGGGAAATGCAAACATAATCACCCTATTTATGTTTCAGTTTCCTGTCAGGCGTCCAACACAGAGTTTTAATCAAAGTACTAGAGTTGCTCTCGTTAAGTCACAAAATGTGGCGAACGACTGGGAGCTCACTGCTGAACTTGGATGGTTTTGGGTGTTTGAGGAGGGGCACACAGGGAGGACGGAATTACTCCCCACATGGACAGTGTCATGGCATTCTCTGATGACTTGACCAGTTTGTTCTCACTTGAGTAGTCCCATTATAACACAACTATTTCTCTGAGAGATATGGGTAAGATCGTATTTTATTAAAGGAAAGTCTCAGTGTCACCACTGAAACCTCTGAAAGACTTGCTCTCCAGAAGCGCTCAAGTGTAAGTGGGGTGACACCTTCACAGACTTTGGATGTGTTTTTTTGGGGGGAGAAATAAAACACCCTTCCCATGATAGAAAGCACATAGTACAAGCTCCCTAATCTGACAGATACAAAGGAAAACTATGTTGTATTTTAGTATGTCACACCAGGACGTACTATCCCAAGTATCCTGTGTTTGGGTTAATAATAGCTCCTAGTTTTTAATATATATCTTTTCTAACCCAGAGATACTCCAGTGTGGCCAAAAACAGCCAAAAAGGGGACCTGAAGGTGGTCTGAGGGTACAGAGCATGAGGAGCTTAACAACAGAAAGGGAGGAAAAAATGTTTTAAAGTTACTGGCACAAGAACAAATGACTCTAAACTGGCCACGAACACGTCTACGCTGGACGAGAATGGGGGTGGCAAACCACCCAGCGGCGAGGTTTTGCAACCGCCTTACGAGCAGCAAAAAATCAAACGCATCCTCCCTCTTCTACCTTTTAACGGGTTTTAAGGCTGACGAATTTGTGAGCAGGGGCACGGCGGGTGGTCGCCGGCAGCAGGAGCGCCCAGCACGTCCCTCCCCAGCACGAGTCCCGCAGAGCACCTTCCCTTACCAGGGCACGTTCCCATGGGGGTCTACGGGGTGACACTGGGGTTGGGGTTTAGGGAAAGATGACATAAAAATTCCGAAGACCGAAGGCCCCAGGACTGCAGGATCGCATGAGCTGTGGGTCGCTAAGCTCCTTTGCATGAAGGCATATCAAATGGTTAGTACGTGCTGGTTTAATTCCTCCTGTGCTGCTGAGACGGGGCGGCCAAAAATGAGGGAGCACGCTCCCGTGGTGTTGCTTTGTTGGGAAGAAAAAAACCCCAGAAATGTAATAATAAGCTTTTTTATAGCTTTTTATAGTTTTATGGGAAAATACAAGAATTAATCCAGATGGCACCCGATCTCTTGATTAGCATATATAGGCAGAGGGTGCTTAAAATACCAAAGTGTATCTTTTTTATTGAGCTGCTCTAGAAAGCCATTCTTCTGATGGATCACAGTTCTTCGCAGGGAGGAAGAGAGTTTCAATTATCCTTTGATACATGAAAAAACATTACTAGCGAGTAAACCCTCCAAAAATAAAACCAGGTAAGCCTCTTCCAACAAGGGTGGAAAAAAATTGGATCATTCTGACTAAACTACTCACCACAAAGGGATTTCACTGACCTTACAAGGCAGTAAAAGAGAAACCAAACTTGAACAAAAAGCTGATGTTTTAACTGATTAACTCTGTTTTAAAGTTTGGGGATCCTAATTGCCCCAAAAAGCTGTTCAAACTAAATGACGCCATTTACACCAGTGATTTCAAGTGCTGGGTGTCAAGAAGGAAACCGCTCCGGCGTCGGTGGAGGTCGGTCCCTGTGCACGGGGCTGCAGCCGCTCGGGGACTGGCAGCTGCAGCTCCATCTCATTTGGGCCAACCAGCAATTCCTCACCAAAATTAAGAGGAAATGTCACATCTCTAAGGATTTCTGTGGGCCTGACAGTAGCACACGCTTAGATAACAGTCTCCAAAAACTGGCTGATACGAGATGAGCTCAGTGTAAAGATCCTCCACTAGTTAACGCCTTCATCACAAAAGCCATCACCACTTTGATGGGCTCTCAAGGACCTGCTCCTGCCTTCAAATCCTAATTGTGCATTTGTAGTGTGATTTGTAATGTGTTTGCCCTCTTTTAGCCTATGCTCTTTTATCCTTCCTTGCGTCCCGTCCAGGATTCAAGCCTGGCTGGAGAAGTGGTGGGTTGGTAGCACAGCGAGATCAAAGTACCTCGTAATTGTACGGGGGATTTCACATTCAAACTACGTGCTTTGGGACAGAAATGAACTTTGCATCGCTTTGTTGGAGGCAATGAAAGGGGAGTACTCTAATAATGTCCTTATTCTCCCCGAGCATTCTGAGGAAGTATTTAAAACAACGGGAAAGTTAATCATAGGCTCCACCTACCTCTGCCTTGGAACACCCATCTCACGCCCACAGCCACCCCCACAGAAATCGCGGCCCCTCATCCCAACAGCCAAGTGTCGTAGCTGCTGCAAAGTCCACATTTGCACCATTACGTGTTTGATGTCCGATTTAAAAATCCATCAGAAACATTACTCGATTGGTTACCCAAGAACTGAATCACAGCGTTTACTAAATCTCATAGAAAAGCCGCCAGTCCAAACTCCCTTTGTCTGATTGTCAGTCCAAGGATTTCACAAATACTACATTCATTTTCACACCAGGATGAAAAAGAAAAAAAACCAACAAACCCAGACTAGAAAATACATAGCTCAGTTTGTACTTCTTGCTCATGGCCCAGACAAAGGAAAATCCCATTGCCTTCTCGGTGGTTTACACTGGGAATGTAAAGGAAGATAACGCCACTCCTAAATAAACACCTGAAAACCAGCTTTTCTTAGCACCTTCTTCTGCACCCAAGCAAGCAAAGTAAAACTGAAATGGGCATGGGAAATGAATTTCCTTTCGCACAAGGGTCTGGGCTTTTCAGGACAAAGAGATTATCCTGCCCCGAAAGAGGACGACTGCGGTCTTGGACTGTCAGTCGAAAAACCTTTATCAAACACTCAACGTGGTCCTCGACCAAGGGAAAGAAAAATCAAAATGCAAAGAGGAAAGAGGGATTTCAGTTTGCAGTCTTAGCTTGGGACCCAAACAAGCAAGCACGCTCTCCCTTCCAGTATCTTCAGGCTGTCCCCGTCGCAGCTGCCCCAGCTCCAGAGGACACCGCAGGCCGCTTTCCAAGTCCTCCCTTCCCGCGGAGTCCCCCGTCACGCCGCCGCCAGCCCCGCGGCCCCACCTCTGCCCGGCGCTTCGACGATGCTCCTCCTGGCTCGTGCTGACCAACGGGCCTCCAAATTTCACTTTACTTTGAGTCTATTTTTGGAAGGGATAAATTCGAGGGAAACATAGGAAAATATTTTAAAGGAAATGGAACATTTCACATTTTACTTCAAAACGATCGACAGATGGCCGTTCTCTTTTTTTTTTCCATATTCCCTGTTTCATCTGCTCAGGACAGTGAAATTGGGTGTCATAAAATACAGCAGAATGAGGTCTGTCATCAGCTTAGCGTGGCGAAGTGATGCCGGTCGCCGAGCGGTGGGGACCTCGTGCAGCACCAACTGCGGCTCCAGCCCGGCTCCAGCCCGGAGCATCGCGGCAGCTGCTGCTGACTGGAAAATGAGCAAAAAAAGGAGCCGCCCAGATCACACCATGGTCAGAGACGGGATAGGAAATGGAACAGGAGAGTCTCTTGCAAAAAACCCCCGCGCATCCACTTCTGGCAGGGCTCCTCAGCAGCCCCGGGCAAAGCCAGCCCCTCCAACGACAGTCACGCCAAAAAGCCCACAGAGAAGCCTCTCGGATGATCCCGCAGTTGTGTGGCTTTCAGGAGAGATCAGCGGGAGGAGACATGCGACATTTTGGGTTCCACAAATCCTGAATTACGAGACACACCAACCTTCTACGCAAAAAATCTGTCTCAAGGTCTCACCATACCTGACCTGGTCCTCCATCCACGATTTAAATCCAGTGCTTGCCAGTGGGAAATCTGCTCTTTTTTTTTTTTTTTTTTTAAGGCTGTCAAACCTCACAGTCCATCCAGACTCAAGAGCTCCCACCGTCTTCGGAGCAGCCTTCCCGCCACGGTGCGGGGGATTACGGACGCCATCAACCGCCTACAAACCAGGGACCCGGCAGCATCCTTGGAACGCTCCAGCCCCCGAGCATCACCAGTATGGACCATTACATCTTCAGACAACACCAGTTTACCAGGGGAAAAACGAAGCCATCCCAGTCGCACCCATCTGGGTCACGTTGCTCAACAAACACACGTACCACTTGGCATACCTTACCTGGAAAGAGGCTTTATTGAACATAGCTGTAAAATTATCTCTTCAGTTGAATTACTGAATTTGCACAAACATTTCTCTACAGAATAAAAAAAAAATCAAGCCTTGTCATTGTTTTACTGCATCTCGTTGTGCTTTTTATACTCATATTTGCAAATATTATACTCGTTTGTTGGTTTTCGTGTTTGTACTCCAATTACTTGCATATCAGGTTTTCTTTTAATCCTAGGGTGTCGAGAGAACACAGAATAATAATAATAATAATTATAATAATTATAATAATAATACTCTCTTTTAGACAAAAGTCTTTTTTTTTTTTTTTTTTTTTTTGAAATGAAGTTAAAAGCTGAGATAATTTAAGGAAAAAGGTCTTCAAATTGTCATAACCAACTGTAAGGGAACTTTACAACGCGGTGGAAAACCGGCTGGCTAACGGTAGGTGTTCGGGTAGCTCAAAACCCTTTGTACAGCTTTTATATTTTTTTTTTTTTCCTCGTTGTTGTAAAAGTGGATTTTTTTTTTTTGTTTTAAACTTTTTATTTTTTATTTTTTTTTCTTATTTCGCTACAATAACAAAATAATCTTTCGCGATCTGCTCAGAGTCTGGCTGCAGGGCAGGGGCACGGCACGCTGGGTGCTCGGCGGGCGCCAGGTCTGCAGGGAGCTCTGGGCTTTGGTGGTGTCTCGGTCGGCGCCGCCGTCCCCCGCGCGCGCCTCCCCGTCCCGCCGGGGCCGGCTGCCTTGCCAATGGAGGTCAGAGTAAGAAAATCACTTCTGTGGGAAGTTCTACCACCTTCTGCGCTAAGTGTATCTTAAGAACCTTTTCCTCTGGTTGACCCACTTGATAACCTGAAAAAACAACAACAACAACAACAACAAAAGAGAGTGCTGCTCCCATTTCCAGGACCAATGGAAGCTATTTTCTAATGGATAATAAGCTGAAAGGCCATGGCTGTCTGGAAGGTTAAACAACAAACATCTCATCCGAAAGGGCTTACGCAGCAGCTTAGGTCCATCCATCTCCAGAAGCGGCTTCGTCTCCTTGCCTGCAGTCTGCACACCCAGGCTCCGTAGTTTGTTTAGAAAATAGTTTGCACAAACCACATTTTAGCAGTGCAAGCTTCTGTGTTGAAACTATTATTACCATTTTATTTTTTTTTTTTATTATTTTTTTTTTATTATTTTTTTATTTATTTTTTAAATCAGGCTTGTTTCATTGAAGGCACTTGGTTTCCATGGCAATTTATAAAAGATGGTGGTTTGGTTTCTTCACTTCGTTAGAACAGATGACTTAGTTGGGGAGGGGAGAGGGGTGTTCGAGTGGCCGCAAGCAAACTCCGATAAGCCTGTGTAATGTGTAAGCCCAGGTCGCACATCCTGGATAGTAATGCATGCAAAAGGAGACAGCATACAGTTATCAAGCATAGCCATGAGAAATGAAACAGAAATGTCTTAAAACAGCTCTGGTTTAGGGTTATTCTCTAGGGGAGGTGACAGCCAAAGTAGAAAGGGCCTACGTTTATGTAACTCTATACTAAAAACCTTCTTGAAGGGAAAATGAATGCCAGCTCTTCACATACCCTGTTTACAGTGAGGTGTTTCTCTCTCTCTCTCTGCTTTTGTTTTTATTTCCTCTCTCTCTCCTTCCTTTTTTTTTTTTTTTTTTTTGGCAGGCCATTAGGTTTCCATGGTAACAAGCAAACTATTCATTTGAAACAAAACCAGCCATGACTTTGTGCTTTGACAAGGGTTTCTATAGCTCTTTTCTGAGAGTTCAACCAGATGATGCTGTATTCATTATTGACCACAAAAGCACCTGAAGGTCTCTTCCTTACTTAGGCCAGATCTCATTCTCACGCGTGGTTCATAGCGAGTTACACTCCTGTGATGCCTTTTATGTCCCCAGTGCTTTTTAATGAATTTTTTTTTTTTTAATTTATTTATGTATTTATTTAACTTTTGAGTCAGTCAGTGGAGGAATCTTTGGTAGTTTGTTTTTAAATGTCCATTTTACAAAGACTCTTTCTTCATGCCAGTGCCTGGTGAATCTTTTGTAGCCTCTGCCAGGATAAGGTCACCTCTGATGACTTAAGACAGACATGAGGATGATAACTGGGATAAGTCGTATATGCGCTAATGTCCCAACAGCACCTGATCGTAAATCTACAGAAAGGGGGGAAAAAGGTAGAATTAAAGAGCTGCCCAGACACAGTCAGCATCGCTACAAGGCTCAGAAGATAAAAGTCTTGGCCACCATAACCTGTCCTGCACACCAACGCCGAGGCAGCCAGGGAGGACAACGGGGTGGAGGACAATGGGGTGGAGGACAACTTGGTGTCACACCAAGTGCCACCAACCTTCTCTGGCAGAGCCCCGGTCTCTACAGGGACGCTCTGCAAGGTCACCTCCTACAAAGAGGGGATGAGAACAGCACTCGCCAAATGAAGGAGGCAGGAGATGTTGGGATAAAAACCCACTTGGCTGCGTGGTTTAGGCCTGTACTGTAATGCACACGTGGGGGTGGAGGGATGAAACAAGGTCCACAGGGAATCCCAACACTGTTATTCATTAATTTCGTATTGTTTGGACCCCCTGAACAGTTTTTTTAACATTGCTGTATCTGTCTGGCCATCTCGAATCCCGGCCGCCCAGCCCAGCCCCACCACAGAGAGCAGCCCCCCGCCCTCCCCCCTGCCGAACGCCCACCAGCCTTCCACTCGCATGGCTGCTAAACCAGCATCGCCCTAGCTGAACAACGACGTTTTGACTCCAGAGCTTGCTTCCAAGGAAAACTTTTCACTTTAAGCCTCTCCAGCTGAACCGAACAACACATTGTTCTCCTGGAGGCAATCCGTTTTAGAAGGAGTCTCAAATTTATAACCACGAGAAGCAATTTGCCTCCCCCCCGCCCCCAGTATGGAAGAGCCACTTACTGTTGGCCGGTTGGTCTGATTTCATACACTCTCCTTCCACAATTGACACATCATCGATAGCAATATCACCTTCGATGCCAGGGCCCCGGATCCCTTCAAATATGAGCTGGAAAAAAAATAAAGAACAAGCAGATCAGAGGGTGACGAATGGAAAACATTCAGCTGCATTTTGTGCGTCATTAAATGACATGGATGGGCTTGGAATAAGGTACGTCGTGCAGAAAAGTGCAACCGAGTTCACACATACTAGTAAGGTGAACACAGAGGATGTGTGACCTGTGGAGGCTTTTGCATTTCAAAATGGGCTGAAAAATAGCAGATCTGCTCATCATCCACCTAGTTGTCTTCCTGGTGTCTCCAGGTCAACTTTGCCACTAACTGTAACGTGTGTATTTACGTAAGTACGAAATTGCTGCAGCAAAGAGCAGGATTAAACGGAGGAAAAGTTTTAAAGAGATTTGGGGTGTTTTTTCCCAGAAACTCCTGCCACCTGAAGCGAACGGCAGAGGCACAGCTTGAAGAACAGCATCTGCAAGGTGTTGGAGGACAGAGCACCTACTCGACCACAGACGGCGTGAAAAGACACAGGAGCCAGAAAAACTCCACAGTAACACGAGGTTTATGGCTCTTGAAGGTGGCCCAACCAGTCCCTCCCACCTCATCTCCCACACTGGACTCACTCATCTGCGCCCTGGTGGCACCTCCCTGATGGCAAGAGGAGGAGAGGAGATGCCATCCTGCAACCTTCCCCTGGCCCATCAAAGCTTGGGAGAAACCTTCCAGAAGCCAGGTTGGTGTTCCTTCACCTGTAACGCACCGGCTGAATTTACCTCAAGGGGTTGGAAAGGGACTACCCGTGATTCATAGACTTGTAGAATGGTTTGGGTTGGAAGGGATCTTAAAGATCACCCAGTTCCTGCCCCATGGGCTGGGACACCTCCCACCAGCCCAGGTTGCTCCAAGCCCCGTCCAGCCTGGCCTTGAACCCCTCCAGGGATGGGGCAGCCACAGCTTCTCTGGGCAACCTGGGCCAGGGGCTCACCCCCCTCACAGTAATTCGAATCCCCTGAAGTGCCATGGGGATTTCCTGCGATCACCTTGGTGGATTTTAACCTCCAAGATCTCCTACCGCAGCAGGAACTGAGGACAGTGACAGCCCTGATTCTCTTCTGGCCGTTTTAGTGGCTCATGATCACGTCTAGAAGCTTTGATCCCTTCTAGGATTAGTTTTATATTTATCAGAGAACATTGCGATGTGTTTTATCACAGAGAGGGTCAGGGTAGAGATTTTATTCCTCTTTAAGGCTTTAACCTCTGCTAAATGGATGCCGGTGATTTCAAGGCATCTTGAAATCACATTTCTATTAATCCCCCTCTGTCAAATATTCCTAGTCTGAAACCCCAACGGCTACAGCTGGGAGAGGAAATGGTGCCTGTGCGGAGACGGATGGCTTGTTGCAAGGTCGGTAATGTTATTTGCCATAATGTTTGTTATTAGCCATGGATTACTACTGTACTAAAGGAGCAAAGTTATCTGCTCTCCTTCCCCAAACCAAAGCCGATGTGATGCTGTTCTGCCATACTGCTGCTTAATTAGCTCTGCCGAAGAGTGGACTCATTCTGTGTTGCGAGAAATTTATTCACTAGAAAGCTTCAAAGCCTTTCTAAAGAGATGAAGGAATTATTTAAGGAATGTATTTGCCAAGCAGCACCATTTGGACAGTTATCTCTCCTTTCCCTCCCCGCCCCGCCCCGAGTCCTTTTAAGTATTTTTGGTAAACTTGGATGACAAGTTTTTTAACTTTAATCTGCAACAATATATGCATGAAATTCAATGAATTTTATAAGGGCGTGCTGCAGCGCTAACGGAGACATTAACTCTTGGGGGTAGAGTCAATTTGAAAAAAAATATATTAATTCCCTCTGGAGCAAAATACTTAAATTACTCTTCATAATGATCTAACGGCATCAGGGAGATGTCTGGGGCACTCGGATGGGCTCTCTCTTGTCATTGATTTCAGCAGGACACAGATCCAAGCCTCTCTTTTTGGCAGCTTCTGACGTTTCTTCGCTCATTAATGCAGTTTAACCAGAGCTGCTCATTTGAAATGAACACCTTTCATTATCAACGACGAGTGAACACCCAGGGCAGTGGAAGATGACCCCGTAGATCGCAGGGGTCGGTAGCTGGTCCAGCCGGATGCGTATCACCCAAGGACCGTGTCACAACGGTGCGTGATGCCACCAGACATCGCATCACACGGGCAATTCTTCGCTCCGTCGTTCCGCAGAGGGCACGTCCCTCAACCTTGGCCACAGACACATCTCATCTCCTTCCTTTTCCTAAGGCTGAGCATCCCCCGCAGGTGCCTGACCCTGCAGCCATAAGCTGGCAACATAAAGCACGTATTTATAGCCCGCCTGGCGTGTCCTGAGCCAGGTGGCAAGGTCTGTGCTGGGAGCACTAGATAAACGTGAAAGCTCTGCAATTGGAGCAGGAGACTCCATCGGTATTTTATTGAAGCGCGACGCCGTAGGTTAATTACTATAACAAGGTGGATATTAATGCAACAGGGAACTGTAATTGGGAAAACAGTAAGTTTTTCCATAATTTACCCTGTTGTCTGAAAACAGTGTCTCAAGTAATTATCCCTCTGACAATTTTTCGACTCTACCTCTGACGGTGGGAAGCGTTCAGCTTGAAAAGAAAGCGTCTTCTCTCCTCCCCCAAAGTACAGCTTGCCCTCCTGCTCCTTTGGCAGCAGGCACGTCACCAGTCAATGGAGTTTAAAGTCAAATCTTGCCTGATAATGAAAAAACACTGTTTCCAGACAAAAGGACTCTATACAAATACAACGGCCAGCGTTTAATTAAAATCTGCATTTGGCAGCGCACTTTATGGGCCTCAGAGAGGGGTTGTTATTAGCCAGCTTGGCCACATGCTCAGAACAAATCACCGCAGATGAGTGTTGGCACGGCACGGAGCACGATCCAGCCCGCAGCTCACAGCGATTGGCAGGAGGTGCCAGATGATCAGAATTCCCTATCAGTACCCTGCAAAACCTATTATCTGCATGTCCGTGGCTTTACAAAGCTGTTAAAAATACTGCATTTAGTTGAAGAATAGAGGGACGCAGCAAAGGCCGCTCTGCTGCCTTGACAGGGGAAGTGGAAACTCGCCCCTACAGTGCCTCTAGAGTTACCCCCAGTGCCGCCGGGGGATTCAGCTTGTGCTTCCTCAGCAGCATTTCAGACAGATTTTACCTTCTGGCCAGTCTCCTAATAAGTAGAGAGGAGCCTCGTGAATGTCCCCAGCCGGACAGAGCGATGACAAGGGCGTAAACCCTTACACTTGCTGTAGGGGGCTGAAAATCTCAGTTGTCCATCAGGGTCATTTACTTCAGGGCAGATCAGTCCCTCTTTTGCACAAAATGTCTTTGACACAAGGAGGTGCCAAGGAAAGCATGGCCATCGGCCGGCGGCTCCTGCTCAACTCTGAACTAAATTGACACCTTGTGGGATGCCAGCACGCAATGTATCACTTCCACGTGCTCTCTTTACTTGTGTTTCCTCTTTAAAAATAATTAATAAGTGAATATCTTACTGAGATGGCTTTTATGCAATGCTTTTTCTGATTCCAAGCACGGTAGTCCTCTCCGTTCTTCATGACTGAAGCTTTGTTATATATCTCGGGGACTGGGAAGGTATAAAACAAATCTGGGCTGCACTTTTACTCATATAAATTAACCTATAAAAAGTTTTAATTTCTGTGTCAGTGTACTGTTTTACTGCAAAGATTCACTTCAATTCACTCTCCTTAAATTTAACTGGGAGGTTTATATTCTTTCCTACTTAGACTCCTAAATGGAAAATAAAGTTTGTTTGATGCAAGAGCTGCTAAAAATGTAATTTAAGGTTCCAACCACTCTGACATTTATTTGTTATATTTGTGCAGAGCTTCACGGCTTTACGTTCGTTTTACGCGGAAGCCTGTAAACATGACAATGTAAAAGGTGAAAAACAGCCAAGCAGAGGAGCCTCCATTTTGCGTACCAGCTGGTGGCCCCAGTGAAGGTGGTTTCAAAGCAATGTGAGCGAGCTGCACCAGTAGCAGAAGTGACCCCCGTAACTTTTCTGAAAGTTGGCCCCGCGCAAGGGCTGATGCTCAGATTCCACGGTGGAAGCAGCAGCCTGGGTACCGGAGCTGCTGGCTGCTCTGCCCGTGCTCCACCACGGCTGCCCTGTGCAAGGCAGACTCCCCAGCTTGCCCTTCCACCCAAGCCCATGCCATCCTCTCCATGCTGATGGGGTGAGCCCAGGTTTGCACCCCATCACCCCCCACCCAAGCCCATGCCATCCTCTCCATGCTGATGGGGTGAGCCCAGGTTTGCACCCCATCACCCCCCACCCAAGCCCATGCCATCCTCTCCATGCTGATGGGGTGAGCCCAGGTTTGCACCCCATCACCCCCCACCCAAGCCCATGCCATCCTCTCCATGCTGATGGGGTGAGCCCAGGTTTGCACCCCATCACCCTCCTCCACTCCTCTCCATTGCTGGTGCCAAATCCTTTGTATCTCTCTGCCCAGCGCTGATGTCCTTGTCCTTCTCCTGCTTCTGCTAAAGCCTGGCCAGGTCTCAGGAATCCCTCTCAGACACAACTGCGATCACTTCGGTTTCAACTTCCCCAGTTGAAGTTGAACTCCCTCTACCAGTCCATTTATTATGTTCAGACCCTAAATCATTTTTCTCCCCTTCACTGTTCACGCTTCTTGGGTTTACCCTGACTTCACCAACACAAAGCTCACCCGCTCTGACCAGCTCCCTTCTACTTGGCCCTACGCTCTGAGTGCACTTTATCCCTCGTATCCCTCTTCTCTGCACTCCTCCTCCTCGGTTCTGCCACTTCGTTCCACTCAAACATCACGTAACGCTATTCTTCACATATCCCTCTCCTTCAGTTTTCCTCTAATCTCCCCCCACGCAACGCTCCTGCGATCACCTACGCCAAATCGTTTCTGTCATTGCCTCTCACACATGGAAATAAAAACAAAGGGTCAGGATCAGTAATTATCCCGTAGCGTAAATCCCAATCTGCACGTTTAAGATAGCAGTTTTGACTTGCCCTCCCCCTGCCCCCCCCGCCTCCCCAGGGGACCGGGAGGTTACAGGGAGGGGACAGTGGAGCCTGGAGGCCACCGCACCGCAGGGCACAGCGTGTGACCCCCGCCTCCCCCACCGATGCTCCCAGCCTCAGGCACAGGCACGGGGAGGGCTCACTCGCGGCAGCTGCCTTTTTGGGTCCGTTCCAGCCACAAACCGCTCGCAGCGTTGAGCGAGAACTGCCCACGAGGGTCTGTCGGCATCTCACTGTCAAACCGAAAAGGAGACGTGTGAAAACCTGTCACAACTCGCGTAACTGGCGCAGCTCTGCCGCACCGGGAGCTCTGGGCGGGCAGCGCTGCTGCTTCGGGACCTTTCAGCAAAGACCCCGAGATCATTCCTTTTGCTGCGGAAAATTCACGTATTTCAAGAGACCTCTAACACAGGCACTACACTGTGGACGCTAAATATTTTTTTCACCGCAAGGAATTACGTATTCCAGTTGCTAATCTGAAGTAAAAAAAATGTTTTATATCGGCTAACAGCTTCTTCTGAAAACTGAAAGACACTTTGTCTTCTAGCAAAGAGCTGCTGCTCTGCCATTAAAGTGTGCAGTACTGAGCTCTACGGTGCTCACCTATTTACAGCAAGGAGAGCAATTATCTGTCCATGACGCAGCTTTCAGCGCTGAAATGAAGCTGTGAAATCCTGCGTCAGAAGGAAAGGGTCAGCGTACACAGGTCCCCCCCTTCCAAAACCCGAACATTCCCACTCCCGGTGTGCGGTGCTTGTGCACCATGAAGCGATGCAGGAGCCATTACCTGAAATGAAGTCGGGGGGTTTATATTAACGCGAGCTTGGTTCCAGTGCTGTCCCTTATTTCCACTTGAAGACCACAACGGGTTCTCAATCGCCGTCTGCCCTTTCAACCGCAGGTAAACGTTCAAGCTTCCTAGAAGAGAGGTGGAGAACTGGAATTGGTCAGGCGCTCTGACGGAGCAGAGATGCTGGGCTGGGCACAGCGTGGCCCCCCGGCCCATTCCGCACGGGCCTCTGCTAGGTCTGGGCGGATGTGGAGAGCTTCTTGTTGTAAATTCAAAAACTTTTAAGCTTGGGAACACCGTGACCTGGTGATGTGAATTCTCGGCAGAGGCAAACCGAGCGTGCAGGGAGTGCGGGCAGCGCCATCGCACCCATGGCTCCCTGCAGCTCCGGAGGGAGAGGAGGCTTCCCAGGGTGAGATGGGCAAAAAAGAGTTTGCTTTAGTGCAAACAAGGCATTTATAACCTCCTAACCCAAGGATAAATAAGCAACTTGATTGCCTTTTGCTCTCGCTTATAAAGACTGTCCAACTTCTAATGGAGTGCCTTAGAGCCTGGCAAATCCATCTCAGAGATGGACGTGATGCCCTTACTACCACTAAGAGTATCTTTGAAGGACAACATAGTCCTCTCAGCTCAAATAACCTTGGAAAAGTTGTCCCTCGCTGTGGAGAAAAACCCCACAGCCCTGGCTCTTTCTCCACCGACAACCATTAAGTTACTGGTTCCAGCACGGACATTATTTGCAATAGGTAACGGATCGTCTGCATTTGGCACCCCTTCTCTCCCATTAACCCTGCTTTGGACCACGAACGGAAGCCAGACTGCCTTGGTGCACCACGAGACAGCAACCGCACCGACTTCACTGAATTACTGAACTGCAGGGTCCAGTAACTCACACAGTGCGGAGATTTTGTCCCTTCTTGCTCACCCACCGCTGTTACCTGCAGAGGTGTGGGGCAGTGGTGTCTCTTTGTACCATACAAATCGTTGCATTTGCCTTCCTTGGAGAAAGTTCAGACAGTCAAGTTCGCGCAAGACCGCTTTTTTTTTTTTTTAGGGAGCTTGGAACGGCAGCTGGGAAGCTCATACAAATTATATTTGCAATGAAACCTCTCAGATCTGAGGCAGCTGCACGGTGACTCAGCTCCCGTTAATAAGAAGTTCTTATTTCGTGCAACAGCAAAGCGCAGTGCCTTGGAAAACATAAGGCTAAACGTGTGATGGAGCAGCAAATATTCTCATCATGGCTATTTCGCCAGGGTGCCCAGGCTGAGGCCATACATCTTCTTTGAAGGAGGTGGGGGAAGCGATGCTCGCCGGAGCGCGCGGCCGGCACCGTGTCTCCCACCCACCTCCCGCCGCAGCCCGGTATTTCCCCCATGCAGGGGAGGGTGCAGGAGCAGCACAAAGGAAACACGGCTTCGAACAAGGGTAGTCTGTCTCTGCCCGCAAGCACGGTGCCGGGTAAAACAAAAAAGACCTGGAAGAGAAAGGGTTCGCAAGAAGGGGAACGCTCGGGAGGGCTCCCTGCGGCCCCAGGAATACGTCTCACAGCAAGCGCTGCTCAGCCCCGGCCACCTTCCATCAACAGCAGCGGCTCCTGGGCAAAGGTTTATATTGTTCAGCTTAAACAGTTCTCCCGTCCTTCCCACCTGCTTCTCTCCAAGACCCTTTTTTTTTCAACAACCGCGCTGGGTCTGTGGTCTGAAAAAAGGCAGGGTCTTAGCCAAGGCTGCCTAAAGTCATAAACCAGAGTTATATATAACGTTATTTTTCTAAAAGACAAAAAGCAATGCCCTTATCAAGCAAGGGATGAATTACCGGCTAATTCCTTCACCTGTCTGCGCAGGCTGATACCGCCCATGCCGCTGGGCTGTTTGAAATAACTGAACAATTTAGGTATCAAAAGCATGTAATTCCATCACTGCTGAGGCTACAGAGATTTAAGATCATTCATAGCACACTCAGCCTCTCTGTGTCACATCATTTCTTCCAATTAATAGCAGAATGATAGCAATCTTATTTAAAATACAAAATAGCCATTACTGTGCCAGACGTGCCCAGCACGCCGGTTAGTATGGATGTACCTGCCTGACCCTCATTGCTAGATATGCCCCAAAACGTCGCTGAAAACTCAGCTAATGACACCAGCAGCAGATGCTTCTCCTTGAAATTCCGCCAGTAAGGCTTTGGAGAAGTTCCACGGCTTTTGCAAAGGTGACGCTGGGGAGGGAGGGTGGGTTGGCTAGAGGGTTCACGCTGAGGTGCGTCCAGCAAGAACTCATCTACAGATTCCAAACTCTTCCAAACTCCAGACAAACGGGTAACGAAGTGACTCTTGAGGAGGAGACAGAGAGTAACTACTGCGAATTACGGAATGAAGTTTACTCTCCGACAGATGCCGCCAAGAGAGCGCAGGGCGCTGCGGAGACGTCGCCAGCTCCAGCGCTGGGGTGACATTTTGAGTGCTCATCACTTCGCGGGCACAGACAGCTTTCACAGTGTGCTCCGACAGCATCTTTTGCCTCCACTTTTTTGTTTTGTGATGGCTCTCTAATGGGAAGAAAAATTATTGTTCTCGGAGCGTCAATTAGAAATGCCCCATTTTGGGGTGTAGATGGAAAAATTGGAAATATAGATTGTTTTAAAAGATGGTGACAGCTATAAGGGAACTACAGCCTCTTTCTCTCTCAACGTAGAGACACAATAAGGACAGTGACTCTTCACTTTCTTGTTCCCCAACAATGGCTCATTGTTTGCTGCAAATTAAGTAACGGGGACTGCTATTTCTCTTAAGTTTTAGGGATAATCTGCCTTCTCCTTTTGAAGGATGTGGAGCTAAGCGTGTGCGCCTTCCCTGGCAGCCAGCACTCGCAGACCGAGCTCCGTGCGATCTCTCAGGAATTACAGTCTGACTCATAAGTAAGAGCCATCTATTTCAGGTATAGAAACACTTTATCTTTCCGAATCTCGCTGCCGTGGCATGGGGCGCAGGTCCCTCTCTATCTCATCGGAGCGGTGCCACAGCGTAAGTGCTAATCTCAGATCTGCACTCCGCAAAGACTCCCCAGGACCTCTCCTTATCGCTACAGACCTTTTCTGCCTCTTCTCCAGAGGCGCCAAACACCCGAACAGTGGGCACAGAAGCCGAGCTGCATAAACAGGAAGGTTTAACAGCTGGATAATTTTGAACATCAGCTAAAATGATGGTAGCTAATGTCAAGCATCGGAACAGGCTGCCCAGGGCAGTGGTGGAGTCGCCATCCCTGGAGGTATTTAAAAGATGGGTAGACGTGGTGCTGAGGGACATGGGGTAGTGGGGGTTAACATTAAAGAACATTTAACATTAAAGAAGAAAAATGGTATTGAGCAATTTTGGGTTTTGGCAACTAGGTGTCCACATTGCCATGATCAAATTCTATGTAACTATGCTCATTAATCATCATTGCCCCATCTTCACCTGTGAGTCAGCTCCTTCATCAGCTGGCATTATACACGTCAATTCAAAAAATAAACATCAATAAGAAAGGGCAATCTCAGCAAAGAAGGTAAGAACACAGACGCTTGCTGAAAAGGTAGACAAAAAAAAAAAAATAATCAAAATTGCACCAACTGCAGCCTCCGTGGTGGTTTTTCTTATACTTTATCCCAACCCTAAGCTATTCCAGAAAAACTCTTTCACTCTTTATGTTCGTAACTTTGCTCTTCACTGTCATATAGCAGAAATAGTCTTACAGGGCAGTTTATATTTTTTTCGCTTAGCATGGCATGGTTCAATCGCTTCCCTCCGATCGAGAGCCAAGCTCCCGCTGCGCCGCGGAGCCGGGAGAATCTGGCCCTGGGGCCGCGTTCAGGTGCTCAGCAGCGCAGAGACAACTTGACAAAACCACGGGAACTTGTCTGCTCTGTTTAAAACCTGAACTCTGCCCGGAGGCAGGCAAAGGTTTCCCGAAGCAACCACCAGAACGCACCGTGAGGATGTGGTTGCCCTTGAAATATATATAAAAATACATCAAGTGAGGTCAGCTTGGCACTGGAATGCCTCTTGAGACACTGGTAAGCACTGAGCACCCCACAGGGATTTATGCGATTTAGAAAAGTGGGCTGTCTCTCATTTATACTTTCATATTTTCCCACACCTTTTTCTCATACCCCTCAAGGAAATTAAACCTGTGTGCTGAAAGAGCCCTGACTGAAAACAGACTTACAGATACACCTTGAAAACAGATACCCCCGCAGCTTGTGAGCCAATTGTTTGTGATTTTTACAAAGGAACTGTGTGCTTCTGTGTCGCACACAGGCTGTGCCGCTCCAGCCGCCGGCACCTGAGGAGTGTCTGCTGCTCGTCGCTTGATCCTGAACCTAGCGAGGAGCGGCTCAAGGCTCTGTGTTATTTTCAGGCAAAGTCCTTCCAAGCGTCACCTTTTCTGTTTCCACACTCTATGAAGTTCCCACACTCAAAACCTCACGCGTGCACGAGACACTTCCCATCCATAAGAGGGGCTCCCGCTAGCGTGCCGATTAGTGGAAAACACATTTTTACAGCAATTAGGACGCTATCAGGCACCACTCTCGCCAGCTTTGGTGGCAACTGGCCCTTGCGGGTGTTGGCAGTGCTCCCATGCTTTTGTTTCATGCAAGAGGACATTTCTCCTGCTGTTTCTCCCAAAGTGGAAAGACAAGGTCATTGGCTTTCTCTCACCTATGTGCTGTCCATACATGTGATAGTAGAAGCTGAAGCAATAGGCTGTGTTCGTAGCTCCGTAGGGATTTTTTGGAGCGACACTGAAAACAGGACTAACAAGTCTGGCCTTTTCTCCTTCCAGCCTGGGCCGGGACGTCTCGATGTACATGTAGAACCCTAGGGAAAGTCCAAACGGAAATCGTCAGGTTGCAGTCCTCAACACCCAACACATGTACGACCAGGAAGACACCAGGGCTATCAAGCATCTCGATTCATTTTTCACACTCTGGCATCGCCATGGTTTCTGGGACATATTTCTCCTGCGTTAAGCCCATGTGTTTTCTGCAACTGCTTCAAAGACATGTTTTCCACCAAGACTAAAATCAGGGCCAGCAGGTCAGTGCTGGTAAACAACTTCAAATCAATGTAACATTGTATATGCACAAGAAAAAAAAAATCTTTATGATGGGATTCAGTCTTCATTCTCAAGGTTGCAATTTGTTCCTATAAACAGTGAGCGGGGAGGACTTTTAAAATAAAGGCAAAATATCTCGATGGAAACCTTTCAAGGAACACTTTCAACTGGCCATGTCAATCACATGTTTGAAAGCTCACTGTCACAAAAGAGGACAATATTAATTTATTCTGATCCTGGACTGTGCCAACAAGAGAGACAGTACCTACTTAATCCAACTCAGTAAACACAATGCATTATGGTTTTTTCCCCTTTGGTAGTGCAAGCAGGGGGCATACAATAAAATAGCGTGAGTTACTGCAGTGCTTGGTAAATTCAGCACAACACGTCTGACTTTTCAAGTGCAAACATACACTGCAGTCAAGACGGCACACTTCTGTTAAGCGGGGTAGCAGATTGAGAATTACACATTTTAGCAACACCCAAAGTAAAAATGGGGCAAAAAAATTTCTCATTGTGACAGTCTGAGAGAGTCCAAGTTAGAATTTAAATGACGTAAAGAAGAACATTTCAAGATGTACCAGGATATTTCCCCACTAGACTGTAACGTGAAAGCAATCGCTTTGAAAATGGCACAACAGAAACAATACAAGATGGTCAATGGCACCGTTAGTGGGTGGTGCTTTGGGACCAGCCACACGCCTCAGCACTGGCAATTTCTTTTAGAAGGCCTTGAAATATGCTTATTCTTGGTATGATCAGGAAAAACGACATTGCTGGGGGAACTGGCTGTCCCGGAGAGGGGAGCAGGCACTCCGCTGGAGCTTACCTTCCTTGGAGCCCGTCCGATCCGCGTTTGGCCCCGTGTTCGGGGTATATTTTGTGTCTCTAGTGGCAGTGCTTTGTTTTGTCCAGTCGAAATTGTCCGTGTCATCTTGAGTGAAAAGGCAAATGTTACCGTCCTCAAACCCACAGTGGAACTCTCCTGCCAACGCAGCAAACGAGCAGAAATTTAGGTGCGGAAACTATTCATCCTATGCTTGTTTGTCAAAGCGCTTGGCGATTATACCAAACACATTGTGGGACGATGCTTATTAACAGCACTGGAAAATAGACATACATTTATTTTACGCCAGTTCCCAGTGTTTAGTCTGTTTTTTCTTTTGCAGTAACCTCAACGAAAAAAAAAAATCACGGTCATCAATCTGTGTTGGTGTTACTTGAAATTATACGCAAATCTTATCGTATAGCTCCTCCTCACACACTGACAGGGATACAACTGCCCTTAGAGACGTTGTCTCTTCTTACCCAGCTAGCGTTTCTAAAAAGCTGAGAGGAACAGGCAGCATGTCCGTAAAACATGGAAAAAAAGTGAGAAGTGGGTTATTTTGGTTTAGAGATAGGAACATTAGGGAAAAGAGGACAGCAGCTTTTCAGAATGGAAACATGATCTCCAAGTGACAGCTAAACTATTCTTGGTTTTCAGTAGGGATGGGAAAGCAAGTAATGGCTAAAATAAGAGTGAAGGAGCTTTAGGGTGAAGAAAATCTCTAAATATCAGGACAGTGAAGCACACGAATGGATTGCTCAGGAAGAGAACTGAGTCCCCATCAATGGACTATAATACCCAGTTAGACAAATACCTGGGAGGAAGGTTTAGGTCTCTCTGAACAAGGCAGGACAGGTGATTTTATCACGTCCTGAAGACATCTCCTAGACTATCACTAAGATTTCTGTTATGTACTTGAGGTCAAGTGGTAAAAGCTCGGGGCTAAAGAATAAAACTGCCAAGAACCCCAGGGACCATCACTGGGATTCTCTCCTTTGTGAAACAGAGGTGCGTGAGACGCACCGGTGCAGTGATCCCACCTGCCAGGTGATGGCGGGATGAGAAAGTCCTACTGTCAGACATTTAGGAATCAAAACAAATCCAAGCCTCAAGGTTCAGTTTTCACGTCACAACAGAATAAGGCCCCATGTAGTAAAATGTGCAAAAGCTTAATTTTATGCACAGGAACAGTTCCTGCTGAGTTTACTCTTCCAGCAAAGTCAATTGATTTATCTGAGAAAACAAGCAAATCTCTCTTCTCTAGGGAGAAGGCAGCTGTCTGCACACTGTGTCAGCCACGGCCTTCTTTATAGGGGTGCGATTTATATTCATTGTTATGAGGAACTCTAACACCAGGCGTCATGGGATTATTCACCTGAGTTAAATTGAGAAGGTATATAAATGTTTGCACGTTTGGGGTTTGGGTGAACTATAAATCCACTTAAGCCACTGGAGCTTCAGTGTAAATCAGTGAAGACAGAGGGGCCTGGAGCTTAGCTTGGGTATGTACTACTAAGCAAGGATGCTGGTCTGAAGCTTATTTAAAATCAGGTACTACTGCAGACTGCAAAAGCAGGCTTGAAAAATTAATTCCAAACCACAAGGCACATTCCAAGTCTTCCTCTTTCTGCTACTGCCCGTCCAAAGGGCAACACAAACTGCACCCTCTCCACAACAGTCAGCATAAACCCCCTGGTTATTTTTGATCCCTGAGTTATAAAACGAGGTTATCACAAAAATGCAGTCCATAGAAACTTTCTTGGCTATTAGCACCTCAAGTTGATTGACTTGATTTCTCGACAAATCCATCAACTTTATTAGATGCTCCAAGAGAATTATTTTCCTAAATCACGGTTCTGGTAACCATCGGCATGAAGGGGAGCCAATTTCAGGACCTTGCACCTCAGTTTGTCTCTGGAAGCAAGGTCTTCTGAATCCGGAATCTGGAATGTCAAAGTGGCAATATAGAAAGCCATTCAATGGAGGAGCACCATCGTGAGCACTGCAGAGAAGGAACAAGAATAGAGGCCTGATTGTGGTTCTTCTTGAGAGATGAGCAAATCAAACAACGAGGCCACAAGGAATACGCATGCACGAATTACACCGAAAATCCTTTGGCAGAGAAGCAAGTCAATAGATGGAGTCGGACACCTCCATCCTCATCCCGAAGACCAGGAAGATCATGCAAAGACCCTGACAAAGCTCTTGAAAGACACAAGGACTTGAATGAAGCACTCTGAACAAAACCCCAGCTGTGCCTCTCATCTCCAAGAATACCTTTTATACGATTTGAGCTCCCAATTTGCTTGGTTTACACTATACTCTGTGTGTTTGACTTCCACCTCCACTCATGCAAGCCCTTCCTATAGCAAAACCGGCGCTGCTTCTACCCAACGTGATAAAAGTAAAGGGCAAAACAGTAACTAGAGGAGAAAAGTTCTGAGTACCAGATCCAGTCCTGCAGCAAAGCGAATGAACACAAAGCATTTTCAGCCACTCAGCAGTTTCTAACACGGCCCCTCCAGTACCTTAAGAGCTGCATTTGCATGTCGCCCCATGCCCTCAGAGCTTCATTAAGAAATTCCACATCAGCAGAACAAAAGATTTTTCTTCAAGTTTAAAAAAAAAAAATATATATATATATTCAGGCCATAAGAAAAAAGGTAAGTAAAAGTTTGCCATTTATTTAATAGGAAAACACTGGTTTCACGTGGGACTCTGCCATTTGGAATACATTGGGAAAGGTTAGTGCTAAATATTCTTGGCACTAAACGCTTCTTAAAAAATGGCAGGAGAATAAAAATGGGAAATAGTTCCCCAGGGTTAGCTCGGTATTTTTCTTACACAAGAAGCAGGAGCACTTAAATAGGTCTGGATGGTCCTGACCTGTCCATTAATGGGGCTGAGTGCAGGGGGAACAGCCGGCCCTTCCCCAAGCACCCATGGGTGCTCCCGCTCACGACACCCCTCACACCACTACGGTTTGCTGAAAGCACTAACAACGGTGCCAATTACTATTAAAGATAGTGGTCAATTTTTGTCAAAGCACACGCCAGCTCTGGAAGTGGACTCAGGTTATTAATAATTTCATTGGCAATTAGGGCAAAATCTGAAACTGTTCTCAAGGTGAAACACGCTTCATTGTAGTATGAATTATTGTCATCTATTTCCATAAAATTCAAGTTGAATATGACTCTCTAACATCTAATCTCTTCCATTATACAGGTTTAACATCTAGTTGCACTAATTGATAGAGAATCCTTACGGTTTAAATTAAATGGTTTATATTATACATTACAACATAAAACGTAGATCTGAGGCTACATCTCAGTGTTTAAGTCATTCAGTACTACTTGCACTGCAGACACCTTATAAAAAGGAAGGTCTTATGGAACGTGATTATTCCAGAAATGAAGCAGGAAAAAATGTGACTTCAGTTTCCAATACAGGTGTCTTGTCCCAGCTGAATACAGCTCTTACTCTTCATCCACAATGATGTAAATATAATCAGAATTGAACCCAACAGGTTTAGAAAAAAACAGAACTTGGTTGATGTTACGTAGTCTACGTCATCATCCATTCTGCCTTTTCAGTGAAATACAATGAGATTGTAGAAAGAACAGATAATTATGAGATTGAATTTTTACGGAAGACAGAATCTCTTTTCTCCAGCTTACTGGTTTGAACCCATTTGCAGACCAAGGTTTCTTCCCTGTCAAAAGGTTTGGGAAAGGTCATTGGGGAAAAAGGCACACCAAGACTCTACCACCTCTTCGCTCATCTGAAATAAATTATACCGGGTACCCTACAGTTCTGGTAGGCAAACTGGTAGGATGGGTTCTGGTGGGACGGGTTGCCAGAGATGCCCTTGGTCCCTTGAGCTCCACGCTCCCCATCGCAAGGGCAATTGGGATGCCACACGCACTGTACCATGTGCCCAAGACAGCCGTTGCTTTTAACTGAGATATAGAGACATTTTGAAAATCAGACAATTTCAGATCTGAAAATCATAGAGGACCACAGTGTGGAGCACTTGGGATGGCCATGCATTTTTTTCTTAACATCGTAGAGTATATATTTAATATATTAATTAGCAAGGGTCTCATCTACTGCTCATTTAAGTCAATGGGAGTGGTTCCTTCAGCTCCCGCGAGCTTTGAACTAAGCCCCGATTAATTATTAATGCATCGCACGAGATCTTCCACAAATAAGTTTAAAATGTACAGAAAGGCTTAGCCGTCGTGCGTGAGGGATGGAGAGAGAGGCTGCTCGCGCGGCCCCGTGCTGCTTTCCTGCCCGATTATGGCTACACTACAGCAGCAATAACGGCAGGCAGAATCCCATTCCCTTTATTTTTTGCATATGTTATGAAAAGCAAGAGTAATGGCAGAATATGTTCCCACAGCAAAACATTCCTGCGCTGTGGTGT
Organism: Fratercula arctica; assembly: GCA_947846985.1. Lineage (NCBI taxonomy): Eukaryota > Metazoa > Chordata > Aves > Charadriiformes > Alcidae > Fratercula > Fratercula arctica. The sequence goes on from CANTUZ010000005.1 coordinate 69,785,752, forward strand.
GGAAGAAAACCATGAAGGAGATGTGGGGAACCTTTATCCACCAGCCCATCTTGCACAAAAAACTAAGGTGGCGCCTGTGATCGACGGGCTGCAACTGAAAGCGAAATACTTATAGTTTACTTCTGAACTGTAATGGCCAATGGCTTCAAGGACAATTCTTCATACACGTAAAAGCTAAAAATGATTAAGAAATACTTACGTAGATGTGGATTTACTGGAGCTGGAAGACAGAGAAAAAATAATATTAGCACAAAGAAGAATTTCTAATTCATCAATATTTAGATTATCCTCAGTTTCCTCCCCCTTAAGACATTGATCTCCTACACCGAGACAGCCAGCAAAGCTGGTAACTTCCTTTTTGAGCAAATTTGGTGTCTCACCGGCAATCCAAAGGCAACGATTTCAGTGGGAAACGACAGCCTCTCCCACCCACGATGTGTACACTCCATCACTAGCACATCCCGCCTGGGGACAAGGTGCTGTAATTAAGCACCAAACCTAGATTATTGGCGCAGATATCGTAAGGGTGGGGACAGCTGCACAGCAAAACTCCGGGGTCATGCCTTTGTACAGGAACCCAACAAAAAGTGCAGAAAAGGTGAATTCATCAAAAGCAGAGGTTCTGCATTGGACCTTACTCGTCACTTAAAATTTCCCTTTATTCAAGAATACTTAACATAATGAATTCCCCTTCTACTCAAGGAATAATACTATTCTTCAATTTAAGATGTCTGGGTACATATGAGTCTTAAGAAAAATACAGCACTTGCGTTCTTCTTAGAAATGACAATTTCCCTTTCAAATGGCAGCAAACATAAGCACAGCAAGTTTGTGAGAAGAGGCTGGAGCTCATTAGACCAAGAGACACAACCAAGAAAACGCACGAGAGCCTTCTGGCACATAAACCCTCTCCTAGGGAGGATATACTTCAAAGACATTTAAGAAGAGGACAAAGGAAGGTGAGGTGTGCTGTCCTAAAAAGCTTCCAGCTGGAGGAGCCGCGTTCAGTGACCAGCACAGGGACCCACCAGCACGGTTGGGTCCGAGACGCTGCTCTCCTGGGCTCTGCTCTCGGAGACAGAGGAGCAGTGCCGCATCCCACCTCTCCGCACCCCACCTCTGCCCGCTCCCCGCCCCATGCTGACCCCTCGCCTTGGGAGGCATCAAAAATAGTGTTGCCAACATGGCAGAGAACCTTGAGATAACTTTGCTAAAAAAAGTATTACTTCTGTCTGGTCTTGTATGGGTCTGGGCAATGCCCTGCTTGACACGGCAGGACCACTGGGTACTGGAAACCTTGGGGGAAACTGATAAAACTGGCACTCTCGTTTCACAGACCCTTGGCAAAATTACAAAAACCTCTACATTCATAATTCTTTAATATTGAAGTTCATCTACTTAATACCTTAATAGGATGAAACAGAATGAAAGTCAAATCCTGACAGTGCCTACAGGTATCTTAACCATGGGAATGGCTACCCAGGTTTAGGTCCAGAGTAACCTGGACGATGCTAAACACGGGAAACGGGGGTTGAATGAGAAATTAGTCCGCAGTTCTGTGCTACCTGTTTGCAGAAGGGTAAATTTGAGGACGGGTGATGTGGGGAACAGGGCCCTTCTGCCCTTACGCGTGTGAGAAACAGAAGGATGGTAAGCTCAGAGCTGGAACTGCATGCTATTAACAGAAAATCTGAAATCAAATTTTATCTCCAAAGAATGGGTGCACCTGGCAACACCAGACTTCAGCAGTGCTGCTCTGTGTTTTCTTGCTGCCCTTTCCCATGCCCCGTTTACAGACGTGACCTCTTGGTTCGTGACCCCCAGCCACAGATTCTACGTAGCTCTAGATTCAATCTGAAGTTTTCAGAACAGCTTTAAATTAGCAACTCTGCCCTTTCATCTTGCCTCCACTGAAACAAACGCACAGTGACTCGCCCCAGTGCCATCTTCTAAAGAAACTTAGTCATTACATTATATTAGACAACCTCATAGCTTTTACCAACAAATTACCTTTCATTCTCCAAGAAACATTCATTTTGTGAAAACCTTGACTGGCTGAACTTGGAATTAGCTGAAATGGCTTAGAACTACATTTACTGATGCTTGGTTTGTAACTAAACGTACGGGCTTTTACGGAAACTATCATCAGTGTGCAACCTTGAGTCATCCTGTTCAGATTGTTCACAGCTGAGCAAAAAAGGCTTCTGGCCAAGCCAGCTTCAGTGCACACTGATTGACAAAAAGCAGAAAAACAAATTAAAGCAGTTAGGCTGAACTTACCTGACATCATAAAGTAGGGAAAAAAACCCCACCCCAACCAAACAAAAACCCAGACAGCCCACTTTGCTAATACAGCGCGCTGCTAGAAGACAGCGTGCGACGGCTCCAGCGCTCACGGCGGGAAGGGAAGGATGCTGCCTGCACGACACACGGGTAGCAAGTTAAATTAGCCATAAAGGGAAACTAACGGATGACTGAGGGAGTAAATTCCCAAGGCCGGCTTTGAAACGTCTGGAAAATCTGCGCAGCTCGGAGGGTTATCGCTGCGCTGCTCAGCCGACCCTGGCCCGTGCTGGGAGGAAGGTTTTGCTGGCGGAGAATCTCGGGAGGAGAACAAAGTGTCACGAAACGTTTGAGCTTGGTTAGAGCCAAGATGGATGATCCCTTAATCTTCCCGCCTCTCCTCCAGCAAGCAGAGAACAAAACCTACTGGAATTTCATTTTGTTGGATGATTTTGCTTTTCGGTGAGCTGCATTTGTGCGGGTCACAGCAGAAAAATGTGGGCTGAATGGCTTTTGGGCGCTTCTACCCGGTGCAACCGCATTTATGCACAGACAGTTAAATTTCCCACAGATCCTTCCCAACACAGACGCTTGTCCAGCTCACAAGTGAGATGGCCGTCAGAGACTGCAACAGCACGTCCCTCCTTTAAAAAAAAAAAAAACATAGCTGCAAACCAGGCTTTCTTTAGGATGAAAACCATAAAGGCAGAGGTCAGGAGAAGCATGCTCGATGTACAGCTGCTATGTTTTTTACCACTGGGAACTGGTTACTTGCGGGAATTACAAGCAGCGCCTAAAAGCTTTAATCAAGATCAGAAGCCCGTACCTCTTGGTTTGGACAGGAGAAGTAATATTCACTGTAAATATTGGTACTCTGCAAGGACAAGGCTTTCTTCCTCTCATAACAGCGATTATCCTAACTTACTATCTATACCACTATGTAATACTGGAAACACAAGGTTGTGCAAACTTAGAAATCCTATCATTTATGCCCTATTTGGTGCCAATTTTGTTTTTCTGGGGTCCAGCAATATAATAATAGTAACAGCAACAATAATATTAACCACAATTATATACGTTTATTCCATACAGAATCTGGAAAGTGTCTAAACCTCATCTGAAAATACGCAAGCTGGACTACAAAGTGACCGGCCACCATCATCTATCTGCCGGTGTCGCAAGGGGCTGACTGTACACCAATAGCAGTAATGTCGGGTTGTTGGCCTTTTCCCTAGCACTAAATTTCCTTCTCTAATCCCTGGTTAACTTTAAAAATATTTAAACCTAAGTGCATATCTAAAGCAACGAGTGCTGAAGCTTTAATTGCAGTAGTCGGAGAACTTTGCAGTCAGTTCGTATCAAATAGGCTGACACAGATTTATGTAAAGTGATGGAGATTATATTTAAACTGTTACTGCGAGACATATCTGTTTTGTATTAGCCTACAAAACACTCATTAGTGCTACTAAAACTGCCCTGTTTGTATTTACTCGACAGACTGTGTTCATGAGCAGAGTAACATATGTACCTACCAAAGAATTTGTCAAGTGGTGTTTGGCTGTAATTATCAATGTCGCTCCTACTGTGATGATTGCTCTTTTCTCCCATCCTTTCGGCGTGCAGAGGAGAGAATAATTCATGGCAGGCGAGGGATTTCCCTAGGAAATGCTTCCGGCACGGGTAACTTTTTGATTCATGGGATTGGATACTTCTGAGTTTTGATTTTGCATTTACAGCTCCTGCTTGGGATGGCAAGGTATACCGTAAAGAGCTCCCTACTGAGGTTTTCCTGCTCTAACAGTCTCCTTATTTTGGACATTGGCTAGCACACCGGAAGCGGTTGTTTTTATATATTAGCAATTTCCACGTTCAATCTCCAGTTGTGGGTTTTAATTTAAAAGGCGACGTGCTCCGCATCATGGACACAGGAGTGTAACCCAATAAAAACGCATTCACAGGTAGGATGGATGCGGCTTAACTTTAGCGATCTAAAAGTTAGGCATCTCGTCTAAGAGTGGCATCGGAGTGTCTCTGAAATCACCGGAGGGATTTGGGCACATCCAGAGGGTGATTCACCCCCTGGAAGAAATCTGGCGAAACCTTCTCCTCTCTAGTAAGGCAGCAAACGCAGTCAACACACCAGAAATGTCACGTTGATCCTTAAACACTTTACAGCTATTCTAGAGCAATCAGTTCTGCGCGGTACCTACCCAAGATTCCTCTCCTGCAGAAGACAAGCTTAAGCTGTCAAAGTAAAACCTCGGTAGTGCATGGCCTATCTACCCTCTGTTTGCACAAAAATAAAACTCAACTGCAATTGCTAACGCATTTCTTAAAGGCAAAAGACACTGCTACCATTTTTAGCAACTCTGACTACGACGTGTCTGATCTGCTTTTCACACTGGCTGCATTTCTTCAAAGTGGGGTGAAATCCTATTAGCCCGCATAAAGTTTAAAAAAAAAAAAAGGGCAAAAAATGTTTGCAATGGGAATCCTCACCAGCAACACAAACACATCGGCGCCTTTTAGATCTAAGAAAAAAACTATTTACTCTAAGGTTGCTCGAGCACCAAACAGGTTGCCCAGAGAGACTGTGAAGTCCCCATCCTTGGAGACATTCAAGACCTGAAAGGACATTGTCCTGGGTCCTGGTCCTCCAAAAAGAGTATTCCTAAAGTGGTGGGATGAGAAAGAAGGGCTGCCACTGCTGCAGGCCAGTGTGCTTCTGCAGTACTGAGCACTGGAGTACACACACCCAATCCCACCCAAAATAGGAAAATTCAAATGTCTTCCTCCTTCCCTGAGGTCTCACAATTAAAAAAAATGTAATGGGAGAAAAATGTAAAAAATTATCTTAGTTCTCCTTTTAAGAAACAGTCACATGGTGTCTTTTATTTTCTGGGTACTGTTTATAATTAGGTCTTACATTGATGCAGGGCTGCTGCTGTGCATCCCGCTAGCCCATTAACTGCTTTTCTAAGATTCCAGCATTTCAGATTATAAGTATCGGATTTGCACTATAATAACGTATGTGATAGCATTATTTTACAGCTGAGGCTATAACATCCTTAAAATTAGCCTGGTAATAGTTTGCTGACACTATAGTCACGGCATGAATGCTGAGATAAAAATATACATTTTAAGCACACAAAGCCTCGGTGGTTCTGGGATCGCTCTTCCAAGGGAAGTCACTTTAGGTTTGTCTTATTGGTATGAGCATCTGGCTCACGATTTCTGAAGCTGGGAATTTGTCGGCACCAGAGTAATAGCCCCGCATCGTGCTCCAAGAGCATCTCTCCATCTGGGGCACGAGGCACCGGCCTCCTCCCTCCTGGGCGGCTGGATTTTGCATTGGCACCTCATCAGCACGTTTGAAATGGGATGTTGCTCACATCTGCGCCAACGGCAGATTCTAGCAGAAAAAAATTTGCAGCAGACAAAATACGCCTTTTATGCTGCATGAGAATGTTCTTCCTGCCAGCCAGGGGCTAGAAATGTAAATCACAAAGCGTTTCATTAAAACCTCAAACTCAGCACGGTTGTGAGCCATAGCCGAGACCTCAATCAACCTCCCGAGACTTGCCGGAGTACAGCCACCACCAACAAAAGGGCAGCAGCGACCGAGTGGCCCAAGTGGGGTTTTTTTCTCCTTATGGTCAGTATTTAAGCCATGGGAGAAATTTTGAGGTCCACAGAGAGGGCAGTGGCTGCCTGGCACGAGCTGGCTGTGAGGACACAATTTTTTTTTTTTTTTTTTTCCAGATTTGTTCACTATTTTAAATTATTTGATAATGACTTTTGAAAATAATTCTTGATCTGTAGGTTGCTTTTGGGCCTTCTGCTGCACGTGATTTCCTGCTTTGGGCTCTCCCATGTACCTGCATAACCCTTCTTGCTGTTGGATCCAGCTCCTGCAGCAACTGGACCTACGTGGCTAGCTCTGACGTGACCAGGCTTTTGTCCTGCAGGATCAGCAAGGTTCCTCATGATAGAATCACAGAATGGTTTGGGTGGGAAGAGACCTTTAAAGGCCATGAGCAGGGCCATCTTCCACTAGATCAGGTCGCTCAGAGCCCCGTCCAACCTGACCTGGAATGTTTCCAGGGATGGGGCATCTCCCACCTCTCTGGGCAACCTGGGCCAGCGCCCACCACCCTCAGCGTGAAACATTTCTTCCTTAGATCTAGTCTGAATCTCCCCCCTTTTAGTTTAAAGCGATTACCCCTTGTCCTATTGCAACAGGCCCTGCTAAAAAGCGTCCCCGAATGACAAACTCATCCTTTCATGAGTCCGTGTTTACAAATATCTCCCCCAGCACCCACTTCCCCTTTTCAATTGTAAAACCTTCCTGCTCCACACGTCAGGTTCCCACTGCAAACCGCACAATGATGCCTTTAGTAGAGCTACCTTCTCTCTAAGGTACCTCCTGCCCATTCGTTGTAATTTGTACAGAAGAAAACCAAAAAAAGTGATTCAGTTATTAATTAAATAAATATCCTAAGAAAGATATTTTGAGGGATTTTTCAGAGCTCAAGGAACTAATTCCTGGTAATGCCGGGAGACTGAATGGAAGGATGTTAGGAACACTGTAGTTTTCTTGTTAGATTAAGGTGGACAAATCTTGGTCACGGCATGATCTTTCAGGGGAAAATGTATAAATGCCCTTTTCCACTTGTACAGGACTAGAAACAGTCTTTTTCTTTTTTTTTTTTTTTTAATCATTCGCATTAAAAAAAAAACTTCTCAAAAAGTGCTCATTCTGGTGGTATTTTGATGATATCAAAACATTGATTTGACACCTTCAGACGACTACTTCTTTTGTAGATTTTTTCTTCAAAACTCTTTGCCCTTCCAAGGGTTCAAAGTAAGAACAAACTCTTGGAATGAGCTATTGCATGAAGCTAACATTGATTTGTTCTATTTTTTTTTTTCCCTTTATTTCACAGAAACTTTGATGTGATTTTGCATTTTGGCTGTTCAGAGATTTATTATTTTTTTTTTTTTTAATTTTTTTTTTTATTGTGAAACTTCCCAGAGGTGGAGAATTTCATTCCTACCCAGAACCCTCCTTCCTGGAAGCCCACACTCGCCCCTCGCAGCATTATTCGAAGGACTGGCGATCAGTTCCCCCAGTGCAACCCAGTGTAGCCATACCCAATTGTGCAGAATGTCCCGCAACGTATTTCCTTGGACATGAAGATCTTCTTACCACTATACTTGATGACCCGAATAGTTGAGTCCCCTTCCCCAAATCTGGTGATGGGCGTTAGACGGACTTCATACGCCTCTGGCTTGATCAGCTCAGTCAGGTTGTAGGTAATTAATTCTCCCTTTTGAATATTTCCATTCACTGTAATTTCCTGCTCCCACCAACGCTGTTGTCCGGCCTAAAATCAAAAGAAGGATGCAAATGTCAGAGCTTTTGGGGTAGACGTTGTCTTCACCTTAGAAATGAACGGGAGCACACGCAGACCTCTGCTACCCCCGGTGCCTCCTCCAACCTTCAAACAACGCAGGAGGAGCAGAGACAGAGCAAGAACGCGGACATCCCTGAAATAACGCACTATTGAGCACTGCTGTAACAAAAATATGAGATCACGGATTGCAAACCCATTTTATCAAGGGCCGTCTGCCTGTCCTCCTCTGCCCACCCACGTCCCGCACCAAACCGTGGGCAGCCCAATGGCCGCAGGCACCGCGCAGCCCTCGGACATCTGCTGGATGCGGGAAAAGCGGCGTTAATTCAGTTCACGAGGATTCCTGATGCCCAACAGACAGCGACTACGGCAGGGGATGAAGTGCCTGGGTTGGGATGGCGTGTAAGCACCCAAGCAGATGCTGCGGCATGTTTCAAAATGTCACTGAGTTCTTCCATCTTTAGGAGCCTGAATTTCTTTGCAGACCTGACCCTCTGTTTCGAACCCATTTGTTAAAATGTCAAATCACCTTTTTCTTCCTTAAAAAAAAAAATTAAAAAAGCTGTTCATTTCAGTTCATCAGCTTACTGAGGCTGAATTTATGAGCTCTCAAATGCTATCCCCTTCAAACCCGACCAGGTAAATTGGCTCCTCATGTCTAGTAGCCCCATCCCCTCCACGATTTTAAAACAATCTTGGCCAACCGCAGCGGCACGACGTGTTTTCTGCCACTGCGCGCACCAGGCTGGGACAGCGGCGTCTCCGCGAGCTGGGCGCTGCCTCCTCGTTAGAGGCAATGAGGTTTCACAGCTGTCATTTGGGGCATCATTTGAAGCTAATAAGAGCATGCTGAAGAACTGAAATGCAGTTTGATTTCCAAGCACTTACCACTTCTGTTGATGAGTGAGGAAGAAACAGGCTGGCCATTAACGGCCTTAGTGCGTAATTATCAGCAATCCTTGTAGGCTCAAAGATGGATGGATTTCAGAGAACAATGAAAGTCAATATGAGCAAACAAGAGGCTGTTTTATTAAAGAAAGGCAAAGCATAGATTTTTGTGCTTTAAAGACTGTGTTTTCAACATCAAAATCCGTAGCTTCTTTTATTTATATGCCTTACCAAGAAATGAAAAGAAGAAAAAAAAAATCTAATTAAAAAGAAGGCATCACACGAAAGGAGTGCCACGTTGTCTCTAACATTAACTAGTTTATAGATAAGCAGAAATGATACACATTTTGGGCAGCAGAGTGACTTGACATTGCAATATTACTCTGCCTTATTACAGACACTATCTGCGGGAAACAAAGGAAAAATCATTAAATATTTACCACGCATCCCAATACAACCGTACAGGTGCAGCGATGCTAAAATGAGATATTCCACAAAGCTACACCTGCCAGTGCACTGACGTTCTTACCTATTACACCTTCACCGATCCAGAGTTAATTAAGGACAGAAAACCTGTTATTCCAAAACTTTAATTCGCTGACGCAATGAAACTGTACATTGAAATTGCTGAAATCTAGTACTAAATCTACCGCATTCCATCCACATAAACGACATGTGCAGCAATATTAACCGACTCCGAGCTTTAAATTCATAGCAGTGGGACAGAGACGTCAATACTTTTATCATTAAAGTATGTTACTCAAGCACAGCTAGATGCCCATTAAATAAAACTTGGGCTGCGAAGCAAAAAAGCAAGAGAAATTCTTAAGAAAGCTGGGATGATGGAATAGCTCTAGATAGCAGCTTCGCTTTGCTGCCACCCGAGTCGGTCTGTGTTTTACTGCATTTTGAGCCTTTGCAGGGCTTGAGTGAGACCAACGCTGGGTGCACCTGAGCTGTTATTTCAGGGTTTCTGCTCTTGCACGCGCTGGGTGAGCCACGCGACAGGCTCAGGCGGCTCGTCAGGGCTGGCCCCGCAGGGGTTAAGTCACGCATAGGAGAAATGCTAGGGAAAAAAGACCCCTCAGATCAGGTTAGAAGTGTAAAAACAAGTCACTGTAAGGAAAAGCCACACTGCTGCCTGCCCGACGCGCAAGGCAGAGCTACGTGGCTTAACACAAAACCTGCACGTGCACAGGGTGGCAGAAACCCGGCCCTTCTACGGGAAAGCTTTTGGATGGATGCGTGGAGCAGGACGAGAGGTAAGTGCATCGCCGGGGAGCCTGGGCAGCGCGGGGCCGGGAGCTGCGAGATGCTGAGCCTGGAGATGCTGCAGCTCAGCACCGACAGTGTCTGCCCCCGGCAGCACCGCCTGAGTGCCCGCCCGCGGCAGCGTCACACTCCGAGTATTGAAATGACCCACTTCAGAAGATGACATTAACAAAACGTCCACCACAACTTGGTACGCAGCCTGGAACTTTGCAGCATTCCTCCGTCTGTGGTTTCCCCAGGCCGCTGCACTACAAAGCGTTATTAAAGGTAATAAAGATACTGAAAATATGTGCATTTATATTGTATCTTTAAAAGATCAGCCCAGTGGAGCTCACGAAAAATTTCAATTTGACAGATTCTGTTAGACGCCAGTTCTTTCACAGCCCTTTGTTCCTAAGTACTGAGATCAAAACCACAGACGATAAAACCCGAGGTACAGGTTGCTTAACAGAAATTCAGTCTTTTCTCCTCCACTCTTCTTTAGATACCCGTGAATAAGAACATGCCAGGGATACCTGCTTCAGCTTGCAAAGCAAACATCAGCTCACATGAGGGCAACTGCTCCTCCCGTCCTCTGCTCTGCCACCAGCAGCCCTGTTTTTATGCCACTGACACCTCTCCAGCTCCCATCCCACAGAAACCTTCCAGGTTTCCCTGAAATCCCACTGCTCAGGAGAAAAGTGACAAACGCTGTCTATGGTCAATGCAACGTGTGGGAAAGTGAGTGAAGGCGCAAGGTCAAGGCTCTGCTTCTCCTTCACACAAGGTAAAACAGGCATTGAATTGTGACTCACATTAAATCATAGAATCACAGAATGGTTTGGGTTGGAAGGTTGGAAGGGACCTTAAAGATCATCCCAGTGCCACCCCCTGCCCTGGGCAGGGACACCTCCCACCAGACCAGGTTGCTCCAAGCCCCGTCCAACCTGGCCTTGAACCCCTCCAGGGATGGGGCAGCCACAGCTTCTCTGGGCAACCTGGGCCAGGGGCTCACCCCCCTCACAGCCAAGAATTTCTCCCTAATATCTCATCTAAATCTCCCCTCTTTCAATGTAAAATCACCCCCCCCCCCCATCCCATGGCTCCCCTCCCTGATCCAGAGTCCCTCCCCAGCTTTCCTGGAGCCCCTTTAGGTACCCTTTTCTATAACCACCCAAACAAAAGCAATAAAGAAGCTCCATCATTTTATTCATTCTGAAAGCAAAACAATTTGATTTTTCATTTCAGTATTATGCATCCTAAGCCAGTACTGGATATTGGTATTTCTCCATAGGAAGCCACATGCATCTTTTTGCCTTGCAATCAACACCAGCTCTGTTCTAATTCTTATTTTTACCATGGAAACCAGAAAAAAACCACCAAGCATCGCAAAATTGTCACTAGGTTTGACACAAACCGTCCCCTTGTCTGATTTTTCAGCCCTGCTGTTGAACAAATAAAGACAGAAAATACGTATCCGCACAGCTTCTGCCACGTTCGGCTTTCAAGCGTCTCTTCCCATCCGGAAGAGAAGCCCGGCCGTCGCGCTGGAAGTGAGGTGGCTGCATGGAGGCATCACCCCCGGCGCCTGGGACATCGCTCTGGGACCCCTGCCAGCACCCAGCCACCACCGCAAAGATGCTCCCCAAACCCGGTGTGAAACAGCAACGGCACCCTTGGCTGGCAAATATTAAAACTGTTGAAAATAAGCGTAGCAGTTGAGCTCGTTTACTTGCTGTTGGAGTACAGAAAAAAATGAAGGTCGGATCTATACGGAGTCGGAGAGCCGTGCAACCAGCTGGAGGAACAAGGGGTTTCCAGCACTTTTTAAAAGGTCTGCATCACGCTGAGGCATCTAACACCAACACTGAAATGCCCAAGACACCCTAAAAATAGGATTTAGGTTCCTACAACGCCTTAGGGCGGTTCCAACTCCTAGCATGAACCTGGGGAGGCTCTGCAAAGCCAGACCCCACGCAGGAGGCACCCGAAGCTCTGGGTCGCTCGCTGCTTGGCATTAAAGCACCAAGAACAACCCAGGCCCCTGCCCTTCCTCCTCCAGCGCTGCCTCGCTGCCTCCAGAGACTCGGGCATCTCCTCTGGCTCCCTCGGACGGGAAGGAGCCAAATCCTCATCACCCACTTCCTCAAAATCACCTGTAGAGCCGTTCCCTAACATTCAGGCTGCGCCATTTTATACTGAAAAAGTCAAGATTAACGCTTAAAAGAGAGAATACACAAGCAAACGCAACCGTAAAACATCTGCCTGCGTGTCAATCCATGTGTCCAGAGCTTTAAAATTAGTAAGAATCAGGGCTTTCTTGAAAAAGAATTTTTGGAGGAGAAAAATTCTTATAACCAAAGCCCTTCGCCTTCCCAAGATAAGGATGAAACACGTTTTGGGAAATTTACTTTGACCAGGTTGAAACAACAGTTTTTCAATGGTTTTTGAACGTTTGTGAAGCACGGAGGAAAAATCACATTAGTTTCTGGAGCACTTATTAGCACTATCGTATGCATAACCTGTAATTAATTTAGCAGAGCATACCTACATTCAGTCAACTCGGAGCACAGAAGCCTTCACAGGGCCTCCTATTTTCTTGGTTGCCTTTGAATATTCAGAAATCTTTGTTCCCAAAAGCTAACAGAAAAGCAAAACTTACTTCCCTGACATCAGAGGAAGGGGACTCTTCAAGCGTGGCAGCGTTTTATTGCAACAGGCTGAAACCACCTCCTCTGCGCTGCCGATGAAAGGGTATTTATTCTGTGCCTGTTACCGAGAAACACTATACTCTCTAAAAGACTCCAACATATAGATTTCTTGAGAAATTAATCCTATGGGATGATTAAATATTGATTGCCTATATGCACAGTTATGCTTATAAAAAATAAACACATCCTTAGTCCATTGTACTTGGCCTATTGATTTCAACCATAAATTCCTTCATTGACTCAAAAAGTCAGACAAGCATCTCTTTAATTAATGACAACGCAATGCAATGTAAATTAATCTACTGTATACTCCCGTAAAAAACTGTGGGCGTCTTTAAAGTCACTTCTTTACAATTTATAACAGCAACGACAATTGATTTTCCTTAATAAAAAAAGAGTTTCCTTTAGCAGTCATACATATAAAGTAGCACTGTTCAGTGCATGGGCAAATGCTTTCTATCTGCGCAGCACAGAGAGAAAACTCCCATTTACTGTTTGCCTTATTTCTGCTGCAGGAAACCCAGTGGCGGCTCTTCTTTACCCAGTTTGCCCAGCGATACAATCGGAGCTGTCTGGTTTTGAACATAAACCTCATCAGGTAGGTGGCTCTTGTGTCATCTTCATTTCAAAGGATAGTTACGGCCCCGAAATGACTCACAGTGACAAATATCTTTAATTCAGGCAAAAACCAACAAGCCCAGCTGCAAAGCATGTTCGGCCACGCACATCGTTACTTTATTTTCCACGGTGCGTCATGTAATACTGCTCTTGATGACATCTCTTTTCTTTTTTTAATATTTTGACAGGCAATCAACGGAACTGCCAAAACCTCCCATCTGTTCCCGTGCTGAGCTGGTACCCGCTCCCTGCTCTCCTGCAAATGCCAACCGCTGCCGAAGCGACAGGGACCGAGGGGTCAAACCCAGCCCGGAGCGAGCACGCCGTCAGGTTTGCCTGCTGGAGACAAGGACAATACCTGAGCCAAAGTGCCCTGAGCGAGGTGGGACACCGTTACGGGGTCGGAGATGTTTGCTGGAAGAGCACGTGGCCACCCCTCTGCCGGGCAGGACCTGCCCCCAGCGCTCAGCCCTCCTTCACCAGGAGACAAGGCGTATGGAAACGGCACGATAAACCTCTTCTTTCCCTCTCTCCTGCCTGGAAAAAAGAGCATCTAAAGCCTGTTTAACAGTGGGCACAATCTTTTTCAATTAGCCAACTTCTAATCCATAAGACCAATCGCAGCCGCGTAATCGACTTTCTTCTTGCAGGACGACATTAACAATCAGTCTGTATTTGCTCCTGTCACTCATCTTACTTATTTTATGTTCACCGTGACGCGTAACTGGCTTTATGCGGTACACACAAAAGCACAAAAAAAATTTTCTTTTTTTCAGGAACTAAAAGTCCCTGAGTCTTTGGTAATTAGGAGCGTGAAGTCCAAAGACACAGAATGTTACAGACGCAATTTGTATGGGCTACAAATCGAAGGATGAGTGGTTCAGATGTCAGAAACATCTGTCCGTGATCCAAATTTATGGCCTGATATTTGAAGACGGAAGAGACAGGAATAATTTAAGGAAAGCTGGTATGTGAAAGCTGGAAGTTGGACAATCCAACAGTTAAGTCCTCGTTAAATACGTATTACCTCTCAGGTTTTAAAGGCAGGGTGGAAAATGGTAACCCAGGAAAACTGAGAGGTCATTTTTATCAGAGTAAAATCAAAATACAGCACAAATATCTGCTAAAAACTTGTTAATTGGAAGATAACATACACTGCCTTCTGTTTTTCCATACAAATGAATCACAATAAAAACATCTTTTAAGATATAAATTAGGACACTTCAGTCCATTTGCTAAGTAAACTGTAATGTAGGGTATTTCATAGCTGGAAGGCTGTTGTTTCTTTGCTTTTAAAAACCTTACACACAGAGGGGAAGAGGAAATTCTGTACTTATAACCGGTATGACTTTCTTCAATCAGAAAGGCAATAAAATTCATCCCCGTTCACTTTTTCCTTTGCGGCAAACGTGATGCACAACTGTACGCGCGCAGGTACGAGGACTGTGCAGCCGGCGACCGTCCAGCCTTCACAGGGATCCCTTTCACGGGCACATCGTACGTATTTGAATACGTCTGACCCCGTACGCTGCTGAGTGAAAACCGAAGTTAAAAATACAATAAAGCCAAACGGTGACCAGAAGGAAGCGCACAGAGAAGTGACCTGCTCCGGGCTGTTTGAAGAGACATTCTCATTATCAACCGACCGGCACCGCAGACATCTATAGGTTGAAAATAAAGGAAAGGTAGGAACTTTAATCTTTCAAATAACAAGCTTGAACAAGTTACTCTGTGGTTTACAGGTACTGGTTGACTTTTTGTTACTTCTTTAAAGCGGAGCCGTTTGTTTTCTAGGTCACCGCGGCTGCAGCGCTGCCGGCGGTGCAGGGAACGTGGCTATCGCCTGCTGAGGAGCAGAGCAGCCACCACGGAGATCGGAGCTACAGACCCTTCGTGTCTGCTCCGGGAAAGTCTCACTTGCTTTCGTGCTGCCGGCAGTAAATATCAGACAGATGGAAGCACTCGCTCATCGCTGCTTAAATGTTTGTGCAATTTGGGATTCAATAACTGTTACTAACTGGACGGGGCTTGGAGCAACCTGGGCTGGTGGGAGGTGTCCCTGCCCAGGGCAGGGGGGTGGCACTGGATGATCTTTACGGACGCCTCCAACCCAAACCATTCTATGATCTTTTTTAAAAAGTACCTGAATGTGTCTTTGGTGAAAAACAAACTATGGAAAGGAAGCACCTCCCTGTGGTGCCCAGATGGCACCAGAACCACTCGGAGCAGCCACAGGCTGCCGGCATGGAGCTGCCCCGGGAGCTGCAGGTGAAGCCACTGCTGCCACCCACTTCGGAGCTGGTATGGAAAAACTCAAAAATATCCACAGCTGCCCAGCCAAAACTGAGTGTGCTCAGTGAAGCAAGAGCTCGAAGGTGAGGTCCAAAAGTGGGTTTGTTGTTTGGATAAACTTTCAGGAGTGTAGAAACACTCTGAGTGACATTTGGGACCATTTTTGTATGCACTTTGGAAGCACACAAGAAAATGTGAAGGCAATTCAACATGTAGGGTTTCATGGCCTTTTAGCACAAAATCTTGAATTTGTCTGTGCTCCTAACCTGACGTGTGCTATTCTATATGGGTTTGCTAATTTAGTTCATGAACTTCAGGCTCCCCCTGTGACTGAACTCCACTGTATCACTGAACACTTAATGAAAGCCAACTACAGGAGTCTTGGCCACCTTGAAAGGCTGACCTGGGAACACGTACAAGATTAGGAATACAAAAACTTGGAAGAATCTGGGTAACTAATTCCACAGCCAAATCCAAAGCTGAAACACATTAATGTCAGAATATTCTTCAGAGAGCTATTAATGAGACAGAAAAATGTTGCTTATGTGCAGCCAAAATCTTGGCAGACCTCAGCACCTTCAGAAGCAAGTAGAGGATGACCAAATCTATGCAGTCACCATGATGAAAGACACACAAGGTTGTACTCATTCTTCAGTTCAAGTCCTGGGCAGGATAGTTACAAATGAAAGGCTGTGTACGGCAGTGACCCTGAGAAATGGAAATTCCCTGTACTCTGCACTGCTTTTTCCATAAATGCTACAGGCAGGAGAATTTATAGTCTCCCGAGTTACACTGCGATACAAAACAGGTGTTCTGATGGTGTCACACATCAGTTTTATTGCTGATTATTCCGAATGCATCCGCATTCCACCACTTAAACCAAAAAAGTGAATACCAGCCTGACACTAATAACAGATGAAATCTTGAACCCACCAGCTAACTCTGCTCTCAGTGCCAAAAGGGTCTTACAGATAAGAGGCTGCACCTCACACTGACCGTGTTCCCCATGGACACTTCAGGATTGGGAATCGCTTGCTCCCAGACCCGGCCTGTGGCTCCCAGCGCCACCTCCTCTGTGGTCGAGGTCTGTTCTGCTCCAGGATCAAAGCTCACCTGAGCACTTATGTTTTCTGATTATCATATTGATGTTCAGTATCAACGGTCCGGCTATTGCCTTCTGGTTTTTTTTTTTTTTTGGAACTCTTCTTGAAACAAAGTTATCCACAGTCTGAATAGAAATGCGAACGCTACTAAGATGACAAGTATAAAACTCTTTTTAAAAATCGTTATCTTTTTTCTTGAGGAACTCGGTAACAAGAAGGCACTCAGGGCTGTAATGTGCGGCCCTGATCTCCCCACAGCCCAATGTGTATCTTCATTATTACCGTAACCCACGAAGTCCTAGCCCTGCTAGGTTCTACCACGCCGTGTTTGGCTTGACCCGCTGGCGATGGATCCTCCCTGCTCGCACTTCAAGGGGAACAGGGGAAACACCCGTTGACTGAACGTAGGCAGTAGGATTTTGCTCTTGCTAAGGGTCACGATGCGTGCTTCTCTAATGTCTGGGCTCAGATCAGCCACAACCTTGAACGTGACGACACTGCACTCAAGTCAATATCTTTTTTTTTCCTCCTTAAGGACATGCTAAAATGTGATATAAACCAAGAGAATCCATTTTAAGACTTTAAAACTGGCTGGCTCCCTGATGAATTCACTAGAGTCTACAGGATTAAACAGGAGCGGCACTATTCCCAGCCCCTGCGGCGTGTGTTCTCCTGCTCTTTTGCTACTGCTTAGACATCTACCAAAAGACTTTTTCAATTGTTAATCCCTGTTTTGTTAGGCATTCACAAAAGGCGGGTTAATTATTAACCCACGTTAAGGCTGGTTTTCAGAGAAAGTTTTCTCATTCCTTCTCAGTGACCTATCAAATTCGAAGGTCACGTATTGGGAAGCCAGGCTGGGGCCGACTCTCACGCTTCAAAGTACGTGGCACCGCCGCGTGGTGGGCGAGCGGGGCACTGCCGGCAACGTGTCTGCCGACGGCACGCACCTGGGTTTATCTGCAAGAGCAGACCATCATTTTTTCGGGGCAAGAAGAGATGAAATTATCAAAGTGGCACCAAGATTCAGTTCCTAAGTTTAAATTAAACACTTCATGCTTATACCAACAACTGCATTCCCATGATCAAGAAACTGTCTATCCCAAGACACATTTCATATTTCAGTGGCGATGACTCAGTGAGTATCCCACAGCGCTACAACCTTCTCCAGACGGATCTCCAACGACAGACAGCGCGCTCCTGTCACTACTGAACTAACTCATTTTCTTGCGATTTCAGAGAGCTATTTACAAGTGACCGTATTTTTTTCACACAAAATAATTACATAGTGGCAAATTAATGGCCTTAGCTGCAACCAGGATGACAAGCCCAACCCTTTCAAAATACGGCACGTGGGAGCTCCGCTACTTAGTCAATACTGTGAACCAGCGAGGTTGTCTTGGTAAATGAACTGGAAAAACAAGGCTGCATTTAAAGCAGCCTACATGAGTCTCTGCATAAATAGATCAACGAGTAATAATGCAACAAGACAAGCGCATGATGCCAAAGTGCATTTCTACGGAAAGTGAACATACTGATTTTGCTTAACTTTTTAAGAAAGACTGAATTTTTGCCAATAAATAACAGCTCAACTGTCAGATATGCATGTTTCAACAAAACATTTCTGAAATACTTAAGACAGTCGCTGCACGAGAGGAAAGGAAATAGCCACTAGATGTTTAATGAAGTTCTCAGAATGGAAATGTGGTGTTTTAAATCAGCTCAAAACCGCAGATGCATTGCAGTAGGGTGCTCATTTGCTTATTGAAAGGCAATATGGTTTGCATCCAATTTAAACATATGTATGTTTCAGAGAATAAAGAATTCTCTAACAGCAAAAGACTGGATGAAGCAGTTGTCTTTAGGGACAAATCACTCTCATCCCAACAATTTATAATTTTTGTAAAATACATTATTTAATGAAAGTGTTTACTTAGCATATACACTGGCTGGTACACTCTGATTTAGCTACAAGCACCCCTCACCTAGGTGCAAGTGAAACCTGTGTTTAAGGAATTGCCAACCTAATTACATTATTTAAAAAAAGAATAATTCTCATTTACCATCTCTTCTCTCCAAACCGCAACTAAAAATTGCGCAGGACTTTTTTAAAAACACAGAAATCCTTCCTTGCCTCTGTTGGATGAACAGAGGCAGGACATCTCTGCGGAGCAGAAACAGGTTTAATTTGGTAATGGCGCTGCTCTTTTTTTTTTTTTTTTTTTTTTTTGGCAAAATTTATTATTTTACAATGATTTTTTTCCTAAATTACACGTATCTGTTTCAGTAAGGACAGAATTGACGGTGAGAGACAGCAAGACTATGCCCAGTGAAAATCACCCGAGTGTCTCGCAGACATCTGGGTTTCCTAATCGATTAGCTTAAGACTGAGTTAAGTCTGACTGATAAGATAAGGCTATGGAAAGGTAATAGCTGGTGTTTTGCAGAAACCTGGAGGCAGGAGCCAAGGGAACATCCCAGCAAGAAGCAGCCCTGGTCTGCAGAGCTCCCAGCGCTGGGGTCTGGCCTGCCCCGGCTGCCCCTTCCGCAGTCGTTGATGCTGCTCATGGGGAGTAACGTTGGTGAAGTCTCAGCTCTGATCAATGAGAAGTAGGCAATTCATCTCATTTTTATTTTTTACACTTAAATATCCGCAGCGCTCATTTTGTAAGCGCCCTCATTGACAGCGCTAGGGAAAACCCAGGCAGACCTCAAAGAGATTTAATAGTTTCAGTTCATGCACCGTCTAGACGTGCCGACACTTACTCAACCTGAATGGCCTCAGAAAGAGGGCAGGAAGCTCAGAAGATAAATATTCCCTTTACAGGTTGCCAGGATCGCTCATCCCAGTGCAGAGAGGAGATGCTACGAGATGTGACAGCTTGCTTTGCCGCACAAAAGCACTTCCATTTGTTACCAAAGAACAGAAATACAGCGAATACTCAATACTTGGCCAACAGGAAAAACACTAACGGGACTTTTTTCACTGTGTGGTACTGTGCAGGGAAACTCCATGTTCTTGTTTGAGTTTGGTGAAGGCCATTGCCTCCCTCGGAGACTACGCTCTTTTGCCACGCTCTTCAACATTTCTACCCAGAGCTGCCGCTGCCCTGCCGTCACCTGGCCACAGCGCTGAATTTGCAGAAAACCTGCCCAGGAGACCAGATGCAAAGCCTACAGAAACGGAGAGACGTCTCAGGAGGGTGGTGAGGGGAAACCCTGCACAAAAACGCCCAGCACGAGGGTGACAGCACCTGCTCTTGGTGACACGGGACGCCCAGATTTCAGGTGAAGCGTCTCTGAGCGTGAATCTTGATGCTCCCTTTAAATACACAGAGGTACAATCCCTTTCCCAAAGCGAGCCCTACTAGCAGTGAATATTTCTGACCTTTTTGTTTCAGTTTCGTAAAAGTATCTCAAAGGAATGCTGTGAAAATAAGGCCATTACAGCGCATGAAATAAGGCACAGATGTATCCTACTGACACAGGACGAACGCAGCAAAACTATCTTTAGGACAGGTCTTGGAGGTGGGAGAGCAAAGGAGACATAAGGACGCATATGGAACAGTCACAGGGAAAGAGATGCAGCTCTTTCAGTGCGCAACACTCATTCAGCGGTTCAAACAGCTCTATTCTGGAATTACTTAATTTTGGGACACTTGATGGTGTCAGGAACAGTGTTCTTCAACCTACTTCTGCGTGCGTGAATGCCGCCTGCTTGGGGGGACACCCACTTGCCATGCAAGGGGCAGTGGCGGTGGCGAACCCACTGATGGGGACGACAGAAACATCAAAAGCGCAAATAGTCCAAAGGGAACTCAACCAATTCAGGGGAGAACAGTATGTGAGGGGAGAAAATGTCACAGCTGGGGGATAACATTTGGCTCAGACCCCTTCCACCTCCGCTCCCCTCTGGGTTGCACCTCTCCATCAGCACCCATGGCTCGTCTGGGGTGCAGACAAATTCCTGGGATAATGGACCTATGCCTTGAGCAAGTGCAGCTATTGCTAATGTTATCCTGATATCCTAATACATTTTAACAGGGTACCCGCAATATACTATACAATTTATTTATGATTCTTAGGCATTGATGCCGCTCTGAAACTATCTTCACGAAAGAGGATGCATCCTTCATCAGAATTAAATTTCTGTAACACCCAAAGGCCTTTTCAAGTATTTATTTATGCTATGTTTTACTAAGAGGAAAAGCATGCCGCGTGCCAGACACACAACTGTTTACTGTTATGCATTTGCCATAATTTTTATGTGGGTCTTCAATTTTCAAAGTTTCATTGCTCTATTTCTCTATTATTTTTCATCTTTTGCAAATCCTTTAGTATTTCTGAACAACCGTATGACACCGTATGAAATGGAACATGATATTCCATTTGGAACCTGTGCCAAATGCTGGCCCAGGCTGCCCAGAGAAGCTGTGGCTGCCCCATCCCTGGAGGGGTTCAAGGCCAGGCTGGACGGGGCTTGGAGCAACCTGGGCTGGTGGGAGGTGTCCCTGCCCAGGGCAGGGGGTGGCACTGGGTGGGCTTTAAGGTCCCTTCCAACCCAAACCATTCTGTGATTCTATGATTCCAAATCAATACTAACAAGAAAACTATTGCTGTCATTTACATTTTTTTTTTTTTAAACGCTCTTGCACTACAGGAGTTTATATAAAGAATAAGACAGGGTAATGAAAAATATTTCTAGGTAATCATATTTTTCATTTTGAACCTGGATCTGATCAGCATCAAAATCCTGACAGCCTGCTGCTTGCATTCGTTGGCCGACTACACGGCAGCAGGGTGAAAAAGCAGTCGTGGAAACACACATCCCACCCGATCTGCTCTGCTGCTGTTTGCACTGGCAGCGGAGCACGTTTTCGTCAAGGGCCCAGCTTCTGCTGGAGGGGTGCCCGCCCGCGGCTCCACAATTTAAGGACCAGCGCATCCTTGTTTGGGTGGCGCAGGTGACACGGGCAGCGCCACCTGAGGCCAGGGCTGTGCTTCAGCGCGCGCACGGGGACGCCAGCGAGGGCAGGCTCAGCCCTAGCACGAGGGTTTAAACGTCGTCGAAAGCAAACAACTTGTTTACTAAAATAAGTTCCTCTAGCCTGAGTAATTTCTCTCACTAAATTGCTCTTCAGTTTTCTCCGTTTTCTCCTGCCTCGTTCCTAAAGTTTGGCTGACAGACTGCATTTGCCAGCAGTAATCAATTCAGATTTTTCTGCTGAGGCAGAATAAATGGAAGTTGAGCGCGACCACCACGCACGGGCTCAGGCCACAGCGTGGGGCTTGATTTTGGCAATGCTGGGTGAGAGCATACGCTCCCGAGTGCAAATAAGTCGGTATTTTTTTTCACTGAAGGGAAACGTGCAACGAAAGCCTCAGGTCATGCAATGTTACTGCTTTAAGAGCTCCTCCCTCTGCAGGATTTATAAGTATAATATTAATGATATAGTATTATAATTCTCCTTAGGGAATTATTACTTTGTCATTGTTGTCACAAGTCAAGAGGGACACTTGAAATAGAGATCTTTGTCTCCTGCAATGCATAAATATGCATATATAGACATCCCGAAGAGCAAGATCAGATATTACCCTAAAATGCAAGGTAGCCGAGGAGGGGGTTCCATAGAGCTTGCTGTGAAGCTAGAGAATTCCCACACAGTCCATGTTTTTCTTCTTTTTGATTAATGTGATCCTACCCTTACATTTTTTTTCCCTAATTACGTATTTTTCCTTGACCGGTCCACGCGCTTTCACAACCCTGGAGGGCCCGTCCTCGCCTGCTGCACCTCTGTTCCCCAGCAGGGCCGGCCAAAACGAAGAGCTGGGTTCAGAAATCCCAGGCAGTAACTTCAGGCCATTCGTGTGTGTCTTGTTTCCGTAAGAAATTGCACTAAAAAGTTAATATGAATTAGGTATTAAAATTAGTAATGAAGTGGCAGGACTTTATGCTTATATAAAAAAATCAAGCCAAGGCAGTCCCAGCAGGCAGTAACTGCTTGAAGAAAATGAATATCTTAAATTTTCCCTTTCCTTTTTTTTTTTTTTTTTTTTTTTGTGCGTGTGTGAAGAAAGGGAGTTTAATTATAATGTCCACATTTTGCGGTAATGTAAATGGGCACAGCTCTGCCTGGGATGTCTTCTCTTTGCACCTCTAGAAACCACAGCCCACTACCTCCAAGCCAAGAGCACTGGTTATTCTAGAAGCGCACAGCTCGGCTCCCCCTCCAGGGACCGGGGGTACCGTCAGCAGCATCTTCGGTAGCTAAGAGACCACGGGATCGAAGCCAGAGCATCAGGACCTCACAGAAAAAGATGTATTTATGTATATAACGTCTACCTCTGAATTTCTTAAGAGATAATCAGTAGATTTTTTTTTTTTTTTTCGAAATTATGCATAAGAATTTTCCTAATCTATCAGAAGACTGGGAGATGTAACCATTTTTAATTGGCAATTAAAAGAATTTGGTACGAATTTCAAATGATAACCCTCAGCTTGCTCTTTTGAAACTCAAGCCTCAGCCTTCTGAAGAATAAGCACAGCAGGCAGCAGTGCTGCAAACTGAAAACTGTAAAACAGAACCATTGCTTCTCTAATTCAATTTGCCAAACCCAGAAAAATCAATAAGAAACCTGCCTTTACATGTTGCACTTCTTTTTTTTTGCCTTTTTTTTTTTTTTTTTTTCCCCAAACTCCCTCTGTCTCATTTCACAAGTGGAGCTATAACAGGAAAAAAGCAAAGCCTTGTTTAGACTTCCAAAAAGAAATGCATGCTCTGAAATCTTTGGGACAGCTTATATCCCTCTGTAGAAGAAAGCTTAAAATTTTTCATTAAAATGGCATTAGAAATACTCCAATATACATGTGAATTAGCCTTTTCAACTCCCTCACTTCCTCCCCTGAAATTAATTGCTACAGATGTGAGTAATTATTTTTGAATGGTTCCGTATACAATTTTTGTATACATTTTGATGTACAGCTATTTTACATGTTCTACAGCAAACCAAATGAAAATACCCAGCTTGCAAACATCTTTCCTATTGCAGAACGTTGTGGGAGGACAGCCCCGTCATCCTGAGAGAAGGAACATCTGGAGAATTGCTGCCCATCAGGTGGGGGCCTTGAGTGCGATAAAATAAATATATTTTTCATAAGTGAGAAATTTCATTCTAAATAAATAGTAAATAATGCTTTCACCATTTTCTCTCTATAGGCAGAAAAATGACACTTTTCTGTTCTTGTGACTCCGTCTCTATCTGATGGGACCTTCTCTCTCCCTTTTTGACTTTCGTGGCTTCCGTGATATGTCATTGAACCAAGCTCCCCTTTCTTCTCAAATAACTTTTCTAGCATTTGCTGTGCCAGTTTCTCTCAGCTTCTCTTTAACCAATGTTTAAAATGCCAAAGAAGCTTCTCCTGCATCCTGCTTTCCAACCATTAAATTATCCTCTTATGCCTGAGACATGCCTTGATTTTAACTCTAGTGACAAGGTGGGTGACAAGACGCAGGATCTGACAGAAATGTGTAACACTGTTCTGGGGACTCGCACAGGGTGGAGTCTGGCAGCCCTATTCCAGGAATATTAAGAAAATTAAAGCAAGCCCCAGAGAAAGAGGACGGGAGAGAGAGATGGTCCCACCGAGACAACAGGCCAAGCAATGGTCTGGGTTATCTGGCACCACCAAGGAGAAGGCGGACTCTGAGCCCTAATTCGCTGCTAACACACGCCTGTGTGTCTGAAAGCTGTACTCACAGGACACACGCATCTCAAAATCCTTGAATTTTAATACAACGCTACCCCTTTTGGTCACTGCAACAGATAACGTGGGCCGTTTAGAGGTCTTTCACCCTGCCAAAATTGGCTAGACTGGTCTTACAAGAACTGCAAATCAGACCAGGCCTCTTCCTATTATCATTTATCAGCTAAATTATTTTTTTTTTTTTCTAAATGAACAAGCCAGAAGTTTCCATGAGGAGGAGACCACATCCGTGATAACTCCTTGGAGGGATGGGGCCGTTTCCTCAAGACACGCTTGAGGGCTCCGAGCGCTGTCAAAGCGCATGAACAGCAGCTCTTACCCTCACTCAAGAAGAAAACTCTGTGGCCGTTTAGCACCTCAATTTTTTAAAGCAGTTATTTGTCACTCTTCCGTTAAAGAGGAGCACAGTGCTTGGTGGCTTGATGCTCCGTCACAGCGGGCTGGGCAGATTCTGCAGCTCAGCATCCTCAAAGCCGATGAAAACCCAGCACTGGGAGACCACCGTCCACGTGCTGCGTCAACCAGAAACGCAGACGAGAGCCTGGGCTTGTTAAAAAATAACGTTAAGCGCAGAATGAATCCCCAAAAGGCAACAGCAGGAGTGTTGGGGCTTAAGCAGAAAGCAGAGTGCTCTAAATAATTCCTGTTCCTCCCTGATTCTCCCAGGAGGGAGCATCCATCACACACTACCGTGCCAGCGGGACAAACGCGACTGAACAAACTTCTCTCACCGTCGCTGCGCTGAACCTGCAGTTTGTAGCTTTAAATAAAGGGGCGTGGGGAGAGCGATACAATGATCTTACAGAAAGACACATGGATAACATACCTATAAACGCACTGATTCTTACAGATTTCCAATTCACTTCTTAAGCTGGTTAATTTTGTTCTTCAAGCGTTACTTTTCGACGTCAGAAAGCACCCACACAATCCTGAAGGCCCCGATAGCACAACAGCGGCTCCTGGCACCCACAGCGAAAGAGCTCGTACCTCTACGTTAACAGAACGGAATTATTTTCATTGCATCCCCCTCCTCCTTCGCTTCAGCATCTCTGTTCCACCTGCTTTCTGCCTGCACGACACCTCTGGCACTGGAAATTTCTCTCCAGTAACTTCCCAAAACCGTGCTTGCCCGAGCTGGTCAGGGCAGAGACATCTCCAGCTCTGCGACCTCACCCTGTGCCAACCAGGGGAGGTGCTTTCCTGTTCTGAGACCCCTGTATAATCAAATCATTCCTAGCAGAACAATTTGTCTTTAAGGAAAATCCCTAGTCTGCCACATTCCGACACCGGCCTCCTTTGCCCTTGAAAAGTTTCATTATTAAGCACGTCCGTTGCGTTGCTTTCCACAGCCACCTGGCAAAGGCAAAAATGGAGCTAAACTGCTCCGTGCCTCATAAGAAACTCTTGCTTTTAGAAAATGGCACTGAAAATACTGTCAATATTACAGGCTTTAGCAATTCCACAGAAGATTCAGCAAGCCTAAACCTGCTGTCAACTAAATATTCCCCAAATACTGCCTGGATTCTGCCTCAGGCGAAGCAGCAACGTAGAGGCTGTGGCGGAAGCGATGCTCGGGCTCGGGTGTTAGCGTTCTTAACGCACAAGCCATTTACTCATCAGATAAAGGTAATGGTGTTAATGGAACCAGCGGCAGATACCAACACGCTGACCCGCTACGCAGCCCACTGGCAGCGCTTGGTGGCGCATTAGAAGATTAAAACAAAGATTAAGACTGAAATAAAGATTAAGAGCATCAGTTTTTACAACAGCAGCAGGGTGCTGGGCTGCGGGCGCAGACCCTCGCTTCGACCTGGAAATCCTCTCAACTAGGGTCTGAGTTTCATTCAAAATCCAGGGAACTTTGCCCAGCCGTGAGCGGTGTTTTCTGCCACTCCTGGAGGATGCGCGGCCCCACTTTTAGTGTTAAATGAAAATAATAGCAAACCCCAGCAAAAGATACATTGCTAAGTCAAATAAACTACCTAAACACAAACAGTTCAGAAGGTAATCTGCTGGTAGCAAGTACCGGTAGGTGTCAAAAAAAAAAACCAAAAAAAACCCCCAAGTTTAATTATCACCCTTGTTTCAGGGGGAATTACTGCAATAACGGATGAGCGTGTCCGGATGGCTCACTAGGTTCTAAATCACCCACGTTTTAAACGTGGCTTCAGATAGACGAAAGGAAAATATTATGATTAGCCTGACAGAGAGTGCTGTCAAGGAAATTAGAGTAAAGTAACTCTAGATAATTATATAAATAGATAATTAAAAGTAAATTAAAATGAAATGGGAAAAAGAAGAGCTAAAAATCCTAATGCAATTAATTTCATTATGTATTCTTTTACTTGAGCGAATTCTTTTTTAAATTTAATAATCCCTCTCGGGTACTGGGAATAACGGAACTGATTTGTGCCCAACGATGCAAACAGTGGCATAAACATGTATTAAAAGTCACCCGTTTTCATTTCAAATTAGTTAGCTTCAGGCAGAGACAAACCCTCCAGCACCCCCGGGTACCGGCGCCCTTCCCCGGACGTGTCCCAGTCAACTCCGCGGCTACCACAGAAGCTACACCAGCAAACCCCCACCCACTCAGCACAAAGAGCGTGCTCAAACTGTGTATTTATTTTGCAGCTTACAAAGATCATCCCACTAGGAGATCTGCAGGATAACAAAATACTTTCTGAACTCACATTTTCAAAAATATACATGTGCATCTTCAAGCGTCCGTCTTAATCCCAAATCTCTTTCTCCCTCACAGACTATTATTTCAGGCGCTGAATAAACAAACCTGTACTTTCTAAATCAATCAACTGTGGTATTATTTACAGAAACGTAAGCTTGACTGGAGCGTAAAACAAGACCAAAAGAATATGAGCTGGTTTCTCCCAAGTAAGCACCAAAAAGGCTTCACTTGATCGCAGCGGGTCCAGGCTGGGAGCGGAGCCAGGGGCACGTGCCCGGGAGCTGGATGGCGGGAGCCTGGCGACCCTGACCGGGCATGGCACGACACGGCATAGAATCACAGAATTGTCTGGGTTGGAAGGGACCTTTCAGATCATGGAGTCCAACCATGAACCCAGCACAGCCAAACCCACCACTACGCCACATGTCCCTCAGCACCACGTCTGCCTGGCTTCTAAATACCTCCAGGAATGGTGACTCCACCACTGCCCTGGGCAGCCTGGTCCAATGTCTGATAACCCTTTCGGAAGGCATGGTACAGCATGGCACAGCATGGCACAGCCTCCTCTGCCAGACCCAAGGCTGGCAGCCCTACTGGTAAGACATGACTTGGAGGTGGACGTGGTGGCCAAGGAGGTGTTCACAGCAAGGAGCATTATTTTCAAGCCATCTGCTTCTCCTTGAGAACTCCTAGCAAAACCCAAGCTGTCAGAGTCGATCTCTGCCACACCTGCAGCGTTTGGCACGGGCAGCTCTCAACAGGATTGCAAACAAGCATTATGGCACAAAATGTTCTGCCTTTAGAACACAAAATTGTGAGATTTTGTACGGACTTAGCTGTAGGAACATCACTTTGCTCTGAGAAGGGGAGTAAGCAGAGGTGTTGCCATTTAACGAGAGGTTAAGCAATGCGCAGATTGGTTATGTCACTTTAATCGACTATTAAAACTCAAGCTTTGTAGCAATAACCTTCAAAGAAGACAAATGATATTTTTCTTCTAGAATTGTTAAAGGGAAAATTAATGGGGACGGCTATGCTAATTTAACAATTCCGCTGCAAGTGGGTTGGTCCCACGCTTCCTTAACAGTGCCAATTCCCACTGAAAAGTTCACCGTGAATCTATAAAGACACAAGCGCGATCGGCTTTAACGTGGTCAGGAAAGATGTCTTGGTTCTCAGGGATCACCATGTGTTTCTGCAGGAAAGCTCCAGCTATCCCTATATTTATCTATTTACGTGGAGGATCTAATAAAAAATATATAGATACATACAGAGAGAGAAAAAGTTTAATTTCACTGCAAGTTTCTTTCAGGTAATCTCTCCGGCATATCTTGAGCCACAGCCTCTGCAAACCCTCTGAGGAGCAGCTCTTTAATCTCTGCCTTTCGCACTGCAAACGTGCAAATTAGTTTCCAGGATCTGCAAGTGGCAGAGAACCACTTCTGCAAGATGGTGGCAAACCTTCCAGCAGGAGGAGAAACAACTCCCACTCACACGAGATAATGAAATGAAAGGAAATAATAAAATAAACCAAAATAAAAGCAAAATAAAATAAAATAAAGGTTCAGCAGTCCTCACAGAGGTCAGCACTCAAAAGGCATGTCCTGCATGAACTAATTTCTTTCCTCACCTGCCTAATCCCTAAGCGGTAGGCAAGGATGCGGTCCACAGCGTTGGGGTTCATCTGGGTCCACTGGAGACTGTAGGAGTAGACGCGGGGTCTGTTCTGCCACAGGGGGTTGTAGGTGTCGTAGTAGAACTCGGGAGCGTAGGCTTTGCCTGCAGGAGACGTGAACAAAAACGGGGAAAAGAAAGAAACCAGAGAACGATCAGCCAGTTTTGGAGCCAAGGGTTGATGCCTAATCTGCAACCGTCCTCTCCCCCTGTGTTTTGAGTCATTTGGTTAAATACCTTCTTCCAGAAACACATTTTGGAATTATTTGCCCCCACCCACTTTTTTAAAGGATTTGTGGCAATGGTTTGCCTTTATTCTTAGCTCACTCCCCAGTGGCACCCATGGCCCAGGTGTGGGCATTGGAAGGCAAAAATTAACTGAACTCCGAGCAAAGGCAAGCTGCAGTGATGTACCGAGCCTCTGCACTAACTTTTCATGGCCCAGGTGACTAAAATAGAGATACCA
This sequence comes from Fratercula arctica, assembly GCA_947846985.1. Classification (NCBI taxonomy): domain Eukaryota; kingdom Metazoa; phylum Chordata; class Aves; order Charadriiformes; family Alcidae; genus Fratercula; species Fratercula arctica. The sequence continues at coordinate 69,814,906 of CANTUZ010000005.1, forward strand.
AACCAATCTGCGCTACACTGAGCAAAGAAAGGCTCAGTGACAGCTGCTGTACCTGGCACAAATAATACGAAATGACATCCGTGAGCTGGAAATACAAGATGGATATTTCCAGCGACTGCTGCCTTCATCACATCTTCTCTCCAGCTTCCCAAGTCAAAATGCACACAAACCAGCCTTCGTAACATCGCAGACGCCCATGCTGTTACCATACATTATTTAACTGAACATACCGATTTGCACAACCGAGGGAAATGACATCTCCCAGTGCATTCTGGGCATGTGAGTGTTTCACCAGAATGTTATTATAGCCTTCATCCTTCATAAATACAAAAAACCTAAGGATGATATCCCAAACACATGAAAATCATTGCTTGAACTCTCTAAATTTGAGTTCCCTTCGACTTAAACCCACGAATACTAGTGATACCTTTACATGCAAATTACCTTTACGCCTCTAGAGTGTCCCATAACGAGCGATTTGTGGATAATAGCAAAGATGCCACAGAGTGCCCAAGGTGTTCCCAGCCATGGGCAGGCAGTGGCAGCTGGGATGCCGCAGGGGAGCTGAGCCATCTAGAGTGGGTGGAAGATACAACGCAAGAGCTACAAGAGACCCAGAGCCACAGCTGGAGCTGCGTGCACCATCCTAGAGCATCTCCTGTACCACCAGGCACCTCTGTACAGCCAAGTAAGTTGAATCCATAAGGGCTACGAGCAGAGGCGGTAAGGAAAGGGGTGTCTGCAATTAGAGCTGCCCCGAAAACCTTTGAGGGAATTTTGCTCCTCCAGAATACGCAATTCCAACATGCCCCAACCAAAAAGTCTCAGTGGATTTGTCCTAAAGGAAACTCAAACAGCGTTAGAGCGCGCACCAGTATGTGCCAAAGAGACATAGATCCGTTTTCTGTTTTTAAGTCATTTTGCATTGATCTTTCTTTAGCGTGCCACACCAAGGAGGCAGCATTGCTTCCGTTTCTCAAAGCAAAACGGTTTGGCTTGACTTGAAACAAGCTTTAACAGCCGGATTTGAGGGTAGAGTTGTTAATCACCAGTTTTCGCGCTGGATCTGCTTCAACAGGAACGAAACCTCAACTCAAAGACTGACCATCTTCCATGGAACAGGTCCAGCCCTGCCTCATTTCACGAGGGTTTCTATACTTTGAAGATAGCGCTGTTGGGAACAGGATGGGGGCAAACACAAACCAGGCTCTGCTGTGTTAAATTTTGTCACCTGAATTATGCAAAAAGGAGACGAAACATGGGAAACCAAAACATTTGCAGATGTCATCCTCCTGTGAAGGTCTAAGAGAGACTTTTCATCAGGGAAAGACTGAAGCAGAATGACGTCTTTCCCCTCCCAAAGCTTATACCTCTGTCCTCCCGTTTCTGCAGGGATTTTGTCAGTGGGATTAATTACAAAATGCAATGAAAACACAGGACAGCCTCACGAGAAGAGGTGGTCTGCCTGCTCCTGTGGACCTCGGAGAGGGGCATGCATTCATTACTCACCTCCTTTAGTTCAGGTATTAGGAGCCTGTGCCAAAATGCATTTTCTCCTCAAAACTATTCTTTTCTACAGGCGTGAATAGAGATGGATGGGGAGGCATTTTGACCTAGAAGTCTGAGAATTTCAATCATCAGAAGGGTAGTGAGAAGAGGGGAAAAGAGCGTTAAAAAAAAAATTAAAAACAAAAAAAGAAAACGAAAGGGACAAAGGAAAAATCATGTAAATATATACCGATCTTGTGGTTACTGATTAAGCTTTTATCTTTGTGTGTGTCATCCCCTCCAGCCACGCTTTTATTTTCAAAGGACGAAAAGCCCTTTTAGCCGAGATACTTTTGCCAATTGCCCAAGGAAGGTGCACGTTCAATTAGGCCAGACTAGAGCAGACACGCTAGCGCTGAAGTAGCAAACAACAATGCTCCCAGGAAAAGCGGCAAAGCAAAACTGCTGTTTCACAAAATGAAATGTAAGATAAATGAAAGGAGGATCAGTGGTCGATAAGATTTGTTTTCCTTATTTATGTGCAGTAGAAATAATGGAGAAAAGCTCACGCTGAATGCAAATTACAATCTTCTACTGCAGGTGGACATAATGGCATCTCTGGGGGTCTACAGAAAGGATCCATAATTAGACGCTTGTCACAATATGGGCACTTGAACAACACAGTCACCTTTTGAGAAATAATGAGGACACATGAAGAGTTGCACTATTCTAAATCCCCCTGAACAGAAGAGCTTTCTGGTGTGAATGGAGATGCTGAAAATTTAACAACGCAACATTAAGACCTTAACGCATGAACTTCAGAAAGCTGGGCAGTGTTTCAGAGTACACAAAGAGCAGATGTCGCCTTTGGAGGCGCAGGAGCTATGAGACATGTAGGCAGTCTGCCTGGGCTTGGAAGGTGTCACCTGTCACCACGACCGATTGCTCTAACTCTGGACAAACACCCCAAGCCTGCCACCGCCCAGCCGTGCCGCTTCCAGAGGTGATGCTGTCCAGCAAAGATTATCCTCCACTAGCGAAATAAAGAGATGATGAAGCGTAAGAGACCCAGCAACAGCCCTTGGCTTAGCACGACTCAAATGTGGGCAGGCGGCAGCTCGCTTGGAGGAAACCACCTGCAGTAGGGGCTACCTCAGCAGCCCCTGGCCATGCTCGGAAGAGGTTATCCCATGTTCCTCACCTGCAGAGATGTCTCAAGCACGCAGTGCACGGGGCTGCTGTCCCTCATACCCCAACTGGGCATCCCTTGGGGCTGCCAGCCCCACCTCAGCCTGCCTTTCTTCCTACAGCCACGTCAGCCTCACCTTCCACAAGCAAACCCCCTTGTTTCGCTCCGAGTACAGGAAACATTTCCCTGGCTCACGTCATTTGCCCTTTTTAAGCACAGGCAGCAAAAATGGCCTTCCTCTCACTCCCTTCAGCTTTCACAGCATTCAAGGATTGATTAAAACATTTCGGGACAGGCAGGCAGGGCTCAGCCTGCCCCAGGACCCAGCCCGGCCAGGCGGCAGCTAACCGCAGGTAGCTGTGACCAACTGACCACTCCTCTACTGCCCATCGAAGGGGATTTTGGTGCCCTGGGAGGGAACCCCAGGTCTGTGCCCATTCAGACATAGAGGGGAAGACGGTGGAACTCTTCTGGGTCCTTAGGAGGGTGCTGGCGAGAGGAGCAGCGTGCCATGGCCATCGGTGCAGGGGTAAAGGCAGGGCAGCTTCGATGGACCCAGGAGCGCCGCATCCCTGGAAAAGCGCGGCCTCTCGCTGACACGCCGCTCCAGCAGGTCCCAAGGGGGAAGAGTTTAATGCCATGATATTTTTTGTGTCTGTTAAGGCAATCTGAAGTCAGGCTTAGAGCTCCATTAACATGTACTAGTTTTAATTAATCCCTCCCTCTGTGCTCGCACTGCTGGAATCCGAGTAACTGTGATGCTTGAGGCTCTGCCAGGAGAGGATACATGACACAGTTTGACGTGGAGTCTATCGTTTGTTTGCCTTTCTATCACTAGCAAAACGTCTATTTTTTTTTCAACTTCTGAATATGTAGCACGTGCAAAATAAAGACGGTTGGGATTGTGTGCGCAGGGAGGGTGGGATTGGGGTAAGGAGAAGTAATACCGAACTCGGTTTTGCTCATCTGGGCTGGCACCTGCATGAGACAAAAATGCATCAACAGACAGAGCAAATGTTTGGGTTTGATGGCTACACAGCTACAATACAGCGTGAATTCCTCCCTGGCACGCTTGCAGAGGCCACCCAGCACGAGCAGCACAATCACACATCCTGCGGCATTTGTTGCTGCGGTTCCATCAACCCGAATGCATCTGCATACGAAGCCTACAATTATCAATTACGGCTAACCGCACTCCTGGGCGCACGGGGGTTGATCAGGATTTTAGCTGTCTCCCTCCTCAGGTTAGCACAGGGGGAAGGAAAAAAAGCCAGCACCCAATTCTCAGCTCCCGTTGATCCGGATTCACAAGCACCTCCCAGCCCTGCGAAGCTTCTGAATTGCAGAAACACTGCAGAGGCCTGTGGCTGTTGGCAGCGAGCAGCAATTTTTCCTTCTTGTGTCTTTAATTTCAAGAACTCCAAACTGGCTTTTTTTTTTTTTTTTAATTGCGTTTTCTGCATCTCTACTTCATGCCCAGCAGATCAGCAGCCAGGGGAACATCCTGCCCACAGACCCTCCTCCAGGGCAGCAGCCACAGGCTTATTAAGAGAGTCCTCCTGCTCTGTCCTCTATCGCTGTAGTTAAAATTTGCTACATATTAATTTCGGCGAAAGGCTGAAATAGGACTTCAGGGAGATGCGATACCAGATCTCAAGAAATACTGATCTGAGGACGTGACTGTGATTAATTAGTGTGTCACAACGGAATGTATGTCCCAACATCCTTTCTGAGTAGCTGTTCCCAAGCACTAACATGTCTTAGAATCACAGAATGGTTTGGGCTGGAAGGGACATTAAAGATCTTCTCCTTCCACCCCCTGCCCTGGGCAGGGACACCTCCCACCAGCCCAGGTTGCTCCAAGCCCCGTCCAACCTGGCCTTGAACCCCTCCAGGGATGGGGCAGCCACAGCTTCTCTGGGCAACCTGGGCCAGGGGCTCACCCCCCTCACAGCCAAGAATTTCTTCCTCAGATCTCATCTAAATCTCCCCTCTGTCAGTGTAAAACCCTTCCCCCTCGTCCCATAGCTCCCCTCCCTGCTCCAGAGTCCCTCCCCAGCTTTCCTGGAGCCCCTTTAGGGACTGGCAGGGGCTGGAAGGTCCCCGGAGCCTTCTCTTCTCCAGGCTGAACCCCCCCAGCTCTCTCAGCCTGTCCTCACAGCAGAGGGGCTCCAGCCCTTCTGGGCGGGACGAGAATACGCTCACTTCTCAGATGTACTGAGCATGAGGACTTAGTCAGTTGAAGAGTACTTAAAATAGTGGATAGCCAGCTAGGAACAACTTAAACAGGTATATTCATAGGGCAAAAAAGCCTTCTGCCTGCAGACAGGAGCAGTTATCTGAGCCGGCTTCAAACGAGCCAGCAGCTGTGGCAGAAGCGGTGTGGCTGCTCCGCTGATGTGCACAGGCAGGAGAGACCAACGTGGGGGCTGGCGAATCGGTTCTGAACTCCGGCAGAGCGTGGAGGCTGCTGTGATCCAGTGGAGCATTTCCCCGCGCTCTCTGTTGGGCCCCAGCATCCCAGGAATAAGCGCCAGCAGGGATGTGCCAGCACGGCTCTGCTGTTCGGCACCGCGCACAGGCAGTAGGTAGGGCATTGCACAGCTTCTTACAGGAGGAAGAAACTATTACCTGTACAGCAAAGTGCAAAACGCCAACAGAAGAACGTATTTAACAATCATGAGTTTGAAAAACACATCCGCAAAAATCTTAAATTTGTGGTTTGTTTTCCTGGTAGCAGTTTGCATTTGTTCTAGGTGCACTCTCTTGAGTAACAGTGGTACCAGTGGTCCTATCCCCCCTACAAGCAGAAACTCCCCTCCAACACAAGTGCCGTGGGGACTGGCTGCGTTGCTCAGCCTAAACCCCACTGAAACAGGAATATCCCTGAGTTTCGGCACGAGAACAGGGCACAAAGTGGTTTCCAAAACCTCCTCAGAGCTCTGGCACCGCCATCACCTCTGAGCCCTCATCCCTTCTGCTCTTGATGCACAGAAATCCTCTGGCGTGGGTTACAGCAGGACCTCCCCAGGCACTCACTAACGCACAAGAAGCTACAGCCCATTTGAATACAAGTGCTCTGATGCATTTTCCCAAGTTTCTAAACAGTAATTAGTTTTTCATTTAACGTGCAACAGCTGACCAAGCCACGAGCAGCCATGCACGTTTTTCTGCTGTACGGATGAGGTGACAGCAGCTCACCACTACTAAAGAGCATACTGTAGCAGACCATGTTAAAACACCATTGTTTTCTGATGGATAAGAGTCCTCAAGTTACAAGCCTAGTTTCGGTAGTTACTTATTTCATTACGAATCTGTGGCTGGATCAGGAAGAAGAACAAGCATCATCTGTCACCGGTCCCAGAGTCACAGAAGGAAGGCTCCGCTCTTCCCCAGGAACAGCCCCTCGCGCTCACCGAGCCCTTTTCCAGTCAGTAGCATCCCTGGTGCAGCTCACGGCAGGCAGCACGCGAGTTCCTCCAGGCAGTACATCCAGAACGTTATCTACCGACTCTCTACGAGTGTTAAGGTCAGAAATGGTATGAAAGGCAATATGGAACTGATCCATAGAAAACAGGCAAGCAAAGAGAAAAGCCACTTCCACTGTTTACCGTTAAATTCATGCTACATCCCATTGTACCACTGGGATCTCAGCAACTGCTGAAGTTCTCTCCTGGACAGAAGTGGGTTGATGCTCTCACTCAAATGGGTCCTGAACTGGTACCTATTAGAGAATCTCCTCGACCAGGCACAGGAGATCTTCCTGTGATTCTTTTTCAGATCACTCGGTCATTTATCCCTTACAAACTTAGGAAAATAAAATAATCTCCTAAAAGAATCATTTCGTTTCAGTTGTTGGTACACGGTTTCCAAAGTAACGTAAGAAATCAAGAACACGCGCTGCAAATCTAAATTGTAATGAGTGCAAACACAACCCACTGATTTCAAGCAACGGCAATAAACTGAACAACGACATTCTCTCCCTAATTATAGCAGCTGACTACATACCCCAGATGGAGTTTCAGAGTACCGGGTTAGTGTTTATGCTGGCTTGTCATGCAGAAACAAACAGTAGTAACTGTGCAGGCACAGCACCAGTAACACCGACAGCTTTAGTAGACACGCAGGCAGAGCACTAAAGGACTCATTTCCTTGCGTTGTCTGTTTATGTTCCCCTTATCTTCATATCTATTTCTGCTAATTTCCTTGGCGCTAGATGGTTTGCGAATGCAGCGCCTTTGCCGTCTCTGTTCCATATTGGTAGCACATACGCGCGTTAGCTTATCATGACAAGGAGTTCGGTGTAAGCGATGATCAGGGTGTCTCGCGCTTTATAACAGCAGCTATAAACGTTTAGAGAAAAATCAAATAAAATCGGAGATTTACAAATGCTTCCCCTTTTGGCAAATTCAGCTCCAGACCTTTCTATCTTTAAAATGCATAAAGAGTATAAATCCTAAACAAAACAATATATTTAACTGTGTAAAATACTGGGAGACACAGAGTTTATGAAAAATGCTGCCCATTACTGTGCTCGGTTTTATTACAGGATATATATTTTATGAAGGATTTTCAATAAGAAAGAGAAGATACTTTGTTCTTTATTTGCATATGTGAAAGGAACCATACGTCTTCTCCTGGATCTGCTCCTCCTCCCAGTCCCGCAGCCGAATCACCATCCCCATCGCCTCCAGCCTCCCTGTAATCCCACACCTTCCAGCTCTCTGCTGCGTTGGACTTCCCACCACCACCGACCCTCCTGCCCGTGCCCATCCAGCCCCAGTCCAGGCTGGAAGGCGGCTGACACACAAGCAGTTCAGGAGCAACAGCACAGAGGAACGCGTTTCAACACTTGCAAAAGCTTCTCCCTATGGTTTTTTGGTCAAAACTGCTCTTAGAGGTGAACATCCATTTTCACGTAGTCTCAGTCCTTTCGGAAACTCCATGAACCAGAACCACCTGCCCACCCTTATCCTCCCCAAATTTCATAACAGCTTTGGTAAAACAAGCGCCCTCCTTATTGAAAATCCATTGTGCTTCGCAGGTCAGTTCCCACGGTGGCTTTCTGAGGGTCCTCTGCTCTGTTGCACCCTTTAGAGGCTCCAGCTACAGTCCCCTTCAATATTCTCTATTTCCTATGCTACCAGCTCCACACCAGAAGTTAACGGTGCTTTTTCGTCCATAGCAATCTAGCTCTAACCAGACTAAAAGCTTGTCTCATTCCTTTCTCCAGCTTTGCAGCTACAGATCCCCTCTTCCCCTGCTTGCACCCACCATCATCCTCACGTCACTTCCTTCTGGATGCTATTTTTTATTTGGAACTTTCTGTAGAGCCTCCACTCTTTCCATTGGTGCTATTACATTGAGGGTTTCATCTGCACAGCATCACTAAGATATTGCCTGGCCAAAACTTGAGGATTTACAGTGAATAGTGCGGACGTGGCCTTCCCTTAGTCCTCCTGAAGAGTGACTTCCAGGGACTGGTATTGTCTGGGGTCAAGTACAGAGTCTGAGTCACAGTTCTACAGTCCGTACCTGTAGCCCCACCTGTGAGACCCAGGTAAATTCTGAAATAGTCATTTATCCTTATCATTAACCTGTATTAATAGAAAATTAACACTGCTACCGGCTGGGCAGAGAGGAACCAGGCAGAGCAGGCTGCAAAGCAAAGCCCGAACCAGAGCCCAGGGCACCAGACCATAAGCTGGAGCTCCTGCCCTACCCAGAGAAGGTCTTTGGGCTTTGGTTTCCAGGAAAGGGCAGTCTGAGCCACAACAGAACAGCTCGACTGAGCAGCTGAAGAGGCATTTAAGTGCACAGAAGTACTAAAGCTAATCAAGTGCAAGCGTTAATAATAAATAATCCCCACAAAGTAGGTGGATGAGGCTGCTCTGCTGGGGGATTCTTTACTGCAGGAACAGATGACCACGGACCTACTGCACCCAACGCCGTGAACTTGGGTGACGCTTTACCACACTTTCCAGTAAAAGTCTCTTCCTGAAGGGATATAAAGATTTGCTAATATATCTCAACTTGCGGGGAAGGAATGATTTGGGAATCAAACTGAACTTTCAAATGCCTAATTGGAGCACAAATTTAAATGTATACGTACTCTGCCCATCTCAAATGATTTCAGAGGTTCCCATTCCAGGTACAGAAAGGTCTGCTTTGAACCAGGAAACCAACATCCCGCTTAACACTTTAGTATCAGTTTATGCCACGGAGCATGCTACACATTTCATCGGTGAGACGCCTTCTCCACGTGCCCTGTAATGGTTCCTTCCCCCTTCCCTCCGGTTCCCCCCACCGACCCCGACCCCCAGCCTCGCCAGGACGGCAGCGCTGCCATCAAACGCCTCGCCAGCGATAACCAAACGTGACATCTGCTGGCTGAGCCGTGGAAGAGCTCACGCTGCTCTTCTCTGCAATTCCTCCTCCTTCCAACCTGGGATTCGCAGTAAAAAAACATTGCTCCTTTTCACATCGAGACCAGGTCTCACCAACAGCTGAACACAACGTGTTGCGGAGCTTCATTTCCATTTATTCGGGCCTAACGTGTCCGTGTTTGGTGACAAAAAGCTTCAATACAATTTGAAATCAGGTTTATAACACGGTACGATGTATTTGGATTTCCTTTCCAATGGGTCATGATAAGATGCGACCTGTGCGATGACATTTTGAAGGATAAATAAATCCGGTTTAGAACGGCCTCTGAAGCTGGATGGTTCACACACACAGCCCCCTTTTTACTGGCGAGCTTTCTGCAAGCTCCCATGCCCATATATATAGATAACTTGCCGTAATTTCACTTTTTATACTTTTTATAGACACATATGCACCCCCTTACACATCCCCTACATACACGCGTGCGTGTTTGCAGACACATGCCTGTGCCTGACTAGAAAGCGGTTACTAAAGCAAGGTGAAACACAGCTCGACAGAAAACAAAGCGAAGCCTTTGCTCGTGGCGGAGGCGGCGATTTACCTGTCGCCGAAGTGAACTCTGCAGAAATCCCCCGGGGAACCGCAGGCGTGGAAGGGGGAAGCAGTGTCACTTGCCAGTAAGCGCTAAAAATCCCATAAACGAAGGAAGGGTAGGAAAATGAAAGCGGTGTCATACAGAGAGCAGGATGCTGTCGTGAAATCGTAAATAATAACGTGTCACCACATGCACATAAAGAAAACTACGGCCTCCGGCAAGGGGATGAGGAGGGGGAGCTCTGACAGTGCCTGGCAAAACACGTATCTCGGGATCAGAGCACAACACTGAGTCACAGAAGAAACATTTGCAGCCGGGAGATGATGCGGCTCCGTGCAGTCCTTTGGGAGCAATGCAAGGAACAGGCAGCAGCCGCTGGACCAGCTCCATCCCTCATCCACGCTGCTCTCCCCACCCGCTGCATCCACTCCCCAGCATCCCCCCCACCGACGGGTACCACAGGTCTTCCATGCCCACCCGCAGCTCCATCCATGGGTCCCAGCTCAAGCCCTGCTCCTTGGCCAGGCTCCCCTGATGCTCCCTAAACTTCTCCGGACTTCCCAGGCAGTGGTAAGCTCTCCCCTCTCGGCACTCAGAGCCATGCAGCCGCCTTACCCCCGTCCCTTCCCTCCCGCGGGCTCCCCAGTTCCTGCTAAATACAAACAGCTCGTGGCTGCTCCAATCCACTCCAGAACCAACATGCAATACCCTCACAGCGCACAAGCAAACAATCCCTTTGGAGGAAGAAACTGAACAAAATGCCAGCCAGCAACTGAACCGCCCCTGCTTCCCACCAGCGATATTGAAATGCAGATTTTTTTACTCCTCCCTGGGCGCTCCTCGGGTCAGCTCTGCAGTGGCGATGCTGGAGGGCTCCCTGCTAAACGCTCTTCAGTGCGGTTTCTTCAGGCTCTGTGGGATTCAAACACTGCTGAAATTATTTGCAGCAAGCCCAGCGGGCAGGTTTCTTCATGGGGAGGGCCTGGTTCTGCTCCAATATTAACTGGAGCACGTTCTTCATGTACCAGGCTCCCCGAAAACACACCGTCAGGGCTGCCAGCAACAGAGCAGCCAGCCCATGGAAAGGATGTCTTTTGCTCTTCTTTTTTTAACAAAAAGTAACCATCACCAGCCCAGAGCATCACATGCTCCAGCACTTCCATCATCCAGGGAGGCAGCTCCATGTTCTCCAACTCTTGGATGTCACCGGACACAGACCTATCCCCGGCAGCTCAGCTACCAACAGCTCTCTACCTCAAAAGCTGCACCATTCATCTTTATTATTCCAGTTGCACCAGGTTTCCTTCAACAAGAAGGGCTGAGTTTACTCTTAATTTTCAGCCTCCAGAGGCTACTGGAGCTGGAAGCAGCCTGGGACACAGTGGCGGAGCAGAGAGGCAGCAGCGATGCTGTGCTTGGGGACGTCTGGCTGCAGCTCACCTCCTTCACCTGGGACCGCACTCCTGTACCCCGAAACGCTGCAAATGCACGTAGGCCAAAAGGACATCAGACGTTTAGACACGTTCCTGGAGGCCACATCTACCAGTGCCCGAGAAACAGTGGTTTCCCCTCCGCCTGGGAATGGGAAGCCACCTACGGCACCGCTTGCCAGCAGACGGGGAAGCAGGAGACGGCAATGCCTCTGCTCTGGGCTCACGCCGAGCACGAGGGACTGGTCACTGCTGACAATACGTGCCCAGGACCTGGCTCAGTGCTGTGATTTCCCTCGTATCGGCTTCATGGCGCGGCAAAGGGAGAAGCAGGCCAGGCTCAGCAGGTCCTTCCGCGGCTTTCAAGCAGCAGCACACGGAAACACAACGAAACCCAAGCACGTGCAAGTAGTAGTTTCTCAAGTGGTGCAATCCACTGCTGCATTCACAATCCTTCCCTTTTTTGGTTGAACTAACTTTATTTTCCTTCTTCCCCCAGGGCAGACTTGCATTAAAAACGAGTAAGTCTGAAGCACAGGGAAAACCTCAGATAACCCCTCCTTCCACTCCTCAAATTAGATACTTCAGCCTCAGGATGGAATTAATTAACTTCATTTTTCTCTTCTTACTAGATGACAGGAAAAGCATGGTTAAATCCAGCAATAACACCTTGTCACCTTTGCTAAAAGGTCACATTTGGCACTGCCTGCTCCACTGATGACCTGCGAGAAGTAAATATCCCAACTTTTAAAACTCTGCCAAGTTTGGGAATTTACTGTCAAGAAGGCAGTCTCTGGCTCAGAGTCCACTGCCTCTACTGGGCTTTGGACCAGGAGATTGGGGAAAAAACCCCTGTTAACACAGTAAGAACTGCCTTTCATATTTGACCGCCCACAGTTTAAACTGCCCTGGTCAAGCGCGTGGGGTAGGGCAGCAATCTGCGTCCGAGGGGGCTGGCAAAGCTCCTCTTCATTCAAATTCCCCGCCAGCAGGAGTGAGTTCAGCAGGAAACAAAACAACATCAACACTCTGCCTGCTTTGGAAATGGTCTTTCCTGTTGTATGTTTTTAAGAGACGCTCCGGGCTCAGTAGCACTGTTATAATCTCCACGGCCTCCAAGGTCTGTAATTAAAACCAAATACCTACTGTGCCTAGCAGATGAATGAAAAATAATTTTTTAACTGGTAGTGATACTTAAGTACAAATTTTAAGACGACGCCGGTTAGAATATAGGTGACATATGGTCTTTTGACTTCCTACAGTTCCCAGCCATCCATGACTGTCCCTAGACTGGCAAACTTGAGAAATATTTACACATGTGGGGAGATCAATTATTTATTCTGACACATTGTGCATGTGTTTCTGAACTAAGGTAAGCATTGACTAGTTACCATTTAGCTAAGCTAGAGTCTAACTTCTCATTCCTAAGGTCTGAGAACGCAGCAGAGCTCCCGCCGCAGCCAGGACTACGAAGGGCTGCTGCTCCCAAACCGGGGGAAGACACAGATGTGGGGACAGATGTGTCCGGCTCATGAAGAGCAAACAGTCTGCAAGAGACAAAAGCCAAACCAAACCACACCAAACCTGAAGAGACACGCGCTGCTTTTCCTGGAGGAAGAGATGGCCCATGCCCAGCTCCAGCCTCCGTGATGCATTCTCCATGGGAAGCAGTTCTACCACGAGGTGATGCTCGCAAGGGAACGAGATGCACAGGGAAGCACTTCGAGTTTCAGACCAAAGAAACTACGTGGGGGCAAAAAAAAAATAAATAACACGCTGCCAGTTTGACTCGAGACATGAAATTGGGATATGAGACTACTGTAATCAGTGACAGAGAAAGAAATTTTCTCCTGTCCTTGGGAAAGATATTAATGCTACTGCAACCATCATTAAGCTTTACATGAGAGACTGTAATTTATACAGTCGGTTTATAGCCTGTAACATTCATTTAGACTTACTGGAAAGCTAATAACTTATAGCTAATAACTTATAGTCAGCTTGTAATCAAATCTTCCTTAGAGAAACACTGCTACAGACAGCAAGGATTTACAGGTAGTTTGTATGGTTGTCTTCATAAAGAAATAAATTAATTCTAACGGTAATTCAAATCACTCGCTCTAGCAGCTCTCTCCGTATTTAAACCTAACGGGCTGCGGGTGCTAGAGGAGCCTCAGCTCCATTCAGGCTCTTGAGGCTCTACCTCAAACTCACAGTTCCTCAAAAACCCCGAGAGCTTTTTCCACCAGGCTGGAAAGACCCAGACCACAGTATATATTTGTGCCGAGAAAAGGGAAACCAACATACTGAGCTATCAGTGATGTTAAACACCTGGTTGTTTCTTCCCTCAACTTCCCCGAGACGGTTTTTCACCACCGTCAATCAAGACGCTGATATTCCCAATGCCACCAGACTTGCAAAGCAGCCCGGGAGCAAGTGGGACATCTCTTGTGAACACGGCAAACTCCACAGACCCCGACACCAGCACAAATGCCCATTTTAACAGAACAACCAGTAAAAAAAAACCCGAAGAAACAGGTCAGACGGTGATCTACTATCCCAGCTGTGCTCAGAAACTTGTCTACAGAAATCAAAGGCTTCGCCGGCTTCTGATGCTGCCTCTGCCCCTACTTGCTGCTGCCCTGTGCACTCCTGCTTTATCCAGGCATCCACGTCTTCAACGTGAGCAGTCCCGGACAATTACCAGCCATTTGCATGCAGGCAAAACCCCTGCATAGAACAGCAGTTATGAACATGTCTGCACACAGCGGCATAAAAAAAGACAAAAAGGGAAATAACGTGAATGGCTTGAATGTGTAATCTCTGAATTCCTTCCAAGAAGGGAGGATTGGGAAGAAACAATCCAGTTTGGGGCACACGTAAGGACGCGTCCCCACCAAGGTGCAGTGAGATGATGCAGAGGAGGTGTGAAAGCCTGGGCCAGGCATCAGAAGTCCTGCACTCAGGGAACAACGCTCCAAAAAAAGGCAGTCTATGCTCAAAATTGAGGATAATCTGCTGTAATCCATCACAAAATGATGATTTCTCGAAATGGCTGTGCAACTTAAGAACCAGGCGGGGGGCGAAAGAAAAAGTATGCTACTTAAAATTTCTGTATGCACAGATAATTTAAATCTGAATTGCTGGCTTCCATCTGTGCTCCTGACTCTTCAGAGGTTCAGCTACGCTCAAGGAACGTCTGCCAGCGAGGCAGCCCCATCCAGCAACTGCTCACAACACGCTCTACGAGACAGGGTCACGTCGCTGAAAACTGTCTTCGGTCTTTGGCTGTTCTTGCTAATGCCAAAGCGCGTCGGATAATTTACACGGATTATTTTTTCTCATCAAACACAAGCAACGAGAGAAGGGGTAGGGCTGGTTTGTGCTCCGAGTGACGGGCAGGAGCGTATCCCTGAGATCAGAGCTCATGATTCAATAAAACACACGACTGTCAAAGCGGTCCTGAGTCTTGCTACAGCAAAGAAGTCATGACACAGTGTGGACAAAAGGTCTTGGAGGAGTTTAATTAATTTAAACTGACTGTTATTCCACTGAAACATCAGGGCTGTAGCAATGCTCATGAGTTTGGCCGCACTATTCAAGAAAAGTACATTATCCAAAGGTGACACGTGGTTTCAAATGGGATTTTAGGTCATGAATCTCCAACTTAATTCCTTTCTCACATTTTTTTTTTTTCACCATTCTCTCTCTTTCTTGCCACGTTTCTGTGTCACTCTGTACCGTTCCCGTTTCACGTATGTAAAATTGTGTTTGAGTTGCCCAGACTCTGCAATGGTTCCGTCAGTTTTGGCAGTCGGTGCCTTGAAAACCAGCACTGCTCCTCTAGCCAACCTGACACATACATAAATGCATTTTTTTTTAACTAATTCTCGATTTCTAACTGTAAAAAATATGCTAAAGATGGTTTAGGAAAGGACATAAACTTTTTCTTTGGTCAGAAAATAGTCTTATTAATCATCCATGGATTATGGCTTATGACTTGTCTATACTGGGACACGCCAAGGTGTGAAGGTGTTTTATCATTACTTTCTTAGTGCCCCAGAAGTTCTTTTCTATCGCGATAATTTCTTACATTGATTGATTATAACCTGTCACAGGTTTAGAATCACCTTACATAATTTTGTTATACTGGGGTAAAAAAAGCCAAAAAATCTTCAGCATACACCCAGTAACTTTATATCATTTTTTGGTATTAAAAAAAAAAAAAAAGTTTAGTTTGGGATCTTTTAAATAATCTTGTTTCTTTTGGGCATGATTTTGTAAGGAATTGGGCTGGGACCAAAAGCCAACGGACTTCAAGGCTGCTCAGACCCTGCCGTGAGACAGAATGGGGACGTCCCTCCCATCTTGCTTCAATGAAACCGTTAACAGTTTGAGCAAGTTTTGGTAAATCTAAAATACCCCTCAGCTGCGAAGCACTGGGAGCTGCCTCGAGAAATCTCTACAGCATGACCTCCAGTTTGAAAGGCAGTGGAAAAAATTGGGGGGGGAGGAGGGGGGGAAGAAGCAAATGCCCCCAGCATTGTGCAGGGCTTTGGGGACAGCAAGATTTGGCATCTTCTTTGCGGTTCTCCTAAATGATTACAGAGGTAGGATGAGGGTGGAGAAGGTTTCATCCTCTCCTGCTGACTTTCTGTTCTCTTTTGTACATTGTCTTTGAACTTCTAAAGCAACAGAGATGTTAGAGCATGCTCAACCTCCCTCTATCGCCGTGCCGCTTCCCATGGCGGATGCGTTCCACGGCCACGTCCTTCCTAAAATGAGGGCGGGAACCTGTTGATTGCCCTGGATCTCCCTCATCATTTTATTTAGCTATTTTTTAACCTCGGTCTTTTTCTGTATTTCAGGCTGATTTAACAAATAACTATGCCACTCATCCAGCCCTCTGCCCCAGAAAGCAGCATTCCTGCGTCCAGAGGGCTCTTCCCAGAGCACACGTATATTCTGACTGGCCACAAAATTGATTTGAGGGAAAAAAAGAACCTTGCTTCAAAAGACTTAATTGGACCTAATTTCTGGATTCGTATAAATTATTTAGATTAGCACAAACATGAATTCTGCAGCTGAGGAAAAAACCCCTATGCTTTACTGCACTAAAGAAGTTGTTTTGATGTTTGATTAGATTTTCTTTGAACTCGGCAGTTTGTCAAAAAACATACTCCATTTTCCTGGGTTTAACCTCTCTGACTTCATCTGTGAAGGTTCCCATTTCTTTCTCATTCTGTTAAAAAGCCATTTACGTTATGTGCCGTATAAGGATTTGTTTGGTTTATTTAAACCAAAAAATAAAATACTCTCTTTTGTTAATATTTTAAGTTTTTCAGGACAGTGAATACTCCTTCTTGTACAAGTGTGAAACGCACAAAGCAGATACGACCCCACTGCTGATAATAAAACAGAATAAATAACAGCAGATTTTGGTCAAGGCACGAATTACATCGTGACCAAACGTGGCAGTTCTTGTTAACTCCAGGAACTCTGGAAATTTGTGCAAGCTCTGGAAAATAAATGGAAAACCATGTTCCTGTAGTTCACCTGCAAAAAACCCCGTCACCTCCTGGACAGCCTGGATCCTTTAACCACACTGCACCCAAATCGCGGGGCCGTGCTGCCAGCTCCTTCACCAAGGCAGCCCGTGGGACGGGGAAAAGGACTTTGCCTTGGTCTGTGCTGAGGAGAAGGGGCCGTGCTCTGCTCTGCCTCATATCCTTCCTTTTTATTTAGCGTTTTGAGGCTACCCGAAGTTATTGACCTAATTAATGTATGTGAGAGATCAGCCATGAGTTAGGTTCTGGCAACACGCTCATTTACATTTACTCTTCAAAGAAGAAGAAGGAAGATTCTCTAGCTATACTAACGCAGCATTTTCTCCAGAAGAACAGCACAGAAGGTTTTCGTTTTTTAATTTTTTTTTTTTTATTTTTTTTTAATCAGATTTGATTTTTCATTCTGTTTTCTGGACAAAGTGGCACTGCTAAACACAGGGGAGCTTTCAGTCAAGCTCCCCTCACTGTCACGTATTAAAACAAAGCAGCATTGGCTTTCAGCATTTTTCAAAACACAACTGTGTCACTGTGAGGAAAAAGGGAAGAAAATCCGGGCCATTTTCATGCCTGAAAATCTAGCTGCTACACCCTGAAAAAAGGCAATGCCAGTCCAGGGATGCTGAATAACTCAGGATCTTACCCTGAACTTTTTTCTCTAGCCTATTTCTAAACTGACCCTATTTTCAGGAGCTCGCAGACGTCAGACATCAGTTCCCCCATCACACAATGATGAGGGGCTGCTAACACCGCAGTGACAGACCCCAGATTTCTGCAGCGTGCTGGAACTTGACTTTCTCAAGAACACAGCACGCATGGGCAACGGCAGCGGTAATTTCAGAGTTTAAGTAGGAATCGCATTGAACAGGGAGCGGTGCAAATGCTCGGGGTTCGGCTGGGCGGAGGGACTGCGCCTCCATCACCTCGGCTGCACCGAAGAGAGCTCAGGTGGACCACTGGCTTGCAGGCAGGACTCTCCCCCTCAGTAAGGCACACGGAGGAACTTGACCCTCTGTCACTACGATATTATTAAAAGTGCATTTACTTTCTGGGGGGCAGATGCATCCAAATCCAGGCTGATAATCAGACACGATCGTTTCAGTGGGATCCTCACCTGAACACAAGACGCGGGCAGCAACACAACCCCTACAGAGGATGGCTACAGCTCAGCCACCTCACGAGAGGCCCAAAAGAGCACGGGGGCATCTCCAAACCAGCATCACACCAGTTCCTTCCAGGGAGTCCCGCTCGGGAGGAAGAGCTGGGCTGGACCAGCCGGCATCGCCGCATGCCTTCACTTCTCCGTGCTGCCGAGCACCAGCACATCCCACTGGCGACCACAGGCTCTGCACTTGCTGACAGCCACAAAAGAAAGACAGCTGGTCTCGCTTGCATGGAATTGTTAAAAAAAAAAAAAAAAAAAAAAGAAAAGGAAAAAAAAAAAGAAAAAAAGGCCCTGTTCTCCATTTTTGCATGGTTTTAAAGCAATTTTCAAAACCAGACATCGCTGCGATAGCATCTTTGTTCAGGCTGTAAATCAGCAGCAAGGAGATGAAAATTCAGTCCAAGGCTTTCGGTAACACTACCCGAGAGAAGAAGATAAAGAGGAAAGGGAGTCGGACCTCGGTCTCAGCCTTGCACTCCAGCAGATTTCAAAAGGATAACCATCAGAAAATTGGCCATTACAGCCAAGTATCGAGTGCCTGCTGGCAGACGGGAAGGCACCCCCAAGCCACCCAGGGCCAAACTACCAGAAGTATCCCAGCGGTTCAGGAAAATGTCATGGCTAATCTCGAGGCAGATGAAGTATCTAAAGGCGATAAGCAGGTTAGTGCTCCAGGGTGCGGAGCCAGCAGCCGGTCACCAACGACCCGCCCAAATTCAGGCAGAGAGTCCAAGCACCGCTTTGATTTCAGAAACGTCCTCAGACAACGCATATATGCTCCAAGACAATTTGGATGTTATTGAGTGATACTAAAGTGTATCATTTAAAGTAATCTTTATGACAAGAAAATGAATTAAGAAAATAAATAATTTGCCTAACACTCAAAGAAAGTAAAATAGGGGATTTGGGGACAGGGAGTAGATGGAGCACGGAACTCCAAGGGAACACAGAAGGACAGGAGCCTCTGAGTCTTGACAGCGCAAGGCAGCTACTTTAAAAGACATTTTTGTGTACTTGTTGGTATATTTGTGTGGACATTCTTTGACCTCATGCGACTTTTTTTTCCGTGCTCTGAAACCAGCGTGGGCCGCGTGTGGGAGAACAGAGCGGAGACGGGAGAGGACAAGACGGGTGGGAGCGAGGAGACACGGGGACAACCTCCCACAGCCCCCCTCCCCTCTTCATCCCTCTGTCTCTCCCATTGTTCAAGTACTAAATTTGGCTTAAGCTGGAGGGAAAGGCTGTAAAGTGCCTAAGAAATACTTTCAGGGAGAAAATGGCTCAATTGAATTTTCTTGTAACGCGGGAGAAGGCTGGGGAAGACCCGCTCTGCGCTGCCCTCCGGCAGCCGCCCCCGGGGCTCCCAACCGCAAAAACAACCCCTGCTCTGCATTAAGATGATAAAATGGCAAAAAACAAACTCGCGAGGAAAAAAAAAAAAAAGAAGCTGAAATAAACAAAGAGGAATAATAACACTGAAGAGAGGATCTTTAGATTAAAAATCGATGGCAGCTGGCTAACGGGCACGAGCACGCTGCTGCAGGGCTCCCGCACACGCGTGCGGGGATTTGCTCCAGCAGAGGATGGATGCAAGGAGGCATCGGGGAGATAGCGCAGTACTCGAGAAGCAGACAGCACAAACCGGGAAGATTTAAAACCACCAACCCTCAAGCCCTCTGGTGCTGACTCCACGCGACAAATTTGGAATTCACCAAAGTGGATCCGTTCTCTTTAGACTTCAGTCGAACCAGGGCTTTACCCTGCCAAAAATACCGACAGTAAGCGGCTTGGAGGAAAAATGTCACATATTAAAAGCAAAAGATAAATATTTAAAAGAACAAAGCAAATATAATTCCTTAATTCCCACTGAGGGAAACGTGTATAAGAGAAACAGAAGTGTATCTACCAAGGAGAATATTTGATTTATTCTAAGTAAAGAAAATGTCTGTATTTCCATTACAGCACTTGCGTTTCCCATATAAGCTTCCTAAAAGACCAACAGCTGTCCCTAAGCCGCCCCAGTGACATGCCAGTGACTGTCATTACCTTCAGCTTTGATTTTTAAAATCAAAAGGACACTACTAATTGAACCACACAATTTTTTTTTTTGTCCCAGAAACATATAGAAACACTTCACGGTGTACAACGGAAAGAGGAAAAATATTTTTCCAGATTTCATTTTTCACCAGCCCCTTGTGTTAATTGATCCAGGATGGCCAGCGATGCAGTCAATGTCCCTGTGTATTTATTAAGGACATCAGCAGGAGAGAGGAAAACGCAGCTTTAAGCCTAAAAAATATAACTGGAAATGTTGCTATTAATGAGAGAGGGTGAGGGACAGGCCTCAGTATGTGGAATTACTGTAATCTGATTCTCGAGCCTGATTAGATTTTGAGAAGACGCCTGCCTTTAAGTCACGACCAGGCGGCAGTCGATGATTTGAGGGGTTGGGTATTTTCAGCATGGGCAGGTGCATCCGCCGTGGAGGATGCAGGGAACGGAGCAGGAATCCTGCCCTCTCCTCACTTGGGAAGCTTTGAAGCCCATTTGGCAACACCGAACCTTTTCATATCGACACGCGACATATTTTCCTCCAAAGTCCCCAAGGAAAGAGCCAAGGAGCTCGCCTGCAGGAGCACAACCACCGGCCTCAAACAGGGGCAGGTAAGGCTTTGGCCACTGGCCGGAGGCTATCGGCTAGCAAGGCTCATTTTACCCAGGTTCATATGCTGGTAAAATAACAGCATGATTACTGCAAGGCTCTCCAGACAAAGAATTAGAGCATAAAATCATATTATTACTCCCCACTTGCGCACTTTTGAGGCTCAGAGGTTTGTTTGGCAGAAGCTGTCCTTTGGGGGGGGCGGGGGGGAGGACAGCAATTCCAGCGCTAATCGCTGAACGCTGCGGTGTTAGGCGGAACGCTCAGGCCATGGGTGTTTGCTTAAGTTCTGGGTTATATTTTTGTTTAGAAATGAGCATAAAATGAATTGGCATATACCTCAAACGGGTCAAAAATTGGTATTTTTGCCAGGCACTGGGTTTTGCTCCTAAGTTATGATTCCCTAGACAGCCCCTTTTAAACTGAGAGTGCGCGAAGAGCTGGTGCTACAGGAAAGACAGGATGGTCTTTTATAGCTTTAAAACCTACCAAAGTAATGAAAATATTCATTTAGACTGTGCCGGCATACATCTCACTGAGACTGAAAGCAAGTGATTGTTTTCAACTCACCGGTTAATCCTACGTTAGTGTAGGAAGATTATTCTCCTGAAATATTTCAGATCGGTAGATGACTCTTGATCCCGATGTTTCCACTCCCACGCTTGGCAATGAGCTTTGCTGATGTGTCCACGTCATTGTACTCAACTGAGAGCTATTGTCAAAAAACCCGACCGGTCAACCAAGACACCAAACTCACCCAGATAACCCAAAGCCCAAAACAACTGCCGGCAGTTATCAGCTTGAGCCACGAGGACAAACAAATGGATTTAGAAAAAAAACCCAAGGAACTATTGCGAGCAAGGCTTCAGTGGCACCCAGCATGCCTTCGCCACTGCTAGGGACTACCCAGTCACAATGACTCTGGCATCACAACAGCTACAGGTTCCTGGAAAACCGAGAGGAAAACTGCTGAATTCGAAGCGTTTGT
The DNA here is from genome assembly GCA_947846985.1 of Fratercula arctica. Lineage (NCBI taxonomy): Eukaryota > Metazoa > Chordata > Aves > Charadriiformes > Alcidae > Fratercula > Fratercula arctica. The sequence goes on from CANTUZ010000005.1 coordinate 69,836,368, forward strand.
GAAGAGCACGTGGCTCCCGCCCGTCCCCCCAGCAGTCCCGGTGGTGCTCTATCACTCCGCGATGGGTAACCACACCGTGAGGAACAGAACTGACATTAGAGGCGTTGCCGCGTCTTCCAGCCAGCGCACAGACAGTTCAGCCACTGAAAACTGCACGGAGTTAACTTGCTTGGGAAGTTGCCTTCACACTGACAAACCCCCCGGTATAAAGCAAAAATAGTTCACTGGCAAAATCCTGCCTTTTTGGGACTGCGCAGGTAAAAAGAGGACAATGAGTCTGTTTCCAAACAAGTTTTCCAAAATAGGATTTTTGCTTGTTGCTTTCCAGGGATCCCATAGAGTTTCAAAGAAAAAAATTAAAATGGGAAGCTACAAACAATACACACTTCTGCCCCTTAGTTCAGCGCAAAAGGCCTTCCCTAATAAAAAAGGATTAGCGAAGCTATAAAACTTCAAACGGCAGAACCCTGTTCAATTCAGCTAACGGGGTCATGGAGAAGAACCCAATACCCTGCAATTTCAAGTGCCTGCAATTTATTTTAAGATGATGCTCTTGCGGCAAAAGCATCCTGGCTTTCACAAGAGGCTGGATGCTGATTGTGATACGATTTCAGCTCGGTGCTGCACACACCACAGCGATACCGCGTAGGGTGCCAAGGGCAAAGAAGAAACACTGAGGCAGAAATTGCTGGACAGGTTTCCAGCGAGGACGTTCACGCAAGGCTACATGGAATCCCACAGCTCCTACCAGGGATGGATGCTGGGACCATACATAAGGGATGATTCTGGCTCCTGAAATTCCAGTTTCCTAAGGCACTGGGGAACAGAAGGCAGGAGATGGGAGACCCTCCGGCAGACTGAGTGGACACCCCCAGCTAGACCATGGACACGGTGGGTACGTCCATGCCCCCAGGTCTGCTCGGCTCTGTCTTTAATTCCATAACACCAGTGAAGCTCCAAAGAAAGGCAAAGCTGTGGTCATGCTGGTAGCTAGCAATTATAACCTACATAATTACGAGTTGATTGGCTTGATGTTGCTCTTGGCCAGAAGCACTAAAAGTATGACGCAAGTAAATAATGAAAGATTGGCTCGTTAATGAATGCAATATTTTACGGTGAAAAAAACCCGCAAAACAGAACAACACAAAACCAATATTCAAACCCATCTCTGCTCAATGGTGGGTCAGAAGTTAGTTGGTAACTGTGTCAGCAGAATGTCATTAGTAGCTTTGTTTAGTACTGCCCGGTGTGGTGATTACTAATTTAAATAGTATCTCACAAATTACATATAGCATTGTCAAGCCAGCCCCACAAACTACGGACAGACAAATTTCATGGTGTGACTTAAGCAAGGACTCATGCAAGGATGTGTATCTGGCCCTTTTAAACGTCTTGATTAAATCGAAGAATTTAATGTGGATGAAAGCAAATACTGTTTTCCCCTATTTACAAAAGACCTCTTTGGACTGCAGCTTTTGAGAACGATTCAGCCCAAGGCAGCCACCAGCACAGCAAATTTCAGCGCAAGCAGTTAAAGCTCGCCCAAGTTATAAGCCACCGAAGATGAAGAGTTATGCCGAGACTTGTCAGCTACCCCAGTTATGGGTAATCTTAACCCTAAATAGCTCCCCAGGTTCACAGAATATTGCCGAACAGCCCCTGCTGCAGCACCAGCCCTCCTGACAGCAACGCAAAGGCTTGCTGGAGCAATCTCTTGCACGCTGGGAACTTAGAAAATGGAGAGTTCAACCTCCCCTGCCTTGAAGAGACCCAAGTGGCTGTGAAAAAGGTGTCCCCGGGGTGTCCTGGGCTGGCAGGAGCCAGGATGCGACCCAGGGAAGGCTCCGGCTCTGCCCCTCGAGGAGCAGCATCCCCTCCAGGGAGTGGGACCTTCCCCGCGCTCACCCGGCCTTTCTCCAGCACCCAAATCCTTCCTCCGCCCCGTTCACGATGTTTTGCGCATCTAGTATTTTTACTTTTTTCTGCTTGCTTCCAGCCCTGGCAGGGTTTTAACGACACACTGCCTGAAATGTTCTTTTTGTTGCTCTTTGGGTATGATGTGCGCTATCAACCACTGAATAAAATATATAGATAGTGAAGCTGCGAGCAGCATGAACTCAACTTTGCTTCCCACAAATACAATTTTGCTTGTATGTTCTTATTTATTTTTAAGACAGTAGCAGGTTAAATCTGCCTCAGATTGGCCCACCCGATATAAATCAACCCCCTTTTCCACATGTGATTTATTTTGCTTTCATCGTCTCAAATCTGGCTCAAAATACAAATGCAGTAAAAACAGGGTTTGCAAACTCTAGGGCCAGTATAAATCTTTTCATCCAGGCTGCTTTTAATATTGTACTGAAAACCTTTCTCTTAGCATACCAATGCTTCTCTGCAGCCCCTGCAACGTGAGCACTGCAGCACACTGTTACTACGTGAAAACCTGGAAATAAAACCAACTAAAAATGGGCTACAGCAACTCCCATTATTCCACCCAAAGGAAAAGCTCTCCACTATAACCACATTCCTGCCACCGGGTTATTTATTTGGCTTTTTTCTCCCTGCGTGTGTCTAAGAAGTGACCCATTTCTTTTCTGTATTCACATTCCCGGTGAAACGTAAACCTCCTTTTTAACCACTTCGTCATTTTTCTTCTACACATTTTCAGTCCCCCAGCGCTTTAACTTCATCTGTCCTGATGAGACTTGGGACCAGAATACGGCTGCTGCTCTTCCCTGAGAGCAGTTTCAACTCCGCGTATCAAAGAATATATTTAATAAACACGTCAGTTTTAACTTTAAAAGAACGAGGAAAGCACGCAAGTCCAAGTGTTACTTTCGGCATCCTTAACCCAAGCACACAGCAAAAATTCACATAATGGTATGAACTAAAAATGAGCAAGGCACGCGGAGGGATGCAAGGCAGAGTATATCATAAAACCATTTTAGTACTAATTTTCAGTTATGTGGCTTGCTTTGGCATGGTAATAAATCACAGAAAGCCACTCAGATTGCCCCAGTCTTGGCAAAATAATTGCCTTCAAATAGGTTTCCACAGTCTCGGGTCCAAAGCGTGATGAACAGTAAATTGAACTGCATTTACTCATTTGAGGAAAAAGACTCTTTCTCTGCTTTCCTTTGGAGCTACCTTTTTGGATTAAACTCCAAAGATTTGGAGAAGTCGGTGGCTCTGAAAATACCCCCGCGCAGGCTCTGACGGATGAAGTCAGCCACAGGCTTGATTACATTTTGGGAGAAGCGGAGCCATCAGTCACCGGGGCGCTCGCTGCCTTCCCACCACTTTGCACCGTGCGCCGCTGGCCCCCTGAAATCCCTGCCAACGGGATGCCGTTCGACTGAGTCCAAAAGAGGAAAAAAAAAAAAACCTATCCACAGGAAAGCAGGCCCATGTTATTTCCTAGAAAAACCAAATTTTACTGAAAAAGACTGGGGAGCTGAATCAAACTGTTTCCTTTATTCCCAGGAGAATAAAGGGTCTACCCTGGTACCCAGGACTGGGGCAGAACAGGGTCCCTGAGAAATGCTCTGCGGCTCATCCATGCCCTCTCTGCTGGCAGCAGTGAAGCTGATAGCAATGCCCATTTTCCCAAACAATGGCAGGGCCCAGGGAGCTGCCAGCAACCCCAAAAGCAAAATCTCGTTTAGATATGATTGTAGCTGGAGCGAAGTCGGTAAACAAGAGTAAAATCTCAACTACAATGGGAGATTTTTCCTTCTAAGACAGCTCTCTTCTACATACTCTGAATTTCTTGTTTGTTGTGTTTTTTTTTTTTTTCCATCACTCCTTTTCAAGCAGCTGATAGGAGGGATTTTGAGCTGAAATGGGGCTACTGCTCCCATGTCCTTAGGGAGGCTGGGGCTGCTCGTGCTGTCCTCCAGAGAGAGCCCACACAGGGCGGGTGGTTGGACACCCCTCTCAGCTGGTGCAGAGGAACAGGGGGGTTCCTGACACACCGCAGACCTTGGGAGGAGACGGTTCACTTAATAGGGATGCTTTTGTCTCTCCAGTGATTCTAAAAAGTGCCTGGACAACCAGCCTAGAGAGATGGGGAGCCTACAGCTGACGTACGCCAGCGACCAGAGGACCTCAGCATGGGCACATCTGCTACAGGCACAGGGTGTTGCAGGATCAGGCATCTGAGTCTTCCAGTCACGGTAACTAGTTTCCAATAGAGGAAGAATCAAGACTTGCATGTCTAAACACCCAGTTTAACATTCAGAACCAAGATACGAAAGACAAAAGGCATGTAAAGTTTGTCTCAATCCAGTGCATTAATTACACAGCATGGGTAGATCATGGTAGATCATGGTTTAACATTCAGAACCAAGATACGAAAGACAAAAGGTATGTAAAGTTTGTCTCAATCCAGTGCATTAATTACACAGCATGGGTAGATCGTGGCAGGGGTTGCACGTCCTCCCTGGGTCTGTGATCTTGTGTATGAACTTCACAAAGCCCTTTGCTTTTCGAGAAAAGGAACAAATTTCAACACCCCTTTGTACCCAGGCAGCTTGAAGTCGCTTGAGACTGTGGTCTGCCCACCCCGGTCTCTGAGCTTGCTGAGCAACCAGAAGAGAAAAAGAAATTCAAGCCTTATTGCAGACTTCGAACAGAAGAAACTTGCTGCCTGATGACTCTCTCAGGCCTCTCTCAAAAGCCCACTGACAGATGCCTGCAGAGAAGGGATATTTACATTTTGCGCGTAAAAATCTTTATCCTCGAACCACCAAAAGAAGCTAAATCTCCTATTTCATTACCAGCCTCCCCAGAATCCAAACCAGATGCCTTAAGCCATGATTCTACTTCGAAGGATGTATTTCTTTGGTGATTCGTTAGGAGTAGCGTTCCCCAACAGCACGCGAGCCTGCAGCACGCTGAGTCCATCCTCTTGGCGCACCAAGACATGGCCAAGCCTACCTGTCACGAGGAAGCTGCACCGCCCCGCGCCCGCTTCGTTGATGATGTTGCAGTTGTAGATGCCGTAGCTGTCGCGGGAGAGGCTGCTGACGGTGTACTCGGTGGAGTCCTGCACGTCGAACTGGCCGGTGCGCAGCAGCTTGCTGCCCAGGCGCCACTCGTAGGTGAGGACCCGGGTGGGATATGCCCGCAGGACCCGGCAGCTCATGGTGATGCTCCGGCCTTGGCCTTGCCGAATCTCCAGGAAGGTGGGCTCCACGGCGGGGGGGTCTGCGGGAGACAGGAAGGGAGGGAAGGAGACGCGTGAGGGACAGAGTTAACCAGCCACTGCTGAAAGGCCAGAGCACCGCCGCATCCACGAGCGGGGAACTCAATACCAGTAAGTATACAACCTCGACAGATACCGATCAGCTCGTAACAGAAATGTGCACGCCCAAAGCATTGCATTCTGCTTATTGATGTTTTTTGCTGAGTACTTAAAAGACACTGTGCTGCTTCGCCGATGTTATCGCTCGAGATGCAGCGAGAGATCCCATGTAGCCCAGGAGGCTCAGCCCTCCCGAGCCTCACGGAGGAACCCCAGACTCTGACCCACGGCACTTTCTGGAAGAGGAAGGGGGAGAAAAAAAGAGATAAAAGCCTCAACTCAGTTTATACGAAGTGCAGAAGGCAGCAATGACCCTGGCAGAGAGTGGAGGCAGGGGGATGTTCAGCGGGGGATCTAACTTTGTGGGACAAAAGATGGATCAAGGAAGCAGCACAGACACACCCCCCCCCACCCCCACCCCGGCAGCTGTCTTCAGGCTTCAACAAATATATAATCATACATTAATCTTTTTCTGTCTGCTCAGGGGGTAGTTTCGATATTCCAGTAAGCACAGAACAGGCCACCTTCCCAGATCTTGAATGAAACTGCATTTTAAAGAATTTGGATTTGCAGCTACAAAGCCTGACACGCTTTTGATTCCAGCAAAATACAAAATAAATAAAATATAGCCAACACGCAGTGTATGCAAAAACCTAACTTCATCCTCCCATTTGCCTTTTGATAACTTAGTCATTGCGGAAGAGTAAGGGCAACCTGGACAGAATAATGCTGGCACTCGGCTCTCGTCAGCACAGCTATTTGGATCAGGTAACGCGCATGAAAAACGTGCACGTGTTTGCCATTGGATGCAAAACGGCGAGTGACAAGACATTCTGGCTCCTTAAGAAAAACACAGCTCATTTTTTTAGCCCATGAGAAAGAAGAAATCCTGAAAGCCTCCTGTGCCGGTAAGATGCATGAAATCTTTGCATCCAGATTATGTCTTACAGACCTAAAACATAAAAATATAAAATCCTTGACGAGCTCTGCAAGAGAATGATCTTCCCAGAGTCCACACTGTGCTCCTTTCAGAAGGAGCTCTCTTTCACCATTATCTCTCCAAGAGCATCTTGTCCTCAGGTTCTTCATTGATTGGTATCTCCATCACAGACACCAATACCCTTCAGACTCTTGACATTTAATTCCCTACATAATGGAAGCTGTAAAGAGATTCCCTCAGCTCCTGTAAATTAGGAACCGTACTCAGCCATGTACTGCTGCTCACCATCTCTTGCTTAGACAAGAATCCAGCTAATTACAGAGGACTTGAAATTAAGGTAAATTTTGGAGACTATCATATGGAGACAACATTGCTCATGACGCCCAGCTATCGTATCGGTAGCTCATTGCAATAATCACCATTTATCTTGTGTCATGATCCAAGTTCGGAATTACTCGGAGAGAACGACCATGCTTTGGTGGCAAGGCGAGCAGAGGCAGAAGCGGTGAGCAGCATCGGAGACGGGATACGGGGCTCAGCGGTACAGGCCGACGACACGGTAGATATTAACTCTGAGGACAATTCCCCCCAGCTGAGATTCCTCCAAAAATGACTGATGAAGAAGAGATGATGTGGAAACTACCAACTCAAAACCCCATCGATCCCATCCTGACCTTTCCTCTGCGTAGATTAAATATCACACAGCTTTGTATAATTTTGAAGCCAGATCCTGAACTGGTACATAGATTGCGGTGCAGCCACAGATAACTGCAAATAAAAGACCAGAAATCCTAAATCCTCAATGCCGCAAGCCTTTTTCTTTCCATTGATAATATCCCCCAATTTTGTGTCATCAGAAAATTTCATCACAGCGTGACTATTCTTTGTGCCCAGGTGCAGAATACAAAAATACAAAAGATGATGAAAAAGAACACAAAAAAAAAGAAAAGAAATTCCACTAGTCTCTCTCCCCAGCCTGATGTTTGCCCTTTCAACACAACCCGATAGTGTCTTCATCTGCCCTCACTGTACAATTTCTCCACCTTATTCTGCTTCACTGATAGTTTCCCAAATCAGTAGCTTTGCAGGGAATTGTTGGCTTAAAGATGAGAGTTATTGTTGGGAAGGAAAATGTGCCACATCTCAGGTGTTTAGCTAGTCAAGCCTGATCTGCCTCTCACGGATTCTCATATTTTCCTCTAACAACCCTCTTATAATTGTGCGTGCTTTCCAAATACCTTCTAAATCATGAAACACAGAGGATATCAGAGAAATTACTAATCAAATTCACAAACTTTTACTGTTGTCCGGTCAGTTCTCTGCCCTGAGAAGTAAGCTCTCCAGATTTTCTTTCCATTTCAGCCGTAACAATTCCATATCCATAACCTCTTCAGCCCTATTGCCTGTATCCTCACCAGCCAGCGCCATACTATTAAATCCAGGTAAAAATTTCACCAACTTTGAGCCGGACACAGATTAACCTATAAAATAATACAACATAAGGATGGTCAAACAGCACGTGACTGGAGACCCTCCATCCATCCTCCGCTGGTCCTGTGTGCCTGAGGGGGAGGGAGAGCACAGGGGAGCTCTGGGACAGGACCTTTCCGAAAGCTCTGTGATGCGTTAAATAGCCTTTAATGGGTGATTTTACTATCATTTTCTCCCATTACTTATAAGCCCACTTAATGTTTGACCATCCAAAACTTGTCTACAGTTTGTAACGATGTCCTCTTCTTTTCTTTGCTTTGCTGTTTCCCTTTGATGCATCCTATTCAGTGAATGAGAATTCTCTGTTCCCCTCTCCACGGCAGCTCCGCTTTAATGACTTTTAGCATACGTTGGTATTCAGTCCCCTCTTTCCCTTGGTTTATTTACTTGTAAGATACTTCAGCCTTATAAATAGCTTTTAAATAAAGTTTTTCCTGCCTTTAAGGTCAAAATAGTCTTTAAAATACAGAATTTCCATCTATCCATGAACAGATGATACCCAGTGGCAGAAAAAGAAAATTAACTTTGGTTGCTCATTTCAGAGTTGCACTTTTGCAGGTAATAACTTTAATGGAAAAGGAAAGAGATGATAAAAAACTACAATACATGATACTAGCCCGAGCTAACGGTTTATTTTTCTGGTTTTTGTTCTTACAAGACAGTGACTTCACAGCTAGCGAAGGTGCTGGGGCATCTTCCGAGAGTAATGACGCTCAGAAGGAAACTTACTCTGGAGCTGTTTGGAACCTATACGTCTTTAATTCATTTGCATTAGCTCTTCCCCAAGGCTTTAGCAATTTGATTTAATTTACTTTGCTATACTTATTCCTATCTTTCATAATTCTAGTATTAGTTTTTGAAAAACACATGGAAAAGCCGCAAAGGGAGTACAGTTCATTCTCTTAAACAATTATCTTTGGGAAGCAAACAGTCTGAAGTTAAAACAGGCTTTATATTAAGGTGGAATGAATTTTTTAGCCTAACTACATTCATGTCTTAAGGATTATAAAATGGAAAAGGCAGGCTCCCTAGCTATCAAGAGAAAGGACAGCAAGGATGCTCGTTTGTTGTAAACCAGGCAGCTGCTCTTCATGGTGCGGATCGTATCTTGGGCTTTATCGTAAGATTTGTTAAGGAGAAAACATACTGTTGAGTGAATTTACTTTGAGCAGAGACTTTACCTTCTGATTTGGTTTCTCCAATTTGTATTCCAGCCTCAGCAAATTAATTTTGTTCTCTCTCCCAACTCTAGCAACAGCAATAAATAAGAGAAACTGATGCTTCTGCTGCATTGCTGGACACTTCTTGTTTGATTCACGCAATAGGAATGGTATTTTAGCAACAATCTGTGTCAGCTACGGAGAAGGAGTCACCTTTACATACTCTTGGGGCAGGATTTGCACCACAGAAAGCAAGGCCAGTCAATGAGAAATGAGGTCAGGTAACGCCATTTCATTGGGGGGCTGAGGCTCGAGGTGGGCAGGGGACCTCACTGCCGCCTGCAGAGCAGCCCGTGATGGACCGGGCGACGCGGGAGGAGGGACTCGCACCCTCCCGGCCGCGGAATGATGCCACACCGGGCAGCTGCGGCCACCGCGTGTTTAAAATGCCAGCAAAGCCGAGGCGATATAAGCAATCCCCGTTTCCAATATCTGATTGAAACGTATTGGAAATTACTTTATTGCCTGAGGGATGTGCAGCGGAAAGTCAGAGTCATTCTGGCTTAAAATGGCAGCCTGTCTTCTTTCTGTCTCCTTTTTCTAAGCTATTGAGGACACATTTGCCTGTGAGGGAAAGTTACTTGCTAGGATTTGTATCCTGCCTGGTCATGAAGGCCTGGGCCAGGCAGTCAATTTTTTTTTTTTTTTATTTTTTTATTTTGCGTCTACGCCTGTGCCTCTGATATATCACTCCCAGTCTCTGCAGATTACTCTCAGGAAAATTCTGTGGGTTTTCTTCAACTTCCAGCAGAGGCAGCACTTGTCTCCCAGGCCACAGCAGCAAGTGTTCTATAGGTTACAAAGCAGGTATTGCATCTTATGTTGTTGGCAATGGCGTTTGTCTGCTTTTATAACAAAAAATGATTTATTAATATATATGTGTAAATATAGCAGAATGAGATGCATGGATGTCTTCTGTCCGATACGTGCTTGTAGAGCTCAACAGAGTCAATATAACACATATAATGTCTATTCAAATATTTTTATGGGTTTTACCTTCTTCCAATACCATTCGTTCTGAACCTAAAAATAGCGGAAGTCTGTGCACTGGCATTTGATATACAGCTCTGCAGCCTTCCTCGGCAAAGCTGCTCAGAGCAGCCGCTCTCCTGGAGCCCCCATCGCCCTCAGTCAGTAGACTTGACAGTAAAGCTCATTTTTCCTTCTTTTTTATCTTTTTTTTTTTTTTTTTAAATTGTAACAAGGTACACCAAAAGTTCTTGAAAAACCCCCCAAGCTCCTACGGATTAGGGTGCACAGGTGGGGATGGGGGGCGGGGGGGTCTTCTTATATATTCATAAAGAATTTGAAGAGAGGAGACACTGGCAAAGAAGAGCTGCTGCGGTAACGGTACCTGGGATGTCACCAGATGTCGGTGTGGCCTCCAAAGACAGGTGCTGCTCACCGCCACGGGCAGATGGCAATGCTGGAGGCACCGCTGGGGATTTACATCGGAATCTGGCTCAGAGCAGCTGCAGAAGAATACTGCACTATTGAGGAAATGGGTAATAAAAACCACTCACGTAATCAATTCATCAGGTGCAAAGGAAAACCAAGTTCCTAATGACGTCCAATCTAATGGAGCCTCATCAAGTGGTGCGTTTCAGGAAGGAGACCTTGGAGCTGCTGTGGATATTTCTCTGGAAACAGCTCGGTCTTCACTAACAGTGCAAAGAGCCGGCAGTGTCCGGAGCTGACTGAAAGGAAGAGACCCGGTGAAGCTCTCGTGCAGCGGGTTTAAGGCAAATGTCAGGAACTATTCCTTTAGACAAAGTGCTGCAGCCATTTGGACAATTCACTTCCATTTTTTTGTTCTGGAGGTGAAAGGCCTGAACGCAGTCAGAAGAGAGTCAGACCCGGCCGGGCACCATACGCCTACGAGGGGCTGGTAGGAGCGGTGCTGGGAATACAGCCTCCCGCGGGTCGCTGGATGCTGAACCACGCTGGGGAGAGATCGCTCTATTCATCTGCACTGCAGGACTCATTACGATGCTGGCAAAGCCTTACACGATTTCCACCCCTCCGCAGTCGTTATTCCCGCGTCTCTCCATCCTCCAGCTGTTCTTTCCGGGCGCCTCCAGCTATTCGGAGGATTATTTTCATATGCAATTGAAAACTAAAATGAAATGGCACTTTAAGCTTTCCAGGTCCTGACTTGGTTTTATTTAACACAGTAGAAAACAAAACACCAACAAAAAATAAATTCAAATCAGCTTCCTAGCTACTGTGGAGAAGGAGCCAGACTGACGGCAGGGGCTGGAGAGCACACCCGCTCCAACAGTGCTCCCTTCCAAGGGATTTGTATAAATACTCAACTGGGACCATTAAACCGCTCTCGACCCAGCTCTGCTATAACAAACTACCCACTGAAACCCCTCTGATGGCAAAGGATGCTCCAAGCAGCGTGGCCGGGAGCAGACGGCAGCTCTGCCTGCAGCATCCACCCTGCCAGCCCTCCTCCACCGTGCTTCTCAGATGATGAGAAGGACTTGGGGGTGTCGGTGGATGAGAAGCTCAACGAGAGCCGGCAACGTGCCCTGGCAGCCCAGAAACCCCCCGCATCCCGGGCTGCATCCCCCGCAGCGTGGGCAGCAGGGCAAGGGGGGGGGATTCTGCCCCTCTGCTCCGCTCTGTGAGACCCCCCTGCAGCGCTGCCTCCAGCTCTGGGGCACCAACAGCAGAAGGACACGGAGCTGTTGGAGCGGGGCCAGAGGAGGCCCCGGAGATGCTGGGAGGGCTGGAGCCCCTCTGCTGTGGGGACAGGCTGAGAGAGCTGGGGGGGTTCAGCCTGGAGAAGAGAAGGCTCCGGGGAGACCTTCCAGCCCCTGCCAGTCCCTAAAGGGGCTCCAGGAAAGCTGGGGAGGGACTCTGGAGCAGGGAGGGGAGCCATGGGACGAGGGGGAAGGGTTTTACACTGACAGAGGGGAGATTGAGATGAGATCTGGGGAAGAAACTCTTTGCTGTGAAGGGGGTGAGCCCCTGGCCCAGGCTGCCCAGAGAAGCTGTGGCTGCCCCATCCCTGGAGGGGTTCAAGGCCAGGTTGGACGGGGCTTGGAGCAACCTGGGCTGGTGGGAGGTGTCCCTGCCCAGGGCAGGGGGTGGCACTGGCTGGGCTTTAAGGTCCCTTCCAACCCAAGCTATTTTATGATTCTATGAATCCACCAACCACCCCCAAACCCCAGCACCCTTTGCCGTAAACTAAAATAGAATTTACATCTACCTGTAAATTAAAATAGAGGTGCAAAACCAACCTGGAACCGTGCAGTCACAACCCAGCCCTGTGCACAGAAAACAACTTGTGGCATGCCGTGGGGAATCCCTATTTGCATGGGAATTCGCTTTCCAGATGTGACACCACTGATGTTTTCTGAACCTTTTGGGCCAAGGGACAACCACCGAGCCTTGGCGCTTCTCCTTGGTGTGATCAGGCAGGAGCCATCGTAGGAAAGGAACCTCCAGTGCTCCTGGCAACCTAGGACCATTACCATCATGCAGAAGAGTGGTAAATGAGCCGTCTTTCTGAAACACACCTTTGATAATTAGAGCTAATTAGGATATACAGCACTTAAACTAACAAACAGAGGGGGGGGAACACCCACCATATTATGGTGTTTATCAATCATTGCTTTTACAATATACCACTGGCACGTGAAAAATACCCTAGTAGTCGATTTTTGACCACCCACACCTACTACAAACTACTGTATTCCCATCAGTCTTTAGAAAACATCTCCCAGGTAGGACACGTCTCGGTGCCCAGGGCAGGCGCCCGGCTGGCACGGAGAGCCAGGGCGCTGCGGGTGCCATCAGATGCCAGCTGAGCATCTGCCCCAAGCTCAATTTCAGTCTTCTTTCCCAGAAACCCTCATGAAGTAGTTTTCAGAGATCCTTTCCTTATCGTGAGGCTACTGGAAAATATTTTTGAAATCCTTACTTGGAAACAGAAAAAAGGAAAAGGGAAGATCGTTGCCTGGGGTGGAACTATTTCAGGTATATTTTCACTACAATGAAATCTGACTGATATGAAAAAATAGGTGTATTTTTAAAGCAATAAATCACCAACATTTAAATTTTAAGAATAACCAAGCACACCTAGAAAACTAAATAGGTAAGTTATAAAACTAAATGGATACCTGCAAACCTGGCAGTGACAATGCCGAGCTCGGCACGGGCTGTGCCGGCAGTTCTGTCAGGTCCATCTCTCCGGGCACCCACATCCATCCGCATTCCACTCCCTCGGCTGCGTTCCCACTGCAGCCTCTTTGGGGCAGGACTCATTTTACGGAATAACACATCTGTCGCCCACCCAGCACGACACCACCACGGCGGCGGTTACAACTACCTGATAGCAGGCTAATAAATGAAATACGACAGCCAGAACAAGTGCAAAAATATTTTCCTCCGCGCCTAGCAATACTCTGTGTTGCCAAATTCAGTTTATAAGTGGTAATTACTCTGGAAAAAGGAGAACAAGAGAGGTGCATTGCCTTAGCACGCACGGATCTCTGCAAGCCAGGAGGAGGATGCTGAGTGTTATATTGCAGCCACTCAGGTAATTGGATCTATTTATTTTAGGTTATAGCGGTAAATTTATCAGCCCTACCCATGTACCAGAGGTCAGAGAAATAAAAATCTACTTTTATTCTCTAGCTTTTACTTTTTTAAAAAAAAAAGGGGAAAAAAAGCTTTTTCTCCTAATGAAGCCGAACTTCTGCAGAAGATACTTATTGTCGCTCGCAGAGGACGCTTTAATTGACAAGATAAGTCAAGCCTTTGAGCAAGCGCCTTTCTTCCAGCAATTTTGGAGGCAGAGAGGAGGCAGAGAGTTTAGCTCTCACCCCGAAAGTCCCGGGAGCACACGCGCGCATTTCCTCGCCGTGAGCAAGGGCAGGGATGGGCACCGCTCTGCCCAAGCTGCAGCGTGAGGGCGATGCAGTGGGTCTGCCCAAGGCTCCTACGCGGCGCCAGTTACGGGGAATTGTATGGGGGAAATAACGTATGAAAACGGGGAAGCTCCTCAATCTATCTCCTTCTGGAGAAACACAATGGTGTGCGTATCAACTACCTTATTTCTCCCCCTCCCCCATTAAAATTACATTTAAATCTAATGTTAAATAAAGTAAAATTAATGTTAAATAGCAGTCTTCATCAGTAGGGGTCAACAAGAGCTACTCCATCAAACTGCTATTTTCTTCTTAGAAAGCCAGGATCAGCTGAAGCTCATCAGATTCTAATTAGTTTTCCGCTGATTTTGGTTAAAACCAATAGCGGTTTTCTTTGTTACTGAATGCTTGAACGCTTCTGTGGAGCGGGTCTAACAACAGATTTTCACAGCAAAAAACCTCACAGTTCTCTGCCCCAGGACTCCCAAGGGCGTAAGGCAGAGCAGGCACGCGGGATGGCGTTCAGCGAGAGCTGGAGAGGTGGAGGAGGAGGCCCGAGCTCACGGCAGCGAAAGGTCACACGAGGCACAAATCACCAGCAGGCACCTTTTCAGGTGCTCTTCATACTCCATTTAATATACTAAAACTGAAATAAACAGTAGCCTGGTGGGGAAGCCGCGCTGACACCGCCATGTCACGCGAAACCCGCCTGACATCCTAGAGGATGTGAGAGGGTAAAGCCAGCAAGAAAAAGGACACCTCTTAAATTTCTCATTCTTGTCCCCACTTCCAGCCAGCGTCCAGGGGGACGGATCCCCGGGGGCACATCTGGCAGAGCTGAGTTTCCGATATAAGCGAGCCGTGACCCCCCAAAGCACCAGGCAATCCTCCCAATAGAGCTGACAGCCAAAACCATGCATTACCGTTCCAGGCCGTTATTATAGAGACATGCCAATGGATAATTTTGGCTAGCTCCATTGAGTGCTGGGAGAAGGCGATCTCCACTCCCAGATGCAGGCAACACCCGCACGAAGAAGTCAGAAGACCTGAAACAACTTGGTTTTATTCCTGGCACACAAAGCGTCGCGTGTTGCCTTGTCCATAGGACTGAGAATGACTCTCACACTTCATCCAGACAGGGGACCGCAGGCACCAGACTTAGATTTCGATGGAACCTCAAGTTTTCCAGCTAATCTAAATTTCAGGCCTAACACGGTCTAAATTTTAAGTTAGATGGATTTTGAGTCAGGTAGATTTCCGTGCAATTTTTTTTTATTTTTTTTTTTCTAATTTGTTTTTTTTCATTGGCTGCAACAGCGCATGTTAGTGCGTGGTTTGCAGAAGGATTTACAAGCGCACAAGCCTAATCACCACTCTCAAGGATCTGATAACTTTGATTTTGCAGCTCAAATTGCAGCCACCGGCTGCAGACATTTGCTGGGATTTTCCTGGCTGAGGCCTCTGTCCTGGTTTGGCTTCTTGACAGGACGATAAATTTTCTGAAAATACCGAACAAGCTGCAAGCACCACCCAGCAGCTCCGAGTTTTATGAGATTAAATATTTGTGCTAAAGCACGTGAAACTTTTGCAAGTGAAAAAAATATTCAAATGAGTAAACAAACAAGAAATAACTTCGGAGTAAAGCTGCAACATTAATTTCCCCACATATCGGCACATCATTATTTGCTTTATTTCACGAGCTCAAGCGAGAACGTGATTGTTGAATAATGATGAGCTCCTTTAAAAAGCCATGAAACGGGTATAATCCACAATCTTTCAATGGAGTCTACTCTGCTGATGATCTTTTATGGGCTGTGCTGCTATTCCTTCTATTTTGGGAAAGGCAAATTGTAATGTGGGAAAATATAAATCTTGAACAATACCATGGCAACACCTTTTATCTGACAAGCCATTACGAAGGAAGCAGTGTCTCAGCCCCCGACAGCTTGCCCTGAACAGGCAAGTCAGGGCACCCCAACGCGTCTCTCCCCTCCCCAGGACCGAGAAAGGTCTCTGGAGAAGCAGGGACCCACCGGTGGCCCCTTCCAGCCTCCACGCTTTGCAGAGAAACAGCTTCAAAAAACTCTGCTCTCATTTTAAAGCACTTTTCAGCTGAAGAGATGCCGCACGCAAACGTCATCCGCCAACTTTGCGGGTAGGTCTGTGCTGTATTTAGTTTTGCGAGCCATGCACTTGGTCTCAACGTGTTTTATGGAGCCATAAAAGAGACTGCAATCCCACAACAACGCTGTGAGGCAAAACCAAAGCTGAACGTCCCCGCTCCCCGTCGCCATCGCGCTCTGCGCGGCTGCACGCCGTGGGAGCTGCCGCTGCTCCCCACCAGCAGCAGATGGTCATCAGTCAGGACATTTGTTTTAGAAGCGGATGAAGAAGATGGGATAAAAAAAAAAAAATTAAAAAAAAAAAATTAAAAAAAAAAATTGCACTGAAGATCCGTCCAGCCCCAGGAAGCTTGTTTAAAATTGAGATACGGGGGAAAGATTTCCATATCTGTGTCTCGTTCTCCCCGGAGCAGACGTCCCGCGATTACCAAAGGGCTGACCTACGCAGAGATCAACTCAAAGCAACATCTGAAAGGAGTCCTACCAGAACCTGCCCTCTGTCACGTCTCGGTGTGGTCTCGTCACACCTCATTCCTCCAGACCAACCCTACCCAAACCGCTGTTGATGAAATCATCCCATTCCCTGCTGCTGAAGCTATATTGTTTCTCCTATTCAAACCTCTTCACAGGCCTCCTGGATATTTAATCAGTGAATACAAGCTTCTCAGTTGGGGAGAAACTCAAGATTCAATGTGACTTTAAAGAAACTGGCAACACAACTACCTGAATAGACGTGGAAACTGTTATTATTATTCCAGTACCAGACTCGCTGCCTCTCTCTGTTTCCTGAGCTCTATTTGCTTATTCTCCCTGCTCCATGAGATGCGCCCTTCTAGGAGGAACCTTCTCTTCAGACCACCAAAAACAAAACAAAACAAAACAGCCCTGCTGCCTTGCAAAGACCAGAAAGGTCTCTGCTTCTCATTATTGGGCCAGTTCCTCAGAATATTTCAGAGGTATATTTTCAAAAATTCTTGCAGGAAAAGTCCTGCCAAGTGCTGCAAAAGGGTGACATTTTAAAAATGTTTTTTGACTTTTGGAGATAGCTGAGTATCTCTCTTCCAGATTTTTTTTTTTATGTAGGTTAAGATAAAAACTGAAAAACAAACAAAACTGACATAAATTTAAAAGAAATAATAGAAATAGCGGGTAATATTCATTAAAACATATTAGCTTAACTCTACTAATTCCTATATGCTTTTTTAAGAGATAATTAAACAAACACTCAGGTAGTCTATGTAAAAATGTTAAATTTAGAAAGAACAAACCCCTAATTCACCCATATTATTTGTCTCCTTAAAAAGTCATCTGGAAAATACAAGATTTAAATATTTCACTGTTAAGTAGTATTCTACTTCAATCAAAAATCCCAGCAGTTAATTGCAAGGAAGAATTTTCACAACGGTTAAAGGAAACTGCCACACGAAAGGTTAAAGAAAACTGTAACCCAGGTTAGCACTCGCAGGCTCAAACAACATCTAATATTCACCTGATACTTCCTATCGGCTGTGCCAAACAACATGTTTAAAAACCTAATTCTAAATATTGAAGAAGACCTTCCTCTGCCCGGTTGCTTTGAAGCAGGGAGCTCAGCTCTCCTGCCCCAGCGGTCCCTCCAGGTGTGCTACCCCCGCGCTCTTTCCCGAACTGACTCATACCACTTCCCTTGACACATTCAGCGACCAAATGAATTTTTCAGGCCACCCAGTCCCACAAGGAGCACTTCATCCTTTGCAGGATCGGGCCCTACAATACCGACCAACAGGAACAGAGCAGAGGGGAGGATGCCCTGCCCAAGACCCCTCCCCAGAAACCGCCCCTCTGAAAAGCAAGCGCCAAGAAATGGCATGAACTGGGTAAGTTGTGGCACACGTCGCAAATATGCACGGTCCAAAGAAGCAACGTGCTGACGGGGAGCCGTTCTGTTACGCGCAGTGCTGTACAGCCAATACATCTTTGGCTGTGCCCCATGCCTGCATCCCGAGTTCAGCACAGATGCAAATCCATCTAGGACAAAGGCAGGCTTTGGAACCACCACCACCAGTACTCGCATTGAATCAATTTTTTTTTTAGTGAATTATTTTTCTGGTCACCATCTGATCCTTCAATAAAAGGAAGCTCTGTCAATATATATGATTATCTTTATTTTGGTCAGAGAAGCACACGCATATTTCGATTATTAAAGGTCTTCCTGCTCTACACTTTCATATTTTTAGTTAAGGTTCTTTCGAAATATTAGAAGCTTCAGTAGGATTCTCAGGCTACAGAAAAATACGGAGGAATCATAGAATCACAGAATGGTTTGGGTTGGAAGGGACCTTAAAGTCCATCCAGTGCCACCCCCTGCCCTGGGCAGGGACACCTCCCACCAGACCAGGTTGCTCCAAGCCCCGTCCAGCCTGGCCTTGAACCCCTCCAGGGATGGGGCAGCCACGGCTTCTCTGGGCAACCTGGGCCAGGGGCTCACCCCCCTCACAGCCAAGAGTATCTTCCTCACATCTCATCTAAATCTCCCCTCTGTCAGTGTAAAACCCTTCCCCCTCGTCCCATGGCTCCCCTCCCTGCTCCAGAGTCCCTCCCCAGCTTTCCTGTATCCACTTTAGGGACTTGAAGGGGCTCTAAGGTCTCCCTGGAGCCTTCTCTTCTCCAGGATGAACACCCCCAACTCCCCAACAAAGATGTTAGCACCATCCCCTGAGGAACACCACTCATCACTGGTCACCATTTGGACATCGAGCCATTGACTGCCACTCTGAGTGCGACCATCCAGCCAGTTCCTTATCCACCAAGTGGTCTATCCATCAAATCCATGTCTCTCCAATTTAGAGACAAGGATGTCATGCTAGACAGTGTCAAATGTCTTCCACGAGTCCAGGTAGATGATGTCAGTTGCTCTTCCCTTATCCACCAATGCTGTAACCCTGTTGTAGAAGACCACCAAATCTGCCAGGCACTATTTGCCCTTAGTGAAGCCATGTTGGCTGTCACCGATCACCTCCTTATTTTCCATGCGCCTCGGCATCCTTTCCAGGAGGATCTGCTCCATGATCTTGCTGGGCATGGAGGTGATTCCTGCCTCTTGGCTAAATCCCAAAAATATAAAGTTGCCTGTGAGATGTACCTGAGTCATTCTGCACTCAGATACTGGAAGGATGGCTGCTGCTCACTGAAGTTCAGATGACGGCCAAAGCCTTCAAATTTTAGTGCAACTCACTAGCCACAGAATGACGTGATGGTGCATAATGGAATAGTCTTTAAAACCAGATTTGCCAAGAGAACTGTTATGCAGATGGTGATGAAGTTTTTTTCAGCCTTAACAATCCGTGAATACAAAGTCTTCCCGTTGGAACTATCATCACATTTCAGAACTATTATTCTCACAGGAGCTACACTTAAGCACTATTATTGCTCAGCTAAAGCCAGTAGCGCTACCGTTCTTTGCACCAGCCCAGGAAAAGCTCCTTGAATTTAATGTTGCTTTGTATTTACTAAAAATACTCTGCAGCATTAATACAAGATCCTAACATATGTCAAAAAGTCCCTTTTGTGCTTGGCTTTTGGATAAAAGTAAATGAAAGAAGATTTGAAAGGCCAAATAAGACAAGTAAATAGCATCAGTTCTAGATTTGGGTGACTTTAAACAAAAGTTAAGTTCTGCCATTGTCCTTCAAGCGCTGGCACACAAATAAAAGTTCAGGACTAAAGCAGCAAATCATTCACAACAGCATGTACTTTATAATGAAATCTTACAGAGCAATTTGCTAGTAATTTATGTCATGTAGCAGCCAGAATCAACCACTTATGTTTAATTTCCAACAAATTAGAATTGTCCAGGGTAGTAATTCTACCTGCGAAGTGATTCCTTTTAATGTAGCACATGTATGTGGGCATAAATATACGGTCATCGGAATCCGATTCCTACAGAAAGCCCCGTGGCAGCAACAGCGTTTTATTTGTGCTTTGGCTAATAGATCCTCTTCAGTGAATGAAGATATGCAAATTTTTATCATTGTGAAGATACATTACAAGAATTAAAATGCAATGCCTGCATGAAAATTAAATGGGGTATAAAAATAGCTCCGACGGGTTCTTTCTAATGACTTCTATGACAGATGTAGGCATGATTAATGACGACGCAATAATGCCTTGGCTGAACTTAATCACTAACACATCAGTTAATATTGACAAAGAGGAAATGAATGATACGGAGGCATCTAGACCCCGGATCACTAGAACAGAGTGCATATTAACTACTTTGGGAGGCTTAGCGTAGGCAGAGGTGACACGTCAGTCATGGCGTTGGATCCAACCCACCTGCATGACTGCCCAACGGGAGTCCTGCTGAACTCGCGTCACCAACCGTGGTCCTGGCGACTTCTTAGTCTTCCTGGTGGCTCCAAGAATCGATCCTTAATTTGTTGCATTTTTTTGTTGTTGCGTAGCTGAGATATTTAGAGGCATGAAATATACGGGGAACCTTGAGTCTACAAACTAAACTGTCTGGGTATGTTGTGAAATCCAAGGGGTCCAACAACAGAAGGGACAATTGCAAGTAACTGCTGTGGCCCCACGCCTCCAGAATTTAAGTCCAGTGTTTTCACATCAGACCTGTAACTGGACTTTGGGATGGAAGATACAGACTTTTGCAGAAGACATTCCAGCCCACTTTGAAGATTTCTGACAATGAACATGACTCCACAACCATATTTCAGTTGCTCAAGTGATTCAAAAAACAAATTTCATTTCTGGATCTTCCTCTACTTTTGGAAATTGTAGACTCAAAAAGTTACATATAGGGTACAATCTATCCACGTATTTTATCTTCTTGAATAAATTAAATAGAATTAGCTTTTCATGTCTCCCATGGCAAGGCAGTTTTTCCGTCTCTCGGACGGAAAACCCCGATCCCTTGCTGGATGTATGCCGTAACGCTGCGTACCCTAACGTTGCACCACAGAGCTGATGGACACACATGGCCTGAGGAGGGATGTCACTGAGGAAGCAGTACACAGCATGACTTCAATTAACTTCCATGGATATTAGTACCACAGCCTCAATGGTTTAATCAGTGATCAGGAAGGCTGCATGAGCCTTGCATTCGTAGAGGACATATGGACACAAGGATTGAATGGATATTACATAAAAAAGTAGATGACGCAGTCACACCTAGAGCTAGGCTAACTGGCAAGCTGGGCTCGTTCGACCAAATTGCCAGTTTTTGTACAAAAGCAGAATTGCAAAGTTCTACACCAGCACCTGTGTCCTAATGGAGAGCAACACGGCATGGTGCAAGCAGCCCAGGCTTTGTACTGCTGCCAACCCCGGGTCTGTCCTGGGGGGCAGAGGCGTTAGGAAAGACCTTTTCATCAGGAGGGCAGGGGGACAGACACCCACAGAGGCTGAGCAGTCCCTATCCTTGGAGGTTTTGAAACTTGGATGGAAAAGTCACGGCTGATCTAAGCTACCGTTGGTGATAGAGCTGCTCCAGCGTCTCTGCAAAGTGCCGGCCATATCTACAGAATGGAGATTCCAAAAGCAATGGAGACATCGCCGTGCACACGCAGCTCACCACCAGCTCCTGGCGCAGCAGCGAGCAGCTGGGGAAGCGGACAGGGGGAGAAGGGAAGGGAGCACACCTCTGCGGGCAACGCCAGCAACACCAGCTTGCAAACACTCCTACTGCCTGTGCGTTTAAAAGGTTGTTAGGGGAGAGTCTAAGAAAGAGCCGGGAAAGTGATCTGACAAGAATGGCTTACCAGAAGCAGAAAAACAAAGAGTTTGATCCGATAAATAAAGAAGGGATAAAGAAGTGACTGGATGGCACTCTATAAACACATCCACGCTGTGAAAATGCCATGTCCTACAAGGATATTCAAATACACAGGACGGGAAGGCAAAACAGGAAAGAACAGGTGAGAGATGCGTACAGGCAAATGCAAGGTAGACATGACACCGACTGTAACAGTGAGACTATTAAAACCACAAAGGAAGCAACGGATTCCCTGTGTCTTGTTATCATGAGGCTGAGCTACTGACACAAGTCATTGATACAAGCAGTCAGTGACATCTAGGGCAGCAGCATGTGGGAACCCTGACAAACCCATTTAACTGTGCATTTTAAACACTCTGCCTCATTCCTCCAGCCGCTCCTGGAGCTCCTTGCAGTTTTCCAGCTCGAGGCAGGGAGCTGCAGCCCGGCAGAGCAGCCAGCAGCAGCCTCGGCCGTTCTGTAACTACAGACATCCCACGAGCCACGTCCAACACAAGCTCGGCCATCCCGGGGTGACCGTCATCCCCCAAGGAGCGTGGGAGCACAGACCCCCATTGCAATGCAGCCATGGCCACGCATGGCCTGGGCTGTGCCGGGCTCCCTGGCAAGGGATGGAGAAGGATGCTACCGCCTCAGGTACAAAACGCAACAGGGATAAAGCAGGAAAAAACCAAGCCAAGGAGACAAGGTAGAGTAAAGACACAGCGAGCAAGGAGCAGAGTACATCTGGAAACACCTGGAGGAGATTTCTGCACAGTGTTTTGCAATGAAAAACATTTTTTACCTGGACAGGGGAGGCAAATAGATGTTCTAGGGAGAGCAGAAAATATAGAAATGTGAACATAAAACAAGTGTATGGACTTGAAACAACACAGAAGTTTGGTTTTTTTTACTGCTGTTCTGGATGGTGTTTGCAGCAACCTTTCTTTGGCTTGAAACAAATATCAGTTTCTTCACCTTTGTACTTTATTTCCCTTGTGGACAAGGTCACTTTATAAGCAAATGGGGTTTTCTTTTGTTGATATGTAGCAAAGAATTACCAATAAGAAAGCAAATTTAGTTATTTCTGTGCCAAGGCTGACTCCGTCCTTGGGAGACTTCGGGCCATTTCATGTGCGAAAGCCATGGCATTAAGGTACATTATGCTTGCACCTTTGGGCCAGGGTAGGCTTTTATCTCCTTTAGAGGCTGGGACGTATAACAACATCAGAGACTGCAGCCGCACTGAAGCCGACTGAACTGGCCCTGTTTCTTAAGCAGCCACGGTCAACGCTTTTAAATTCAGAGGTCAGTGATTTAAACCCCAGAGACGGCTCAGCCTGGGACTCTGGACAGCCATGGAAAATGAGGGGGAACAGGCACCGCGCTGGAGGGCAAACTGTCTCGCAGGTTACAAAGACAACTTTTGGCAAGTTTAAAAGAAAATATAAGAAAATAAGGAGGGGAGAAATCAGCGCCAGAAGAGAAGAGCTCAGAGACACACCAGCAGGACAGGGGCAAAATGGGAATTTATTAGAGCAAGCCTATTCTCAGCCCAGCCAGCCACTTCTCCCCCGGACCATCTCTGCCCACCCCACTCAAGCCTTTCCCGCAGTGATATCTGGATAACTGCTGCCTAGCCTGCTCCAGCAGCACCACTTCAATTTTCCAGACTGAAAAATAAACAGGTCTGAGAAGGCAGAGGGCAGCGCTGAGTCCGCGACAGGGATTTGCAGGGCATGAACCGGAGATCCGGGTCTTAACGGCGCATCTTGGAGTGACCTCAGTAGAAAGCAGGTCCTGCCAAGGGTGGAGACTGCGGGAAACGGCAGCGCACGGGGTCACGATGGAGATCCCGGATGGGAGCAACCAGGGGCACCTCCTGCAGCGAGTGCAAGCGTGGCACAGCAGATGGTTCTAATTGCAGCCTCATCCATCGGTGCAAAAACCTATCTAAACTGCAGCGTCCCTCTTTGATCCACCAATGACCTCCCAGCAGCCCAGAATATCGACCCGCTGGGAAAAGAGTAAGCATCAGGGACAAGACAGGCTGAAGTAGTTCCATGGCCTGAAAGGGGAATGGATGCTGTTCTCCCCCTACACACTGCATCTTGCCTCCCTGCCAATGCTTTCCTCTAAGGGCTCTACGAAATGAGTATCATTTATCGTTTGATTACTTATGATCATAAAGGAATTGAATATCAGATTGGTAGAGGCTATACCAACTTTTATAATTAAACCCATTCTCTTCCCCCCTTTCACTTGATCTGGAAGATAGAGAAGAGTTCCATGTGGCTCGGTGTGCGTGAAGGGGCCTGCCAGGGAGCAGAGACACCGAGCCGAAGGAGAAATGCCCTCCTTTCAGGCAGCGTGGAAGAACAAACTGCTTTTAAATCAGCTTTTAGGCTTATAGCAAGCATTGCAAACGATACTAACCTATGAGATTCTTTCCAAGCACGTGGATAAATGCTACGGTAAACAAGATCACTGCTGCAGGATGGGCTGCCATCAATAACTGCATAAAATAGGCAACGGTGATTGTGCGAGAGGGACGAGGCCAGCCGCCAGCGCTCGACTCACTGGCTGGTATCAGCCATCAGGGCAGAAAGGAAGCTGCCTCAAAGATATTAAGTTCATACAAATTTAATGAAAAAAAAAAAAAAAAGTTGCTAGAGAAAGAATCAAGATCCTATTAATGTCCTCTCTGATGGGAAGGCTGAAGCGTGAGCTTGGCTTTATTAGCCACAGGAGGACACAGATGGCGTAGACGGTGGACTCAACGCCATACCGTAAGCGCAGCTACGGCTGGAAAACATCTTTATTAAATAAAATACAAGCTGGAGATGCACCCAAAGGAAGCTGAGCTGCTTGCTTCCCTCCTCAGGAAATGTCTTATATTTTTAATTTGACTATGCATCACGCCGTCCCCCAGCTTTTACTTCTTCTGCTACCCTACACAAAGCCAGAGCGAACCCTGTTCCCGTCCTACCCCTGTTCCTCTCCCCCAAGGTTAGACTTGGATACATGGAAGAGTTCAGTTATCTCCATACTCCGCGAATGGCCCCGCTAATTAATTTTTACCACTGTGGCATTTACTGAAAGGGAGGAAATCATCACCTCGAGATTTCTGCTGCTGTTTAACTCCTCAAAGCAATTTCTTAATGTAATTGCATTTTCTTAAGGACAAAGCAAACTTTGCGATGCCACTTAGCCGGCTGTCGGAGAGGCTGCGTTCAAGGCTGCTGTAACTCTGAGATAGCACCTAATTAATGGGCCTGCCCAGAAGACAACAGCTCCCTGCCCAGAAAAAATGCTGTGTTTTGAGGCTGGTGTTTGCTCTGCGTCAGAATGAAAAATGATGGAAAATGTTGGCCTTTTAACACTTTAAAAAAGATTATAACACTCGTGGGAAACAAACAAATAAAACAACCTTGACCCCCAAACCTATGAGGATGTTCCAATACCTGTATGGTGACACTCAGCCATCTATTTCTGAAAATTTGCCTTTGGAAGATTTCAGCCGCTTGTTTCCACCTCCAGCGATTCAGGTTTGAATAGCTCTCTTCGGTTTTGAAAGGATCTTGCCAAAACAACCATTTTGGCCCTGGCACCGCCTTGAAGTGTACACCTCAGAGGTTCACCAACCTGCTGGATCTAGACATTGAACTAGAAGCAGTTGTTTTAGCTTGTATAAACACTTATTCATTACACCATTCAGAAACGGTGCCCACTAATGAGGATTTCTGTGAGGTCAAACCCTCTCTCTAAACAAAGTAAACGACAGACTTAAAAATACCAGTCTTTGACATTGCATGCAACTGTCCTAACCATCGCCCTGTGGTTTGGAGTGAGTCTTTCTGGAACAGTATTGAAAAAAACCAAAATAAAACAAAACCAAACCAAGCCGAGCAAAGCCAACCCAGAAATCAGTCTCTAAAGCTTCTGTGACACTTTAATCCACCGCCAGTCTTTGGTTTGACAAGACAGCTTGCTGAAAACATCATATTAAATCATCTAATGAGCTGGGGGCTATGACAGCTCTGCTTGTGATTTTGAACATACCATAATTCAATTGAAAACCAAAGCAAACCACGCGCTGCAGAAAATGTATCTGCTGCCCTCTCTAATGAAATGTGAGGCTCCCTAAAAATAAACCAAAGCAAATGCAATCACGCTGCACACACTGCCTAGTCCCAAGAACCGCAGTAGCCATTAATGATCATTACTACCAAGAGGAAAACAAGCCAGTCCTGACCGGTATATACAACAGGTCTGCCCATAAAACAACCAGCTGCTGGATTTGGGTCATTTTTGCTGACCTGCATAGATGTTTTGCAAAGCACAGGCACTAGAGATAGCAAGGATACAACAAAACCTCCCAGAACTGCTTCCTTCCACTACTCCCCTGAGGGATTCAAAAGGGAGCAAACGATTCCAAAGGGAGAAACGTTGGCAGAGCCCCAGCGGCGGAGGCGGCAAACGACACTGGAGGCAGCGATGGGACGAAATGCCTCCCGCAGAGCAAAGCCGACCATCCCCGACAGGGGACAGCAAATGGCCACCAGCGCCGGTGCGTGAAGCACCGACCCAGCCGTCCCAGCTCTCCGAACGGGCTCGCTCTGACCATCTCCAGCCCCTCGCACGCAAACCTGGGTACACCAGGCCTGAGAGGACGAGGTGCAAGAAACAGAGAAACCCAGATGAATAAACCCCGTAGGCTAAGATTTCTGTACGTCACCGCCTCCCCAGTCCCCAGTTCAATGACTGAGATTGAAAAATGGACTTCAAACATTTCTGCACATTTATTTTTAAAAACCTTTGCCTCAGTCCGCTCCTTGAAGGAGGCCGAGTTGTTAGCAGCAATCAGTCCCACAACAGCTCAGCTTTCCCTCCTCTGAGAGCGGAGGGAGTCCCTTGTCCCCTTTGCCCATGGCTCCTGCATCCTTCCACTTATTTCTCCTCATGTGCAAACACTGGGAGGGATTTGCCACTGGGAATTTTTTGTTGTTGTTGTTTTGGTGGCGGTGGGATGAGCTCTTTGAGTTTGTCTGTTCAGTTGTTCCTCATGACGAAAAACACCCTTGCACAAAATTAAGGCCTAGACAGAGTTTGCTGGATGCTGCCCCTTTCCGACATCCCCTTCTCTGAGTTGCCTCCAGCCTGGCCAGCAAACGGGCAACCGCAACATGGGGAGAAAGGAGATTCCACCTTCCCCTCTGCCTCTCAGGGACACTGAGCTACGAAGAGCCAGGAAAAAAATCAGATGCCACGTAGAAACAACAAGGCCATTTGAACCCAAATATTCCAATGGCGCAGCCAGGGAGGTATGAGTCACCCTACGCCGGCGTCTCCCCGAAACAGCCTCGTCTCGCACCACGGTGCTTCACACCCTCCGTGGGGACCCTAAAAAGGGTACGGTTACTGTGATGCTACCAAAGGAGAGCAGTATCACCCCAAACCCAAGGTGGGAGCCAGCAGAGGGCTAAGCCCAGAGCCAGCCCCAAAGCCTCAGCTGGGGCAGCAACGCCAGAGGCCACAAGGAAAGAAAAAGTTACAAGCGCATAAAAAGCAATAAGCACACAGCATCCCACGCATTGAATGTGGCTGAGGGCAAACGACTCTGCGCTTTAATGGCCAGCATTAAAACGAAACCACTGTGGGTAGATCTGCCATAATACAACTGCACCAGAACCTGTTTTCCAGAGTTCATTTGTATTTTCCTAGAGCTTATGGCTGTGAACAATTTCATCCCCATTGGGAAGACTGCTAATAAGTCACTGCCTTTCGAACGAAACAGGCTCTGCTTGTGAAACTTGGGCCTGGATTTGTATTCAGATTCAATTAAAAATAAATAAATAAATGCACAAATAAATAAACAAATGCATAAATAAAGAACATAGCCTCTGTTTTCGAGGCTGGATTTTGTGCAGCCAAATTTGTCTTCTGTGTCCAGCAACTTTATGCAGAAGGGAATAGAGCCCAACATTTAATTGTTTTCCTCCTCCCACAGGATTCCATAAAATTTTATGTTATTTCTTCTAAGTCTTTTTTTTTTTCCCAATGTTTTACACCTAATTGCCTTTTTGTTTTCAGTAAATCTATATATTGCTAGTCTCTTTCTTCCAGCTGTTCTAGTTCACCTACTCTCTCAACCAATTTTATCAAGCTCTGTTTTATCTCCAAAATCGAATTTTCAAGGTTATTGAAGAAATATGTTTTTCTCTATTTTCATTTCCTCTCTGAACTGCGCTAGGGCTTGTGTTGGATGTATTTTGGAGCTCGGCATAGTTAGTGGTATTACTGGGTTTATTCTACCTCATTGCTATGAAAAATATACTGGCACAATCTTCCTGAGTGCCCTGTGTTTTCTTTGCTTTTCCCACTATTCTACTCCACAAATCTTGCCTCTTTTTTTCCACTAGAGATGCATCAGCCAAACCACAGGTCCATTACACAGATACCAACTATCTCCGTGATTTGTAACAAGGAAGGAATAACATCTTATGTCAATCCATACCATTACACCCAGCTGATATGCATTATCTCATTTTGAAAGATTAGATACTGCATAACTTCATTGACTTTGAAAGTGTAGCTGATATTAATTAACTGAATCATAACATGTGCCTTAGGATACTTTACTCAAAACCTCCAGGCAAGTGTAAACTTTCTCGATCCTAACATGGGAATGGACTTTTATCAAACATCTTTATCTTACTTAAATAATACGAACAAACCTTACTAATAAACGGACACCTACTAGGTTAGCCCACAGCGTTTGATTCTCCACCACTGGAACCAGAAGTACAACAGGTTCCCAGGAAGGGACCAGCATTCTACACGCACTTTGAACCTTGCAGATGTATTGCACACCTGCAGAAGCAGGGAGGAACAACTTCTTTGATATTTCTGATCACTTCTGCGGAAAGCCCCTCATTTCTTGCAGCTCTTCCAACTGTAACATCTTAATTTACAAGTGTTTCACAAGCTTCTCCTCTAAAATAGGTGCTGCACACAGGAACACGAGAACATAAGACTGGAAGAATACCCTGTGTGACCGAGCCACTTCCCAGCTCTCATAGCCTCCGAGGCTATAAGCCATCTGATAAATCCCACTGCTGTCATGATTAAAAATCTGCATGTATTTATGACCAATTTGTATCTATGTATTCTTGCACCAACACTGGCTTTTAGAGTGTTCAACAGTTATTTTCGCTCTCTGTCAGCCCCATGTGTACATTCTGAGTGCAACTGCATCTCCTAGTCTTTCCTCAGGAAGATGAAGCATGGGAATTTAACACAGTCTCCTCCTCTATCACCAAATCCTCTTTTGTGCGTGTTCCGTTTTAAGTCCAGCCATCACGAACATGCACTCAAATGCACAGAGGAGGTCTCCATGCTGCCTTACAGAGGGGCTCAGAGGGATACTTGTCTTTACAAGGGGCGTACACCTGCTGGTGCATCCCAGGATCAGGTCCTCATGCCAGCAATGCCTGAGCGATCCCTAGACCAACTACTGCAGCCAGCCAAATCCTTCTCTACATCTATTCCAGCCACTAACGAACAACCCACGTAAGCAATACATTTGCCTTGGTCCCCAAGAAACAGCAGCTTTCATTTTAACGTTTGCGTTTCTGAAATCACCCAGGTCCTCTCTACGTCATAACTCTATTTTCCTCTACACGAGCGATACCTCCCAGGCAGATTTCTGTTAAAGCAGAAGGATGTAGGTTCATCATTTGTCTGCTGCCGGGCTTTGGCTAATTCTACTTTTGAGAATCAGAAGTAAAAGCCTGGACAAAGTGCAAGAATAGTGCAGATAAATTGCTTCTGGCTACTCCAGGACAGCTTCGATGAGTAACTGGAACTGCCCTGGGGCACAGGGACCTTACTACACGGCACCAGCAACTTCCATCAAAACACGCCCATCCTTTGTGCCATGGCCATCACCGAGACATTAAACGTAACTGGCCCCAGGACCGCTTTTTGAGGAACTCCTCTCTTCAGAATAATATTTCTCTTTCAAAAACTATGTGGTGCTACTCCTCTCTGAGCCAGACCTTATAGTCACTTGTTAGACACACCTGAACTCGCTGTTTCTACAAAGATATATATAAAATAAAGTTATGTGGAGGTAATACAAATGGATATTTCATATCTTCCTGGCCTCAAAATTCATTTAATTTATCAATATAAAACAATGAACTCTTCTTATATCATCAGTTTTTGCCAAACCAATGTTACAGTTTGCAGTACTTTAACTTCTTCACTTACGTTATATTTTCCTTTGAAAGTTTTGCAGATGTCCCACCATCTATTTTAATATAACATGCATGCTTGAGCTTTTTAGTTCTCCATCGCTAGGAATAAGTCATTAAAAATGGCAGACCAGACTTAGAAAGGTCAGTCAAGCCACAATTTCTTTCCCTCCCAATAACGCCAACGACATCAGACTTGTAAAAATCCTAATGCAGCTGTAACTAACAGGGAGATACTGTCTTTGGATACCTGAAGTACAGAATACTTCCGCAGATTAATCAGAAGCTGGGTGGAGATATGGTTGTATACAGAAAGTGGACGCTGGCCCCAAAAGATCACTCACCTCCTCAGGGCAAATGCAGCAAAGAGCAGCGAGCGTGCTCTCCTCCCCACAAAACACTCCTCGTCCAGCACGAGGAAGCTGTAACCTCGAGCCTGTAACCTCCCCCTCTCCGCGCATGCTCAGCACGCCAACCACGCTCATCCTGGACCACCTCGCATGGCACGGCAGCCAGGGGAGAGCACACAGGTATGGCCTCAGGTACGTCAAGCGATGCAGATGATATTGCCATACACACAGGTGCGATAACACATACCGGCACACAGAGCTATCGGAGGTAGATGGGAACTGAGAACATTTTTTTAGCTAGGAGCAATCAGCAAGTATGCAGTGTTGAATTTTCTGTCTGATGGGCGCTGATTATATATCAGACATGGATAATTTTTTTCTGAGAAACCCTTCTCGATTTGAAAAGAAAATCAAGGCGTCCCTTAAGAGTAGCCAAAAACTGCTAATTTCCTTCATTCGCAAAAGAAAAAAAAAAATGCAACTATCAAAATTTCTTTTCAAGGAGGCTTTATGAAGGACTGCTCCTAGACTAAGCAGTATCCCAAGGGGCACAAAGTTTTGAGATGGGTCATGGCAATCACGCTGCACAATACATCGAAGAGGAGTAAGATGCTAATTACCAATTTTCAGAAGCAAAGCTGTACGAGCTCTTGTGAAGGAATGTGATTAGAGGATTAGTGAGATATGGCTGGTTATGCACATATTTGTTCTGAGCGAGCGTCCAGCATGGCACAAATGGCACAACCCAGGGAAGATGGTTCTCATTGATTTCAGCAGTTCATTTAACATCAGTGTTCCTACTCTAGTTTGCCTTTTCACAGCCAGCGTGTCTACATACGTCCTACACACTGCAGCACATTAACGTTTTGATCCGGGATCAAACTCTCATGGGTTAGACCGAGTGCCTCAAAGACATGCTAAGATGAAAATTACAATTAAAGGGTCGCAGGCTCATAGCTCCATATAGTTCAGCGATTACTGGGCGTATGCAGGAGAATCACTGCAAAGGAGAGGGTCAACATGGCCTGGGGAGAGGGAGCACAGCCAAGAGAGGATCAGGCTGCTTTTGTTACTGGTTCTACGTCTTTGTTTTTTTGACCCACAAATCCAGTCTGGTCAAATGTAGGTCCGACAGGACCAGGCTGCCACATCCAAGATCATGAGCTCAAGATTTAGCAAGTCAGATAATACTTTAAAGAGAATCACAGATTTGATTACACCTGGCCAAATTAACGCCCAAGTCAGAAGCCCAGCAAGGATTCAAATTAATTTCTTCAAGGCAAACCGTTGACTTGTGGGACAAAATTCCCTTCTGGCTTATATGAACAAATCACCAAAATCACTGGAGCTATCTCCGTGCTCACCACTGGAAAATATGGCTTTTGTATCTTAAACATATACACCAGTGCAGCAGAAAATGGCTTAAAATAAACTCATTCTAGGTTGATGACGTTAAATTAAATAGGATTTTTTTTTCCAGCCAGGATTTATTTCACTTTCGTTTTCTGAGACTTAAATCTTCCGGTCCAAAGAAAATGTAAGTACAACTGTGGATGCACTGAATAATGGCGTCACTAACAAAATTCAGGGAAAAAATTAGAATTAGATACGTTCAAAATATAGGAGGCCTCTGTGGATGTCTGAGCTTATTATAAAGTCCTTTTGTCTTTCTCCTCTAATCCGTTACAGACAGGAGAGAGTTTGCTCTCTTAATGAAGCTGAAAACAATAAATAGACAATAAATAAAACTCACACCAGCGTGGCCTCTTTCATGTTGATCTTTGATACTCAAAATACAGCCAGAGCATACAAGATATTTGTGAATAAAATCAGCATCTTTCTTCAAAAAAGTCTCGTAACATGAGTAATTAGGAAAAGCAATCAGTTGGCTAACTGTTGTGTGGGCTTCAGCTCCAACACATCACTTTGGTTGAGAATTTGCAGCTCAAGCAGTCAGATATTATGGACTAAAATGGTGAAAAGCTCAATTAAGTGGGCACACGCACAGGCTGAACTTCACACTCAGGCAATACAACCCTGCGAAGAGTCTAACGAAACAGGAGAGAGAGAAGCAAGGAAGGAGATGGTGGGAACTTCCATGATTAGCACCTCCAGGAGGTGAAAAGACAAGTCCTGAGGACTTTGTTGTTTAACAATCAGTGCCCGAGAAGTCACAGATTTGGGGCCTGCCAGGCTCCATGAAAGACTGGAATGAATTTTCATCTCTGTGTGATTGAAGAGAAAAGGCTAGGACTGCCTCAAATCAGGCTGATGCAGAGGTGATGGGCAGGACAGAGAGGACTTGCAAGTGAATTGACCTTGACCTTGCAGTCAACTATCTTTTTTGAGAAGGAAAACAGCAGCAGAGCGTAACTCAGAAGCTCCGACCTCTATCTGGAGAGCAACAAGTCAACCTAGGTCTGCACAAAGGATACGAACAAAAGCACATGTGAACTTGACTTGGTGTTACTCTAATTTTCCTGGTGGCACTATGCAATACCAACAATTTCTTTTCAGTTAATGAGAAAGATGATATATTTTCATTCCGTTTTAAAGCCACGCAACACAAACAATATGGGGTACAGAAGAGCCAAGTTCTTTCATTCCTTTGGTGCAGCAGGATTTTCTAAAAAAGCTGACCCTCCTTCCTCAGACGTCAAAAATAATTCACACTTGTAGGAAGAACTGAGCTTAGAAGAATGCAGAGATTCACATATATTCCATATATTCACACTGGAAGGGCCTCAACACGCGTCAGCCTAAAATAACCACTGAAACCTCCAGAGAAAACTTGCGGGGAACCAGGGAAGTACAAGAAAGCTATCCAGCAACAAACCCAATGTCTACCTTGAAAACAGGGGGGTGGGAGGAGGAGCCAGAGAGCTACAGCCCAGACACCTTAATTGCAGTTCCCAGAAACATTCTGCAACAAACAATCCAATAATTTGTGAGCGCTTGGAAGATAACACCGAGATGAGTAACTGTCACTAGGGATTTGTCAACAGCAAATCATGTCAAAATAATCTCATTTCCTTCTTTGAGAGTGTAAGAGAGACAGAGGGTTGAGGAGAAATCACTGATGTCCTGCATCTTGGCCTGAGCCAGGCATCTGATGTTGTTTGCCTTGACATTGCCATAAGCCAGCTGTAAAAGTGTGACCTGGGATGGTGGGGAAACTTGAGCAGAGGGTGGTGTAAAACTCATCAGCCAGCCACGTTGACAAAGCCCTTGCCAGAGGTTCCTGGCCAGATCCGAAGCCCTGGGGTCCAGCTCTATCCAAGCCAGCTACTTGGACGAAGAAAAAGAGCTGGACAAAGACAGCACAGAGAACCATCAGGTGGGAAGAGGATCTTCAAAATAATGCCTTGGCTTTGAAACGGATCACAGCTGAACGGCAATCGGCAGTGTCAAGCTGCTGTGCACCAGCCTGCGATGGAGGAACAGGTCCACGCTGCAACGCTACACCTCTCCTCTGCCCAGCAGCAGAACGGGGCATAGCTGTGCCCACGCCTGGAGACGCACTTCAAGAAGATTGGGGCTAACCTCAGAGGTATGGATGAAAACAGCAATAGTGATCACATCTGGACAACTCAGCGTATCGGTCAAATCTGCAGGAGATGGGTCCGTGTCGTTCAGAGAAACCTGAAGGTTGACAGGACAAAAAGCCTAACCAGGTAAGGCGCGACCAAAAGAGGATAAACTGCTCTCCATCCCCACTGCGGGCTGGATGACTAAGGGGCTCAAATAAACAGAGGTCTGAATGAGAAAGAGCTGCAGGGCAGGGATGGACAGAGGGCGTGCAGAGCCTGAAGAACATGAATATTTTTGACTGACGCCTTTCAGAAGCCAGGTAGGGCTGTTTTAGGGCACCTTCCACCAGTTCACCACAGCCAAGACACTGGCAATTTCAGAAAGCCCTATGCGTGCACACTTTGAGAAGAATATCTTTTTTGCTAATACAGCTTTACAATTTCAACTCCCTCCAACAGAGCAAGATGTTTGGTTTTCTGGGGTGAGAGCTACAGAGCTTAGCTTGAAAATGATAATAAAACCCAACAGTCGCTCTTTTCCTATCACCAAACACTTAAATGGGGTAGATATGCAGAGATGGACATGTTTTCCCTCTGTAGCTCTCAAAGTACAGTATTGTGTGTTGAGGGCACCGAAGACAATACAGGGAAAACACATCTAATGAGATCATTCAATAAATAAGAGGCTGCTTCACTGATGGAAGTACTTCGTGTGGTTTTACATTTTAAGCCTAAACACGTCGTAATTACCCTTGCAAAACAAGCTACAGAACAAACTGCATCTGTTGGCCTTTCCAGAGCAAACCAGGACCTCCAAGAGACAAAATAATCACCCCTTGTTGCAGAGGTCAGTCCCCCGCGGTTTCATTCTAACGAAGGGCAGGCATCGCTTGCGCCCCTGCCCCTCCGGGTGCGAGCCAGTCCTGCCACAAACAGCAACATGAGGACAGATACAGTCTATTACTTGATACAAACAGAGCAAAAAGGAGAGACGATGCCAATAATAAATAGGAATGATAAAATAAATCTGAACAAGCTACTACACCTTGAGGGAAACGGTCGATTGAAACAGGGATAAAAATGGCTTTATTGATAAGAATATGTATTAATGGGCGTAGTAACTACAAAGGAGCCTGGAAAAGTGAGAAATATGTATCAATTGCAAATGGTCTGAATATATTTTCAAGGGCCTGGACAACCTATAAATAACAATTCCTCTAAAAAAAATGTAGGTTATGTCTCTTCTTTGTTTACTCTCCGGAATTTTTATTTACCGACCCAGTAATAAATGAAAGATATGAAATTTCCCTTTTATTATGTGGAAAGCTTCTGAATATAAGACGGAGACCATGAGAAATCCCGTTACTAGGAAATTCTATCACAAACTTTCCTTAAGAAAGCAACTTGTGGGGCTTACTAACACTGCCACCAGCCTGCAAAGCCCTTCCATGGCAGATAACGGTGGTCCCCACAGCAAGAAACTGAGGTCAGAGCAATGCGTGGCATTGCGGCTTGATAGCAAGAGGCATGGCTTAAATCTCTTTGCACCAAGCAGTGATGCTCCCCAGACAGGTAGTGGAGGCAGCAAGGCAACGTGCAGGGAGCAGAAGGGTAAAATCCATACCCTAACCAAGCCGTTGACGAAGAAGATGCACAACCTACGTGTCCCGTGCTCTTTGAAGCCCTTCATCTATTGATGTCACTGCCAAAACTCCTGTTGTCTTCAGTCATTTAACTCATAATATGTTTTCTTTGCCGGGAGGAGAAGAGTGCAAGAGGATCTCACGCAACATGGCCCACACAGACTGATGGGAGCCACCCAAAGAAGGAGGCTCTCCAAAAAAAGCATCCCTGTCCCACAGCAACAAAGGTCCTCCCAGCTTTCACAGCATCTCAGCGCCTGCTGTAATGAGTCCAGCATCCTCTGGACTAGCTCCTTTAGAAAAACCTGATTAGGTACCAGCACAATCCAGGTCTAATTTCATTCCTGCCGCTGAGTGGAAGGAATGTGCCTGCTGACACCATCTTTCTCTCCACAGGTCAAATGTTTTGCAAAACTTCATAGCAGAAGTTTGCAAAACTTAACAGCAGTGGACAACACGTCTGAATAGAAAAATAAAAACAAAATATGCCATGAGGGAGGGCAGAGAAAGCGTCAAACTTTCTTTAAACGTGTAAATAGCTTTAAAGGACTCCATTTTATGAGACACTTGTAGTCACAAAGGAAAACATTTGAAAGTTAGGCAGGAAGACGGTGATTTATAGAACAAAATAAATAATCGTGTAAACAAATACGTGATGCAACACAGAAGCATTCATGGACAAAATTAGTTGCATGCCTATGTCAATCCAAACAACCTAAAACTTTTAATGCTTCACTTCACAATCATGGTTTTAGTTGAAACGCGTATTTCTTTCATGATGGGAACAAACGCCCTAAGT
This sequence comes from Fratercula arctica, assembly GCA_947846985.1. NCBI lineage: Eukaryota > Metazoa > Chordata > Aves > Charadriiformes > Alcidae > Fratercula > Fratercula arctica. The sequence continues at coordinate 69,872,659 of CANTUZ010000005.1, forward strand.
AATATGGGACAAAAACCCAGGAAATGTATTTACCTACCGTCTCCTTCAGTTAAAATGGCCAGTGGCAATAAACCTAGCTGAATGGCCAACCTCGTTATTCCGATTCACCTTTCCATGAGTTGGTTGGTTGTTGATTTTGTTACAAATTTGCTTTGGCGAAAGCACACGTTTGTGCCTGAACTTTCTGTTACGCTTTTTACAGCCAAAATAAGAACACTGGTGGAGAGCATCCTAAATTAGTAAGGAACCATTAGAGGGGGCAAGGGGAGGTAAACAACTTAAAATGCCAAAGACAGGATAACGGTGTTTGCTGACATTTGTGGTATTTTTCTTCCCTCCTAACTCATATTTTTGGATTTTTTCCTAACTGAAACATTCGTTCTCATTCTGCCGTGATTATTTTTAGGGATTTCACTGAATGCCACAAGCCCTAGTAAAGAGTCTCATGGATTTCCCGCTAAAGTTTTTGGTTGTAACTCACTGTGTACATCTGCCCTTTTATTCCTCTCTCTTAACTAGTTATTCATTCTGAAGCTGGTCACTCTTTTATCGTATCACAACACAGTTTCTTTAAAATAGGACATGGCTAATACACAATACAAAGCCAGAAGAAAACCTTTGCTCTTGAAAATACCATATGCAGGAAATAAAGCTCCATGGACAGTCCACCATCCATGCAGGAATTCCCATTCGCTCTCAAAAGCCCTTGAAACCCTTTCCAAGAAACAACCATTTTTTTTTGGTTCCTTGCAGGAGATGCCGCTTATCTGGCAGCGTGCAAGCTGACATGCTACTGAATGTAGGTGCTACCAGCTTCTCCTCCCCTTGTGTTATTTTTGACGGGGTCCTTCTGCAAGAAGAGCACGGTCAGGAGGAACTAATCGCCCTTTTGCAAGTCAAGGGACTAACACCTGGCCTTGCCGAGGTGGGAGCAGAGCATTGCCTGGTTGAGCAGGACCCAACCGTGCCCCGTCTCCCCAGTGCCTCCCCTCCCCTCACTGCTACAGAATTATGAATAAAGCTCCAACGTCAGTGTATCCTCCCAGAAATCACGAAACCAGCACCCTACAAACGAGAGCGGCAAGAGCTGTGGCAGCTCTGCAGCACTTTACCACTGCCATGAAGTGGGAGGGAGCATCACTCTCGCCCTGGAAGCTCCTCATCCTCACCCCCAAAAAGCCCTGAGTGTGACTCAGACAGCAGAGGGATGTGCCTGGGTGTCCCAGACCTTCAGGGATACCACATCGCCACAAAGGCCAGGGAGCTTATTTAACAGTAGCTTCTCTATTCCTGTTTCCCATGAATTTCCACAGCCTTTCCACCCTTCTGCATTAGTCACAAAACTATTAGAAAAGGCACCATCCAATGACTATTTACCCAATCCTAAAACCCCTGTTGGGAAGCAGCAGGATGAAAACATCACAGGAAGATGCTAGTCTCGCTCAATGTACAAGAACTTCCCGACTTTCAGAAGGTTACGTTTATACTGGAGGCTTCCTCCCCAGCTTGGTGGCATTTAGGATCAGAGCACCCACGTGCTCGGGGCGGGGGGGACGACAATCTTGTCCTTGCATCAGCGTGAAACAAACCCGAACTCCGCCACATTTCAACCTACCGTTTATGTGCACTGAAGGTTTTTAACGGAGCAGAGATGCTCTTTGCTTCATGCTGATGCTCCCTCTCCGAGTTTCAAGGGGATAGCCCAGCTCCACGGAGCGAACCTGAACCAGCTGGAAGCACCGATACGCCGGTGTCAGCAAAAAGCTACCATGGCTAAGAGAGATCTGTGAACAAACCTGAAAGAAATACTGATGGATTAAAAAGTGCCATTCTCCCGAGTTTATCAATTTGAGTACTCAGATGCTGGATGCCATCTCCAGGAGAAGCAGAGCATCCAAAGACACCCTATTCTGATTCTTCATATTTCAAATATAGATATACAACATGTGCATCTGCTCCCATTCCTCCTCTCATTCTCACTTCTTAAAAAACAAAATTAAAAGCTTTTTGTCAAGAAGACTGTCTTTGGTCTTGCCCTCAGACACTGCTGTGAACTGCTCTGTGGTGTAAGACTACCTTCTACATGACCAATTGTCAGAAAGAAACCTCTATGAATGATTCAGTTTTTTCCAATAACATCCGTGTTTACGCTTCAGGTTCTGGGGTGCTCGCTACTGGGCTGCCTTTTGGAATTTCTAACAAGAAAAAGATACTTCTCAGGAGGTTCTCTCAGCAACTATAGTTTTAATATTAAGTAAGAAAAAATTCAAATGATCTCATTCTCATTTAGAATTTTCCATGTTGCCAGTATTTGCATATTCATTACCTCTCCAGGTCACTAGACACACATTGCCTTTGACCTTGCTAAATGTCAAAAAGCTCCCAGCATTTTGCTTTGCTGATTCAAGCCATCAATTATTTCCATATATTTTTCCTCCCTTGCTTCATTCAGATAAATTACTTACAAAGCCGTAATTGCTTATGCACTATGCTGAAATTGTTCTCAATCGTCTTTCACTGAAGATTTTATAGAAGAGATTTTAATCGGTGTTTTACATAAAAGTACTAAGAGACTTTTCTGGAAAATTTCTAGTCGGAGAACTAAGGAGCTGGGAATTCTACCCATAGGTTAAACACAAGGACAGTGGTAACAGAATCTGGACTACCTAAATATATATTGGCCACAGGGCAGGCAGCAGGTATCTGCGCCATATGGGGGCAACCCTGGGAAAAACCTGCAACCCAGGGATGCGGAGCTCCTCCGACACAACACACAAGGACGGAGAAAGCAACTTCAGAGAGCAAGCCAAATGGGAGCCACATGTATTTTGATCTTATAAAGTGGTTGAGGTCCTTTATAAATTTCAACACTCCGAAAAGACATGAAAAGTGGCCCAGGAATACTAAAGTAACAAGGCCCAGATCTAGCTCTCTTTCAGCCTGCTCTCTCTCCCACCACAAAATGCCTAAATCAAAGCCAAATCCTATCTACAGAGAAGGAAGTTGTTCAGAAAGTATTAAAGCAAACAGTCTGGGAATGTATTGGATTATTCTAACGCTTGTCCTGAATAATAATCAGCTTCTTCCACTCAAATCTGTAATCATAAGGGGGGAAAAAAAAAAAGTATAACTGTGATGTAAATAATATGAATGTAAAATGTAAATACTGATTTCCTTTATCATTTCAACCTGCTTAAAAATGGATTTCAGTGCTTATCTAAAAATAAGGACATATTCCCTCTTGAATTACTCTTCTCACCGACGGAGATTCCTTGACTACCCCCTTTTTAATACATTTTTCATCGGTAAAATTTTACCAGCAGATTCGAAAATCTAGAAGGTTTCAGTCTCTGGGAGATTCACTCGCGCTCTTCATCCCCACACACGAAACAACACCGTTAACTCGCCTGGCTCTGCCCAGCAATACCAATGAAGAACTTGGGAGTGCAAAAATCTCCCGAAGCAGTAAGTTGGCGTTGCGTCCCTGGGAAATACAAGGTGGTTTTCTCAGGAGCTGAAACTCCCTGTGACCATCTCTCCAACGCAGAGCAGTGACCCCGGTCCCCGTCCCCCTCCCTGCCCGTCCCCGCTCCCTGCAGGGCTTTATCCACCCAGCTCCGGATAAACCCCACCCGTGGACTCAGAGCCTGCAATTCTCCCAACAAATCACTGCAGGGATTAGCCACTCTACCTGTTAAAAAGTTTCTCGTAATTACTTTGCTAAATCTCCAAGAGTTCTAAGCTCATTAATTCTAGTTCTGTTTTGGATGGAGAACACTTCATTCCTTTCTTTTGCAACAACCTTTCATTTCATTATTAATATAATATACAATATTTACATATAAATATTTCATCAGGCACATATTTAGACAGTCACAGAATAGATATGGCAATTTTTCTGAGCTGCCAAATTGCCTAAAGCATAAAAGATTATTTTTTCCCCATCCTCAGCTGCAAATAACATCTGTACAATCAAAGCAAAGTGGACCCAATTCTGAACTCTCTCCTGCCGATGTAAAACCCGAACAACTAATTTATGCCCCACTGATACGCTCCAGATTTGCAATGATGCACCTGAGATCACAATTCAGCCTCATATTTCTAACTAATTAGGCCTGTTCCATTTCAAATATAATCCCTGAAGAATGCTCCCCTTCAGTGTGATTTCATTAGTTGTTTAGAATTTATTACCGAGTCGGAATGACATACACAAACTGGGACTCAAACTGAAAGGAAAATTCAGAGTATCACAATGCGGCCGACTGTTCTGCCCACCAGGTTTCCGTGAAATATCTCTGATGTTTTAAGAGGCTTTACAAGTACTCGGAGACCAATGCATCTGGAAAACAGTTTATATTATAAACAATATTTTATGTAGCACCAAAGTAAAACTAGAGCATATAAAACACAAGCCCAACATGCAGCGATGTCCACTGTGAAAAATGATTCTGTCCTTCCTGCTATCATCACTTGATAAGGTACACGATGTAAACATTTGATTATATTGTAGCTGATGGCATTTTTATTTCCCGAGCACTCTCTGCCAGCCGTAAAAGCGGTGCATTTAAATTATTACTGGATTGCATCCTGTCTGCCAACAGCAGGCATTTATTTATTTATTTATTTTAACTTTTATTTATCAAAATTTTCACACAAGAAAATGGCTGGCGCTGCGCGAGCAGGGGCAGGACTCCGAGCATGGTCCCTACAAGTACTTCCCACTTTCTGCTTGCGTTTCTTAGCGCCCTTCTCCTCAAACTGAACTGGGACAAGCCACCGTTAGGAGCACGTGGCTTCTTCAGAGAGCAGGCTCTGCTGATGACTTATCTACGATGACAGACGTCCTTCAGCTCTGTCCCTAGCATCACAGAACCATAGAATCGCCCGGGTTGGAAGGGACCTTTCAGATCGAGTCCAACCATCAACCCAACTCTGACAAAACCCATCACTAAACCGTATCTCTAAGCACTGTGTCTCCCGTCTTTTAAATACCTCCAGGGACGGTGCCACAATCCCTTCCCTGGGCAGCCTGTTCCAATGCTTAATAACCCTTTCAGTGTAAAAAGTTTTCCTAATATCCATCCTAAACCTCCCCCGGCACCACTTGAGGCTGTTTCCTCTTGTCCTATCGCCTGTTCCTTGGGAGAAGAGACCGACCCCCACCTCTCTACACCCTCATGACTAGCTTCATCCTTTTATTCTGTGGGGGAAGGCAAAGAAGAGTGAGAAATGAACACGAGCTCTTCACAGGGGGGTCTTTTACTCTCATTCTTCCCCCAGAGGTCTTCTCCAATCTCCCACGGGAGGTGGACACTACAGTAACAACAGCGACCATATCCCACCCAAGGTGTTGAGCTCTTCTTGCTGCTGGTGCTGCGCTTCCATGATCCTAACTGATCTCTCAGAGAAAAGCTAGCAGGGCTCACAAAAATCTAGCAAACAACAAAGATCAAAGTCAGTAAAGCCCATAGCTTGTGATGAGTGCCAACACACCTACGAGAAAAGAGTGGAGGATAATAACAGCAATAAGCAAAGGTTTATTGATCAAATCAGATATTGCATGTCTTTCATTACTGCGGCATCCTCAGAATCTCGTCTCTAAAACCTCTAGGGTAGGAACTGTTATCTCTGTTTTACAGATAGGGAACCGGAACAAAGAAAAACCATCGCAGACACTTTCCTTAGGACAGGCTCTGCTGCTTTCTGTGGATGCTTCGCTCTCCATAGCCACGCGGGGAGCACAGGTACCTAACATTCAGGTGGTTAAAACTTTCAGGTAAATTCCTTTCCAAAGCCTACTAATTAGACCTCAAAACAAGTATCTCTGCTGTATTGTATTTTACTGTTGAGCGATCGCTTCAGGACGTGACAAGGATGCTGTGACTCAAAGTGCACTGAAAAGCACAGCGACCACCTCTGGTCCACCAGACCTGGGCTAAGAGAGACGAGTCGTCCTTTACTTTTGGTTTCCCATGGCGTCTTTGTATTTTCCCATGAGAATTTTTAGAATTTGATGGCAAACGTGAAAAATCGAAAGTCTTAAGCCACGACTTGAGGCCATGCTGTGACAAAGCACAGAAACCAGCCATTTTCCTAGAGAACTCCCAGTCTGGGATCCTGACATCACTGGGCACGGGATTAAAGGGATGGCAGGTGAAAAGAGAGGAGAGGAAAAGAAATACTCCGTTAAAACTGGTCAGATGGACTGAGTCAAATCTAAAAAACCCCGCATTTCTCTTTGAATTTATCCTTATTTTTTCTTTAGTTTGAACCAAGGGACACAACCTAGAGGAATGGCTCCACTGAAAGATCTGCCCTGTGGAACAACAAAGAGTAATAGGCCACTTTGGTGAGTAAGAAAGTCCTACTCCCACAACCAGAAACTCTTCTTACGCCCCAGAGAATGGGAATGTACCCAGCTACCAACGTCCATGAACATATCTGCTCACACACCCACACACCATATACCAAGTGAAATCAATGAGTTATTACAGAAATAAAAGAGTTCCATTAAATCTTTCCCTGTTTATAAATGACAGAAGCATCTAAAATAAATATTACAAAACTACTGAAAAGAACTGATTTTGATGACAATTGAATAAATGCTATGCTAGTTACGGAAATGATGCTGAAGTCGATATGAACACACGTACTTTTCTCCCACAAGAAATATAATCAAAGCGTTACATAATTTCTGCTTTGTCCAGTCGTCTCCAAATTGTCACTTGCTAGGATCTGAATAAAAGGAGCAGAAATCTAAACAAGAACAGATTAAAGAAAAATCTCCTGTAAATACCTGTTATCCTCCTGCTTATTATAACCATTTTCAAGTTGTGTCTCTCATCTCTTCCAGAATACGTGAACTGCTGCATCTAATGCAGCACTAAAAATATAGGAACACAGAGCTTTTTTTGCTTTCCGCCAGGTAAAGCATTATAAAATAATAGCAACCCAAGCAACGCATCCACCAGCCTTTGGAAGTCAGCGGGACTCATCCTGCTGGGTCCACCAGGGACTGGATGAGGGCCTGGAGTGGTGCAGCTGGTGGGAAGTCCTCATCCACAGCCTGGGAAATGTTCCCCACGACCCAGACACAACCGTGCCTTCCTCTAACGTGAACCGCATGGTTACCTCCCTGCTGAAGAAAATAACAGCATCTGCTTAAAAGCTTTGAAATGGAGAGCAGGATAAACGATGCAGAGCTCACTGGATAAATACAAGAGTTTCTGTGACTGTGAAAGACTTGAAATCCCAAGCCCTATGAGGAGAGGCTGAGGGAGCTGGGCATGGTTAGTCTGGAGAAGAGGAGGCTGAGGGGAGACCTCATTGCCCTCTACAGCGCCCTGAGAGGAGGGTGTAGAGAGGTGGGGGTTGGCCTCTTCTCCCAGGTGAATAATGACAGGACCAGAGGAAATGGTCGGAAGCTGCGGCAGGGGAGGTTTAGAGTAGATATTAGGAAGAATTACTTTACTGAAAGAGTGGCCAGGCCCTGGAACAGCCTGCCCAGGGAGGTGGCCGAGTCACCATCCCTGGAGGTATTTAAGAAACGTGTAGATTTGGCACTTCAGGGCATGCTCTAGTGACAGAGATTGTAGGTTTTTTTTTTTTGTGTGTGTGTGTATGGTTGGACTCGGTGATCTCAAAGGTCCTTTCCAACCATGAAGATTCTATGATTCTATAAATAAAGTCTTCCAGGGCGAAATGTGGGACACATCACAGCTGTTACATAGACCCATGTCAAGAGCGCCCCTACCTTCTGAGCCTTCCATGTCCTTCATCTTCTGCCTTTTCGTAACATAAACCTTCTGTAAATGACCTTTTCTGTGCAGCTAAAATTACACATCTATAATGGTGATGGCTTATGACAAGAGATCTGAAAGAGAAGCTGCATCACGAGTAGTCCTCATCATGGTAACCACAAACGCCATCATCAGAATAACCACGAACCCAGCAATAATGACACCAGTGAAACTCCTGTGTTGGCAGGGGCTCCCCCAGTCCTACCACCGCTCTGAATTAAGGCAGCTCATGCAGGCTGGTCCCAGCCCGTTCGTACAGGAGCCGGTTTTCCCTACAACAACCCATGTTGCTTAAAACTGCCATCAGTAGGAGACTAATCCCCCCGTGACCCTTTTACAGGCAAAGACAGACCTCTCCAGGGGATAACCTAAGGTCCAAGCCACTGTCAATCTCTAGAGACGGAGCCAAAGACACCTCTGCTCCCAATTTAGATACATCAGTCCTGGTGGGATGAAGCCGGCCCTAATGCAGATGAACCCACAACCAGGAGAAGCCCAAGCCAGAAGGCTCCAGCCCTCCTGCAGGCTTGACTCTCAGGAGGCCCTTGGTGTCATTAGTCGACGTGACTGGCGGCTGGGACAGAAGCACGCTTCGATAAAAAGCTGTGCCAGCGCACCAGTAAATCGCTCTGATGAAAGCGCTGCAGATACCACAACATGTAATCAAGTGCATAAATAATTTGTTATACAACAGACCTTGGAAAAAACAAATCAGTTGATTATTAATGATAACGATGTATCTTATCCCTGGAGGCTCCAAAAGAGGTCAGTTGCGCTGAGCACAGAACACTGTTAAAAAGCAAATCTGCCATAATATTTGGGCATCTGAAACCAGAATAAACGAGGGCTGCACAAGCCACTTTACAAAAAAGTGAAAATAAGTACCAACAATACAACAGACACATGGAAGTCATTTAGTGAACATCTTTATCCGATAGACAGCAACAAAGAATGGCTCATTATTTCCCATCAACGTATCAAACTGGACTTTTCATTCTCCAATAATAAATGCTGAGCATTTCCAAAGCTATTGATTTCTTGTTCTGTTTTCCTTCCCGTTCCCGATGCTGATGGTTCTCATTCAGAGTCAGAGCAGACCATGCAGATCTGCATGCAGACCAGCTAAGATGGAACAGCTCTTGCTCTCTTTTTTTTTTTTTTTTTTCTCCTTGTTTTAGACAGTATCAACAAATGAGATCAGTATCAGATCTGCATTTATAGGAATGTGTCCTCCTATCTCATGTGCTTGTTCCTGTGTCAAGAAATGTAAAGCTAGGCATTTTAGGCATTGGGAAAATAATGATTGCTTCACACTTTTTTTTTTTAAATATAAATGGGACTCCTATGTCATTTTTAGCTCTCTTCACAGTAAAATCATGGATTCAGGGAACTACAGAGCTAAACAACACAGCATCAGAAACGTAACAACCATAAGACTCTTGCTGCTGTGCATTTAGGGGAGAAATAAATCAGCTGCTTTTCCTCAGCAAAACCACATGGGAAGAAAATAAGGGTTTACTTACACTGTACGATGAGCTGTACCAAAGCTTCTCTGGGTTTCACATTAAACCCGTTGTATTGGCTGGTCTGGCACCTGTAGGTTCCCGTCATCTCCCTGGACACGTTCACGATCCTCAGGATCCCATCGTAGCTCTCCATCTGCATGGCCCCGTCCGGCATCGCGACCTCCTTGTCTGCTCGCGACCAGAGAATGATGGGCTTGGGCTTCCCTGTCACCTGGCACTGCAGCTCGATCGTGTCCCCTTCCCGCGTCACCAGGGGTGACTTTTCTTGAGGAACAGTCAAATTGGGTGGGACTTCGAAGGAGAAAAAGAAATGGTTCGACAATTAGCATCACATCGGGTGGCTTTCTTGCTTGTACAGCCATAATTATATATGAAGACTTAAATTATACACAGACAGCACTGCATAGTGACTACGTACACTGGAGGCCTGTGCAATGCTACTATATTTATGAGACACGGTGCTCAGCAGCTCAAAGTGGCTCATACAAGATTTAACAGCGCTAGCTATGACACTTACTTGCCTGCCTGTGCATCTCTGACACGCCAATATGCCGTACCAGTGTACAGCAGCGCATTCCGACCACCGGTCGCAGCGAGCACTTTATCACTGCAAATTACGGCTTTCCTTTTTAGGAGTATTTGGCACTAAACCCACTTTTTTTTAGAACAGACCAGCAGCTGATTTTATCCAGCTCATAACGGCTGTGCCATGAGGAAGAACTGTGCCAATTCGGAAATCAGCTTGGAATTCAAGACTTGAAACCAAAATGCAGTTGGCGCCTTTCTATCACAGGAGGTTTATTAAAAAGGTATTTTTTCATAGAGATTTGCATTAACAGTTCTGGAAGGTATATGTGAACAACTGTTCCCAGCAGGAGTTAGACATCCCCTTGGAGCAGGAATACCTGGCAGCGCCTCGCGGTGAGCTGGCGATGCCCAAGGACCCATCCTTCCTCTCCTCCGCAGTCTTGCAAGAGCGAAACTTTCTAATCGCCCCCAGTGTCCCTCCCAATTATCAGCCAGTCCCGAATCACCAGTCCTCGGCAGCAAGGAGAAGAGCCCGCTCGCCACAGAAGAGACGCTGCTGCTCAAGGTGCTCGATCAGAACAGAAATGCTGTGGCATCCCTGGTGTTTGCATGATGGGCATCCCAGTGACCTTCCACTGCTGGTCCCATCAGCGGCAGCCCCTCTACCTCCATCGTTTAGGTGACAGCGTTTGATAATTACGAAGCACTTCAAGCTCTGCTGGCCTGATGGGAACGGTTTTGCCGTGCCCAGTTATCATTCCCATCTCATCTGAAGCTGCCTGTGAGCTCCAGATCACCCATGGTGCCTTCAGTGCCACGGACCCTTGCTTAGGGGGTGGGCACGGGCTGTCGTGTGGCGGGTGAAGACATGGAAAAGTCGATTTAAACACTGCTCGCCCTCTCTTTCCTGCCTTCTGAAAACTCAGCTGCCCTTATGGGTCTTGTACATCACGTAGAGAGACGCTTTCTGATTTAAAACGGTCCCTCCTAGGAGCATTACCTCTCCACGCTGCCCTGCCCTCAACCACTTCGCTTGAATGCCAGGATTGACAAAATACAGCCTGCGTTGTAACTCCTGTCCGCAGGAAAAAACAATCAAAGGCTATTTTCAGGCCCCCAGAGTCAGAAACAACAGACCTGTACCAGTGAGAAACAGTTCCAGTTTTCCCCTGGGATCTACCCCGTGTCTACAGAGCTGCCAAGCCTGCTAGGAATCAGAGTTTAGATCAGGGGCTTTCATGGGTACTAAAATGCTGTTTTCAGCTGTTTTGAAGGCTTTAAATTCTCCTTCTGAATCTGGTGGGACATGCAAAAGTGGAAATAACTTTTTCCACGGGAGAGTAAAGGAAAAATCATTTTATACTTCATAAAAAAGAAGGGGGAAAAAAAAAAGAAAAAAGATAAAGACTGCTTAATAGAACATTCCCAACATTAATAAAACATTCTTATTTTTACTTACGCCTGTGAGTGCCACAGCAGGTCCTGAGCACAGGCCAATGCCCAGGAGACCTGGATCACTTGGAGGGAGCTCAGAGCAGAACCAACCCCTGAAGATGCCCAAAAGGAAGGGCTGCAGGACATGAGATGTCCACCCCAGCCAAGGGAGGGCGGTACAAAGCCACGACAGAAGTCTTGTCAGAGCTCTACCAGAGCTCAGAGACAAAATACAGAGGGAAAAGGGTGCTGAAGGTGGCGAGGGATGAGACAGAAGGAGCAGATGAGTGCTGCTCTATGGTTCTCCAAGCTTTTCTGACTGCACTTCTCCACCAGCGTGTGTCCTTCCCTCTCCCTCATTTCTGCATCCCACACTTTGGCTGTGAAGTACGTGGTACTTGTGCTGGACCCACTTCAGCCCAGTGCTTGTGCTGGGACTCCTCCACCTCCTCTCCTGAAAGTGAGCACATCAAATAAATACCAAACTGCCACTTCCTAAAACAACGCTCTGTGAAAGCACAGACTAAACTGGGATAAAGCTGTTTTTCCGAGATGGAAAATACAGTTTAAAGAGAAAGGTTTGAAAGCACACTGTGCGCTGCCTGCCTGCAGAAAGGAGCCTCCTTCCGAACGTTTCTTCCAGCTCACCTGGCTTGTGGCTTCTCAGCTTAGTTCAAATAATACACAGCTCGCCCTGGATCAGTAAAAAACCAAAAAATTTACTTTGTCCCTTCTGCCCTGGCCAGGGGATCTGCTCCCTGCTGTGAATGTGCTTTGACCAAGGCATGTCCCAGGTGGTACGGATGCTGCAGGCTCCCCCGTAGCTCTCCTCTCGCTCCCTGCCCCTCCGGCATCTCCAGCTGCCCCGGGGAAGCACAACCTTCTCCCGTCTCAGGGATTCACTGACCGCGAGAATCGCGAGGCCAAGACCATGGGGGTCACAGCCCTCAAACAAAATACCTGTCGTCAAGAGGGAAAAGGTCTGCTACCTGCTGGGTACCAGCCTACAGCACTATCTACAGCTCCGCTTGCAAACCCGTGGTCCAGACGGGTCCAGGACATGAGTTTTCCCTTTAGTGGCTGTTTGTGTAGACCTATTTCCGGACATGTTGTGCTGGCAGGCTGTTCCAGACTCCATCCTTTCCAGACCGCCATCAGAGCAACGGGTCCGGACTACAAAATAACAGCCTGTCTCAGAAATCACCCACCTTCTGGCTGGGGCAAGGGCTGTAACTTCTCATCTCAAGCCCTGAGCCAGAAGCAAGACTTGCCTTTGGCACAGCGAGTTGTCCTCTGCAAATGCTGCCTGTGAAGGCAACGCATGACGGGAGAGAGACAAAAAAATGAGAGAGGAGGCAGCAAAGTCAGCTTCATGGGTGGAAGCTGACCCAACCCTGCACTTGAAACAGGGATGGAATACAAATAAATTGAGGAGCTGTTTCCCAGACATCCACAACTTTCTTTTGTTTTAAGAAACTCCTCCACTAAGCTCACCACGGGAGGAATAAACAGACCAATTTAGTGTATCAATGAGGTGGACAAAGAGATGAAGGGGGACAGAGATGTCCGACATGAAGACTTGCTTCCCAGGCAGCCGCACGCGGGGGATGCAGGAAGGCGCCAGTCCTGGGAGCCTGCCGGCTGCAAGAAACAGCAGCTCAGACCAAGAGACAGGGAAAAGCCAGAAATTGGTACACTCAGAGCAAACTATGAATCATATAAGGAAGGAACAAGGACAGAATACACCCTGCTTCTCCTGGTCACGTGTAGCTTCTGGAGGCATTTGGGAGGAAGGAGAGTGAACGCCACAGGACATGCATTTTCGGGGCGAAAAAAAAAAAAAAAAAAAAAAAAAAAAAAAGATGCATGCCGAAAAGGTCCCGTGCAACTGCGAGCAAGTAATTCCCCCTCTCTTTAACTCAGTTTTCTTTCTGAAAAATAGAGAGAACAGTACTGCAAAAGCTGCAGACTGTGAAGATAAGGACCGCAGAGTATGAGGTCTGCAGGCAGGCTGATGAGATAGGCTGTATCAGTACCCCAGACGGAGAGATACCTTAAAACACCCCAACTCATCATCTCCTGCGGCATTTTGCGATGCAACCAGTATCTGTCACGTTGTAAGCCAGCCAATATATTATTATGGTTTACTGTATTTATTAACGTTCTTGTTACCAGAAACAGAGAAGGAGAGGGGAGGGGCGAAGCCATCTATTAAAACAAATAATTTCACGGGCAATGCCATAAATAAGAAGCCTGGCTGCAGCTTGCATGTATCACATAGGACTGACAGTGCCCAAAGTATTTCTCTGCCTCCACTGCAGCGGTTATGGCTACGGATCCCCCTTAGCTGGGATGCGGATTCTCTACGGGCTCATTAGGAAGAAGGACAGCACTGAATCCTTGCTCAGGGAGGGGTTTTGGTAGGGCTTCCCTTTTTATACCCATCTATTTATTTTCACAAACTCGCAGGTAGTTAATTATCTCTGAAATATCTGTTCTGCTGTCAAGTTTGGCTTAAATTAGCTACAGGGTCAAAAAATATCAGGGGGCGTGAGGGATTGCGACACACCAACTGGCAGGCGCTGGCAGCCTGATCATGTATGACTTGTTTTCATAAGCAATAAAGCTAAAAAAAGCCACAAAAGAAACTCAAATCAATGCAATGCCCACAGAGAAATCAGGAAGGTGGGAAGGGAGTGGAGGGAGAGGGAGAGAGATGGAAAACTGAGGAGAAAATAATCATTCAAATCTTTTCTTCTCTTACTACCACCCAAGATGTCGGGAGACCCCAGGACCAGGGACCAGGCAGCTGAGCCTGCTGTGGAGGAGGGCCCTGAAAATCTGTGTGAGCAAAGGTGTAGAAACATAGAATCATAGGCTGCGAGAGCTGGGGGGGTTCAGCCTGGAGAAGAGAAGGCTCCGGGGAGACCTTCCAGCCCCTGCCAGTCCCTAAAGGGGCTCCAGGAAAGCTGGGGAGGGACTCTTCATCAGGGCCTATAGCAACAGGACGAGGGGTAATGGCTTTAAACCAAAAGAAGGTGGATTTATATAGATATAAGGAAGAAATTCTTGACTGTGAGGGTGGCAACACACTGTCCCAGGTTGCCCAGAGAGGTGGGAGATGCCCCATCCCTGGAAACATTCCAGATCAGGTTGGACGGGGCTCTGAGCGACCTGATCTGGTTGAAGATGTCCCTGCTCATGGCAGGGGGTTGTACTAGATGGACTTTAAAGGCCCCTTCCCACCCAAACCATTCTGTGATTCTGTGATTTAGGTTGAAAGAGACCCTTAAGGTCACCAAGTCCAAATATTAACCTAGCACTGCCAAGCCCACCACTAAACCATGTCCCTAAGTCCCACATCTACATTTCTTTTAAATCCCTCCAGGGATGGTGTCTCAACCGCTTCCCTGGGCAGCCTGCTCCAACGCTTGGCAACCCTTTCAGCAAAGAAAGTTTTTCCTAATGCCCAATCTAAACCTCCCTTGGCACAACTTGAGGATGTCTCCTCTTGTCCTGTTACTAGAAGCAAGGATGCCTGAAGAAGTGCGTACAAGCAAACATGAACGAGCAAAGGTGGGTGAACAAGGGTGGACAAGCTAAAGCACGTGAGAGAAGGTCCAAGAGCAAAGGTGGATGAAGCAGTGGGGTGAGAAGAGGTGCCAGCCAGGCAAGCATAAGTGCCAAGGAGGTGAGCAGGGTGCTGCCAGCTGTGCCATGGTGCTGCTGGCCACGTTGGGGTATTGCTGCCAGCTGTGTTGTGGTGCTGCTGGCCACGTCGGGGTATTGCTGCCGGCTGTGCCATGGTGCTGCTGGCCACGTCGGGGTATTGCTGCCGGCTGTGCCGTGGTGCTGCTGGCCACGTCGGGGTATTGCTGCCGGCTGTGCCGTGGTGCTGCTGGCCACGTTGGGGTATTGCTGCCGGTGGTGCCGTGGTGCTGCTGGCCACGTCGGGGTATTGCTGCCGGCTGTGCCGTGGTGCTGCTGGCCATGTCGGGGTATTGCTGCCGGCTGTGCCATGGTGCTGCTGGCCACGTTGGGGTATTGCTGCCGGCTGTGCCGTGGTGCTGCTGGCCATGTCGGGGTATTGCTGCCGGCTGTGCCATGGTGCTGCTGGCCACGTCGGGGTATTGCTGCCGGCTGTGCCGTGGTGCTGCTGGCCACGTCGGGGTATTGCTGCCGGCTGTGCCGTGGTGCTGCTGGCCACGTTGGGGTATTGCTGCCGGTGGTGCCGTGGTGCTGCTGGCCACGTCGGGGTATTGCTGCCGGCTGTGCCGTGGTGCTGCTGGCCATGTCGGGGTATTGCTGCCGGCTGTGCCGTGGTGCTGCTGGCCACGTTGGGGTATTGCTGCCGGCTGTGCTGTGGTGCTGCTGGCCATGTTGTGGTGTCAACAGATGTGCCAGGGTGCTGCCAGCTGTGTTGGGGTGCTGCTGGCCGTGGCGGGGTATTTCCAGCTGTGCCGGGGTGCCGCCAGCTGTGCCAGCCTCCCTCTCCCAGCAGGTGCTGCTGTGGCACAAGCAGAGTCTCGGAGGGGCTCAGCCCTCCTGGCTCAGGCATCAGCACGTCTCCTGCAGCACCAGCTACAGAGCGGGCTGCAAATAAAGGTCAATTCTGTTCCTGCTTGCCCAGAATAACAAATTAGCTAAACCCTATATTTGAATCAACAAACATTACCTTATTCATGCAGCAAGTGGCTTAAAAAGTGAGTTAATACTCTTCACTGTTAAATCTGTTTCCTAGAGTAGAGGGTTATCACTTGAAAAACAAAAGTGTCAGTAACACTAAAGCAGCACCTATTAAACACATACTATTATCCTTTGAAACTGGCAGAGGCACACGCGTAAGAGGGCCGCTGTTGATGTATGTCCACTGCTGGCTCTTAAATAACATGGTCTGAGACAACCTTTGCCTCGGCGAGCCGCTGACTCACCAGAAGGTCAGATGGCAGGAGGTGTCACTGTATTCTTGTCCTGGTTTTTTTTTGCTAAACTGCTCCCTAGGCAGACGTGTCTGTCTGACACTGGAGATGATTGGAAACCAGACTAGATCCTTCCCGTCTGATGTCCTGTGGTAGTTCTACTGTAACTCTACAGGATCCTTGATCCAGCAGAGTCACCGTGTCTATAGGAGAATGGGACAGGACCAGTGTAGCTGTTTCAAAGAAAAAACCAAAATACGTGAGCCTAATAGTCACTGCGCATTCTGGGTAGATACAATCTAGTTCTAGTCTGCTCTAGATCTTGGAAAACCTGAGGGGTCAAGTTCCTCTCCCTATTTTGAACCTCCAGATAGCTTAATTAACTGCCAAAGAGGCAATGGCAGAGGCAAGAATCCGCTTCCACAGAAATCATTCAAAGGGGCAGAAGATGACCAGCGCGAGAAGGACAAGGAGGCCCTAGAGGTGGTGACCCCATGGTAGGCTTGGGAGGGGACAGCACGGGTCTGTCTCTTCACTGGGGATTACAGATGGCACGGGTGAAGTAGGGGCTACTGTCACTGCTGTATTTCCTCAGGCGCCTTCAGCGGGCAGAAGGGAAAGCCGTGGCCGCGAAGCAATGACTGCCAGCCGTAGCCATGACGGGGAGGCCGTGGGCTGGGAGGAGCTGTGGGCTACTGCGATCAGGCTGCTTAAAACAGACTAATGGTAATAACTAGTAATTATAGGATAAAGCAGAGCAAAGGAGCGTTTGAGCTGTGTATCAAGAAATAATCCGTACTGGAGATTACTCGGAGATAATCTCCCAAAAGAAGCGTTGGAAGTCACATTGTTCAAGTAATTTAAAACCAGCCTGGATAAGGAATATTGAAGAATCCGCACTGTACTGGCTGGGAGACAGAGGTGAAATTATTTGCGTATCCTCCTTCTCTAATATTTATGAATTTGAAGGTCTGAATCTCTAGTATTAATCATCCTCTGCCAGAGACATGCGTTTTGGTCCCTGTTCACGATTCACATTTCTTACGTGATGGAGGGTATTTTTAAGACAGGGCAGACTGAGCTTTGGTGTAGGAAGCTGAGCCGCTATACAAAATGTATTTGAGCAAGACCATTTAGCCTTGGAAGGGCAGCAAGCCGTAATTATTCAGCTTCTCTAGACATTTCTGTAAACAGAGAGTAAAACTGCTCAGCGTCCCCTTAATCTGCGTTTCTTTTAGAAGCGTTGGGGAATTCCGGGGAGCACACGCTGAAAGGGTCTCCAGAGGTGAGAAAAGAGCCCCGGGGGAAACTGCTGATCCAGCCAAAGGATTGGAAAAGCAGAGAATTTACTTTAACCTTTCCGTGGCCTTTCATCAGCATGAAAGAAGATCTATCTAGCTACTCACGCTGAAGGCAAATTGAGCGACCTGTAAGGAAATCATGTCTTGATTTCACGGTCTCTTTCTGTTCCCGTTGCTCCGGCTGCCCGTGTGCTGTCCTGCCCATACACAGCGAGAAAGCACGGCAGCCCTTGTTTTCTTGGGCACAAGCCACTTCTAATTGCAAGGGAAAACATGAACATCAACCACGGATTTTATGGTGGGGGCCTGCGTAAGAGATCTCCTTAGACAGTAAAAATAATTCCACAGTCAGTTCTTACACCTCAGCATACTTTTAGTCCCTTAAAACACCACCTGACTCTGCAGTCAGACGCCGAAGAGGCACATTTTAAACCCAGAACATACACAGCCAGCGGCAAATTAGCCAAATTAGCTTTCAGTGATCTCGCAGGAGTCATGCTGAGGAGCTCCATGAGCCGTATTGCAAGGCGAGAGGATGAGCTGACTCCACGGCCCTCTGGAGAAGCATAAAGAGAGTCCGCGATACGTGGCCGCTAAAGAGGGTGTCTGCTCCCAGAAACCCATCGGAAGTCAACCCGCGGTGGACGAACACATCCTGGAGAAATCAGATTTCCCAGGGGGAAGGGAGAGGGGAGGGAAGGGGCTGCAGAGCAGGAGATGTCCCGTCCTCGCCCCGCTGCCTGCAGGAGCGGGCAGCCAAGAGCGGCTGGGCCAGCCCTGCTCCGAGCTGCGCCACGGGAAGGGACGGCAGCTCCCGGCGGGAATTAGAAAGAAAAAAAATCTCCGCACATTAAGTACTAAAACAGGACTATAAAAGAAAAGCTTTTCAACAAAATCCGGCATTTATCTGTCCCTTCTGTTCACCTATTCCTTTCAAAGATAAACTCCGAAGATAATGGCTCACAAAAATAATCAATTTACTGCAATAATGAAATGTCTGTCTATGCTGGTATGTCTCAGGGTTGCCCACGAATGATCACTCTGGACAGTGCTTAAGGTTTACAAATATCTTAATTGGACCCCTAATTATCTCACAAAAAGCATTTTTCCCTTATGCAAAGAGGCAGTACTGTGATTTTAATAAACATTTACAACTAAAACGAAGGCCTCTTTTATGTATCATCAGAGGAGGAACGAGATGACCAGAGGACACATATTTCACAAGCAGATCAAGGCCACATGTCCTAACACACCAGCCTGGACTTTTAATTAATTCATTATTTAATAGGTAGCTGATTTAGCTTAACAGGGAACCCCTCTTGTCACAGTGCAGGAGGACACACAGCCTCATACACGCTGCTGCTTCAGGAATTTCTCTGCCTGTCTCTGGCAGCACTTACGTAAAACCAAATCAATCTACCGACGTGACTGGCCTTGGAGATGGAACAGGAGACCTGGAGGCCACCAGCCTGCCCCGTGCTCACGCCCAAAGTCCACGTCCCCCTCCGGGATGTGCCTTTCCCCGGGGGGTACACTCTCAGCACATATTCGGGTTCGCCCAGAGATGGAGAATTTGGTTGACCTATTTGCCATGTAGGACATCCAGTTGTGCCCGCACTGGGTAGGAGCGAAACAGTAGAAAGGAAGGTCTTAGGAAAAGAAGGGTCACCACCACCTCCAGCCCGAGAGTATCAGCCACCTCCTCCACCCAGCCCTTCTAGGAGCAATTCAGAGCAGTGCAGCCAGAGAAGAAAGGAAAATAACCCCCCCGAAGTAACAACTCGCTTCACTGCACAATGCTACCTCCAGGGGGAAAGGAAAAGAGAAAAAGCCAGAACTGACAGATGTTACATCTCTCACTGCACTGATACTGATTTTAGGGGGATAAAGATAGCGTAAGAACCCATACTGAACAGAGCAGACCACACATCACCTAAAGCCTTATTCTCCCTGCTTTGAATACGATATTTAAGGCAGAGAAAAAGATCGCTTACAAAGATTAACACACTCTCCTGATCCACCTCTCTTTTTTGCTTACCATGAGCCTATTTTACTGGGGGTGGGGAGGGGTTCTTGCTGTTTTAACATCTCCTGCCTTCAGATTCCCCATGACATGCAGACGCACACAGAAGAGCCATCCTGTCTTTCAGTAAGATTTGCCCAGGGTTGGTTTTGCGGATGACAGGGCTTTTATAGGGCAAAAATTCAACATTTGAATCTTCATTTCCACTGTTCACTGACCTACTTTATGGAGATGGGGGGGGGGGATGGGGGGGAGGCTGCCAGGGGATTACTTCAGGTCCATTTATGTAAGGTACTCAGGACATAAATCTACGCCTTTCCTGCTGAAAGTACAAAATGTCAAGGGAAAAATATTGCTGCTAAACAAGTGCAATGCCAAATATGCCAAGAGGCTGGCATGTCCCTTGCACTGCCACGTGTCCCTTTCCCATCTGCTGAAGGGACAGAGGAGACCTAACCGTCTCCCTCCCTCCTTACGAGGTGACACAGCCCCTCCTGCCTCACTTGGTGACTCCAGGAAGAACCTCGTGCACGTCAGGAAGAGAGAATTCTCCCCCAAACCAGAAAACAGACACACAGCGGGATATTAATACCTCCGTGCAAGTCCTGGCATTTGGAAAACGTGTTTGTGCCTAGGCCTTATGTTCATAATTACCACAGCAGTAATGAATCTTGATGAATCAGTAATGACCTTCAAAAGCACACTGAAACTATTTCAGCTTCCACTTAATCGGGTAATGAAGTCATGGAAATGGGCAGAATTTCTTTTAAGATGTTAAATAAGGCTGATCCCAAACGCTAGGTTTTCCTCTCCTGTTCTGATTCTCTTGAGTGTTACGGGACAGCAAATTTAAGAGCTGACATAATTCATCACTGCCTGCAGAAATTGTGACGAGCTTATAGGTACGGCCATCTAATGGATGTTTCCAATAAATCCCATCAATTTCCCAAACGATTCCCCAGCAAGTACAGATAATATTGTGCTGCTTACTGTCTACCAGATGGGCAACGCACGACTGCACAAACGTCACTGTCCACTTCACCTTAGCAAGTCGGTAACAAAGTTTGCATGCAACTGCCATCCATCACGCCAAACTCGGCTCTTACCCTATAATAACCCTCTCAGTTCATTACCTGTTAGTAAGATGTGCATTAATAAGCTTGAAGAATATGTTTCTTTTGGCCAAGAGACAGGCTGGTCCCTTGTCCATGAATCTGGTGGTTAGAGTTCCTATCCCTACGGTCTTCATGAGATAACTGAGGCAGGGAGCTCAGGAGGTCTCTAGTCCAAGCCCGAGCTCAAAGCATGGCCAGATGTGAGATCAGACCAGGCTACTCAGGGCTTTATTAGGTCTTCAAAACCCCCTGGGATGGAGATCCCACAACATCTCTGTTTCCCACTCAGATGTCCTCATGGGGACAAAGTTCCTCCTTATATCCAATCTGAACTTGTCCTTTCAACTCATGCCCGTTGCTTCTCATCTTTCCAGTACACTCCACTGTGAAGAGCCCGGCTCCACCCTCCTGATACATCACTTATAGCCAGGGGCTGGCTGCTGTTAGGTGCCCCAGGGCTGTCTCTTCTCCAGGCTGCACAAGCCCCCTTTCCCCAGCTGCTCTTGACCATTTTCATGGCCTCCACTGGACTCACGACAGTTTGTTGAAGCCTCTCCTGCAGCAGGGATCCAAAAGCTGGACACGGTACCCATTGGCCTCCATCGCTGCCAGGGCACGTTGCTGCTCACGTCCACTCTGGACTACCAGGACCCCACAGAGCTCTCCCTGGCCCCAGCCTGTACCACTGCAAGGGAACAGCCCTCCACAACTACCTCCCCAAGCTCCTTGCATTGCTCCCGCACAGTCGTTCTGAAGTTAACTAAAAGTCCACAAAATGGCGCAAAATCATCTCAGGAGTTATCAAACAGTAAAAATAAATACTTCTGGTGTATACCTACAAAATTTAGCAAAAAGAAGTAAAATATTCAAGGACCCCTGAACAATAACACAAATAGAAAACAATCAGCAAATAATCAAATAAGAACTAACCAAAGTAAATAAAATTAGTGTTTTCCTCCTGTCTCTCGAGGTTTGTGTACGTGTACATTATGTTTCAGGCTGGGACACAGCAAAGGTGAATGGTGTAGATGCTGACTGCTTGTTCATTTATACAGAGACGTGATTTCACTCTGTCAGTGAACGCGACTCTCTGCATCTCAATTTCCAAACACACCTTATTGCCCAGACCACCTCTCCAAACCACGCTATAAAGACACGACAAAAGACTGTGTCGAAGGCTTTGCTAAAGTCGAGGCAAAGAGCTTTCCTTTCCCTCCCCTTGTCCACAAAGCCAGTTTCTCTATCACAGCAGGCAACCAGGTGGGGTGAGGCACAGTTCGCTTCTAGCAATCCATGCTGGCATTCCCCTTCTGGTCCTTCACGTGGATTGATGTGGCTTCTAGGAGAACACGCTCCCTGACCTTCCCAGGGACCAAGGTGAGGATGACTGGCCAGTACTCCCCTGCATCTCCTTCTTGCCTTCTTGGAAGATGGGCTAAAATTTCATTTTTTTCCAGTCTTTGTTGGGTGTTCTCAGGTCACCACAACTTCTCAAAGACAATAAAGTGGCCTTGAAGTGACACTGGTCAGTTCCCTTAGATACCTCCTGTCCAGTTCCATGGGTTTATATACATCCATTTTGCTTAAGTGGCCCCTAACTCAATCACGTGGCTTTACTTCCCAGGCTCTTATCCAAACCACAGGTCAGTCCTGTCTCATCTCCCTGTTGTACATAATATTCTTCATGAAGCCCTTTAAGCGGGCAAACCTTCCAGTCTCGTGTCAGAAGCAATGCAGTGCTCAAGCAGAATTCATGGTACCCGTATCATACTGAAGATGGAGGGCAGGCTCATGTATTAAAATCTAAACAATAATTTATCACAAAAGTTCTAAGAGAGATCATTTAGACGTGACATGTACTTGCAAAGTATTACTGATGTTGTACAATGTGGAGAATAGAACTGTGGATATACTCTTTGAGGCAAAAGCAGGCATTTCATCTTTTTGAGAAAGTAGAAAGCATATACTTGAATGTGTTTGGTAAAAAGGGGTCAGAAGATGCCTATTAAACATTTTCCTTCCATGCTGTAAAAATGTTTTCCAGTGCGTTCTTTGTTGTCTTACTTCTAAATGGCAGGCACTGCGTGCCTTACCCCAGTGAATAACAAGCACCATCTGAGGAAAAGTGCAGCAACGCTTCATATAAAAGACAGGATGGATAGTAGGTATAACACTGACACTATTTGCCTCTGCATTTTAACATAAAATAGTGTTCTGAAAGCAGAAATGATTTATTTTTATCCTTCTCTGTAGAAATCAACCAGAAACAACTTTTTTGTTGTTGTAACTAATTTTTGGCAGGAAAAAAATTCTGCATTCAGAGCGTTACGTAGTTCATTTTATTAACATGTACTATCTCGGTTACTAAATCAGCTATTGGGTGGGGGGGAAAGTCTATGAAATCTACTGGTTGCAAACCAGCTATGAGCAAGGAGAGAAAGAAAAGCAGGTAATTACTATTGTGTTACATATTCCTACTCCATAGTACAAGATATTTATTATCAGTCAACGTAATAGCCAAGGCTCTAGTTCATCAGAGCGAGAGACGTTTCAATCACTGATCTGGAAAAACACGTAATAGATACCTTAAACTTTCTGTCAATTGGGAATAGGATGATTCACCAACATGCAATGTGTAAACTTTAAGAAAAGGGAGCTCCTTCCTCCGTACTTGGCAGTTGCTGTTCGATTAGAGTAGCTGGATGGATTCCGTTTGCTTAACGTAACACCCTCCTGTTTCTCCTTGTAATTTCCTACTAGCTATTTTTTCATGACTCTGGATGCCTTTTAAGTCCCAAATATAAAGGCCAAAGTCCTTTTATAGAAGTAATAACTTTTCTGACAGTAGAAGAGGACCCGTCTGGGTAAATCAGATACTAGTGTGCTCTTGGGAGAGAGCACCACACGCCACTTATTCAGGTTTCTGTCCTTTAATCAAAGCAACTCAGCCCCTGATCTAGCGTCTGCTTGGATATTCTCATGGTGAGAAGCGCTCTGTATACACCTCTTTTCCCGAGTAAAGGAAAGCCATAGCTTGGCAATATCGAAGTAAAACTGGTATCAAAGAAAGCCTCCTTACCTGTACTACTGGAGATGTTGACATCGATGCTGATATCCGATATGCCACCTCCCTTCAGAGATGCAACACACGTGTATGTCCCAAAGTCAGTGAATTTCAAGTCAATGATGTCCAGGTTTGTGGTGCCAGGTGAAACATCGGGGTCAGTCTGTGTGATGACCATCCTTTCAGAGCTTCGCAAGGGACGTCCATTTTTAAACCAGCTGAAGGTAAGCTCTTCAGAGGGGATGGCTTCCACCTGGCAGGAGATTTTCACCTCTCGTCCAATCTGGATGTTGTCGTCTTTGTGATACGGGTCAGGGGTGATCCAAAAACGTCCTTTTTTTAAGGCTGAAATATGAAAAAAACGTTTATGATAATAAAGTACAAATTTTGTATATTCAGGCTTTGCAAAGACTTAGACTCATGCTTCACATTATGCCCACACGCGATTTTAATCGCGCCTGCAGTAATAGGACACGGCGTTTTAAACTAAAAGAGGGTAGATTCAGACCAGATCTAAGGAAGAAATTTTTTACGCTGAGGGTGGTGAGACCCTGGCCCAGGTTGCCCAGAGAGGTGGGAGATGCCCCATCCCTGGAAACATTCCAGGTCAGGCTGGACGGGGCTCTGAGCGACATGATCTAGTTGAAGATGTCCCTGCTCATGGCAGGGGGTTGGACTAGGTAACCTTTAAAGGTCCCTTCCCACCCAAACCATCCTGTGATTCTGTGACGCTCCTGAAGTCACAGAAGCTTCCAAGGCACACATTTAGCACATGGTTAATTTTTTGTTGGATGAAATCTTTATCAATGTCATCGCAGAGTATACATTGCTAAAGTACTTATGAAAAACAGGAAGTCACAGCACCTAAATTAGGCTGAGTTGCTGACAACTGAAGAGTAACCAAAATAATTCATGAACCTTCAGTGTTTGTTATCCATCTCTGGAGGTATTTACAAGCCCTTCCTCACCTCCACGCTATCAGAGCGCTAAGAGAAGAGAAAATAGAGATATCAACCTAACATCGCTAATACAACCAGTAGTGTCACCTCCAATCTATCTGGAAACAAACACGGCCATGCAAAATAGCTTTGTGCCAGCTGGTAAAAAGAGAAGAAGTAAGCAGATGCCCGAGGCTACAGCCTGCCCTGGTTTGCACACCCTGCTCCTTCCCTGTGGCAGCCTGGAGGGCTCCTTCCATCCCCGCGGCTGCCCGGAGGCACGGCAGAGCAGCGGCGTCCGACTGCGCTGCCTTGTTTAGCCGGGGAAACTGCTGCCAGCTCGAAAAGGTGAGGGGGCTGAAAGGATATCTTTAGGCATTAGCAACGGTCAATGGCAAAAGGATGCTCTTCTGAGATGTAACCACACAGGAGAGCCCACCACGAGCACCTTGGTGGCGCTTCCTTGCCTTGTGTCTTGTCAGATGAGGAAAACTCGCAGAGCAACCTGAGGCCGAAGGCTGCACACGCAACTGAGAGGAGAACATTATCCCTTAGAGATGCACAGTGGATCCCCAGCATCTCTATCTGCATCCAAGACCATTCAAGCCGGCACGACAAATTGAGTTAATTCTCCAACCCACAGCAAAGCAGAGGTAAGGCAGTCTCGGTGTTTCAGAGGGGAGCCCCAAGGCAGAAGAGCTTTCTGAGGCCATTTCAAAGGCAGGGGCTCAGGAGTGCCCTACACCCACGCCAGGGCACAGCCACTCTGGGAGATGCTCTGCCCCACCATCTTCCTGGAGAGACCAGCATCTTTTACTAGCATTCCCTCATCGATCTACCGCACAGAAGTAAAGTAATACTGCAACTCACTTATCTGATTTTTTCCTGTTGCTCTTTAAATGAGCATAAAACTATCCAGAAACTATCATCATTGACATCAATAAAGCGATTGCTCTAAAGCAGTGTAGGTATGATACTTATTTTTGGAAGAGTGCTTCAGAATCAGCCATTAAGTCTTTCAAATACACATATATTTTAATGTACTGAATATAAAATGCTACTTATACAATCTCAAGATCCCTTTCCCCCCATACGTGCGTGCATAAGTCTGTACGTATGTTTATATGTGCTATCTCCAACTGCAAAGTCCCACAATGAAAATACCAGTTAGAAACGTTACAAGCAAATACCCAGGCTGAGTGCAAGCACTGGAAGACAAATATTTAAATCCATCATTTCTGGTCGTCATGCTGACCGCTGTGGAAAAGTATTGAAGAGCACGCACACGGTGCTCCGCATGTGGAGCATTTGAGTAAAGGACCCATTTGCAGCACTTCTTCTTTCTGCCCTCATACATTTACACGCTTACAGCCAATGGAGCACGACGTCGTTGCAAACGGCAAAGGCTATGAGCTGAAAATATCCCTGGATCCCATACTTGGGGTAGCATCTACTTTTTACTTGCTGTATAAAGCGTAACGGCAGCAAATGGAAACAGATGTAGGAGGCACCAAGCATGCTAAGAAAGCTGGGCGCATCGGCTCCTTACATCTCTACAAGGGGCGAAAACGCTAATTCAGCCTCAATTTTGTCAGCTCAGTAGCTCCTTGAACAAAACAACTCTTTGGAGCTTGCAAATGCCATGCTGGATTCGCACTTTTGCAACTCCGAAAAGAATTAACGTTTAATTAATAATTAGTGTTTCTTCAATGTGGGAAAAGCAGCATAAAACGTGGCTACTCGTGGACACCCCCTCACACATAGCGTGAGAAACTTCTTCCACTGAGGAAGCCAGTTCTTTTAATTAGAAAATGAAAAAAATTGTTACATTTGATGTGCTGATGAGGTATGGCATGAAAGGCGTTTGTCTGGGTGCTGCCATTTAGTTGTAACTGTGTATTCCACAATCCAAGTGCTTGATGTGGAATTTACGTGTTTTTAGGAATTTATTATTATTTCATTTAGTCAAGAAAGTTTCGTGACTTTTATCGAGATTAAATTTGCACCAAAATGCACTAGTCTTTACTGAGCATCTCTCATTCCCTCATAAAAGCTGCGGCCGGTTCCCCAGGCAGCAGAACGAACACGCGCTTTGACTCAAGAGGATGAACCATACATTGTGTGACAGCTGCGAACGGCCACAGCCAAGAAACTTTGAAACACGAGCTGAACTTTTTTGTTTGAGAATGGAAGAACAAACAATGCTCACGTACGCAAAACCTGGTAAATGTATTATGCAATTAATTTTCAGACAGGGAAAAAGGAAAAAAATAACTCGTGCTAGGCGTGATGAGCAGCACATCTCACCCAGAATTAGTTGCTAATAACCTCAATAAACTATTTTTATTCCTGAATTTGTCTCCTTTGCTCTGAGTGCTCACACAGACGGTTTCAGCAGTTTCTCATTCCTATAAAGGAACGACAAGCTCTAATAGAAAAGTCACGTTAACTTTCATCTGTCCTTCGTTATGGGTAGTGCTACAATAAGGGGTACAGAACATCAGACCTTGGGCCATAAGCCACTTCATGGGCCAGAAAGGGCTCCACTCTCCGGTTCATGGACTGAATCACAACAACTCTGTTTTTGTGGCTGTTGCTTGTCGGTTTGGTTTTACGCGGGCTGAGCGTTAGGTACAAGAAATAATTGGGCTGGGTCATCCACCGTCTGATCTGCTAGAGCGAACTCCAAAGACACGTGCAGAGCGCACACCTGAGCCAAGTATTTTTCCATACACCCAAACGCAAGGAGTTCAGAGGAGGGCTGTGACTCTGTGCACTGCATGGAAAAAAATACGCAAGTTTCTAGAAATTCTGAAGTGAAGGAAAAAGTCTCTTTGCTCTATTCCCTCTCCTCTTCTCTTCCCCCAAACCAAACCTCTTAATGTCTCTCAAGCCACGTGAATATAAACACTATATTCATCAGTAACAGCCACGAAGTCCCTACATCAAACAATCCAACAACTGTGTAACTACAACCTATGGTTGAAAGTCAATGTACTGTTTTTATAACCCCTTTCTCCAAGACTCCACAAACTGCACAGCTATCAGCATTTTCTTCTGTCACCAACAAAATCAGAAGGAAATTTTACTTTAAAATACAGTGTCTTTTCAGAGTTAAGTAAATTCATTAAACAACCCCTACCTGTAAATCCCTAACCTCACTTGGCACCAGAATAAACACAGTGATCTCTACAATTAACCTGGGTATCTTGAAATTTCTAATGTGCCACCGAAGCACATGAAAATCACCATCCAATACCTGGAAGATGGCCCCAAGGAACCAACCAGAGGTGCCCAAAGACGTGCGATAGCTGCAGGCATGTGGAGCCGGAGAGCACTGGGAGCAGGATGGGGCCATGATGGGCCAGGTCTCTCTGACCTTGGACCTGGGACTATGGCCAGAACCATCCCAGAGGTGATAGTCCCGAGTTGCTCAATATTTGTCTCAAAAGCGGCTCAAAAGCTCGAGTGCCTCTCATTGGAATTCCTGAACATAATCAACACACAGGGCTAAAAAAGAGCAGCAAATGTGCAAATAAGTCTGTAACTATACTTTGAGACTCAGGAAAAGTGCCAGTCTTTCTCCAAAGAGGCCCTAAAGAACTATGATGTGATCAAATAAACAAAGATGAAACAATTTTTGTCCTCAAACTCCTCACAAATCTGTCTTTGCCCTCCCTCATTAATTACATTTCAAAGTAATAAAATGCATTTCACCATCTCAACTAAGGTCTATTTGCATTCATCAGCTTAAGTCGCATCTTCCCACCCCCAACCCTGATCAACCCAAAACGCTCCTTTAATGCATCAAAACGTTCCTATCTTGTCCGTGCACCTTTCGCGACATGCGAAGGGCATCAAACACCGTAACGGAATACCTTAGCCGCTCCACTATTCGCAGGCTTTGACTATTGGCCACTGGCCGCTTCCTAAGCCGACGCAGGACACTGGGGAATGCTCAGCTTTGTGTTTGCTGCTGTTTGTGTCTGTGTGCAGCCCGCGGCGACAGCAATATTAAGGAGCAGAACTGTGCAAAGTACTGATTTTAACCTTGACTGAGCAGCTGGATGCCACATGAGGTCCAGTCTCCGTGCTCTCACCAGAAGTGGCCTGGCCTCAACTAATGTTGACTGTTCCCCTTCACATTTTGTTGAGGCTCATAAGCGATTTTGTTTTAACCTGTTCCCAGTGAACAAGATGAGAACCTCACCTGATAATGTGCCAAGCAGATGTAAAGAACTGCATGTGTCCCGGAGCAGCACCAGTACATTTGGGAGGTCTGGTGAACTCAGTATCCAGCATGACATTTGTTTCTGAGCACCCAGCACTGGCATTTTATCAAGTAAGTGCCAATACCTTCTCCTCCAGATCCAGCTCGCTTCCAGGATTCTCCAAATCCGCTGGGGGTTCTGTGTTCCAGCCACATCCCCTGGGTCAGGCGAGGCAGCAATCCTTTCCTAGTGCTCAGATGTTACTGACCCCTTGACGCTTCCTTCTCACATGCATGAAGAAGAGTTTGTACCAACTGCAAAGACTCTTGACTTTATTTTTAAGGCCAACGGGCTGCAGAGAAACAGCAGGGAAAAGACCAAAGATCCGATCCAAAGTTCTCCAAAGTGAATGATGGTCCTTCCATGACTTCTGTGAGCTTTGGATTAGCCCTTTGCCCTGAGTCCTGTTTCACATAAACGGAAAAACGCAGAAGCAGCACTGTGGGAACAGCTTGTTGGGGAAGTGATCTGCAAACCCCAGCTTCATTCTCCAGAAACTCCATCCTGTTAATCCAGACGCAGGCTGGTTGCTTTAAAACACCGAGAACCAACTCTCCACGTTCCTGCTGTGATCTTTGCACCAAAAGATGATTACTGGGATGATTCATTGATTCTTGAGAGAAAGATATAAGGCAGGCAGCGGGTAAAGAAAGTCTACTCTTATCACCAGCTCTTGCTTCAATCGCACCAGGTCCCTCATCTCCTTAGAGCCTTACAGATGGGAAAAGCAATCCTGCCTTCACACAACTGCAATTCTACAGATTCACAGCCCTACAACAAAGATTTTTAGATAGTCCCTAAAAGACTTGTAAAGTGTATTCGTAAACATAAACCTCTTTCCTAATCTGTCAAGACATCTTGAGAAGCCAACTCTTCTCGCTGCGTGCTGTTGCTCGTGCTTGCAGCCTTTGCTGGTTCCCAGATTTTGTGGAGGAAAATAAGAATTCAGCTCCCCTCCCCTCAAGGAGCAATTCGCTGCTTTTTGCTTGCAGCTGTGGAGGTGTCGGACACAGCTCACCTGGGCCTCTCCAGGTCTAAGGCCCCAGCTTCGTAATATAGAATTGCAGCAATAAATAAATACAGCAGTCTGTTAAATACACAAGTTCAATATACAGAATGGGTGTATTTAATGTATGTGGTGTAAGCACCTGGATCTGGTCTGGTGGATTCCATGACTAGTGCATGATCTTTATTAAATCGTAAGTATCCTATCACTGAGAAATAAGGAAAAAATAAAATTACTTGGTTCACCGTCGTTAAAGGCACACAAAAATGTATAGTAGTACATCAAGTGATGTTTTACTGCAGGAATTCTGAATTATTTGTGTTCCCCTGAAACAATCTGTTCCAAAGGTCAAACAGCAGAGAAAAAGGCACAGTTCAACTTATGCCATTGCTCTGATGCATCATTTCTGTGATCTGAGCTTTATTGTATTACAACGATACGCAAGGATACACGCAAAGCAATCACGAACTTGGACTATTATGCAGATCTCCTCTGTTAAGTGAAATAAAAGATCTGTGTTTATGTTGAGGGATCACGGACCGCCAGCTGACCTGGACTCTGTAACGCTGGTTTCCTATGAGATAGGGCCCATCCTACCACGTTCCAGGTAGGGTTTCAGGTTGGTTTGCCTGAATGATCCAGTGAATGAATGGGTGAAACAAAGGAATCTGCCCCAGTACCACACCTTGGAAAATGCAGTGCAGTCCATAGTGTCTGATTTATTTATTTTTATGTGAAAGTCCAGCATAAACGGGTCTCTGCACTAAGCAAAAAGTCATTCCCACTGAAGACAGACTCATGGAAAGCCTCCTCTGATGTTTCTTTCTTTATCAACATGTCTACCTCTATTAAATCAATAGAGGCAAAACAAAAAAAGGTCCTATCATAAGCTCCAAAGAAACACAAAGTCTTTGTTTATTTTGGCTGTGGGCAACAAAGCTGCATTGTCTTCAGCATTCTACAGGATATTGCCTTAAACTATATTATCAAGCAGCTAAGCTGAGTGGAGACAATTTAACAACTGCCCAAATATCTTTCTCACTAGCGAATACCACAGTGTAGTCCGTTAAACTTCATTTGGTTACATTAAAATGCGTTTTGACATTACTTTGTGTATAAGGAACGCTGAAAACTCAAATTTGCCAACCAACAAAACACTGGAAAGCAGAATAACAAAATCATTCAGTATTACAGTCTTCCAGCCTAATTCTAAAACAGAAGAGCAAAACCGCACCCCACATAACAAAGTTTGTAGGTATTGGCTCTCCGTAGCGAAGGTTTATCGGTGACATCTGTAGAGCCTGCACATCAATTCTGGACACAGAGGAACCTACTCTGCAGTGTCCTGTAGATAATCATTGCTCTTCCTTTCCGATGAATGACTAGCATCCATCATACTCAACACTGTTAGTGGACACGCAACCACGTATGGAAAATTTCAATAGCAAACAAGAGACTGCATTTACAAACTGGATGCTTTTTAAGGCCACGCTATTCTGCTGTGAACATCACGGCCACGTTGACACCTGATGCAAAGTAATGTCTCAATTCAGCTTCAAGTCCAAACGTAGCTAAGATGCAACCTGCACGCGTGCTCCACGCCATACTTCAATGAAGCAACCTGAAGCCATGTCAAGGGTAGAAAATCTTGCTCTAGTGAAACTGGACCTCACGATGTGTCAGTGGTTTTGAGTCTGGAGCATGGTGTGACTCTTGGACACCAAAGAATAGGAAGCTTTACTAACGGGATGCAGCTGTTGCAATGGTAAGTTTGTTGGAGAAAACATCTCTGTCCAGTTGATGCTTTAAGAAGTCAATTTTCCAAACAGTAAGGGAAATAAGATTAATGGATTTTGGGGAAAAATATAAACGGGGGGGGAAAAAAAGTATGTCCAAATTCAGTGTTACTTTTAAAAAGTCTAAAATATATGGCTAAAGGCTCATATTTCTGCTGGTGACTAATTAAAATAACAGATAAAGAAAAGACAAGCTGCAGCTCGCAGTTCCACCTGCAGTTCCTCATTGTCACTGTGCTCTGAGCACTTCTAATTAGCACACTGGCCGCAACCTGAGCTGCTGAAGTAGCAGCCTTGGGTGCCTGAGCTCTTCCGTTTGGATACGCCAAGGTTCCTGCAAGTCCCTCCGTTTCCTTCTTCCACTGTGGACCTTTGGTTTTTCTGGTGCTATTCTATCACTCAGCTACCATAAGCACAGTGGTGTTTTTTTTTTTTTTTTTTTTTTTTAATCAAAGAGTGATTGTGAGGCAACAGGACACCTCTTTCCATCCAGCTTTTACTTTTTGTCTCTCAACACTCTTGAAAACCATCCCGCGCAGCAGATCACAAGAAGCCTTCCTCTCCTGGGGTGCTTAAACTGGGTCTCAAATAATAAGTCATGGTAGATGTGGCCTGGCAGGCTCTGCAAGATCCGCCATACAGACCAAATCATCGCACATTCCAATGTCTTCTAGTAAGAACAGTCACCCTCCCTGGTCATGCTTGAAACCAAACACAGCAATAAACCCCCTAGAAAACCAAAATTGTGGAAATCTGCCAACATGTGCTTTGTCTTCCAGCCGGTCCATGGGACCTAGAAACTCCCAGAATGACCACCTTGTGTCCAGCCACGGGCTTCACCTTTTTCTCTTACAGAAATACCAAACTGGATGAAAAGAAAGTGGATAGGATAGATCCCTCAACATCTTTTGCGTAACACCAGCCCACAGCATTTTTTGGAAGTAAATACTCAAAGTCTTGCCAGCTTGCCTGCACGGCACTGACATCTGTTTTGTACACTGTTATTCAGGTTTGGTTTTGGCTGATGCGTGACCACCAGGTTGGCCAAGGTCAGCATCACGCCGTTGTTTTATTTCTCTTCTAGCAGGGAAAGCTCTCTTACCTTACGGCTCACCTCTGTCATCCCGTAACTGCTTGGTCCACTGCTGAGATACGGAAACTTTCTTATTCTGAAAGGAGGTCTGCACGTTTTGCTCAGAATTAAAAAGCCAGTCTAACATCAAATAAAACCACCCGTAAGCTCTGCACAAAGCTAGCTTCACCTGCATTAGCAGCAAATAATGCTATTTGGTGTTTCCACCCGAGAGAACTCTCTCCAGCAGAAAACACGCCTGGTGAGCGAGCAGGCAGGGTGCACCTTGTTTGGGTCATAAGGAGAACATTAAAAAAAACAGCATTAACTACGTAAGCGTTCACTGAGCTTTTAGGGAGAATGCACCAACGTTGACCACTCTCAAAATCCAAATTTCTTAAATAGGGTATTTAGGACTCTGCGAGATAATTGTGACACAATTATGCTGCCTGAACTTCCCCTATCGTCACCTTTCTATCCAAAGGCAGACTTGAAGTACAGCCATGCTAAAAAAGGACACATATTCTCAGCATTTTACCAACAGTTCATTTTGCTTCTGTCAACACGGTTTTAGCTTAAAGTTTTTTAAAACCTTAACTTTCAGGAGCTATCAGAACAATTAAGTTGTCAAGCATCTTCTACTAGAGCATCTCCAAACTTTTTAAAATCAAGTAATTATTTGGCACTTGCAAGACCAGATGCATTCGCATTTTCAATTTAAATGCAAATACTGCGGCGAGATATCAGGTTTTGTCTCTATTTTTATAAATTCTTCTAATTTTTAAAAGAAAGGGATTTATTATTCTGGAGATGCCATGTGGCAGGTGTCTGTTTTTACGTGTGCTCTAGTTAATTAGCTCCTATTTCTTTCATTGCTTTTCTTTTGAAGAACGGGGAGGTGTATACTTCTTTGTAATGAAGAAGATTTCAGTTTACAAGTTACTCGGTGTATGATTCATTAAATAGATGAAGCTGAGATCAAA
Source organism: Fratercula arctica (assembly GCA_947846985.1). NCBI lineage: Eukaryota > Metazoa > Chordata > Aves > Charadriiformes > Alcidae > Fratercula > Fratercula arctica. The sequence continues at coordinate 69,906,434 of CANTUZ010000005.1, forward strand.
GCATGTGAAACACAGCATGGTTCCTCTTTTAACTGCTTTTAGAAGTAAATATTCAAGAGAAATAAGCATCATCACAAGCAAAGACACACAGGTTTCATCGAAATATTCAGGCAGGAAGGGAGCTCGGGTTTTGAGACCAACCTGCTGCTCAAAGCAGGGCCAGATGTGAGCTCGGACCAGGTTGTCCAGGGCTTGAGAACCTCCAGGGCAGGAGATTGCATGACCTTCTGCCTGCGGTTCCTTGCTTGGGAAAACCAGGAATCACCCCAGTGGTGTCACACCACTATAAAGCTGTTTTGGGAACAGAAACTGCAGTTTTCCTACCAGGGATCAGCCCCATCTGCCCGGTGGAAGGCTGCTTTCATCTCCGATTTTCAGCAGACGCGGATAATGATTGAAACGCAACAAGGCGGGGACACGAGGGTGAAACAGCAAACCAAACGAACGAAGGCTGATCCATCAGCAGTGGTGACAAATTGGCAGCTGGCATTTAGTACTTTTCGAAACCCCAAGCAGAAGAAAGGTTTGTTTTTTTTTTTTTCCTTTCCCAAACCATCTCCTGCACTACAAGATGCCGCGCCGTTAACAGCTTGCCAAGACAACGTGCGGCGAGCCGTGCCGGCCGGACCCGCGGGCTCAGGGCTGCCCCGTCCCACAGGCAAACGGCAACTTCGCAAGTCTCGTCACAAGCCAGACAAGAGCTGGGATATAAATGAAACGATTCAGAGAAGCTGACACAATCCCCCGTGGGCTGTGCACTTGCCAAACAAATTGTAAATCCTCTGAACGTTACAGCTGGGTGTTTTCCAGGGCCAGCGCCTTTATAAAGTTTAATTGTTGTGCCAAAGCTGTCAAAAAAAAAAAGCTTTGCTGAGTTTTCCTGGACACCCAAAAGTAATGTATCGCAAATCTTCCCTCTTCTCTTTGCCCACACGCTGCAAATGAAACTCAGCACACAGCGCTCGCCTTTCTTCCAAAACCTAGAGCAAACCCCCCGTCTCCAAGGCTGCCACACTGCGTTGTCCCCATCTCCTGCTTCTTGTGTGGCTCAAGAGCTTTATTCGACTGCAGGATCTCGTCAGAGCCTGGATTTGTTCCAACACGGGATGCATTTCCCTTCAACAATTTGTTTTTATTCCACAGCTCAGTGCCTCAAAAATTAATCACGATCCTATAAAACTTCCCAAAATGATCTGTCAGCCTGGGCAGAGACCTACCAGTCTCATTCACAGTTGCCTGATGCGATACAAGTAAGTACCTTAAAAGACATTTCAAGGTCATCAAAGTACAAAACATTGTACGCTGTTCTTTCTCCTCTCTTCTCTTCCTCCCCCTTCAGGATGAGACAAAACTTCGAAAAACTAGTTTTTTTTTTCATGCCAAAATGATAATACTGCTAAGACTACACAGATCTCATTATGTATTAAGCACCCAAGATCTAAAAGAATATTGAACTATGACACCACACCCCTGCCACAAAAATTATCACGCATTAGTAGTTAATAATTGCATTAGTAATTAATAATTGCTAGCCAACGAACAGCGAGGATAACTTTTTTTCCTTGCCCCCAGTGAAGAAAGAATGTGGCTACCCAAACCAGCCACGCTGCAAGGCTTAGAATGAGAGGGATCAAATTAATATTATCTCTTGAAATCCCTTCTGATATATCTTTATAGAAATGTGGTGCCCAACAGGCACCATGGGGTGCTTTACAGAGGAGCAAACTTATTTAAAAATAAAATTTCTATACACAAAAATTCAGGAAAGTCCTAATGAAAGGGCAGAACCACCAATAAACCATCTACATTTTTATACAGAGCTGTTTTATGGACTCATCCACGATACACCCCAGCCTGGGAGAGAGCGCACATGCCTGGGACTACTATAGCAGATAATAAAAATAAATGGACTTATTAAACTCTGAAGCTCAACTTTTTTACACATTCATTCTCAGAGCTGTAAACTTTTAGGATAGCGCACTGGTAACTTATGACTGTAGCAACACGCTGGATGTGCTGTAAGATCAGGTTTTCTAGGCTAAAATCTCGTCTCGTTGAAATCCCATTCACAGGGCGCATCTCCCGGTGGATGGATCAGAATTGGCTGGCTTTGGTTTTGGGTTTGTTTTTTGGGTTGTTTTTTTTTTTTTTTTTTTTTTTTTTGGACTAAACTGTATTGATGCTTAAAAAGCTGGAAGAGGCCCCAGGGAGATGCCTGCAGCGGTGCTGGCTCCCATGGGTGAGCTGGGAGTGGGAGTCCAGGCTGGTGCCCAGCCTCCAATTTACAGAGCTGCTCCTCAACCTCATCCAGCGGAGGTGTCTCTCCCAAAGCCCATTCGCAAACAGTTTTGAAAGGTCCATTTAAACCCCACACTGGAGGAAGATCATTTGTCTTGTCCACCAAGACACAGCAGAAACTGTGCAAGGTGGCGAGTGCTGTTAAAACAAAGAGTTAAGTAAATTGCTTAAGATTATGGTAAATAATATACATCGGTGTAACGCAAGAGGGAGGACAGGGAAGAGCCCCCAGCAGGACAGAGGTGCCCAACTGCCCAGCCCAAAGCCCAGCCCTCCATCCCGGTACAGCATTCCCAGAGCTTGCCTGATGCCACTCCACAGCAGAGTTGCTTTCAAGGGATGGCAAACCTACCACAGGCACATTATGAGGGCAGTGAGAGAAGATCCCAACGTCAGAGCAGTGAGACATGGGAAGAGACCCCTGGGAAGAGCTGGGAGGGTGCTGGAAGAACACTATCAAAATTTCAGGTGGAGCTGGTCATTTTACAAAAAAAAGATTATACGAGAGATGAAATGAGACGAGATGGATAAGGGCAGCTGGATTCGATGACCAAGAGGGCCCCTTCCAGTCCTATTCCAGCATATGAATTTCAAAACCTTGGCACTTCCATGAAATCCTTCTTGCTTTCTGCTTTTCTTGTTAGTCTGCCCCAAGAACACCACAACTACCAACGGATCCTGAAAGCCAGCACAGGGGCTGCTGAATTTCCACCCCACCGCAGCATCCCGGGAGCTCACCTCTGCCAACCTCCCGCACCCGCGGCCGTGCGGCACCAGGCACGACGACCCTCCGCGCGCCCGCACAATCCCTCATTAGGAAGTCAATGGTGGCTGTTGCTTCTGTGTGCTGTAGTAATGCCCGTTTTATGTGTATGGATATTTGCCAAAGCCTTCGGCTTTCTCCAGCCATGAAATAAGCACTAGTATAATCAGTCTGCTGTGAGACCTTCCCAGAATACAGAGAGGAGGAGAAGAAGGGGTGGAAAAAAAATGGTCCTTCTGCTCTTTGCACAGAAAACCCAACATTTTAGGCTTGGCATGCTGGAGCCGGCATCCCCAACCAGCGCTCCCACCGTCACAGACGATGCCAGCTAACGATCACACATGTCAGACGGACACGTTGCTCGGCCGCCGGCCGGCATCCAGCAGCTGCACAATGGCCAGGGTGACCCCGCCGGGTGACGCCTGTCACAGCTGCCGCCAAAACCCAATTTCCACCTTTTGGATAAAACTTGGGAGCTTTGCCTCTGTTCTGGCACTCGGCACCAGCCCGTGGGGGCCCCGCTCACATTTCAATTAACAGCATCTGAGGATCTTCGAGGGGTGACAGCAGAGGTGCTGATGTGTAACCAGGCAGACTTATTTTTATCCTTTACTTCATGCACCTGCTCTAAACCAACAAGGGAAATTCCTAAGGAAAAGCTCCGGGATAAACAGAGCCATCATGGGAAAGCAGAAGGGTAAGCAGGTGTGCAAGAATGGACATCAGTAATACCAGATTACAGAATTTTAAATTTTTTTAAACTCTATTAAAAAAGCGACAAAATTTTCATTTATTTCAAAATCTGTGTCTTTTTTTTTTTTTTTTACCTTCTTTTTAGCAGTCACTACTACACAGTTCACATACAGTTTTCAAAGACATAATGGAATAGGTATTTCCAGCAATCTCGGACTTAAAATGCATTTCCCCAGAGTGCTTTTTGTTCAGCAAAAGCTTTTGTGCTGATGTTGAGCACAGGTCATTTAAAATTATTATTTTATATTTAAACTGACAGGGAATCCCACCCCTTTGAAAAATTAACTCCACACACTCTCTTCACAGAAGGGAAAAGAAAAATGTTGCAGTTACAATGGAAGAGACGAAGCGACCTATTTAACAAAGGTGACGGGAGAAGTTGCTGATGAGGTGACAAATCCGAATTGGTACATGCTTACACCCTTCTAAATCATAGAATAGTTGGAGTTGGAAGGGACCTTAAAGACCATCTGGTTCCACCCCCTCCCACCAGCCCAGGTTGCTCCAAGCCCCGTCCAACCTGGCCTTGAACCCCTCCAGGGATGGGGCAGCCACAGCTTCTCTGGGCAACCTGGGCCAGGGGCTCACCCCCCTCACAGCAAACAATTTCTTCCTCACATCTCATCGAAATCTCCCCTCTGTCAGTTTAAAACCATTCCCCCTCGTCCCATGGCTCCCCTCCCTGCTCCAGAGTCCCTCCCCAGCTTTCCTGGAGCCCCTTTAGGGACTGGCAGGGGCTGGAAGGTCTCCCCGGAGCCTTCTCTTCTCCAGGCTGAACCCCCCCAGCTCTCTCAGCCTGTCCCCACAGCAGAGGGGCTCCAGCCCTCCCAGCATCTCCGGGGCCTCCTTTGGACTTGCTCAACCAGGTTCATGTTCTTTTATGTCATTTCAGTGCTCCCTACTTTAAGACCTGTAAAACATTTCTCTGTCTCTACCTGTTTCCCAATCTGACACACAGGTGTCCTTCAAAGATGCTACCCTGCATTTTCGCTCTCCCACTGGATGGAAGTCCTTTATCACCGAAAGCCTTTAATTCTTTATTGACATACTGGTAGCTACAGAGAGATTTTATTTTCATTTTCCCCTTCACAGTGTCTTTGGAGTATTTGTTCTTCCATGCTCTCATAATACTGAGTACCCAGTTTGAGTCATATTGAAAATGTATAATTTTCTGGGAGCTGTAGACATATGATTATCTTGACTCCTGCCTCTTTTGACATATCCAATTGTCGCCCAAATCTGTATGGTATTGTGATGATCACGCTTTTATGTAGTGTCTTAAGGATTATAAGGCCAATATTACCATTTCGCTAATGCTTTTTGCTTCCCTCTCCAAATACGCATTGAAGAGAGAATTTTAAAGGAATAAAATAACCTCCAACAGCAAAGACTAAAAGATCCTCGGGCTCGAAGAGTTTCCTGGGACGTGGGATAAGCTGGATGTTCACCTTCCCGTGACAGACGAAGGGAAGGAACTGAGCCTGGGGGCATATCACAGGTGAGGTCTCTGACTACCAAGCTCCTGGCAATAACGTGAAGTCCTCTCTGCGTAGCTGTGCGCGCACAGGACGTGAAGAAGCATCCATATCACCGTGTGTTTTGGCCCAAGGGCTGCGAGCAAGCAACGTTCTGCATTTAACACACACGTATGTGTGTGTGTTTCCTTCTTATTTTAATTAACAAAATATCCATAGGAAGACTGATCACCGTTTTCCTCTAGTTGAGGCAACAGAGGTATATAGAGACAAATTCATGATGAAAGCAAATTAACAGAAATATTCTGGGTAAGAAGGAACTCTGAAAGAAGTGCAACAGATTTCCCCCGTCCTGGCCTTTATGACAAATGATTTCCATTGCATCAGAAAACGTTTTTGCGCTCTACACCATAGAAAAGTCAGAAAACCAGAACACCCTCCAAGCAAGCACAGCAAAAAATCCACACATCTGGCAAGGAGGTTGTCAGGAGCTTGGTTTATCCGGAGGTGGTGTGTTGGATTTGCTACTTAAGAGAGCTGTTGGTTTGGTTTTTTTTTAAGAGAAGGATAAAACCACCAAGTTTTAATAGAACGAGAGGAGTCAAGGTTCCCTTAGAGCTTCCTCTGCCTTCTAACGGTTTTGTCTAGAAATACGTTACGGGAAGTTATTCTAATCATCAGCCTAAGAGCAGGATGTGAAGATGCCACTGATGAGAACACCCACCAATACTCAAATGCTAGCAGACTTGCAATCATTTAAAGAACTCATTAATCTAAAGAAAATACTTAGAAAGAAACTTTCATAATGAGAATTGGTGAGCAGCCAGCTTCGCTGAAATGAGAGCGACTTTCTTCCTTCTCTGGTTTGACCCAAGACACCTTGATGGACGACAGTGTCTTTGATGGAATGAAATATTTTGCAATAACTTTGGGTACAGATAAGCTGGTAATGGAAGTCTTTAAAACAGCTGCATTTCATAGACTTTCTTGCTAAGAACTCGACAGGTAAACCGCACGTGGTCACTGATTTGCCTGCGGTGAGCTCCTGTTCAAAGCAAACGGAGGAAAGGAAAGATATTGCGTTATGTCTGTACCTCTTAAGGACCGGCACTGTGGTACTCAAAACAATTTATCATCGCAGCAAAACTTTCATTAGCATCATCCGATGGCCGAAAGGGAAAGGCACTACCAGAAGAGCTCAGCAGAACGGAGACAAAGGCAGCGGAGTTTGCAGCTTGCAACTTGCTTAGGCAAGGGGTATCTTTAAAAGATGTTCCTTTATCTGAAAGTGTTAATTTAACTGCTTCAGGAGGCAGCGTGTGAGGGAGTCGCTTCCCTCAGCAGCTATGTGCAGCTCCTGTTGTTTTGCAAGGGATCCGCGTTCATCCGAACCGACGAGCAAGCCCCCGGCTTGTTTTTCTTGGAAGGATTTACAATTACTTTTAAATTAAACAGGCCAAAAGAGAAAAAATAAAATAAAAATAAGAAATCCCAAAGATGGTTATGACTAAATGGGTTCCTCGCCGCAATGGCAGCTTTAGTCTGTTTTTTACTTTAAGACCAAACATCTCCTTCTGTGCCGACGCTCACTGGAAGGGGAGAAAATCAAATAACGGCGGAAAAACAGAGAACATATTAAATGCTTATGCATATTAGGAGGCTTCCAGATGAATCCTGGGAGGTAACACATGGAAAGCAATGCACTGAGACCTGCTACCCCACCACCCCTTCAGCAGCACGAGGCAATTGCAGAAACCAGTTACTTGCGACCTGCAGAAGTGGAGAACACACATCACTAGTTATTTACACCCTGGAGAAGCAGAGGACACACCCCGCGCAGCACTTCCACGCGGGCACGTTTCGCACCACCTCTCGGCTGATATATATTCCCCCCAAGGCGTCGTACCTGGTCCCCTTGCCATTTCGCCATGTTTATCCCCACTTTTTAAGGGTCTCGGAAAAGACCGGTGGAGGAGCACAGAGCTGCCCTGAACGCACCTCGGTGTCACCTCGGCACCTCGATGCCTCAGCCTGCTCTTCAAACACAGCCTCATCTGTTGCCTCTATCACTTATTGATCCACATTTCTGACTTTCAAAAAGGGTAAGTTACTTTTCTTACTCATTCATTTACTCAGACTTGTTTTATTTTTGAAGGATTCTCTCTGGTTTTAGATTATTTTTTAGTGCTATTAAATGCGGGGCGGTCATATGACGTCCTTCCCAATGGGTTCCAAGTCAGGCGTGAGCGTAGTCACAGAGCTGGGCAGTCCGCCACAAAGAGAGGAAAATGCCCAGAAAAAATTCAGAGCTGCTGAAGGTAAGGTAGCACCCATGGAACGAAGCACACCCAATAAAGGCACGTTCAGATAAATGCACGGTGAAAATTAGGGAATTTTAAAAGGGAATAAATGTAATCTGAGCTTTGGTGGTGCTTTGAGAGAACTTTACATTTCTTTCTGGGTAAAATTAAGGGATTATTGTCTAATCCTGGGATTGGTAGTCCACCTGACAGAAGATGTGAATGCCATTTACCAAACGCTTCTCCTGCAAGGCTTAGGTGCTATTTCAAGTAAATACTCTTTTCTCCTCACCTGCTGCGTGAAAATCCTGATACACAACAACAACAAAAAGAGATGAAATACAAAGAAGCAATGAGCTACAGGCAAAACGCTAAGAAATATATACACAAAGTAAAATCAAAACTCTGAAACGAATTCATCTCATATTTCACTCCTTAACTCAGCATCGCTTTTAGTAAAGATAAATCAACCAAGACCAGAATAAAGATTTTTTTTTTTCCCCCCCCCCCCTAAAAGACATTTCTTCCCCTTTAACAGAAATTATAAGGGGAAAATCATAGCAGGCAGCAACGCGCTGGGGCTAGAAGGGAGCCGTGCTTCATTTATTGAATGGGTTGTTCCTCGTTGCGGTCCCTTCTCAGAAGTAACAGGGCCACACAGCAGAGAGGAAAAAAGAAAAAAAGCCACCTCAGATGCTTTAATGATATTTTGTTCAACATCTTGCAGCTCCTAGGCATCTCACAGGCACGGTCTTCTATAAATAAAAATGCGAGGGCATATTATTATTACACTGTGACTCATGAAATTTGTATCTGCAGGGAGCTAGGGGCTGTGGCTTCCTCCGGGCTCTCTGGTGCTGTCTGCTGGGTCAATTAAAATATCGAGATTTCTTTTCACACAAAGCCTTTCCTCTCCCTTTGCTTATTCAGAGTGTGTGTTTCGCTCACATCTCCCCTTCACAACCTCATCACCCATTTTGTAAATCGCAGCAAATTAATGTCGACGCGATGTTCCTGAAACAAGACTGCTTTTGCCTCTTGACAAGGAAACCCCTAAGCCAAATGTCAAAAATTCAAATGGAAATACAATATCACAAACAAATCTGTGGACGTCTCTTGATAAACTCCGGCAGACCTAGGCTGATGCAATGCTCTCTCCCTGACCCCCAGGACAGAAATAGCTTCTAATTCCTTGTCCTGCTGAAGAGTATGATACGTTGGGCAATAAGAAGCGAACAGGGGTTATGGCTCTCATAAAATATTCACACCACTGTCTCTTTATACAGCAGTTTCTCCCGAGTATGATTAATCACATGCTATTATTTAAAGTTCCTATAGCGTGGGAGTTTATGTTGCACTACCATTCGCAGATTAGATTATAGAAAATTAGTTTCAGATGAACTGTTTGGTTCAAGTAGGTTAATCCACTCTGACGATGCCTATCAGCCCATCGAACTCCTCCTTCAAACCGAGCGGCCACGGCCCTGGGGTCATCCAGAAAGCGATAAACAACCGGGGAGAGTTTCTCTCCACCTGGCAGTAATTGTTCTGCAAGCACTCTTCTCTTACTTTTATCTAAGACAGACATTCATCCTGCTATTTAGTATAATTAAAGCATAGGTACTAATCTAAAGCTCCTACCCAGGGAGCAGTTGTCTGATGGCAGCAGATTCACAGCATGTACAACAGCCTTAATTTCCACAACACATTCAGCTGACGAGGAGGAAAAAAAGGGTGAAGTAGGTAATGACATCTCCAGGAGCTCAGGATGCATCCACTGCCGAGACAGTGCGTGCAGGGCGTCAGCACGGGCAATGCCCAGAAGACATGGTGTCCTTTGGCGAGCATTTCTCTCCAGTTTGGATGGGAGAACTGCTGCACCTTCACAACACAGAGTGGCACCACATCACCCTTGTTCCAGCTACGGGGCTTGACCCCAGCACAAGAGCCACTGGTTATTTGAAGCCACCACTAATTAATCTCATACATCATTAGAAATATGACCAGAAATACACTTGGAAACATGGGACACCACTATGCGAACACTGCGATCCCGTCAGATTAGGATTCAATTAAACTTCCAAGACAAAGTTCAATAGTTTGCCAGCTCAACGTACCTCTTACGATGATGTTGGTGGACTTTTTTGCAGGGTTCCCAACATTGTTATTGGCGATGCAACTGTACGTGCCAGCATCTTCTGACGTGATGGCAGGTATCGTTAAAGTGCCGCCATTCAGGACCGTCTTCTCGGGCAGGATGCCGGCAGACCTCACCCACGTCAGGCTGGGCGCTGGCTCCCCTCCTGTCGTCACACAGACTAAGGTGATCGCTTCTCCAGGGTTCACCACTATCGGGTCATCCACAAGAAGCTTAATTGAAGGGGATGCTGCAAAACACAAGAGGAAGAGAAAGGTGTAGCGGGGCTACGTCTGTGGTGTTGCTCAGTCCTGACAACCACGCTCAAGCCAACCGAGATCAGCAAAAGCAGGTCATCTACAGTGCTCTTTGTGTGACTATGTGCCCTCTGGGAAGGGTGCCCCCCCCGACACCACGTTTCTCACCCTGCTCCGTCATCATCTTTCCCCTTGCTGTCAAACTGCAGCTGGGGATTTATGTATGGACAGCCATGCGGCTGTGCTGGGGAAGTGATGTATAACGTATGGGACAGGTGCCAGCACACTGGATTTTAAGCCCTGGAAGAAAGGAATTAGTAACAATCTTCTTCTTTGGTACGGAAAGCATGTTGTTCTCTTCAAGTCAGATCCTACCCATTGAAAACCAGCCCTCTTAATCCACCCGCCTCCCCGCTGAACTCCCTGGGACTCGGCTGCCAACTGAGATGAACGTGTAGAGTTTAAGTTGGCTCTGCCGGATCAGGAAGAGTCACCTCCCTTGGGCCAACATCTCCTTGCACAGTGAGAAACTGAAGAATCCAGCACAGATGTTTTTTTTTCCCTGTACGGGCCATGCAACCTGCAGCTCACAGCACCAGCAAGAGCGTGGCCACAGCTCCATCTCCTCACAGACACACGGAGAGGTGCAGACCCGTAGGATATTGTCCCTACAATACCCAATGACCAGCTGCAGGGGCTTTCTTTGGGCAGGACCACCGAACCAGCCAAAACACATTGCAGCACAGGCTAACGGAAAGATCATGCTGCTCTCAGAAAGGAGGAGTGAGCGATTAAATTTCATTCTCTCTTCTTGCCTCTTCTTTTCCATGAAATATTTGCATGTGATATAAGAGGAGCAAAAGAAATGCTCGGTACGAAGGGACAGGGCAGGGCAATTCATTTTAGATGCTGGAATTTAAAATCATAATCTGAGCTGTGACATTCCCTGTCATTTGCATTGAGGGATCCACCCTTGCTGGATTCAGATTTTGCTTGAAAGCATACCCTAAACCACATAAGCAATGAGCCAATAAATAAATACATATTGCTAGTACAGAAAAAGCAGCAATACTAAATAAACACAGGCATCAAGGTGAAGGATTGAAATTCTGGGCAAAGAATGCCAGAAAATAAAAAACAAGAGGAAATAAAAATGTTACATCCCAAAATCGTACCACTGTCTTCATTATTACAGAGATATATTCTTGTGTGTTCTGCTTTATATATGAATCTTATTTCAATATTAAATGAATACACACTAACCACTAAAGGCAAATACAAGAGTCAGCTATAAAACAGGAGTTTTCTTTATTTGGAGTTCACCCAAGAGGAATTACCTGTCTCTGCATTCAGAACCTGGAGCACACAAATGGGAAGCTCTTCATTTACACCTGTCCTAGCCCAGAGAGAAGAGGCGACCCCCAGCTGGGGAAACACTTCAAGAGAGCAGGAGAGCGGAGGTTTACAAGAAAAAAACCCTCTTCCAGCTCCTCCCGGCTTGGGACCCTGCAGATACTTCCCAGTATAAATTCCTGGGTTCATGTGACCAACTTGAAGGTGAAGAAACTGGACACATGGCTAAAAATACAGCCAGAAACAAGTTGGCACTGCCCACTAACCGCGTCACTGCCTCTTTGCTTGCGTCCTCTGACCTCATATTCTTTCATCAGTTGATGCATCCATCAGCTGATGGGCCCCTGGTTTGGGGACAGAGGTATGAAACTGGGCAGTATGTCATGTTCCATGCTTAAGTAGATCTTGCTTGGGTGAAGGCGGCAGAAGCAGGGATCCAGGTACCTGCCGTGCAACTAGAACTGAGCTCCAGACCTGTAGGGTCACCACCAAGCAGGGGGTAGCTCTCAGCTGGCTCCTCTTTCCCTCTCCTTCCCTCCTGAGATTAATGATTTTTCCTGAAAAACTCTAGCAAGGAGCTGCTCTCTGCTCTCACTTATCATCAAGTCACGAGACAGGGAACAAGAGAACCACAGATAATGCTTCAAAACTTAGAACAAAAGATGAAAGCTCCAACGATGTCAACCCAACCTGGTGGTGCTGTTTACCATAATGGCCTCATAATCCTCCAGATGAAAGGGGGGCCTTCGCCATCCTTCAGGTAGAGAGACAAAGATAGCAGCTGATGTGATAAAAATGCTGTGATACATCCCCTTTCATCACAGCACTCAAAACAGTAAGTACATGAAAATTATGGTTTGCGTACAGCAATTTCTCTTTGCTTACACCACACATTTCACTTAACTACAACCTGTCCCACCAGACAAACACAAACAGAAATTCAGCGATACGCTCAACTACTACCATTAAAAGCCTGATTTAAACCAATGAATATTAAGAAATTCAGAAGCAAAGTTAAGGTTTCCAGCAAATGACACTCAGCCTAGCATACAAAGGGTCAAAGACCTATTATGAATAGAACATGAATCCACAGCAACGAGCTATTATTTTGATATTTCTCTGCTTGAAACCCTGTAACATACTCTGCACCGTACAGCAATGCACCAATAACACAGAACCTCTTCCTTTCAACTTTATGGTACAGCCCATCTTTTAAACACCTCCAGGGATGGCGATTCCACCGCTTCCCTGGGCAGCCTGTTCCAATCCTTGACAACCCTTTCAGTGTAGAAATGTTTCCTAATACCCAACCTAAACTTCCCCTGGCGCAACTCGAGGATGTTTCCTCTTGTCCTATCCATGTGAAAGTAGGGACAGCGCGCTCTGGACTGGGCTGCTCAGGGTTGCTGCCGAACCTCTCTCTCTCCCCCGGATTTTCTGAGCAAACATCTCTTAGACAAAAAGTTTAGGACTAGCTCCTGTCTGAGCTAGGGGAACGGAGCTCACTATCACGTGAGATCCCCCCCTGTTCTGGTTTCAACGACAGCAAGAGCTAGTGCCAAAAGGTGACTCCTCTCATCTACCTGGAGCTATCTTCTTGCAAGAATCTTCCCCTGTGGTATCTGTCTCTCTGCTGACAGCAGACAGAGCCCAAAGATTAGTTCAATCTGGACGGGTAAAACGTAGATGGCAGAAGATGGGTGACATCGATCCTACCTGTAGGATGAGGATTTACAAATGCATCGGGAGCCTACAGACGGGAAAGGGCAGAAAGTGCTGTTTTTAACAGTATACGTGTGCCAACCTCGCATTGATCCCAGCATTCCGCAAATCCTCTTAGTTCCTTGCAATTTCAGAAAACTGAAATTTTGGCCTAATCCTCTCTCTTAAATGGATTTCTTCTCTCGTTTATTTATTTGTAAACTTTTGGGGCAAAACACCACATACAGCATAAATCTCAACTGTGTAATTCATCGCCACGCATTTTTTGGGGGGGTCCAGCATGATTAAAAAATGGAGTAGGCATTTATAAAGATTAAAAGATGATCCAGGGCAATTATAATAGTTGATAATTATACCAAAATATTGTTGAAGGATTATTAAAACTCATGCTTTGGGGCATAAGATGGTATCTTTTTCTGGACTGGGAGGGCAGACTATCACGTACGTGTCTACTGCAGAGGCTTTGTGCACTCTTCTGAAATTCCTCCTGCTGGCTCTTGGTAAGGACGGACATGAGACCTCATCCAAAAGGTCAACACGTGTTTATACATCCTTTCCCTTTGTACAGCACCTAGCATGACTGAACCCCAAGCAGGAGACCCACGATGTAGCCCCAGCAGCTCAAGCTGTGATAGTTGTTTAGAGAGCAGGAAATGATGGAATTGAGTCAGAAGGAAGAGGAGATAAGGAGTTCTCCAAAAGATCCGACTCTTATTAAAATGACACTAGTGTAAAAGCCACTACGCGCAATTGTGTATTCCTGGTACAAGTCTGAAACGCGCTGGTTTTGCCTTTATTCTGTATAATCGCTTTGGGGAGTCAGGCTTCAGCCTCCAAGATACAAGTGGTTTCCCCCAATGGCATCCAAACCAACTGTGGGAGCAGAAGTACAAGTGTGAGCCAAGCTCCCTTCCACTTCCACAGCCCAGCCTGCTTTCCCGAAACAAGGCTGGAGCCAGCACCGACGTTCTGCCTGTTCGGTTTTTGAAAGGCAACCTGAAGCCCCTCACATCCTCACAAACAAGCTTGCACGTGGTCCCAACCGAGATCATTCGAAAAGACGCATATTGCAGTGACAGTAAGCAAGCAATTTATGCCTCCAATCTTGATTTTATTATTTAACGTTTACGAAATCTAATTTCACCAAGTGAGGTGCTTTGCTGGTGGCCGTGTTTACGCGGGGCTCTTCTTACATGAAAGGTGCTTTAAAAGCAAAGTGCTTCAAAGCCCCCGGAACTCAGCGGGTAGATGTGCAATCAAATGAAAAGATGCACAACTGCACCAGCCCAGAATTTTCCTCTTCTAAACAGCTGCTGCATCAGTTTTTGCTTAAAACTTGCAGAGATCCCACAAAATTCCATGGAAAGGTTTAATTCAGAGATATATTCTACTATTATTTTTAATTGCTATATTCTTCTGGATTTGGTTTAATCTTGCATTACGTCATTTATTTATTTCTGCTGCCTTCCTTCTTATTCATCTCCTCTCTAAACTAAATAGTCTGCATTTTTTCAACTAAATAGTCTGAAAGTTTTAAATTTTTAGGCCGAGAGTTCTATCTGCTCACACCATAAAACCCTGGGTCACGGTTCAGGTCATGGAGACACACTGACACACACACACACACATGCAGATACAGGACTGATATCCTCAATTTCACACAGAGTTGAAGAACGACAGATTTTATAATTTTAAGTTATGTTCAGTCCCGGAAAGTTAAGCATCAGAGTCAACAAAACCGACGCAGACGCAGGAGGTACTCATTACGAAATCTTATAAATTCATACAGAATCCCTAATGCAACAAAATTATCCCTGCCAAAAGGAGTCAATACTAAATGGAGCGCATTATCACCCCCAAAGCCAATTCCGAAGCTTCAACCCGGCTGAGGTCTCTCGTAGATGACTATCAGCCACCAGGATTAACGAGATGAACGCTGGGCCATCCAGGTCTGGCAAGCAAAGCATCTCCCAGCCAGAACCTTCACCCCGGCACCGGCAGAGACTCCTCCAGGCAACCTGCCCAGCGGAAACTTTCTTTCAACTCTCTGATAGGAACAATAAAATCCATTATCAAACAATAGCAAGCCTTGGTAAATATTTCCACGGGTGAGTGCATGGAACAAGCTTTCCAAACATCGTATTTGGACATCGTAATGAGAACGGCTCAGTGTTCAAAAGAGCTCTGCATCTTTACTGCCCTTTAGAAGTAGGGGTTTCTGAGCGCCAGCCCCACATTTCGAAGCCATGGTTGGTTTGCCAGGGGACAAAGACAGCCGCAGTGCCCCTGCGGGCTCGCCCCCGCCAAGAACAAGGCACTACTCATGACGAGGGAAACTGTTCAGGTCCCCATTCATATTGCAGCTGCAGCCTTTTTAAAGGGACTTCAATTCAGGGGCTTTCGTGTGCGAGTATTGCCTCTGCATCCAGTGTATTTCACAGGACAGCAGAGCCTGGCTGCGAACTCAGCAGCGCATACGACAAAAGTGCTACTGGAAGTACACCGGGTCACAACACACGGCCCTGCTCGTCAAGTCACGACGGAGAATTTAAATCAGAACTGCACCAAGCTTTTTTTACCTAATATTAACATGTGCACGCAAGACAAGTGAGGCACTGATGACATACAGATGGAGATTAATTATAAAATGTGTCTATAATATATCCCCATCCGCACAGAGTAATAAAACAACACACTGGGTTTGATTAATGACTGGGGCAAAAGTCTCTCAGCCCCAGCACAAAGCTAGCGGTCATTAAGTCATCATTAACACGCCTAAGACACACATTTAACAATACCAGTTTACCAAGTACATTTGGCGTAACAACATAGCTCTACAACAAGATGCTTCCAGTTCAAACGGAGCTGCCACGGGATCATCGGCAGGGAGACTGGAAACATCTTCTGATCAATGATGCGAGACAGATGTTCACTGAACTTGAAGGAAGCAGAGTCTCTCCTGCTGCCCGGGATGGGTGTCCGAGACAGACACTACACTGGGAGGAGAAAGGTGCCTGTCACTGATGTAGCGCACAGGAAAAATCTGACACCAACGTGTTATAATTACAGTGAGACAAATGTATGTGTTTAGACTGGGTATATGGAACTGAGAAAATGTCACAATTGGCTTTAGGGATTACTGGAAATGCAAAAGAAAACTAATACTTTAATAGCAGTATCAAAGCAGAGGCAGAAAGTCATGTCCTCGACAACTCACTCAGCTATGATGAATTCAAATGTAAGTACATTATTTCATCCAGTTTTGTGAATTATTTCATATGCAGAAGTGAAGTAACAGAACACAATTGAATTACGCTTTCATATCTATGTGTGCGTGTACGCATCCGTTTAATTTACAGCCCTGATTTATTGCAGGAATACAATGCGTATACTCCTAACTATACACATTATGAATAGTTCCTTTCAAGTCAGAGCAGAGAGAACTTTTGAGGTCCCTGTTGGGCTGGGAGCACCATTTCTGTACTTATTTACTCAGTAAAGTTCAAAAAAGAATAGATTATAATTCCCAGCTGAGAGCCAGATTTTGAATTACAGGGTAAAAATAAACTTTTTTTTGACCACACCGACACAGCATCCTGCGATATAGGAGGTCCTTTCTTTTCATCAATAGGCCTTACAAATAACAAACCGACACCCGCACCCTCAAAAAAAAACCAACCCCAAAGTGAACACCAAAGAGAATCACTTTTATACACCCATCCTCTCTGCTTCACCCTCCCTGCCGAGAGCACCGTAACCTCCTGACTGCCCCCCACGATTGCCAGAGCCACCCGTTAGTCCGCGTGCCTTAACCTGGGACTGGGGTGCATGTCCCCCCCGCCACGTACCAGCGGTCACTGCTCAGTTTGAATATGCTACCTGGGCAGAGATTAAAAAAAGCAAACCCTCATATTTTTCATCTTCCCTTAAGCCTGCCATCAAAATAAAGAGGCTTAAAAGTTGAGTGAAGTGCAAGATCATTTTGTCCGCGCGTACGATCAAGAATGGAAAATTATGAGGTTGCAGGAGAAGCAGAGAGAGGAGTTACAGGAAAGAAATAAGCAAAGAATGAGATTATATTTAACAAGGTCTATTTTCAGCTGGACTCCACCGCTATATGTCCACATACACGTGAACAAGCCCGGAGCGCCAGCCCAGGTAACCGTAGCCCACTCCCTGCTCTCTCCCTCTAGTCTCAATAGCCTCTTTTTTTTTTTTTTTTTTTCCCCCCTCTTCCAACTTTTTCTGAAATCCTCTGTCTTTTAACCAATGGGGATGCAGCTTTGATGACTCATCTCTTTATTCCCGATGTGCCTAGCTGCT
Organism: Fratercula arctica; assembly: GCA_947846985.1. Lineage (NCBI taxonomy): Eukaryota > Metazoa > Chordata > Aves > Charadriiformes > Alcidae > Fratercula > Fratercula arctica. Next base: position 69,923,815 of record CANTUZ010000005.1, read on the forward strand.
TTTCATCCCGCAGCAGCCGCGCTTTGATGACTCGCACTTTGCCGGTGCTGCCGTGGAGGCACAGATGCGGCATTGATAGCTCCAACAGGGAGGAAGGGAGGCGGATACGTTTGCTATTCAGAGCACTTCCTCGGTGGTTACGCTCTGGAGACAACTACAATAGCTCCCAGCTCCCACGCTGTATGAACTATTCATCCTGTGGACATTTTATCAAGAGGGTATGAAGGGAAGGCAGGATCCTCCCTTTAGCAGCAGAGCAGTGTTAAATCAGCTTAACCCAATCATGAAACCGTCCCCTGCATCACTATATTTAGACGCACGGTTGTCCATGTAGGCTTAAATTCATCTCGGCTAATTTCAACCACCCGAAAGTCAGGCAAGCAATCTGAGGTCATGTATCTCGATGAGATACAAGCACGCCTAGAGCACAATTCCTGCTCTCCAAAGATAGACGGGATGAACTGCTCATCGGAGCCATCTCTCTCCACCGAGAACAGTGCTCCCTGAACAACCAGGGTGCTGCAGACACCCCGGCTTTCTGACTGCTGGTTAGGCGAGACAAATCCTGTCTTGCAACAGCAACAATCGCCCACGCAATTAGCGGATTAGGAATGACTGGCTAAGGAGGAGCTGCAGAGAAAGGACCCTCGGCGTTATGCGGATGGCAATCTGGACACAGCGCACACATTAGCAACCCCTGCCTGGTAAAAGGGAGTTACCACACAGGGATGCATGAACAAGAACTTTGTTGGGGAACGTATGGAACAAGCCCTGCGTTGAACCCCACGCTCATGAGCCTGGGGGCTGTGGAGTACTCTACACACCCTGAGGCATTGAACCTCACCAAGGAGGTGGGCAGAAGAGACCAACAGGAACAGCGTGAGGTAGAGATGACGTGACCCACAGGCAAAAATTAAGAAGCTAGGTTTGTTATCCAACAGAAGAGATGGGACAAGATAACCATCTTCAAATATATGAAACGTTGCTGCAAAGAGGAAGAGGGTAATCTCTTCTTCATGCCAGGGTGGACAGGACCAGGCGGTGGGCCAGGCTGCCTGCCAGCGATGCGGCACCTCTGCTGCCGGCAGCCAGGTTAAACGGACATCGGTAGGACAAGGTTTAGATCTAGTGCATTCTGCCATGAGGAACAGGACTGGGCGACCTCTTGGGGTCCTTCCCAGCTTTATTTTCTATCATTCCTCTTTGCTAAAGCATTAAAACCACCCACCTTCAGTATTCAGCTCTGAGTATACAGCTGGCTGTGTTTTTTATCTGAGGATTTCAAGCCTCTTTAGTGCGGGATCACATCTCGCTGTCGCCTCCCTTAGAACGCCAGGAGATGCCAAGGGAAATATTTTTTTCAAAATGTGATAATTCTCTTAACACTGTACTGTCTGAATGAAGGGAAACAAAGCAAAATTATCATGACAAACTACTGCTTAATGGAGGGATTAAAAGTGAAATAAGGCTTTTTCAACTTGTTTCCCACCACACGTCCCAGACAGAACACCAGCTTCAGCTGTGATTTGAAGGAACTACGTCACGCAGCTGAAATATCACGTATCAAAATACTCATCTTTCTTGGTAAAAGTTACTGTTGTGGATTATTTCTATGTTGGAGGCTGCTAAAAATCAATGTTATGTATTAATGATCACCTGCACTAAGCAGCCTCAACTGGCTGCTAATACACAAAATAAAATACATTTACAAATTAATCTGTGCCACCAAAAATGCTCTGTAGGTCAAGATAAAAGTTTTAGTTGCTTTTACTCAATCATATTACAAGAGATATTATAAGAAGGCCAGACTTTCAATGGTTTTATGGGTAAATATTATGCCTTTTCTGTGACACTTTGAAACAATAACACTCTTAAAAGGATCCATTCATGTTATTACTAGATCTGGGCATTCAGATGTGCGAGTCAGAGTTAGCTGTGTCTAAAGTTCCCTTTCCCAGCTCTAAAGAATAAATAGTGAGTCACATGCAAACCAGTGACGGGTTTTTATATCATCTGTCAAAAATTAACATTTGACACAGAGCAGAATTATGCTTGCAGTAACATAACCCCTGTATTTCCAAAGGAGACTGCACTTGCTCCTGCTAAGCATCTTCAAAAAGAAGCACCTCCTGAGCACTATATGGTCTAGGCTACGGCAGGGCGACAGGTCTTCAGGACTTTCATCAGTCCTTACACAGACAAGGATATGCTGGGGAGAGGAGATAATACTCAATTCAGCCAACAACTTCCACAGCACTGTTTTGCCTTTTAATGTGCTTGCTTTAATCAGAGAAATGTAGAATGATGTCCATCAGAAGGGATCTCTGGAGGCCTCTGGTCAGAGCCCCGCTTGAAGCAATGTCAATCAGATCAGGTTGCTCAGGCCTCCTCCGGTCAAAGTTTGAGCATCTTCCCCAAGATGAGCAAACCCAGCTCCTTCAGCCTCTCCCGCGTGTCACCTGCTCTAGCTCCAGACCATCTTTGTGGCTTCCACCGGTCTTGCTCCAGTCCATCCATGTCTTGCTTACTCTAGGGAGCCCCAAACTGGACGGAGCAGTCCGATGCAGTCTCACAAGCGCTGAACAGAGGGGAAGGATCACTGCTCTGGACCTGCTGGCTGCAGTCCTGATAGTACAGCCCAGCTTGCTGTTGGCCTTTTTGGGACAAGCACATTGCTGGCTAATTTTCAACTTGTCTGCAGGGCAACACAGCTCCCCTTCTGCAAAGCTGCTTTCTAGCCAGTTGGCCCCAACATGTACTGGTACATGGGGTGGTTGTTCTTCTCCAGGGGCAGGATGTGGCCAATTCCATGAGGCTCCTGTCTGCCCTCTTCTCCAGCCTGTCAAGACCCCTGTATTGACGACTACTCCATATTGGGTATCTGAGAACTTGCCAAAAGTCCACTGTGTCCCATCCTTTTGGTCATTAATAATTATGTTGTACAGTATTGTTCCCATGTTTGAGCCCTGAGGGATGACGTGAGCAAATGACCACCAGCTGGACATCATGCCACCCTTCACGACCAAAGGTCCAGCCAGTTTTTCACTAATCATTCACATCTCACAAATCTGGCTACAAGGAAACTATGGGAGGTCCTATCGAAGGTCTTCCTAAAGAAAAGGCAAGAGGATGAGAAGGTATAATAAAGGAATCAAAGTGACAATTCCTAAACACTTGTCAGTGGGAACATGAGATGAGAAAGGTGTCGGGGAGCTGCTCCTATGAGAAGACACAACCTGTAGCTCTGTGCTCCCCCCACCACAGAAGCCTTTGATGCCAGCTCTGTCCTTTGTGCTTCTTGCAGTTTCAAACTGCAAGGACTGTTTGGAGAAAAAAATAATCACTGATTTCAGGAATACAAATACACTAAGAGCTCTAAGAGGGTGAAAAACACGAATGGGGAAAAGACACGTGAGCACCATGCAAGAACTGAACCCTCTGAAGCCTTGGGAAAGAGATGGGACAGTAGCAAACCCAAAGAAAAGCCTAATGGGTAGAGTAGGAGCCAGAAACCGTATGAATCTGATCTCTTCTTAGGTACAGCACGGACGTAGTAAGGCAACAAAACTGGGTAACACAGACAGAAAGTATGGAGATCATGACTCAGTATGACACCCACCCTCGCAGCTGCTCCTCTTCCAACAGCATGGATTCAAGCACATACACTGAGAAAATTGTCAGGGTTCCTCCTCCTTGTCAGAATAACCCCTTGATTTTGTTGCAAAGCAGCTGCATTCAGTTTTTCAACTCCTGCTTGCATTAACTTACCCAAATTAACTTCTACATGCTGATTTTAAAGGGACTCAGTCTACTAAAAACAAACGAGAGTTGCAAAATTAATCCCTTTGCTGTTCATCCTCACATCTTGACTTCTATTTCTGTTCCTGCCACTCACCAGCAATCTGCTAGCAGGTGAATCACTTCACAGTGTTTCTGCTTGCCTTCAAATTTCTCATCTATTTAGATAATAACTTTGCAGAGTAATAGCTGTCTTTAGATACAAAGCGGGTCTGGGCTCAACAAGTGCCTCTACCTGCTGCTGTACAACATTACTGCTAATTGTCAGCTTGGGCTTCAGCATATGCGTGATCTCAGCTTCTCATCACAACATCCGCTTTGGGTTTTTGGCATTTTAGACTAACCTGCACTGAAAGAAAGAAATCTGTGCCTCTGAAAAATGATGCCAATGCACTCTAACTCCCACAGTACCTACAGAGACGTGACGGTGCAGCTCAGGCTTCAGACTCACACCGAACAGATGTAATTAACACACTGCTGTTGAATGACGGGGGCGTGAGTGTACCTAATTATACCTGCGTGTAACACCTTAAGCCTGCATCATGTCCAAAGTGTACTGATGAATACACGTTCATCTGATGGCATCAGCTTAATTACCTCTCTAATTATTCAAGGAGAAGTACGCAGAAAGTTTCCTTCGAAATGGTTCTAGCACAGTAATGGATCGTTACTCTGGTGATGCCACGACACGCAATCAAATAATCAGCAAGACGAGTGAGCACCGAAAACAAAAAGGTCACAGGGACAAGCTGGCAGGAGGCACCTGAACTACTCACCTGAAGACACGGCTGGTGTTCCTCAAATTAGCCTCTCAGCTCAGGTGTGTGCACAGGAATATAGACGTATGAGAGACCCTGCGGCATAAATAGTAGCAGAAAAGCACCTGGACGTGCAAGGCTTTCCAAGAAACAAGTGTCTACATTCGCGCCCGGGTCACCTATAGCTCTTGGTGGGGGAAGGTGGGGAGGCTTGAGAGTGTTTCAGAGAAAGAAAGAAGAAAAAAATAGTCTTCATGTGCCCCTGGCACCATAGTCTCTAACAATGCGGGACAACTGTCAAGCAGAAGGTTCAACAGGTGACTTGACTGTTGACTGTGAGAACCTCGGTGGCCCTGGATGCAGAAAGCAAGCAGGATACGCTAAGAGCAGTAAGGATTTCCAGGCACACAGTAATAGCTACGTGGTTTTTTTCACATCTGCTGAGCACGCTTCCTCAAGCACAATCTGCCAACCATCACCACATGTGACAAAGGCTCGTTACGGCCTGCAGAAGTCCCGCTGTGCATCAGCGTGGGGTGGCAATCAATCAGGGCCAGCCGGGAGCCAAGGTGCTTCCCAGACCTCCTGTGCGCTCCGTCTCCATCGATCCTGGTGAATGGCAAACCACCTCAGGCAGTTGGTCCACCAACCCTCACAAAGCCCAGTTGGCTGCTGGGACAGCTGATGTCCCCTGAGCAACCCACGCTGGAGTGCACAGCCATGGCAGGGAAAAACCTTCCCAAGTGTGCCCACAAGTCAATCAACCAAAGGCAGCCTGAAAAATCACGCAACAGTCCCCACATCCTGCCATAAAATCCTGATACCGGTGCGCCAAAGCACTACTGGAAGGGGATGGACACCCACAGCTGCTGTAAGCCGCAGCTATTCCCCTTAGTCGCCTCCCATCACTAACGGCCAACTTCAACAAGAACTTCTCACAGCAGTTACGCTTACAGAGCTGATAAACGCAGAAGAGCCAAATTGCCAGCAATTTTACATTATGAACACGTAATTTGCAGCTGAACTTTAAATTCACTTGTAACAACATTAATTACAGGGAATATTGTGCGTGTTTGACACCTCACAGACACTTCTGTTTGTCTCTACTTTGTTTCCATTTGATAGGCATCTCCACCACATGCCTCCAGCTTTAAACGAGTAACAGATGGAAAGGTTAGGACAGTTCTATACCAAAACAGAGCATCAGGTTCAGGTTCTCATTTTCATTACTTTGGATTTATCCTGGATTACTCTGGATTTACAATTTATACAACTTCTAAGAAGTTATTACATCAGGTGAAGTTCTACCAAAGAACTTCTGTATCAGATGAAGTCATACCAAATGAGAAAAGTTTGGTTCTCAGAGTCATCAACACATCAGTCATTGTCTTTAATGAGTTGTTGCAGTAATTACTATAGATACTTAATCTTGCCCTTGATGAAGGTTGTCATCAAGTTCTTCATGACAAAGTGTGAATCTTCATCATTTTTCAGGTTTGTTTGCTTTGGAAATTACTCCAGAAGAACAATTCCTGTTAATGTATCAAGAACACCCTTCTCCCAAAATAAACACAACAAATGTAAGGGGGAAATAATTAATTCTTGTTGCAAAATTCGATCATGATCACCTGTCCTCAGTTCAGAATAGTTATGCTATTTGAGGTTCCCCTGTGACTGTAACATAAACACACTTCTGTTGAGATGAGGTCCAACACGGCCAGGGACTCTTCTGGCTCCCGCAGCAAAACTATTGCTCTGACAGAGGGGAGCTGTAACACCTCTCATCCTTTGTCCTCACGGCCGAAGGCGGAGGAGTTACTACTGGTGCCAAGAGGAAAACTGTTCCCACCTACACCCCTCCGCGGCAGACAGGATCTCACGCCTCTTCTGGTATGACATCAGAGCAACCCATGAAGGACAACCCGCACATTAGGATTATTTTTTTTTTTTTACCTTGCAAAATTAATGAGACAGTAAATTAAGGGATTCCAAGTCATTTTACCAGACGCCTTAGGAGCTGGCTGTAATTCGCCTGCTGCCAGTGGCAGCTGTAAAGCTGAGCAGTGAATCTGCTTTGCAGTGGGCTGTGTACGGTAATGGCACATACCGCCGTTCTGAAGCCCCTGATGTCAAATCAGAAATTCAGAAAAAGCTGAAGGCAACTCCTTGGAATAAAGCCGTGAGAACAGAAATAATGTGAAACGTGCAAGTGCAAATAAAATTCATAGTTCATCTTAGATGCGCTCAGCATGGTAATGCCTCAGCTGTGTTGTTCGTTTGCTACCTGTTTGCAGTGCCCCGAGGCATACGCTATTAAGGCATAACCCAGCGTAATCTAACCTGAAGTCTTCAAATGTTACGTTTGCTGCAAAAACTGTTCTCCAGAAAACACTTCTCTAAAATTTCTAATTATTTAGAAATCTAAGCTGAAGACTTTGCCATTGGGTTTATAAACAATTTCAGACACATCCGCTGCTGATCCCGGACGCAGACCCTTTAAGAGAGTTAAAATCTATGATTTCCAGCCTCCTGGAAACCAGCATTCCCAATTGCACCTCTTGTGAGCAACCACTGGCGTGAAGCTCTCAAGATCCATAACAGTGGCACAACCACAAAGAGAGGGAGATCTACAACCGACTGTTTGCTCAGCCAGGGACAAGTCCAAAGACAAGAGCAAAGGCACAAGAAATGCCACAACACGCAGACAGCTTGGTCAGAGACAGATAAAGCATTTCAAACTCAACGGCTTGGATATTTTCATTCGAACCAATTAAAACTGAAACAAAACACCTGTTTAAATCAATGTAAGAAATCAATGTTTACGTCGATGCAAGGATCTCTCAAACCAATCATATAAAATCAATCGTTCAAATCAATGTAGGAATATAAAAAGGTTGTTCTTTTCCTAAAATATTTTGACGACCAAAAATAATTAGCTTTCAACAAGGCACTGAGAGAAGTATTTGAGTATTTGTTTTCACTCTATGCCCAGCCTTGACTGAGATGCCCCTTCCTCTTCTTACCTTGCTGCAGTGTCTTCTTTGAAGTCTACCCATAACAATGATCCTCCCTGACGCTGGGGAGAAATGCAAATCCTGACATCAAATCCAGGGAGAGGTAAATAGAGAGCAATAAGTGAAAACTCTTCTTCAGATTTAACTTTGAGGGTGTTGGTTGAACACCCAAGAAGCTCAACAAGAGCCAGCAACGTGCGCTGGCAGCCCAGAACCCCCCCCCGGCATCCCGGGCTGCATCCCCAGCAGCGTGGGCAGCAGGGCGAGGGGGGGATTCTGCCCCTCTGCTCCGCTCTGTGAGACCCCCCTGCAGCGCTGCCTCCAGCTCTGGGGCACCAACAGCAGAAGGACACGGAGCTGTTGGAGCGGGGCCAGAGGAGGCCCCGGAGATGCTGGGAGGGCTGGAGCCCCTCTGCTGTGGGGACAGGCTGAGAGAGCTGGGGGGGTTCAGCCTGGAGAAGAGAAGGCTCCGGGGAGACCTTCCAGCCCCTGCCAGTCCCTAAAGGGGCTCCAGGAAAGCTGGGGAGGGGCTTTTTACACATGTATGTAGTGATAGGACAAGGGGTAATGGTTTTACGCTGAAAGAGGGGAGATTTAGATGAGATATCAGGAAGAAATTCTTGGCTGTGAGGGGGGTGAGCCCCTGGCCCAGGTTGCCCAGAGAAGCTGTGGCTGCCCCATCCCTGGAGGGGTTCAAGGCCAGGCTGGACGGGGCTTGGAGCAACCTGGGCTGGTGGGAGGTGTCCCTGCCCAGGGCAGGGGGGGAAACTGGGTGGGCTTTAAGGTCCCTTCCACCTCTAACCATTCTATGATTCTAAAAAAGAAAACACCTGAAAACGTGAAAACGGCGTGTATAGGTTGCTCCTGAAGAGTTCCTACCGTTGTGTGGCTGCATGTGGTCACATAGTTTTTAATGAAGAGAACAACACTGAAACACAAAAGATCACGAGGACGTCAAATGCCCGGGGAGAGTTGCTGCTGGAGGCCCACCTGTTTTATTAGAGAGTCGGAAGGACACCATCTTGTCAGGGATGCTGCAGACATTCCTCACCGAGGCGATGCAGCTGTAATTCGCGTAGTCCTGAGGTCGGAGGTTCTTCAGCTTCAGGATCTTCGTTTCTCCCTGCGTGTGCACGAGAGAGCGTTAGGAAAAGACAGAGGCAGAGGAACAAGCAGGGATGTAGGATACACCGAGACCAGCTTTCAGGAGGGGAGAGGAAGATGTAGAGGTGGCTAATTAGAAGCAGATGTTGAAGTGGTCCACAAAATATATTTTATTTAATTTTCTGAAAGAATAGCAGCTAGCGTAACCTAAAACCGTAGCCCCACTTATATATTAAAGGCAAAAGAAAAAAGAGCAGTGAGGGGGAAATTGGTTCGACAGAATATGTCAAGTTGCAGCATTATTCGGAATAATATAACTTAAAGTACAATCTACATGATGAAAAAAAGGACAACGTACAGAAATCCTGCTGTTTTCCTTTGAAAATGAGCCGCTGATGGGTTTTATTTTTAGCCAGCAGTGTAAATGCTGGAGCAGGGACCTGAACAGGATATGTAATGAAGGAGTTCCTTCAGACACAATCAAGAGAAAACTGGCAAATACCAGATTTCCACTGCAGTACTATGTGAAATGGGCACCGCAGAACCAGAAACTCAGGAGAAAAAGCAAGTTGCTGAAATTTGTACGTCAAATCTTACAGCATTGGTAGCAACAAGAGTAACGAAAAGCTGAGAGGAGCGTTAGATGCAAAATCCTGAGCACGCAGAGATGCTGTGGGACGGAGCAGGGAGGAATAAAGCACGGGGAGCACAGCAAAGCTCAACAGGGTGGAGGGCTGCGGAAACATCAGACAAATCTATATATACCAAAACCTCCCTGTTATTCCCTCTAGCATTAAAATAACAAACTTCCTCGGGCTTTCAAGTCTCCTCCTCCAGTTGCCCGTGTTCAAGCCTTTGCCTGTGCTCGTACCAATTAGCTAACAACAAATTACGCTTAGACAAGGCTAAGGCAGGACCCCAGCCCAGGGAGGCAGGCACTCGGAACGGGCTTACAAAGCATCAAAAGAGCAAACTTTGGAAAACATTCATCATCATGCGTCCCGTTAACGCTGCTACAACTTTTAATATTACCGCAGCTTGAGCAACGTCTTGAATTTCTTTTAACAACACCACGTCCACCAACTGCCCAGGCCTATATAAGGCCGTACAAAATACGGTAGTTTGTGAAAATGCATGTACAGAACTAGCAAAGATTGATAAAAGAGAAGATACAGCTAGCCAGACAAGAAAAGAGACGGTCATGAAATCAAGCTTGGTAGCATTGGAACTGAAGTGCTTTGTGTGTGCAATCAGTCCCGCAAAAATTACGTGATTTAAGCACATAATTAAGAACATGCCGCTTTAGAGTTTGCAAGACCAAGGCTTTGAAACGCTGCTCCTAAAGACAGAGATCCTACTTCGCGAAGGGGTTTATCTGGGCTAGAGAAGGGCCTGATGCAGGTTGGGAGGGACACAGCTACCAAAGGCGTCGAGTCCTGGCAACACAGAGCAGCGACATCCCATCGGTTCAGCCTCTGGACTCCAAGTTGAACTCGTGGGCTGAACGCACAACGGTATCTGGAACATGTCCCCAGATCGCAGAGATTTATAAAAACGTATATATTTTCTTCATTGGTTGGGATAATTAGCCTAATTATGTCTAATTGCATAATTATTGTAAATACAGCAAATTTAATCTTGTACTCAGGCTGTGCAGTTACAATGTGCAACGAGGATGGTGCAAACTCTTAGGAAATAATTCTGCGTCAAGATTTTAGTTTTGAAAAGTTTAGTATTTCAAATACTCCCGTAGATGAGAATGTGTACATTTGTCCATCTTTTCTCCCCAGGGCAGCTAAAATGAGCAGCTGACATTTCCTGACGCATCAAAAAAAAAAAAAAAAAATCTGTTCAAAGTTCAAGAATTCATTTGTATATTCCCAGTTTTCCAGGTGCTTTCTATGATTTAATAAAACAAGAAAACCACCGGAAAGAAAAACTAGCCCTTTTTTTTTTGCGTACAATACCTTAGAAAATTTAATGTGTTACTGCTCGTTTTCCTTTACATTTCATTTGATTTTCAGATGGATAATCCACCTTCAAAGCAATCACCAAAAAACGCCGCCTCAAATTCGTATCTCTTGATGCTCTGAAGTTAAATCCCCTCTATCCCTCTTCACGTCAGCTCTTCCTGTTTGGTACCGTACCATAACCTGAGCCAATTCCGCGGAGATGTGCAGTAGATGTTTATGACTCTTGAACCTTTAATTACATCTTTTCCTCTTATAAACATATATCAGATCTTGCAGGCACACCAACAAGATGCACTAATTCAACCCCACCTCCAATAAACGTAAAAAGGTTATGGATAAGCTTTCAACTATCAACTTGACAATTTGATTTATTCATTAATTCAGCCCAGACAGAGGTTGTAGGAAGAATGCTCCTAGTAACCTAGAAATAGTTATTTAAAAAAATAAAAAAAAAATTGACTCAAATTTCACGTGACACGTTTTATTAGGTATGTTCTTATTAGATGACAGGGAAGGTAATCATCAGCATTTCCATAGTGAAATATAAACCAAAAAGTCCCATGTCAGGGGAGCCTCTCACTTTTTAATTAAAACATTAAAAAACTCCAGTTTACACACTTATGTCCAAGGAAACAAGGCACGGATTTGCTAAACTGGGTCCGTACATGTTAAATTAAAAATAATCTCATCACATTTAGGAAACCAATAACTTGACTATGTAATCTAATTCTCATCTCCGCGAGGTTCCGGGCTACACGTTTCTCAGTAAAATACCAAGCCGCTGTAGCAATATAAAGCTGTCAAGTACAATAAAAAGAAAAAATGAAGGTGCTCTCAAATCATTAGCTGAAAATTATTTATGAAAGTTGCAGGTTGCTTTCTGCTATGAAGACCAAATTACCAGACAGTTTTCACCTCTGTCTTTACTCGTTATTGCTTGAGACTTGCCAAAACAATTTTTTTCTCCTTTTTTTTTTCTTTTTGCAAACACCCCCCCCCCCACTTTTGTCCATAGACAACAGGATAGGCCACCTTTGTATTCTGAGAATGTCCAAACGTGCTAATAATAAATTAATCTGATCTAACCTGACAGACTCTTTTGATGGCCCAGTTTGCCCCCGTGGCTGTGAGCGAGAGCAGGAAGACTTAAAAAATGCCTTCTTTCCATTTTTGCCACCTCATCTTTAAAGTCTGTAATTCTGGAACAAAACCTTACATTCAAAGAAGTGAAAGGCAGAATAAAATAAAATAAAAAAAAAAAAAAAAAAAAAGAAAAAAGAAAAAAATCCACATGGACTTGCCATAGAGTTTATCCTTCATGAAAAGCTTTTTAGGCTGTAACTTCTGTGCAGAATCACTTTGCATTGTATGGGAAAAGATTAGGAAATAGCAGTCAAATCAGAGGTTTGGGCTTGCAGTGCCAAAGCGAAATGACTTCAAAGGGGCTCCCGCAGACAGCGCTCGCTGCGCATCTTCCCATAACTTCCTATCGCGGAATTTGACAAAAAAATTTAAAAGACATATTTTATATTAGGAAGTCTTATAATACCATATGGGCGCATTGGTGCTAGTTATGCGGAGGGCATGCCCAGTTACCCACACCACAAACCCAACAGGGATACGCAGGCAGACGCGGGTACAAGAAATCTGGTGCAAGTAGCCTAAGGGAGGGAAAAAATCCTCTCCCCTCATTCCTACCTGGGTAAAGAAGGGCTCGTAGATCTCCACTCCTTTATCAGAGCCTTGCAGCAGTACCTCCTGGCCGCGCCGCCAGCTGTACCGAACAGGCGGGTTGGAGTTGGCCACGCACCTGAGAAACACCGTTCTCTCATAGTAAAACTGCTCTTTTGCTTCCCCGATGCTCTGGTGGACTGTCACTATTGGATCGTCCAAATCTGGAAAGAGAGGAAAAAAACCACCGAGATAAAGTCAGGCTTCAGCTGGCCCCACGATGGGTCCACAATGGGAAGCGTGTGCGTCGCCTTGTTGTACACAAGTCAACAGCAAAATACAGACAATACAGCTCCAAAAGGCACAAATGCACATTTTAGGACTTTTGTAGCAGAATCCCAATTTAGAGTTTGCTTTCACCTGTACAGCACCCAGCAGCACTGGAGCTCCACCTACAGCTCAGGCTTTTGGATATAACAATACATACAATACCACATAAGACAACATCAATCGTATTTCTGTTATGTTTCCACTAATACTTAGGTTTCACCTGGTTTTCATCTTTACTACTTGTTTCCTATGTATGATTCTTATTTAAATGTCGCTTAGACAAAATAGCTCATAAAGCTTTGGAAATAAATAGACAGACTAATTTGCATCCTAACGGTAGGATCCACTAGAGCATAGATCATGTGAATGCGTCTGTTTTGCTTTAAAGCAGCAATTTAATACAGTAATTTAATGCGTATTTCCTTCTTTCAGTTACGTGCATTTAACTTCAAGCAGGTAAATTCATCACAGGCTTTAGAACACGCTTCTCTTGATTAAAATACAGATATCATGTAACGACTCCCACCGCCTCAGCTCAAAGAAAATGAGATCCCCACAACAGAATTCACTCATCTTAAATAGGGAAGAAATAACAACAGCCCTTGGAATGTGAGCACACCTAATTAATTAATTTGAGCTTTATTCTATCAGGAACAAGTAGATTCTTGTTTGCAGGAGTCTTCTATTATTATGAACTTTTTCTGAAGGTTCAATTATGCCAAAGGAGGGGGAGAGAAACCAAACAAACAAAAGAAAAAAAGCAATGGCCATCTTTACGCTGTACTAGGTAAAAAACACTCAACCTCCAAATAACATGGTCAGCAATTCTCTGGTGAGCTTGAAGGAGAAGTGACACTACCCGGAGGGCTGGCAGCCAAGGGGAAGTTGCTTCTCCAAGCCCAGCCCCGTGTTTCCAAGGTACGTCCAGGTTTGGCTCCTACACTTACAACACCAGGACCGACGCTGTTACCCACAGAGAGGAGGAGCAACGTCCCTCATCATCCCTGTACCGATGTGACCGATGCGCACACAGCAACAGCACGTTTCCACGTGCAACTCAGCCTTGGCTGAAATAATATCAGAACCTTATCAGCAGTGCTTCTTCCTTGAAACAAAATATAAATAATGCTTTAAGTAGTGCTTAATTAATTACTCATCCACAAACTGAACCCTATTTTTGCAATGTCTTGTGTCAGTAACTATCCAAATGCCAATTCATCAGATTTATTTGAGGCCACGATTCAGTGAAATGCAGAACGAGGTGGTCAAACCTTGGCACGACCACCGGTGTCCACGGGAACACCGTCATGCTTGAAGGCACCTGCACACTTGAGCCCCTTGTCAATGGTGTTAAAAATAAGGACAGTTGTTTTGGGGGAAGCATTTCTCTCCTGCGTCCTTTCCCCAAGTGCCAGCCAAACACCACCATAACCGCCACGGTGTATTGTGTGCCGTGGGCCACCGGCACAGCAGTTGTTAAAAAATTTGAGGGTTTGATAGCTTTTAAAAACTAGAGGTACGGGCGATTATTAAAGGAAGCCCACCATTAACAATCTGAATAGATTAAAATGTTTCAAAGGTCCACACGGAAAAGCAGTTTGCACTTAAAAATTATTCTTTCGATGCTTACATTTTGATTTGCATAACAAGAATAAAGCTTAAGAGTCTCCTGATTAATGAGAAACAAAACCTGTTCCAAAATTTGGAATAATTCAAGCAATAATACCTTGTAATAGTGCACGGATTTTAAGTAAATGTTACCTTGATTCTACTCTACAAAACACTTAATTTAATATCACAGAAACAAATTATGAAACTGTTGCTGCAAATTAGGATGGCATTTTCTAATGAGATTTCATTTTTGTTTTAAAGGTTATTTTAAATCACAGTAGCATTTGAAAAGGGATGAGATTGCTGAAATGTTATGTCTTCTACTCATGCAATAGAAAATAAAAAGACGGAAATTAGCTCCTTTCAATTTCTAGGCCAAAACACCTGTTCCCTGTATTCTGATGAACAACAGAACATTTCATACATGATTGCCTCCCAGCGTCTGCTTATTAAAGCACATCCTTTGACCACAAACAAGGATGACTGACAGCCACGAGCCTCCAACACCGAGTCAGGGGACTGCTCCTCGAATCTCTCACCCTTAGATGAAGGTGCATCCTCTTCGGGGAGATCCACAGAGGTCCAAGTCAAGACTCAGCTTCATTTTGATGAAGTAGAGACTGGCCAGACTAAATCACTTGAAGTCTAAAAATGGGACCTGAAGCAACTGCAAGGTCTGCCAGTGTAAGGTAGCAACCAACACCAGGCAGGCTGAGGCTGACTGGCCAGAAGAGAGCCTTGCAGAAGAGGTCTTGGAGGTCCTGGTGGAGAAGCTGAGCAGGAGATGGCCTACTACATCCCAGGCTGCAACGGCAAGAGTGCAGCCAGCAGGTCCAGAGAAATGATCCTGCCCCTCTACCTGCGGCTGCGAGACAACAACCTGAGCACCCTGTCCAGGTCAAGACATGGACATACTGCAGCGTGTGCAGAGGAGGCCACCAAGATGATCAGAGGGCTGGAGCAGGTGCCATACAAGTAGAGGCTGGGGGAGCTGGCTTTGGCTTGCCTAGAGAAGATAAGATGAAGGGGAGATCTAATTTCTATCTTTGACTGACTACTGGGAAGTTATAGAGAAGATGAAGGCAAACTCTTCTTAGAGGTGCAGACCAAAAGACCATGAGGTATAAGTTGCACCAATAGAAATTCCTCCTAGTTATAAGTGAAAATTAATTCCCCGTGCAATCAGACAAGAGCCCAGACAGGCTGTGGGATACCGTCCTTGGAGATGTTCAGAGCTTGACCGGACACAGCCCTGAGCAATCTGTGAAGTTGGCCCTGGTTTGAGCAGGGGTTTGGACAAGAGGTCCTTTCCAACCTAAATTATTCCCTAATACCAATTCCTTGCTTGCGCTACCCGCTCTATTGCAACGGGTCCGTGCTGGCTGTGTGTTCACCCCCTCCGACACCAGTACTCCTCTAGAACACAGAGAACCAGGCACTCTCTTTCCGCATGGTGCTATACCATGACAGGGGATGGATGTTGATAAGAGTATAAGGAAACCTCAAAGAAATTTCAGTTGGGAAGGCAACTGCAGCAAGCCCTCTGCCAAAGCATTTCATAATGGTCGATTAATAGAAAATTTGCACTGCAGAACTTGACTGATTTTTCCATCGGCAGTGCTGGAAAGATCTCGACAGCTGCATGAAAGCAAAAGAAGCAGCACTAATAGGAGACAAAATAATGCTCGCAATTGTTGTGAGATTTCACCGAACACGCAACTGCCTGCCCCGCTGCTGGGCAGGGTTAGACAAATGTTTTACTGGATTGTTATACAGGACTGTATTTTGCTCAGGCAGTGTGAGAGCTGCAAACATAATACAAAATATGCTTCTTTTTTTTTTTTTTTCATAATACTGCCAGGGTATTCTGCAGAGTTATTACAATGCAACTGCCAAATGCAGAGACCGTAGACAGGCTATTTTAAAATCATGCGATCTCGGTGGCATTAATGCCCACTTGTCAGAGCTCTCCAGAATTTCAATGTCTAATTGAATTGTTATTAATTGATATTCAAATTTCAGAACAGGCTTTAAAAAAACCCCAACTATTTAAAGCCCTGTGCATATGTGTGAGTATCTGTGGGCGTTTGTTCCCTGAAAGCCCTGGAACAGTCAGGGATTCGGCAGTCTGGGAGGGAAGCCATGGCTTCAGGTACTGCACAGCAAGAAACCTGGGAAGAGGAGAGGGGAAATCACTGAAGAGCCAGGGAGATCCTACCGCAACGGACAGACATTTAGCATTGGGAAGCTCAGCAAGATGAATTTTTGAAGTGCTTTACAAAAGGCAAAAAAACCCTCAAAAACGGTCATTTTGGGATGACCAAATTATGAAGAGTTAACTGACTAATCATTCTTTAAATTAAACTGAAGTCATGGGTGTTGCTATGTAGTTAAAGCCTATTAATCAAAATGAAAATAATTACAGAAGTATGTTTTCCACAGAGGTTTATGCCACCATTAGGTTCAATTTTTCAGTCTTTAATCTTTGAATTGAACCAAACACTTTCCAAAATCCAGATGGCACAGGCATGCTAAACGCTGTATTGGAAGAATTCCCTTCACACATCCCTAAGCTCTCAAACAAACAGAAAACCCAGGATAAGCTCTTCAAAACGGGTCTAATCTAAAAGGGCTGTGAACTGCCGCACGACGGTCAGAGATGTTGGTGTGGAAGGTGCACAGAAGTGTGGCAGATGCTGTTCATATCTGCTCTACGCCGAATTGCAAAGCACCGGAGGCATCTCACCGTCTGCGAGCAGGAGACGCAGACCATCTCCTGCAACCCTCACCTGAGCTCCGGGGGAGTTTCACACGCACAAACAGGGGAGCAGGATCACAGACTATATTTGCTATATCATCTTTCTTCAGCTGCTGGGACTACACAGCTTGCTGATTTCATTTGTTAATTAGCTGCCTTTGTCTTCAGATGTTCAAAGCAGGCAATGCTTGGAAGTCAGGATAATAATAAAACACACATCTGGTAAACTGATTGAAATGGCTTCATCAAGACACCCAGAGAGGAGACAGCAGTGATGCATATATTTAGCCTGCCTAACTCGTAAGTTATTCTTAAATATAAAAGTACAACGTTTTTCATGCCATTTTCCTTACTGTAGCCTCCTTGACCTAGCACAAGCTATCGGTAATTACGCAGGTTTGAAGTGCTTTGTGGTACTGTATGCTATAAAGCAGTTACACACGATTCAGAAAAATGCACAAAAGCTCAACAAATATCTATTTCTGGCATACCTGTGGAAAGGCTAATGAGCTGTCCCGCAGGCCATCCATTAGCACATGCAGTGCGGAGACGTAAGAGCTCCAAACAAGCTGGGAATGGGAGAATCAAGTTACCTGGAGCTCCACAAAAGATATTTTCCCCTCTACAGTCCTTTAAAAGAGATTTATTATGCATCTGCAGTGCTGTATTGCATGTGCAGTACTGACACGTCAGTAGACAGCCAGCATCATTTACAAGGCCAGACCCTGTAACAAAACAAGCCTTTCTGGCTTTGCTCCCACGAGACTAAGAGTGTGACCCTGGGAGACCCCCGACGAGCTTATATTGATTTCCAATACCATTTTGGGAAGATCAAACACATGCTAGAAGGCTGTTAACGCGCTCAAACACAAAAGGACAAACAGAATGACCTTAGTAGTCAACAATACCCCGTGCGGCTCGAGACCATTTCTGCCTGCCATGCCTTACCGAAGGTTGGAGTCTGTCAACAAAGAATCCAAGAGGAGAAATGTAATGAACGCTCGGCGACGTAGTTTTACAGAGACAATGTTTGCTTTAGTCTTTTGATGAGGTTATAAATGTATCTGATTGAAACTTGCATGTACTGCTCATACGAGCGTGCCCTAATGACACCGGGGGGACGGCACAGGGCGCACAGCCCTGCGAGAGGGCAGCAATGGATTTGTTTATCCAAGGACACCAAAGTGAGCAAACGCTCATTATTTACGAGACTCAATTAGCATCGGAGTCCCTGGGCAGCCCATACACCGGGGCTGGGGGTTTTGCATTTACGGCACAAGCAGCAGGAAACAGCCGCACCTACGGTACCAAATTTCTCTATGTGTGTGCATGTGCATTCGTGAATAAAGACCAGTGGATCTTCCAAAGAATGAAGAGCCAGAGGCTCACGCAGAAGATGTACATCTACGACCTCGTAACAGAGGTTAACTGTACCCTGGCACGGTCAGAGACACCGGCAAAGACCTCTCGGCACAGTCCTGCAATAGATGGGACTGCTGGGATCACTGCGTGCGGTAACAGTAAAGATATAATTTTCTTTCATATATAGAATTGGTGACCTGAGTACAGGATCTGAATCTGGTATCAGCCATTGTTAAGCAACATTAAGAAATTAAAGGGCAAAGAAAAGAGCAACAGCAAAGTACTTACGCACTAGAGAAAGTACTTATGACTTCGGCTTGCAGGAAAAGATGTAAAGAGCAAGACGCATTTAATTTCTCAGAAAAGAAGCCTGAACCGTAACTTTATTAGCACCTCATGGTGGGAAAACAGCAGGTACAAAAGAGCTCTTTTGGCTACCGGTAATACGTACAATAAGCAACAATAGCTGGAAACCGAAGGAAGCTCAATTCAGCACGGGAAAGAATCAGATTTTTTTTTTTTTTTTTTTTTGAAGATAAAGCAGTTGAAGAGAGGGACAGACTACCCAGGCGTACAGAGGATTCCTCACCTGTTCAATCAAGACCAGATGCCTTTTAGTGAAATACAAATTATTACATTCAATGTAGGAACAGCTGCAAAAAAAACCCCAGACAGGGCTGTAAAATAAAGGAGGTCAAACTAAACCAAGGTCGGGTCAATTCTAGCACTAAATTCTATGAAAAAATGTAAGTAAAGAGAGAGCTGATTAAAGATTTTCAGATAATTATCATTAAATCGAGTACACTCAAATCAAGAAATAGAGTTATTTAAACTATCTTTTCATTCCACTTGCATTAGACCATACCGGAGTGCCCGCACGCTTTGGTTGCCCACCCTGCCAGACCTGGCTCTGACAAACACTGATGAACCGCGACTGTGCAGAAACTTTGGGGGAAACAAGAGTTAAAGCCACTCTCACACTGCAGGGATTGAAAGCACAGCCAGAGAACAGGACGGCGGTTACAAAAGCACCCATAACGTATGACTCCACTACAGGATTTTCTCTTTCCAATGATTTATCTTCCTTTTATGAACTAAGATTCAGACATAATCATACAGGATTTGGACGGTCTTCAAGAAACACAAATTCTCATCCCAATATATACAGTTGCTTGAGGAGGAATTCTGTTATCATCTCTGTTTTTTAAACAGGTAACCTTATTTTTTAATTTTCTCTGTACATGGAAAGAAACAGAACGGAAGATTACATTACAAACAAAAAAAGGATTTACCAACCAAGCCAGGAGAAACAGGCACTAATACTAAAGGCCACCTGACACACACGACACATTACTAGGAATAATTGTTACAAATAGGACTTTTCAAGATAAGTAAGTAAGTAATTATTGGTTGCGTAATGCCAAACCTAATTAATGCTTGCTCCTTCATTTTTTAAAGAAAATAAACTTAATTTTACTGAAGTAATGAACATCAAACTGGGTTAAGAAGGTCTAGTTCTAGACCACATCCACCTCCAGTTAATGGCTTCAGTACAATTCTTCCAGAGACTACTCACAAAGTTTAAATCCCTTTTAAAAACTACATTCTGAACACACTGAGCGCAAATAGCGGTGCCTTGGGGAGCAGGAGCTCCTGATAAGACTCCACTGCTCTTTTACTGCCTTCTTCTGGACTTTATATGTTCTAAAATGAGCACAAAACCACTTATCTGACAGTCCGTACCTATATAACAGAAAGCGCCAGGTTTCCTTCCCCTCGCCCCGTATATGTTCTGCTCTTCCGAGATTCACATTTATTTTCCAGCTTTAAACTCTTCGCTATTAAATATGTCAGTATAGGAATCTCAACAGTGCTCTGCATACTTTCTTGCAATCTCTACTCTTAAAGAAGACCGTATTTTTTCCCAGTTTTACATGAACAGAATACAAAACATGCATTTTAGAAGAAGAGGAAAGAAAGCCAGGACTAGAGGAAATAAATAATGGTGAGTGGATGATGAAAAAAGGAGGGCACGTAAGAATTTCCTTGGAGGCAAACGGAGATGACAAATCCAACAGAACTATAGCGAAGAGGAAAATGAACCTGCCCAGAATACTTAGTGCCCGCGCCTGATCCCAGACAAGTGAAGTCTTTCCGCTGACTTGAAAGAAATCCCCCAGCCAGGCCATTTGAGGACTATAGGCTGAAATCCCATCCACCTTGGAAGGGACCCTTAGGAGGTCATCTAGTCCCCACCTTGCTTCTCTCCATACTGATGATGCCCATCAATTTTCCATCAGCAGCAAAAATTAATACCAAAACATTAATATACTACGCAAATGCAGCTGAATCCCAAAGAGCAGCTAAGATCACCTTCCTTAGATAATTGCATTTGACTGCCCATCTGCCAACCTCCCTTCCCCAAAACCTGCTGAGCTTTTTAGCTTCTTTTCGCAACATTTCAAATGGGGATTGAGATCCCAAAGATAATTAACCTCCAGCACATCATATAAAATCGGTGTATGCAGGTGGGGAGAAGCGGGAAACACTGCGCCGTGAGCTCATCGTGGCCAGCAGGCATGCAGCAAGCACCCCGGCCTCGGGCACCCATGGGTGTCCTCTGCAGAGCCCATCACCACCGAGCTGTTGGGGAGACTACGGGGAAGAGCATGCCTTAGGGAGCAGGGAGGGAGCCGGGGGTGCAGGGAGGAAGGACACAAATCTGTAAGAAACTAAAGTTTTATGAATTCTGTTACTCTAATAATATAAAATAATGTCTAGTTACGTGGGTGGAAGACCTTGAGGTATTTGGTTAGATGCCTTCTGCAGCGCTCCTGGAAGCCCTGCACATTCTGACTCTCAGGGCTGAGCCTTCCCCTGCACCGTTTGCTCCTCAGATAAGGGGTATTAAGTGAAGGAGCGCATTTCTGGTTATAACGAGACAACCCACGCTCCATCTCTTCAGAACAGCAGCAAAACCTCACCTTCCAGAGAAGAAGCCAACAAACCGAACCATATGCCAGGGAAGCTTTCAGATACGTACACGGTTGGCAGAAGGGGAGCACTTCCAGTTAACAACAGCAAATTTGAAAGACACCGTGAACCATAAACTCAGTGCTTTATATAATCTAGGCCTATTTCTGTTACGGCTCAAATCAGATTCCTACAAACAGACCGAATTTTCAAGCCGTTAATACAGTCTATCTTTCCACTCGAGGGATATTTACAGCATCAATTATCTTGAACCTCATCTGACATGTACTCATCTCAGGCTGATCTAACTACAGCTATTATCATGTGTTAGAGACAGTTTTAATTTAGAAAAGGAAGAGCATAAAAAGCATTCAAATAACCTTACAGCAGCCTTACTAGATTGGTTTTTTTTCAAGGAGGAAAATAAAATCTGCATACGCGGCCAGGTAATACTATGGAATTAATACTCTTTAATTAATTGTAAGCTTTTTTCTTTAGTTAAAAACACTGACGTATGGAGTATTATATTGAACAAATTCCACAAGGTACTTCCTCAGCAGCTATTCAGGGCTAATTAAACATCATCGAAATGAGCTCAACATGAAAATACAAATCTTCCTCGGCTGCTCCTAATAGAAATTTTGCATTTCCATTCTTGCGTGCACGCATATTTAATATTCACTTCTTAATTTTCACAAGCAAGGTTGTCAGCATGCATTAGTCAGTTATTTTAGTGTTTACTGTAAAAAGTCTATGTCTTTGGACACCCAGAAACAGCAAGGTGGGCGGCTGTGGCTGCTCTCGCTCCTGCTGACCAGCACCGTTCCCATGATTCACTGTTTTCTGCCTGTCTACTTCTATTATCTCTTTGTTCACGCAAACTGTGTCTGTCAGTGTTCTGTGTTAATACATCCCCTAATATCATATTTTTCTGGAGACCTCAGCACAAGAAGGACACGGAGCTGTTGGAGCGGGGCCAGAGGAGGCCCCGGAGATGCTGGGAGGGCTGGAGCCCCTCTGCTGTGGGGACAGACTGAGAGAGCTGGGGGGGGTCAGCCTGGAGAAGAGAAGGCTCCGGGGAGACCTTCCAGCCCCTGCCAGTCCCTAAAGGGGCTCCAGGAAAGCTGGGGAGGGACTCTGGAGCAGGGAGGGGAGCCATGGGACGAGGGGTAACAGTTTTAAACTGAAAGAGGGGAGATTTAGATGAGATCTGAGGAAGAAATTCTTGATTGTAAGGGTGGTGGCTCTCAAGCTCATGTTTCCATCTCCTATGAAATACAGGGTCTCCTCATCTGCAAAAACCTTGAGGGGGTCTGACCCTGGCATTCTCAACCAGAATAAACGCTCCTGCTTCAGCTGCAAGATCAATCAGGAGTCTTTATTTACAGCCACTAAAAGCAATTCTTTTTTTCTTCTTCTTTTTTTAAAAAAAACCCCAACTCCCTGTATCAGTTGGATCCTCCTGATACTACAAGCTAAGGACAGAACCACCAACCCATGCCTGCTGACTTCACTGCATCTGCCATCATCTTGTGATAACACTCTAAGACGACTTTTTCGACCAGGAAGGGATCTCAGCACGACGCTTTGTCTCCGAGAGGGAGCTCAACAGGCTGCAAACCCACAACGGCACCGGGGTCTCTGCTGAATCCCCAAACCAGCTCGTGCTCCTGAGAAAGGACGCAGAGAAGCTTTGCTGCCCACACAGCCAGGCTCTGTCCCACCACGCTCGGCGCTGCTCCTGCAGGCTGCCCACAAAGCCTCCACAAACAAACAGACAAAAATAAAATCCTTCTCCTACCATTGCACCACCTTGTAACTCTTTTTTTTTTTTTTTTTTTTTGGTGAGGCTTGTTTGAATTTCCATAAACAACGGGCACGAGACCTACAATTTACAACCACATACAAATAAATAGCCCATGATAAACTTTTTTTCGCCCGCGTCTCTCTAGAAAATAACAAGTGTCAGGAACACACTGGGAGGCAATCAGGCTGATGAAAAATGGTAATATGAGAGCTTGAGAGCCCTTTTGTGGAGCCAGAGGCTCAACGTTGCATTTGCTTTATTCTCGGCTTGCTTTTATTGAAATTGCTGTAATTTTAATAAAATTTTCTAATGGTTTTGAATGTAGGTTCTTACTGCTGGTTTGTGCCTTCTGTGTCTTCTTGATATTTATCACTTCGTAAGAAACAAGCACACACAAAAGAAACCTTTTATAATCCCGGATAATGAGCACCACTGTGTTTTGGTGATATTTCAGGAGAGCAAACCGCGGATTCAAAAACTGCGGCATATTTATTGGCAAGATCAACGGTCAAGACAAATCAGAGACTTCTTGTAAGCGGAGTGATTGCAAATGATGCCAATGGTAGAACCAGCCCTGGATTACAGACAAGATGTTTGGTGCAAGTAATCAACAGACAAACGGCACTTGACGGCTGCAAGTCACATCGCAGAAAGCACCGAAATACCACCGTGGTTGTATGGGATGGAAAGAATCTCCTCTTTTTCAGGAAATATGAACGTAAGTATCCCGAAGCGATGCCACGTCAGCAGTCGTGCAGTCACTCTGTGACTGTTTAAGCTAATGAAGGAAATTGCAACTTCACCGCTCCATCCCTGGGCGACAGCAGTGTTATAAAAAGCTATAAAGAAGGGGAGGGAGAAGAGGCTCTGGATCTCAGCTCTTCTGTCCCTGACCAAACAGTCAGCAAAAGGTGCTGTGCAGATCTTACAGAATTTACAGGACAGACTTCGACCCCCCTGAAGAATAAATATGCTCTCCGTATAGATATTATTATTATTACTACCACCACCACTGGATATCAGTTTATATTCACAGAAAGGAATGACTCATTTCCCCACACGTGCTCTGGCAGTCTCTGAATCAGCGTCTGCTACAGGGAAGGACTCCTCTTATTCCTGACGGCTGTCCCAAGATGTGAGAGGTTGCCTACTTTGTCCTCATTTCAGTTTGGCAACCCTTACCCTAACAGCTCCCCAAATCACTGGGACAGTTACACCTGTACCTCTGGAAATGGGAGAAACGTTAACAAAACAGTCACAGCAACCCCTCCAACATCCAAGATGGCAGCTGGGAGCCTCCAAAGACCTATAGGTGTCTCTGCGCTATACGTCCTGTACAAAACCGCAAAGGAAGCCAAGAAGGAGCCTGCTAAGTCCTACAGCATCAATCTTTGGACTCTCACTCCTCCTCTCCACTCCAGGAGTCTCTCCCAACGCTGCATCCCCACGGGAAGATGGTAACGGTGCTGGAGGCTCCCCAATGAACTTCTGCGTTTGCAGCGATGGCTCGAGCAGCAGGGTTGAACCCAGCACGGGCCTGGAGCTCTGTGACCCCAGAGAGCCGGGCTGGGCCAGGTTAATTAACACAACCAAAGGGTCCAACTGATGAGCAGGATGTACAGGATTTGACTCCTGCCTCTGAACACGCAAACCAACAATTATCACATGGCATGAGCTTCTCTTAGCATTGAGCCCTGCAAAATTAACCTGCTTACTCGAAAAACGTGCGCTGCCCAAATTTACTGTCCTCCGCGTCACCATCCAAGCAGGGATATTTAGTTGCACAGTGACAGTAGTAGCAGCTACCCCCAGCTCTGCTGGGCCATGCAGACCCAGAGTGAAGCTTCCTGCTCTTCTCCACCTTATTTGGGTTAAAAAGATAGCAAATTGCCTATTAATTAGGGCTTTTTTCGCGTGGCTTTGGCCAGGCTTACACAACCCCTGGCAGCGTGCATGCCAGGGAGGAGCCCCTGCTTTACAGGCTGGCTTGTAAACATGCCTCGATGAAAGATACGGTAAATGGAAGAGGTTTATGTTTAGAGTTTGTCAACTTCCATTCATCTACTTCCAAATCAAAGTCACCAAAAATTTTCATCAAGATGCTCAATATCTGTCTGCTCAGAATAGGGGGGACACGTATATTTTAAAGTTATTTCTTCCACCCATCCCACTTCCAGGGTCTAGGAGCTGACACACAAATGGACACGCTGCACAATTACGCGTCTGGGAAGATGGAAAGTCACGATTGCCAATTCCTCTTACTTCCAGGGCTGACTCCGGGGGAAGGTCTCTCCCGCTGAACGGTGCGGGTCATGTGTGCACAAGCCTTTCAGGTCGCGAGACTGATTCCCTTTGATGTCATGCAAAAACACACCAGTGAATCTAGTCCATCAGCTACTTAATACATGATCAGCTGATGCTACTGCATGCAAAGCATGTAAGAGAGGAGGTTACATATAAACCTCTTTGGTCGACTGCAAATAGTGATGTTTTTTTTTTTTTTTTTTTTTTTTGGGAACTCATAGGTTGTGAGCTGAGTTTGGATTTCATTGTTCCTGTAATCTGCCCTGTATCGCAGCCATTTCTCTTTCCTCCCATTCAAGGAAATTGGAGTGATCTGAGTAATCAGTGAAGGTATGGGAAAGCTCTTCAATTCATTCTATATAAAACCAGCAGTAAGAAAATCTTCATACGCAGCATCTTAAATTCTCCAAAGACAGTTCGATTTTTTTTTTTCTTTTTTCAATCTACAACTTATTCCAGTTTAAAAACGGAAGTGCAATATTATTTTTGAAGTAATTCAGTAATTACAAGGCTTCACAGAATCACCAAGTAGTCGAGGTGGAAGAGATCTCTGTTCAGCCCATCCATCCCCCTCTGCTCCTGCCCAAAGCCGGGTAAACTAGAAGCGTGTTGCTCAGTACCGTCTCCAAGTTTTTCTAAGATACCAGCTCCAAGAGGCTACGGAAAAAGAAAAATACACTTGGATCCACATATACTTTTGAGTAATGGATGCCCTTATCATGAAATTAAATCGGGCAATAAGTTAATATTTATTTTTCCTCATTTATTTAAAAAACAATAAAATATGCTTAAATAATACTTAATATATTATTTGAGAATAATGAACAGTGTTTAAAATGGCCAGCAAACACTAATGGGCTGCACAGGAACCTTCATTAAGTTATCGCATTATTTTAATGGAATTTAATTTGTTGTTCAGCGTTTCCTAAGCAAAAGGAGAGAGAGAAAGCAGTAGCACCAGCCGGAGCAGCCAGTAAGAAAACCGCGAGACTGGGAGGTGAGGGAGCCGACGGAGCAGTTCGCAGAAAGGTGAAGTTGCAGAAAAAAGTTTGAAGAAAAGTGAAGCAGCAGCAGCCCTGAGAGCCGTATGCCCCTTGACGCATTTAAATAAGAGGTTAATTCAAATGCACAGCAGTTGAATGGTTCCAAAGCTTCCTTTCAAGACACTGGTTTCATTGACTTACAGGGATTAAAAAAGCAACCCTTTGAAAAGAGAGTATTTTTTACTAGTATTGACTTTCCTGAAGGTGACTTTGCTTTCACTGATTTCCTCCATAATTAAGTTGTGGAAATAAATAAAATGATAGTCCAAGCATGCGACTAATATTTTTCATATATGCCATTTAACAAAATTAGAAATGCTGATAAAATACTATGGAGTTTTTTGCATTTTCATTTTGGGAGGGATGTTTGGTTTCTGTTTTTTTTTTTTTTTTTTTTTTTTTTTTTTTTAGCAAAGTCAGAGATCAAATAGTCATGCAACCAAAGCCAGTGTGTCCTGTAAAATACCAACAGTCTAGTATCCTTAGTATTCTAGACCAGTCTTCTGAAAAAGTAGGGTTTTTTTTAAGATGGCATATGTGTTTTGCCTGTGTTCCCCATCCACAAAACCCATAAAAAAGCAATAAAGAAGGTCACAGCTTGGTTCCAGAAGATCCCAGTTAACTGATTAAACACATCATCATTTTCAGCTTCTTTTACCACCTACACTGCCTCTATGTAATGCAAAACGGCTCATTTAAAAAGCTAAATCCAACGCTGGTCTACTCCAGAAAACGACGACCGCACTCGTAAAAAAAATCAGGTCATCGCCAAATCACCCATATCACAAACCGATGGGAATTAGGGGTGGCTGAACGCTTTTGGTGGGACTCCAAGCCTCTTGATCTCCACACTGAGGACAGGCTCAAGCAGGTTATTAAGGCTCAACAGTCGCCACCCCACGAAGACGGACATGGAGGATTTCCTCAAGTAAGGAAGAGACAGCACTGTGACTAATGGCATAAACTGTGGGATGGAGGGACGGGGGGAAGGTAGGCTGAATTTCAGATGGTACCCACTGAAGCATCTTTAGGATGCAGTTTGTGGTTTCCTTATTTAAAGGGGCAGTATTCTCACAGGACCAGAGCTGTCTTTTTTTTTTTTTTTTTTTCTTTTTTCTTTCAAGAAGGAGCAAAACCCCCATCCTTTTTCTAGTAATTTATTTCCTTGGGATCTTCACACGTTAGGGTGGTCGTTTGTCTCCTTCCACTCAACGTTTCCCGAAGTGCATTCGGGTTCAAGTCTTTTCCATTCTGGCCAAGCTGCTCGCCAAAAAGCTAATCCCAAACTTCCAGAATTCAAAAACAAACCCTTCAACAAAGCATACGGCCCTGGGGCTTCTCCGTCCAGCAGAGCTCCTGCCCAGGAAGGCTGTGCTGTGCCGGTGCCGCCTGCCCTCACAGAAGCAGCAACTCTATTTTCTTAACAGACTAAGTGACACGACACGAAGGTGGTCTCCATGGGCTGTTAGTAAACTGCACCATTCCTTAATGCCCAGTAACTTCCCCCGAAACAATCCTGCACCGTCACCCTCCCCAACGTCACAGCAGTGTTGAACCCAAGCGATTCTTGCCCGACTCAACCCGTTGGAGTGCAGGAGCCACGCAAGGTAGCACCAGTTGTGCAGATTGCCTACAAACAGCTGTTTTGCTTCTAAATACTTCACAAAAATATAAACACCATGAATTACTCCTCCTTTTACACCCAGGTGTCTAATTGTTTATTTTAAGAGCTACTGTAGACTTCTTAGAAAAGCAGGAAGATGCCATCCACTATACGCTGTGCTGCTGTTGCCACCGTAAGAGGTGTCGTACTGAGTTTTTTGTAGGTGATGCCGACTTTGCCTGCAGGGAAGTACAACTCAGGGCACAGGAGCAGGAAAAGGCAGGTGAGTGAGTTTTTCAGGGGGACGGTGGATAACAGGTCTAATCCTGCTCAGTCAAACCATCCCTCTCCTTGCACAGGCAAGGACAAATTTTCCCATTAACTCTTCACCCCAGTTACCGGACGCAAACACCTCTGTGTCTTCTTTACTGGGCTGGGGATAAACTGAAGCAAGGGCACAGCCCTGCATAAAGGAGCACCCAGGACGAGCTCCAAAGACTCAGTCCATTCTTCCCTCCCCCGCAGCTTGCAGAACGCTTTTACCTCTTCTCATCTTAGCGGCAAGGATGGAGAAATGCTGTGGTGTAAAGCAGCGCCAGGGATCCTCCAGCCCTGCAGAACCACCTTGGCACCAGCACAGAGATGGGTTGGCGCTCAAGAGGGCCACCCCATCCTGCTCCACGAGCACTACAGCTCAACGCACAGTTGCGTTCTGCTTGTGGATGCAAGTGATGGGCTAAGCTTATTTTAAAATTGCCTGTCCTTCACTTTTTTATTATTATTTTTTAAGACAAAGCAGGGGAAAATGAATGCATATAGCTAGTTTAAACTGACACTTCAGTCAAGGGTACAGACTGGATGTGTGATTAGGAGGATGGTAAACAAGCCTCCTTTTTTGAAACCCAACCTGCTTTGCCATTGTCTGTATTGTTGATTCAAATGTTTCTACTTCAATGTGCCTTAATTAAAATGTTAGCGGTCAATATTTCCTTGAAAGCGTCTCGAGAAGTTTTTATTCATGCGTAATTGCTTTGCAGATAATGCCAGAGGAAAACAATCAAACAGCTGGCAAATAAGCTCTCTGTTGGGATATTTTAACACATCCCATGTTCATCTGCTTAATCTAAAATCAGCCCATGCCATTCACAGTCTTGCAGACTGCACTGGTGTTGGGCTCTGCCGTCTCACAAACACAGCGGGCCCAACTCTGTTTTAATTTATTTCAGTAGATCCCCTGGATCCGGCAGGAATATAATCAGCAAATGAGCAGTATATGGGAATTCAAGTCTAAAGCTTAAATAACATGTACAGATTCCTCTCAGCGTTGATGAATTCATGCAAAGATAAAGTAAATAATGGCCTCTGAGCTGGTTTGCATTTTTTGCTTTCAAAAGAGACTAATTATTATTTCACCCACGCACACAAAATATAACACCAGCAGTCTATCTGCAACTCTCTTGAACTGTATTTTTAGAAAACATAATATTTAATGAAATCCAGTATGACACATGTTTATGTTTTGGGGTACTTGGGGTGCAAGGAGGGGGTGTTTTCTTTTCCCAGTTCAGTTATTCAATTCCTTAATCTCTGTAGGTTCCAATGGGTCTTCTGCGTTTTTCCTTCCTGCGGAAACGCCACCTCAGCCTGGGATGGTTTTGTGAGGAAACCGCATCACAGCCCTGGTCAGGACTGATGCTGGGCACAGAATCATGGAAAAAATGGGCCGGAAAAGCCTTTGTAAGCCCTGGCTCATCCTTTCCCGTGACCCGAGGCAGGACCAGCTCTGCCACTGCCAGCACCGAGAGATGCTCCTCCAGCCTGTCCCCAGGGAGCTCCCTGCACGCGATGCTCCCGTTTCAGTATCTGCCCATCTCCACCGTCAAACAGCTTTTCTTGCTGTCTAACCTAGATCTCTCGCTGCAATTTAAGCCAATTACTGTCTGTCTTATCCTTTGGGGATCTTCAGAAAAAAATTCTCCTTTTCTTTTGCCTTTCTGAAGGCTCCTGTTGACTGCACCCTTCCTTGGCCTTCTCCTTTTCACTGTGAACAATCCTCATGAATCTTTTTACTCCTGCATCAGAACCCTTCCCTGCTCATCTGTCACTCCTCAGCCCTTTTCCATCAATTCACATCTCCCCTGAG
Source organism: Fratercula arctica (assembly GCA_947846985.1). Classification (NCBI taxonomy): domain Eukaryota; kingdom Metazoa; phylum Chordata; class Aves; order Charadriiformes; family Alcidae; genus Fratercula; species Fratercula arctica. The sequence goes on from CANTUZ010000005.1 coordinate 69,954,067, forward strand.
GTACGGTGTAGCACTCCCCAGACCAGCAAGCACCAGAGCAGAAGGACTACTTCAATTCCTTACAGAAATATCCCCTCACCTCCTTTCCAGGTGCAATATTTTTGCTTTCCAAAACTCCATGGCACGGTTAGGGCACGTTCAGACCCACTGCAACTCACAGCCCCTCCCTTGCAGAAGCTAAGGGTGTAAATCCTGCCACCTTCTTACCAAAACGCATTTCACAGACCACTTTTCAAATCTGCCCAACCTGTTCCTGAGGTCAAAGCCACCCCCTCGCAGTCCTCCTCAGCTTGCTGTCACCTGCTGCCATCTAACAAGCAGCTACAAAAAGCCATCTGAGACATGAGCTCTTTCAAATCTTGGTTACGCGATGTTTTCACTTTTTCACTAATCACTGGCTGGTTAATTTATGAGCAGTGCCTCCAGCACACTGGAGCAAGATAAAACAGGACACATTGAATTTTGACACTACACATGCTCTTACATCCCATCAGAAGTGATGGGTTGCTCCAAATTCCCAACTCACAGTATTAGGGCGTCACAGGAGGGAACTTAAACCGTAGTTTTCCAAGCGTAGACAATGCAGATACTTTTACAAAAGGAAAGGAAATGTGAACAAGATAGGATTTTTTTTTTTTTCTGAAAGTCTGCTTGTATTAGAAGTTCTTGAATGTTCTGTCCTAGCGATCTAGCAGGTCTGCCTATGTTGTCGTGGTTTAACCCCAGCCAGGAGCAGCGCTCATGCAGTTCTCCCCCTTCCACAAGCAGCACAGGGAGAGGAGGGAAAAAAGGTGGGGAAAGGGAAAGAAACAATAACAGAAAAGGAAAATAACAACAATAATAATGACACAAGTCACTCTCACTGCCCAGTGAATTGGCACTATCCTGAGCAGCGATCGCGGATCCCCACTCCAGCCAACCCCCATTTATACACTGAGCATCACGTCTATGGTACAGGATATTCCATTGGCCATTCTGTTGTTCTGTCTGTATTCTTTCTCAGCTTCTACGGGAAACTGAAAAGAGTCCTTCAAAAGCATAAACATCGCTTAGCAACAACTAAAACAATACACATTACTGACATTCCTGTCACAGCAATTCCTAGAAAGAAAATTAACTTTCCCAACTGAAACTAGGTCAATTGTGTAAACGGAAAAATATTTGGGGAGAAAAAAAAATCCCCTCAAAATCCTGCTGGCAAGTAGCAAAACATGGGGACATTCGCATACCCACAGCTGCTCTTAGGCCTGATTCTCCTTTATTTCAAGCACAGGATTATATGAAGATACTTTTTTCCCAAACAAAGCGTACTTTGACGGGGGTCACTGTCGGTGCAGGCTATCCACAGGCAAAGAGGGTATGCATCAGCTTGCACTTCCAATTTTCTACAAAGAACTGCATGGACCGAGGTTTCCAGATGTAACGCCCCTACACCCCTCCTGCTCCTCCTCCTCCTCCTCCCTGCCCTTGCCCCAGGGATGCTGCCTGTAACACACTAATTAAGCACTGCAGGTCATGCCACCTCCCTTGGGTGCAGAGATTGATGGGGTGATGAAGGCAAAAAACAGGGGAGAGTGAAAAGGAGGGAATGAGCATGAACAGATTTCCTGAAAACTGCAGATCAGTAGGTAACCAGGCTTCTATTTTACTGGAAAATGCAGATTACAGGAAGGCTGTTTAAAAATCCATCAGAACTCTAAAATATGCTATTAGGGACTCTGCAGTCCCAACACCTACTGCATAAAAATCCCAAGCTATTAGGCAAACCACCATCATTTGAGATCAGGCCATCAGCAGGTTGCCAGGTCTTAAAATAGCAGCTGCATTTAAAATTATATTTAAACAAGAGAAGCGGGAAGTTGAGCTCCGATGAAACCCGGCACTGGGCCTGCGGAAAAGTGAGCTGGGATGGAGCCACCAGGCATGTTGGCATCAGAGGGATGTCTAAAAACCTTGCAGTGGTCCCTGACTGATGGGGCTGCAATTAGCAGCTGAAATACATCTCGGTGTAACGACGCAAGGAAATCGCGAGGCTGCTGAAACGCTGCTCTCCAGATTTCCCTCCTGAAGCCTCACTCGTCTGCCAAATCCTACCACCCTCCTCATCTTCCACCGGAGCGCTCGCAGCATCTGCCGGGGTTTCGCACTCTTCTGGCGCTTGTATCTGCAGGTGATGGTAAATGCAAGCCTTGCCCTGAGCATGGCTGGCAATAAAAGTACTGAAAAACAGATGAATCCATGGTAATCCCACTGGCTTCCCACCACGTCTGCAGGAGCAGCCGTTCACGCGGTGTTCATCACACAGCTGCAGTCCAATGCAGCAGACGTGAGAATTGCTCTTGCCTGTTCTATGTTGCCAGCACCCAGGAAATTCTGGGGTTTGTTATTAAAATGCAATACAGGCACCGATCGACACATTACCGGTGCTTCTGACTTTCAGCTCTTGTTCCTTATTTCGACTCCCTAGCACTTATAAAATTATAAAGCAATTATAATTTGCGAAGAGAGAGGCATGAGACCGATGATAAATTCCTGCCAACAAAACCATCCTGGAAATGTTATGAGTCCAGCAAATCCCACCTCTGTTCCCAGGCTATATTACTCATCCCCTTTCCCATCAGAAATTTGGAGGAGGCTCCTCCCCTTTGCAACCATTTTATCTCCATTCCTCTAAATAAGCTTTGTTTTCCCTGCAAAGCCGCGCACAGATACTCCCCTCCCCATGGGATCAGAAACAGTTGGATAGGGCAATGGGACATCAAATACAGACAGCCCTGGGCACAGGCGTTTATGCAACGCCACTGTGCCACCCCTCCAGGGTCAGCATTAGGTGTTCACGATAAATGTCACTGCTTGGGAGCATCCAGGATTCAGGTTAGCACCCTATGGGAAATCTCTGTACCAACTTACATCGTTTGAGTTTTGCAGCTTCAGCTGTGTGCTTTCAGCAGGAAATGGTAAAATGGACATGCGGACGTGGCACACTGTCTACACGATGCCCTCATTTTGGACAGCAAGCTCTCACGTCGGTACACGCAACGTGACTTGCCACCAAGCACCCCAAATTGAAACACTTCCAGAAAACAAACCCAATCCAGCGCAAACCAGCAAAGGTGAAGGCAACAAACATGGGGCAAAACAACATCTTCCTCCTTTTTTCTTTCCGATGGAACCCAAACGCACCCCCCCAAGGGACACAACGCAGTGCCCAGGGCAGCAGCCAGCTCTCCGGCCACGACTCAGGGCCATTTCCCAGCATTTCCAGTTTGAGTTCCCAACAGGTTTTAAACATAAAAGTTTTTGTTATGATCAATAAGTCACAACAGACCATCGTGCAGAGCTGCCTGGCAAGGTACAAAAGTAGCAACCAGGGGCTAAAATGCAGTTTTAGGAGAAGGACACGTGCATTTTTAGACTTTATGGCTGGTCAGGTTCAGGGGTTTCCACACAGCTGAAAATCAGACGTGCAGTTATGAAAGTTGAAAAAAAAAAAGAGCAGAGAAGAGTAGAACAGACTAGACTAGAATAGACTAGACTAGAATAGAAGGTTCCCAGGAGAACCCAGCTGCTCGCTCCGTCCCAGCCACCCCTTCCACACGTGAAACCCCTCCAGCCCCAGCAGACCTTTCTCAGCTGAATCAAACCGACAAAGTTTACCATGAAAAATTTGATTGAAAGTGTATCGCAAACCAGGACTTTTGCAGCTCATGAAGCCCACAAAGCATTTTATCATTCTGGCTCAGTCCTGAACATACAAGTATTTTGTTGGCATTTTACAAGCAATAAATACAACCTTTCATCAGCGCGAACAACATCAGGCTTTTCTTTTTTTTTTTTTTCCCCTCTTGCTTGTACAAAGATTTTCACTGTAGAAAATAAAAATGCACACAAGCTCGTAAGGAAGTGATAACATTTAACAGTCACTGCAAAGCTATTTAATTCAGTCTGAATAGCGTGTCTGCTGGGGGTGTAAAAAGGGATTGAAATGACTGTGAGCGCTCCACGTTCACATTACTATTTTATGGCACAGCTACCCCACTCGTTTCACAACACGCAGCTACGTCCTTCCTTACTTTTCCGTACCGTTGCCACGGACCACTGTGGTGAACAATGTCCACATGCACCACGCTAGGCTTTGCTTGACCCTCCTAAACATCTTTCCTCTCTGCTCCTCACCGCTTACGTCAGGAAAACATCCTTCACTGCCAGGATGAGCACAGCAGAGGTGCAAGTGTTATTTCTACCAGTACTACCTATGACAATCCCCGAGATGCCACGAGGAGCACCACCGCCAAGGATGGCCTCAGAGACACCACCAGCACCCCACGTCCAAGGCTTTCAGGGAAGGTGCAAACGCAGTAATTCATGCCTCCACAAACCCTGTCTCACCAGCTCCGCTGTTGCCTGCAAAACAAAAACGTTGCTGGAAATTGTCCCAGTCCGAAATCCACTGTCAGTCGCCAACCTTCTCATCCACTCAGTCAAATCATTAGATCAGGACTGCCAGGCATTCGATACCCAATTTGCAAATTAGAGGAACAAGATGATAAGAATAAAACTCCAAACCTACGGGAAACAGTGCAGCTTTGATGTCAGAGGCTCTCATGAAATATGTTTACACCATTTATATTTCCACTTTTTGTTAAGGAGAGCGCTTTGGTTCAGCTCTGGTGGCTTTCACGCAAACGTACAGGGAGACCTGGTTTCACAACCACCCCATGAGAGCTGAACCGCAGCAGGGAGCCCACCCTGCTCCCCCACACCTGGCATCGGGACCTCAACTGAAACCAGCACCAAAACCAACCAAAGAACATGACACTGCCCCATTCAGGGGAAGCAGAAACATCTACACTCTAACGTGCAACAACCGTATAAAAAGCAGGAATAAGCAGGTCTTGTGCAGTCTTCAATCTCCCGACAAGATCTTTTCCATCAAAAAAGAAGGATGAAAAGTTACAGAGAAGTTCCTGAAATATATACAGGCACTGAAATTTAAAAAAAAAAAAAAAAAAGATAAATCTTTAAAAAAGGCATTTCTGCTCGTACGCCTGAGGCAAACCTCTTTTTGGATAATAAAGGGTAGCTCATTGATTTCTCATTGCCCTCAGAAATTCTGCAACACTCCCACCCTTGTCCGAGCATTCTTCCTTACCCCCGTGGATGATGTGCACATGCAGAGCAGGAAACTAATTTCAGCCAAATATTGCTAAGCAGCCTCTGATCTCTTTGTGAGATACCATCGCCTGCCCTTCAGTTTCCCAAATGCATCCTCCATTGCAATCTTGTACCTCCTCAGGCGATAATTAGACAGCATAATTCTCTGTGATCCAACTGTCCAGCCAAAGGACTCGTCAGAAGGATAGCGAAGGATAAGCACATTCTCCCAGGGTAGCGGAAAACACAGGCACAAGTAAAGGCCAAAGTGATGACAGGGAGAGGAAATCTACCCCTTCTACATTTCTTTTAAGGAAAGGCACAGTTTCCGCCAGATGTTTGCGTGTTTTAATGCTCTGATGCTTCAGCCATCGCAAAAATTCTCAGACAGGGGCTTGAGTCCTCAGCCACCTCCTGGGACTGCACCGAGAGGATGGTTTTGAACAGCCTCCTTTGACAGCACTGGGGGTCAGTCGTTTTCCTCCTCCATCCCTTTCTCCCTGCGCTCCCAGTAAAGCCGCAGTTGTGTGGTGGCCAACCTGCACCAGGTATCTATAGTACCGGTGAGCATCCCTGGCTGCTGCTGTTTCTCTGACCCCAGACACTATGCACAACTCCTTTTTCTCTGTTTGAGCAGAAGAGAGTTTCAAAGTGGTGCTGGAAACAAAAAGAGATGGATCAAAAAATAGCAGGTAGCAAGTCTGGGCATTAATACATCTGATCGTAGCTTCAGCAGTTGCTTCTGGCTGACCTAGGCTGCTGATCACACAAAAAAACCCACTGTGGCTACCTCCCAGTGATGGCGCAAAGGACATCTGCTCATTGCTGATGGACGGGAGTGATGCTACCCCAGATGACTCGTAGGGACATATTCACCAAGGATCTACTAACTTCCAGCAGTCCAGGAAGCCATGGTAAGACAGCTTAACACCAGCCGGTCCACACTAATATCTGGCTTTCTGCAGTGGCTCTGGTAGTCTCACAAAAAAGCCTTGTGCATGTAAGTGTGGCATCTCTAAAGCAGTTGCTTGTACTCCTCCTCTCTTAGAATTTCACGAATTTCTACACCGGAAGGGTTATCCAGCATTGGAACAGGCTGCCCAGGGCAGTGATGGAGTCACCATCCCTGGAGGTATTTAAAAGCCGGGCAGATGTGGTGCTGAGGGACGTGGGTCAGTGGTGGGTTTGGCAGTGTTGGGTTGATGGTTGGACTCGATGATCTGAAAGGTCCCTTCCAACCTAGATGATTCTGTGATTCCATGATTGCCAGCTCATGTTGTGCTTCTCATCCACAAACACCCACAAGTCCTTCCCCTCGGAGCTGCTCCCCATCCATTCTCTACCCAGCCTGGATTTGTGCATGGGACTGCCCCAACCCACGTGCAGCACCTCTCCCGCAGGGAAGTTTACTCTCCAAACACTTCTGCAGCTCCAAAACCCATATACTTCATGTGGATTGAACCCAAATCATTGTGTTTCTACAAGTTAGGGAATGAACTGGGGTCCGATAGAGACACATTGTCAGATACCCCAGTTGCTGTGAGTCTTGTGCAGACCCAACTGGAGCATTCCCTGGAGCCGCCCACCCCAGCCAGCCTGACCTCTCCCACCACTGCGCTGCCGACTGCTGGGAGATGGGTCTCTTCCAGCAAACTCCAAGAACAGCCCTTTGCAGAGGCTTTAATGTTGTAATGCACAAATTTGACCTCAGAGAGGGAATAATCAGAAAGCCACAAATTAAATTTGTATTTCTCTCATGTTGAAATGTTACAATTATCAGGATTGGAAAGCTTTTAAATGGTTTCCATCTGCAGAATATCTCATTTCAAAGTGTCGTGTTTTATTGCAAAAAAAGTGATGAAAAATTAATATATTTGCTTTCCTTATATGCCAATGCTTATGCTATTGCTTTATATTAATTTCCCTCTTTTTCTTTTTTTTTTTTTAATTTGCATTCATTATTTCTGGTCTTTCATCCAACCATGTGAATGAGGATTTAAGCATGTCACTGGGCTCCTAATGAATGAAAGGACAAACAAAAAGATCAAATCACATATCAATGAATATTGGTGGATACCAAAGATGGAAATTAAAAATGTCATTGCAATAAGAGCGCATGATTCACTGCAGCCAGTACAAGCCAAACACAAGTCAAAGAGGCAGCACAGAAAATAATGAAGCAACTGAACTATATTTTCGATCCCTGAATTATATCGTAATTGCTGTAGCCAGGAGACTGATGTAAATATCCGCAGAGAAGCGTGCAGAAAATATGCACCACAAAACCATGCGATTAAGGTGCTGCCCACGCAGGAAATATCCCCGCTGCAAAGCCCAACAGGAGCTGAATGTGTGCTGTGCGCATCTAAAACTGTGCCCGGCTTTGGAGTCCTCAGCACCCGAAGGACACGGACCTGTCGGAGCGGGTTCAGCTCCCAAGCAGCGCGCCGAGCGCAGTCAGCAGGTGCCGAAGCACCAACATCACATTCTGCCCATGTGAAACGCAGAGCAAAAAAGGATTAAGCTGCTACTCAGCTGTTACAGTCACAATAATACGACTAGTCCAACAGCTACATCTGTGTTATTCAGAAAAAAAACGTAAAGGAATAGCACAGCGGTCAGGACAGAGGTTGAGCTCACGCATACACATTACTCACCCGCTTCAAAGCCATTCTAGCAGCAGCAATAACAAGTGAACCTACAGAAGTGGATGCTGCCAGTGCCCATATTTTAAAATCTGGAAGTTATTTAGGACGGAAAAGCTGAGCGAGTGAAAGGGATTTCTTTAATACTTTCATGCAGTGGGAGGACGTGGGATGCTGAAAGACTGAGATGTGGCGATTCTCTAAGGAGGTACTTTTAAGACTCGTCCAGAAATCACCATCTGCAATACTTGCTTTTACCACCAATGTTGTATGCATAAAAGAGATAGCCCATTGCTATAAATCCTTCCTGTGAACTTACGTGTTAATTGCTTCAGTAGAATTAGTGCAAAGATCTCATTTTTAAATATTTTTCCATATAAAATTCCCCACGCTCTTTCCTTCCCGGTGTCAGGCAGACTTGGCCACATACCATCAGTGTTGCAAGAGGGAATCAGAGGGCAGCCTTCTTATCATTCAGGAAGAGCAGACAATTATCTCATCCAGACAAAAATAGCACTCCGGGAGAAAGCATCACCTCCTCCTCATCCCAGCAAGTTTCAGTCCAGCTCCTTGGGACTGCGGTGAACCAGGGAAGGCTGAGAAGGACGTGGAGCAACGTGAGGAGCAGCTGGTGGTTTCAGCTAATTCCCCTCCCCATTCCCAGTACTGTACCTTCACTATCACCTCCATTTCGCTCTAGATAAGCCAGCGTATCACACTAGTTGTGTGCACACACGTGTATATGCCATTTATGAAGAGATAAAACAAAGCCGTGGCTTCCCAACGTCCAAGCCCTATGGCACCGCACCGCAGCAGAAGGTGGAGCACGATGCAGAGCACTTCTGCAGCGGCCCTACGGAGCAATTATTGGGAGTTAAATAATTATCGACGTTGCATTTGATTCTGCATTCTAACAACAGGATTTGTGCAGCGGGCAGAAAATTACGGGTGAACTGGGACTGCCGAGCGTGGGGCCGGAGCAGCGTGACTGCCATTAACACTAATGACAGAGATGGAGAGCAATGCAACTACGTCCCTCTGCACAACACTCTGCATTTCCCTGCAACATCCTTTTCCAGATTGACAAGGGAAATTAGCGTCACGATCTCTGAATTACAGACCCCGCGTTCCCTCTGAATAACACTTCTCTTGCGGACTCGCGATTGCACATGCCACTGGGAGACACACTCGACTGCTGACGAAGATTAGCAGTTTGATATTTTTGTCATTTGACACGTATTATCAGCAGCATTTTGTGTCATCCCAAGCCAGGAAAGCTGCGATGCTCCTTGTTTGCTAAAATAATCTGTCAACACTGAACATGTTTCAGTCAATCCCACATGGTGAATGTTGAAGCTGGGAGGTCCCGTCCCTCTTGACTCCAGGGCTGAGTTGCATCAAAAAGCCTGGGAGACAGGTACAGCCAAGCGACGTCTCCAGTCTGAGACAGGCATTAATGAGGTCCCTCATGCACAACACCTATGAAAAGGGTACTCTTCAGAATAAAATGATTCCTATTAATAAGGTGAGGGGGGTGAGCCCCTGGCCCAGGCTGCCCAGAGAAGCTGTGGCTGCCCCATCCCTGGAGGGGTTCAAGTCCAGGCTGGACGGGGCTTGGAGCAACCTGGTCTGGTGGGAGGTGTCCCTGCCCAGGGCAGGGGGTGGCACTGGGTGGGCTTTAAGGTCCCTTCCAACCCACACCATTCTGTGATTCTATGATTCTAAGATTGCGCCTGGAATTAAGACCAAAGCTAGGTCTTCGATCTCTTCCTCACTGACACAACAAGATTAGGATGTAATCCTGAGCGTTCCTTGCTAACACCATCCGGATGACACTCACAGCTAGCCCAGGGAAGTTGTCAACACGACAAACTTCCTTGTGTCAATGGAGACGACAGACAGCCAAAGCAATTGCTGCAGCCGCGTGCCATGAGACCCATCAGAGAACCTGAAGCCATGCAAGCAACCCATAAGAAATTGAAATGAGAGATTTGAACCTGGAAGTGAAGGAGTTAGGGAACCCTCACAGGTGGTAAGCAGAGACCCAAGACAACTACAACCCCCACAAATGTTACACATAATACACATGTACATCAAGAGGTATTTCGGAGGAACAGCTAAGGGCCTGCAGGAGCCTCCCCCCTCCTATAACTTTGCGTAACACAGAGGACTGGAACTGGTGCAGGACATATTCCCACCACAGGATAAACTGTGTTTTGTGAATAAACTGCATCCAACTGCCCTGACCTCCCCCTTGCCATAATGCTGTTGCGATGGAAAAGCCACCAAAATCCAGCGCGCACAGCAGCGGCTGACGGTGGAAGGACCACATATGTCTCAATGCAAACAGGAATACCTCGTGGTGGATCTAACTGATCTTGTGTAAAGGGACGGTTTCTGAAAATAGAGCTGCAAGCAAAGACTTAAGTGGATCTCTGAGCAAAAGAAAGAGTTGTTCCCCCTAAACCCCCAGATCAACCTCTTAATTCTGGAATTACCGATTTCCTCAACAAGCAGTGTTTTGTGCACAGTGTATGTCCCTTATATACCATGCAATAAAATCTTAACATATCTGTGCACTAAATCTGTTTGATGAACAATTTTCATCCTGACTTCCAAATCTAATGTAAGAAAACTTTTAACATAAACCTGTTATTTCGCCCCACCTTCTTTTACTCAAGGTGTACAGCCTGCCCTTTTGTCCATAAGTATCCGTGAAGCAAGAGGAATAAAAAAAGTACATTTTCAATTAAGCAATTAGTACTTTTTTGTTAAAAATTTGGTAAATTGTCCTTCAGAAACAAGCAGGAAAGCTTCCTTGTAGGAGCTCTGCTTCTTTAAATCAAAATACTTTATTTATACCATAAGTTTCCTTCCTTATAAAAGGAGAAAGTGTCCTCCATAAGTCAAGCAAAAATTTTGCTAGGAGTCAAGTACAAAAGCTTTTTCTTCAAAGAGAAAAGATGAGATGTAGTTTAAAGAGATACTTCCAGAGAAAGAAGAAAAAGAGTTCAAGTCTAGGATGAATACAGCTGGGATATATGAGGCAGTTTCTTCTCTTGGTGGCTCAACAAGGATGGAAACCTCCCTCCTGAGAATACGCTGCCACGGGGACCGAGCGCATTTGTTTCAATCTGATGTGAGAGACGAGGATCTTCAGCCAAAGCTGGGAGAGCAAAAACCTATTTCCTTAGACACGTAAAATCAGGACAGAAAGTTGTCTTCTAAAGAAGAGATTGTTACCAGTCTATTCACCGCATTCCTATCCCCCCAGAAAGCAAAAAGGAGATCTTTCTAAAAGAAACTAGCAAAGAAAACCAAAAGGAAGTGTTGGAAGAAGGCTCTGTGCCTGCCCAGGGACAGGCTTGGACTCCTCGCTCTTTCCAAGAGGAGCTGTAGAATAAATGAGAACTTTGGCAACACTGAACCACTGGGTTTTTCACTCTACCATTTTTACATTCAAGTGTTTTGACACCAGACCAAAAGGGACTGCTATTTTTCAAAGGTTTGACTTACATCTGCCTATGTTATAGGAACAGAAGAGACTGTATGGTCCCACTGCCATGACCTGTTGAAGTGCCAGCAAATTCCCTCTCCTCCTTGGTGCATCTCTGAAAGCAGCACCTCGACTACTTGCAGCGTGATGGGAATGCTGCACCTGAAGGACTTTCCTTGAGCTTTGGGAGGTGTAATCATCCAGCAGGTACGTCTGATGTGAACCAAGTAAAAACCAGCCCACCAGGACACATGGTTACACGCCTGACTGTAAACAACGTGAGCTGCTCATTCTTCACAAAGCACTTTTTTGCCTTCAGTCCAACAGAGGATTTACCCCCCTTGTCTATTTTCAAAAGGATTGCATGTGTTTTGTTTAACTCCATAGCTGTGTTCCTTACCCATGAACGCAAAGTGTTTGGGGTTTTGTTTAACTTCTTAGAGAAGAAAAAAAGTACTATACCGTCAAGCAGCATATAATTCAGACTTATAGCCAGATAGTTTTTAGAAAGTGGTTCATCAGAATTACACCTGAATACACAAAAATTGTAACAAGTAGCCTTTGGACCTATATTGAACTTGCAGCAATGAAGGAATAAGATGCATCTATCTGTGATCGCTAATATTATTTACTTCCAAATACTGAATGAAGCTTCCATCGAGATCCTGCTATGCAATGTGTGAACTGAGACCTGGTGTCCACCCTTTCTAGATGGGTCCCAAACATAAATGAGTGCTGGGTGAGAGACGGGGATGGAGATTGGCACAGGACTGCAGTTCACTGTCATTTCCCAACCACTTTGGGTCCTTTGGGCAAGACCCAAAACACCCTGACCAGGCCAGGTACCAACCACTGGTGTCCACCCACAGGTTGCTGTAAATGCTCTGCAGCCACCCAAGAGCTTTAGTTTAGATCATCTTTACAGAAGACACATCAAGGACTTAGGACCAAGCAGTCAGAAGATTTGGTCAAAGTCATCTGAGATCATGAGAAATTAATAATGATGTTTTGAGACTTCTTTAACAAATACGCCACCTGACAAGTGTAGATCCATGCAAAGCATCTGGCAGCCTCTGATGGAGCCTTCCTACAAAAACAAGACTAAAAGCATTTTCAAGACTGCAGAAAGTCCATAAAATAACGTTAACTACCCCCTCTCTCCTCACGCAGCCCAACACTCTGGCTCGCTCACCACTTATATCCGGATAATTAATTACTGCAGTAGCAGCAAACGTGGCTCCAAGTGCTGCTGAATGCCAGAGCTAACTGGAAAGTGAAAAACAGGAAATTACTGGAGAGTGAGATTTCCCATCCAAATGTTGATACTAAAATTTCCCAACCAGCCAGCAAGTCAATAACAGAGATGAATGAGGAAACAAAGATTTTCCGTGGATTTTTTTCAACAATTCATTTTCAAGCTACACAGACATAGTGCCTTTTCAAATTTTAAATTAGAGGCTGAAGACTTAAATTAACCCCCAGGAAGTGCTCTTGATCCAAAGCTAACGTGGAGCGCAACTTTAATACTGTTTTCTCTCTTTAGCTTTAAAAGCCAAGATACTTCTAAACTCATTTTTCACCCATACAGTTTTTAAGAAATATAAATACTTCACTTCTGTCCTTAAACACATTTGAGAGTTTCATCAAAAAATGAAAAACATTTCTTTCTTGCTCTAATGATAAAGTGTTGCTTTCAAAAGGGAATATCATCTGTTTTCCACAGGTTTGCTTTTGACAGTTACCTAAATCCATAAGAAAATTGTCTTTCCCTATGTAATTTTACTAAATATGTGTTCACTAAAAAAACCAAAACACATTTTGATCAGAAATGTTGGCTAAGTACTTGTGATCCTTATGGTTCGTTTTGGGGTCTCCGAGCAAAAGCGTCTCATGGGCAATTATTCAAGAAAAAACGCCCACCCCCAATATTCCTGCTCACCGCTGCCCAGAGTTCCTGACATGGAATATACAACATACGAACTACAAAGTAAATATTCAAACAAACAGAAAATGAAACCGGAAAGTTTCAACTAAAAAAAAAAACCAAAAATATTTTAAGCTACTTGGAAATTTTGACAGCAACATTTCAATTTCCAATACTTTGATTTCTTATGAGCTTTTCTGTGGGGTACAGGGTTTTTTTTCTCCTATCTTTTTCACAGCTAGATCCAATCTTCGCTGGCCCCTTAAGCTTACCGCAGCAACACTGTCTGCCTGCAAATATTTGATCGTTAACATATGAAAATACCCAGTGAAATATCAGCCTGCATACGAAGGGAAATCACCCAGGATTTAATCACAGCTGGAACCTGAAGTTTGTACCTTCCAGAAAGACATCATCTGTATTCGAGGCACATTAAGAAGCATCATATGATGTAAAAACCAAAATTAAACCCGTAATAAATCCGAGACAGCAAATCCAATAGCACACAGTAATAGCTAAACTAAATATGATACAAGGAAAAAGACATAATCCAGAAGGAGGTCTCAATGAAATTCAAGAAAAATCAAAATTTCAGAACAACCTTTCCCAACTCTTCTTGTTCAGACCATGTAGCATCCCGGACTTGAGACTGCTTTTCCTGCCAACATCAGTTTTCACAACCATGCCTAAAATTCAGAATTAAGGAGAATCTAATACATGGATGCTGGGGTAAGAGAGAAGTGCTTAAACGGTATCCAACAGACTTAAATGTTTGCTCTTGGGGTTTTTATTGAAGAGCTACACATGGCTGACCTAGGGAATGCTTTCAGCAGCCATGTGTGTGTGGAGGATGCTGGGGCTCCCTGGGGCAGCCTGACCCAAGTGCTGGGACCACGACTAGCCCCGCTGAGCACCGAGCGCCGCCTGGACTGGGCGTCCAGCTCGCTCCTCCCTCCAAACCTCCGTTCAGGCCCGTCACCAACACTGGATGCTTGGAACTTCTTTGCGTGGCGTGCTTATAATCAGTCATTAAGTTTGCCTGTTCATTTATTGGACTCCAACGTGTTAATGAGCAATTAATTCCCGATTTAGTTATTGCTCATAAAGGATTTACAAATTTGGCATTGCTATGTTATAGCTCATTAAGCCCATCACGAACCTAAGTGCACACGCTTGGCAAGAAAATCACCCAAAAGGCAGTTGAGTCGGCCCCCCTCCACCAACCCCACAACTAACCTCCCAAAATTGTCACCACTTGGGTCTCTAAATTAACATATATCCTGAGATTCATCTGACAGAGAGAGGGTACTTTTAAGGAAACATGAGCCCAATACTTGTATAGTCATAAGACAGTCAGGTTTCTCTTTGAAGGACTGGGGAGATTAAAAGGCGAGCTTCGAGCTATTTTGTAACTCTATACGTGGCACGTAAACATATTTGTTTACGCAACACTCCTTGCATTAGAACAGTCTCCAAATTTATATGCGAAGACTTGCTATCTTTGGAGCATTTCAAGGAGATTTTGATCAGTTTTTCTTAATCTGAAGTGTACACAAAACCGCAGTTGTTTGAGGCATTCAGGTCTTCTCACTTTCCAACAGCTGAGACCGGTCACACCATTTACAGTGTCAGATGCGAAGTTTACCACTAAGCCTACACAAATAAACTACCTGATCGCAAGCAAGAGCCGTGCTTCATCTAACCAGCCCATCCACTGACACTGGAGACTGTGCAAGTCACAATGGGATTTTTTTTTTTTTTTTTTTAAATTCCATTTTGTGCCTTTATTGCAGTACGATGCTTTCAATTGTTCCCTTTTTCTGTCAATACTTCATGTTTTTTCACTGCTCAACATTTCAAGTGCAGCTTGAAAACTGCGTATCACAGGAACATGAAGAGATTGCCATTAAAAACAAAAAAAGGCAATATCTTTCAGCAGCAATTAAAGCAAAAAACACGGGAACAATCTGTAGCTGTTCCCATATCAGTTTTGAGGGCACGCACAGCCAAAAATACAAGCGATTAAGGGCTGTGCTACGTACTAGATCTTCATCCTATGCAAGCTGCAGACAAATCTTCCCCTGGTATCTAAGCAGGCTGAGTTGTACTGGAGCTTCATCTTCCTCACCAAATTATTGTGATTCTGTTTAAAGATATTTCCATATGCGAGTAGCCCCACCTGACTTCATTGCCAGCAGTCACAAGTCTTCTGCCCATTAAATACTCCCAAAACCTGCCCTAAAGTACTGTTTAAAACTGGGCTTCAGAAAGAGCCGGTCACTTCTAACACCAGACATTATCAGAAGTTAATAAAAAGCATAGTAAGAACTTCCCAAGCGGTTTACTTACAGTACACGTCCACTCTTATGGACTTTATGGCTGGTGAACCCAAGCCGTTCTCAGCCTTGCAGTAGTAGCGTCCTCCTTGGTGGCGCTGGATGTTGGATATCCTCAGGGTTTCATTGAAGACACTCGAATCTTGAAATCTGTCAGAGGCACTTCCTGCTGTTTTGGTCCACCTGATCTGAGCAAGCACCAAAAAAGATTGTTACTTTAAGTCTGTAAAAGCAAGCAGAGTATAGATCTCTTCACCCAAACACGACTCTCACGTGCGGTGGCCAGGATTTCATGGTGGAGGACTCGGGGAACCTCTCCAGAAAACTGAATAGCTCACGCTTACAACCAAACACTTCATCCAGGAGCCCCCTCAATAGTAATTTTGCGTTTATCACCCTCTCTTAGAAATAGTTGATTACTTTTGATGGAAACACCCCATAAAAAAAAAAAAATAAATGCCACTAGCAGAGATATGGAGAACATCTCAAGCCACCATCTCTGACACACAGCTGGAATGGCTGCAGAAAAATTCCCCATGAACAGCAACAAGCAGAGCTCACCAGAAAAGGTATTATTTATGGCAAATACAGACTCCTTTACTCTGGTAATTATTTTCCAAAAGTGCAGACATTTAAAGGGAACTTTTTAATGCCAAACCCATGAAAACACCAGTAACAGCCCACTACACCCAACAGCTGCACACAGGTGGATACACACATTACTAACACCCATGCTCAATGACCCAAGTCCTTGTCTGCATGACTCGGTGGACTAAGTTATCTCATAAAATGCACCAGACCTCCAGAGACTCCTCAGGTACCTCCTCCTCTTTCAGTTCACGCTAATTCAATGACCAGGACAAGCAACATTCAAGTTCCAGACCAAAACTCCTTTTTTAAACGGTAGGTTTTTCATGCCCAAAGGTAATCAGCAAAGCCATGATTTAAAGAACAGCATTTAGACACTGATCCAGTGGGATCGGCTAGGCAGGCTGTCTACAAGCAACCTTGAGCTGCTATTGGCTTGGTTTGGACAAGGTGTTACAGCCTTGGCAGCTCAGGAATAGCATGCCTGGACCAGCGTGAGTACCTGTCTCCATGTCCAGCCAAGCCTGAGCTGGATACATTGTGCTTCCAGCCTTCCAGGAAGGTCCCATGGCTGAGCCGTGCAGCCCTTGGTGGATGCCAAGGCGGCCCTAAGGGTTGCCTTGGCTGGAGGGAGATCATTCCCCCAGAGGAATGCAGAGACACTTGGGTTGCACCATACTCAGTCCCAACCCAGAACTGGGGTCTGGATCCCAGTAACCTGCACAAGAGCGCAAGGTTGGCAGGGGTCAGCCTTCCTCTCACTGGGAACTTCTGGACAGGAGGGATCTTCTACAAAAGGCACTGAACTGAAAAATTCATGACCAGCTGCAGCACATGTAAATTCTCCCCCGCTTGAAAGGAGAGTAGGCGTGGGCTTCAGAGGCTGAAATTACAGCCAAAAATACTTCCAAAATTTTTTCATCTGGTTCTGGCTTGTTAAATTCTTAAGCCTGACTGGCTTTGCCCTTTTGCCAGGTGACCTGCAAAACTCTCACGGGGTTCTGCTGCTCAGGAATAAAGCAACTATGCCAAACTCCTCATCTACAACATTCGGTCTGCATGCGAGAGAGACGCTATTAGCACTGCTATATTTACCAGTCCCAATCTGTCTGTACTTCTATTCTAAACTCTTGGCTCCGGGGCTTTTTAAATCATCCATATAAATGTGCTGCAGGATAATTTTGGAACACGCACTCAGCTTCTGCATGCTGCAGAATACAATTTCATCATATAGATTTCAAGTGCTTGAAAAGTATTTTAAAATAGTATTTGAGATGTTCACCGAACCTCTTGTGTGTTTTATTTTCCTTTATGTAATCAGAATTGTAAAACCAGCTTCTGTTTGATTTTTAATGGGAAAAATAACTAACAGCATCTTTACTTTAGCATTTACTTCTCTCTTCCTCCTTTTCCTCTCCCACAAAAAGTTCCAAGTGGAATGCAGTCTACCCTGTCAAAAGAACTTAACTTAAATAATATAAGTCTTATCAGCATCTAGGTCACTGGTAACGTTACATAACTTACACAAAAACTTACAGCGAAGCTTAGTTAGATACTGCCAGGTTTTTATCTTTTTTTATGAATGCAAAAGCCTTCCCCCTCCACTGCATCTTAACATTGACACATATATATCTCTCTCTCTCTCTTTATATATATATATATCTATCTATCTTCACTTTATTATAAGGAATTTTAACAGGATCCTGTTTGGCTGTAAACAGAAGTGGACTTTTCAGCTTAAAAAAAATAATATATATATATATATGTATGTTTTAGAGGAAGGAAGAGTAATTTAAAAAAAAAAAACAACTAAATAATTTTGTAGTATATGTAGAGAACCCTGAGGAAGAAAAAGGAATACCATTGACTAGATTCTCTCTTAAAAGATATCCTCCAGGAATGCCACAGGTCTGATTTAACTTCAGTTCATTATTTCCCCTAGCTTTAACTCAACATACGCACAAACCCACGCTGATCAATAGTGCACTGAAGTTTGGGGAGAAAGATGACTCTCAAACACTATGCTAATGCAGTAATCAAAAACTGGGCACAGGAAAGGCAGATGTCTGAGGCTGAAGACCTCTTCAGAGAGGTCCTCAGCAGTTCAACCCACTGCAAGCTCCTGTCCGTGCCCTGGGGTGGCCTCTGATGACTATGAAGAGACTGAGACCATCAAATCCATCCTTAGAGGTGGAGCATCTCATGGCTCTAGTGTCCAAACCCTCATCACTGCTTAACACAGTGACGTTCAGAGCAAGTGCGGCTGCAGCATTGACATTATCCTGACATTACCCCATTTTTAAGGTGGGGAGGGAGGCAAAGGGGGGCCATGGGCTCATGGGACACTGACACAGGTATGGCTTTCAAATCCCAAAGCAGCACCCACCCTTCTGTATGGCAGAGGATTCAGAAAGCCTCTAGATTGCTAACTTTAAATCAAACAAACAGGCATTAGATTGTATATTCACACAGTTCAGATACTCCAGTATTTTCAAATAACTTGGCACAAAGCGACTGCTCACCCAGATGCATTTTATCAGCGTTTGCTACTCCTAATCCGCTCCTCTGTTTGGAAGCTCCCAGCTCCTAGTGCAGAAGCAGCACTGCGAGCTCCGCATGTCCACTCAGACAGCACGGATAACGTGGGAAGTAAATAAATTCTGTTCTGCAGAGAAGGCAAAGCCATTCTTGCTTGTAATGGAAAGTTTTAATTAAAACGTTACGTCCACACATCATGGCATACACATACCAGACTAAGAAATGTTAATCCATTATGCAGATACGCATTCGCTGGCTTCTTAGGATGCAGTTTTCCAAAGTACTCTCTGTTACTCCGATGCACACTTGAGAATCCCACCCATGTACTGTCATTGCTCTGCCATATGTTTATGGTCTTTATTTATAAAATCTTTCTTTTCTTTTTCTTTTTTTTTTCCTTTTCTTTTTTTTTCTTGCCAAACATGCGGAAGTAAGAAATGATTTATGAACAATTCAATTAAAAATTATTCAACTCTTAAAAATTAGTAAGTTATGACCCATCCAGCCATATCACGACCCATGTACTTGTCTGATTTGTATATGCCCATAAGTTCTCTAACCATCAATATATTTGACAGTATTTTATTGGCTCAAGCAGATGCCCTGAGACACAGAGTCGTATTTCACCCTACAGCTTCACTTTTCTCAGCGAGCTTTCCTGCAGCTTCAGTAGGAGTCAGACTTTACATTTTTTAGACTAAAAATGGAGATTTTAAAGGAAACAAAACCTCTCAGAATATTTTCTCAGTATAAACAAAGTACTCATGCCCGAAAAAGAAAGCAACAGAATAAGAAAAATATTTAATTTTGACACTATAAAAATGAAACACTTCTGTTTTAAATACTGTCTTTCTCAAAGATAATAAACATTAAAATATCTTTACTGTGAATACAAACCATTTTGCTTGGTTGAAAACAATAACCACCACCCCCAAAAAAAAAGAAACCCAAACCCAAAAAAACCCAAATAAACACAACCCAATCATTTTGCAATGGAAGTTTTTCTTTCTTCCATGGAGATAATTGGTGGAAAATGAGGTTTTGACAATCTTTTTCTTACAGCGTGACACTGAAATCTGCCTAACGCGGCAACTGCAAGTAAGTATGTTCCTTAAAATATACCCAGTGCCGGCGCTGGGGTTGGTACTGCATCCCGCTGCCGCTGGTTGCAGCCACTGCCCTCTGACACCGCGAAGAAAACAAGGATGAGGAGAACCTCCTGATCACTGTTATAATCCCCAAATCCCTGCCTCAGATTAAAGTCCTCCTTTGTATGCAAACAGCCCTAAAAGAGGCCTTTGCACAACTTCACTGGGATGTGCTGGAGCGTTTCTTCATGCCGAAAGACGTCAGAGGCTTTGGGAAAGGCCATCTTAAGCACACCCACCACCCCTTCTCCCCTCAAAAAAGGGAAAATAATGCCTTCGATTTATTTTTCCGTGTGATTATTTTTGTTCTCAGGAAAGCAATGGCTGGGGCAGCAGTTACTGAAGGCAAGAAGCACTCGCTGCCTTCATGATAAACGCAGAGGACGTGCAACATGAAAGGCCCTTTTTGGGCCAAGAGAGAGAAAGTGGCTGCTGCTGCTTTAATTAAGGAAACTATCTGAAGCAGTTTTGAGCAGATGCATCTCTCCTGACCTCGACCTTCTATTCAGAGGGGATACGACCACGCTGCAGGCCTCGGTGCCCTCTGAAATACACCCAAGCTCATTTTACAGAATCACACAGAATTTTCTGTAGGCCAGACTTGGGCCTAGCCACAGCCACGGAGCCAGAGCCTCCATGTGCTGCTGTCAGACAACGAACTGTTACCAAAGACAGCCTCTGTTTTGTTTCTAAAGAATTGTTTCTTACTAACCTTCTTACCGTGTGAGAAAATAGCCAATTACCGACTTCCTTACTATGTAGAAATAGTTGTTCACTGAGCTAATGTTACAGATAGCGATAATGAGGAGACGACAAGAAGCAGTTAATCACCAAGGATGGAATAACAAGAAGTAGTTAATCACTCCAAGGTTCTTCTATGCGTCAAGTATGTACTCCTATACCAATCAGGACAGAGTTATGGCTACTTCAAAGACCATCCTTATTAAGTTGGCAAACTTACAGCAAACTTTTACTGTCCTGAGATGACTCAATACCTTAAAAAGGATAATGTGAGGAAGGGTCTCCTTACCCAAACGACCACCGAGACGCTCACGCTTGCACAGAAGTGTTTTGCCGACGCAGCAAAATTTAATATGCATGGGCAAAAGGACAATTCGGTCATCCTAATGAATATGTAAGCCTAGGTGGAGTTATGTATTAGGTAGGCGGAATAATGAGAATATTTTGTGTATAAATAACGGGTGAATATCCCTGGTAAGGTGTGCTAGATTGGTGGGTTTCCCCCCTAGCACCCGACGTCGAATAAAGCAATATCTCCTCTCTAAACTATTTTTGGTTTCGAGGGCTTTAATTCCAGGTAACAGAACCAGATCACATAAGCAGCTACAGCATACATTTAAAACTCCTCTTTAACTTGGCTTCGATTCACATCTGAAGTTCCATTACTCCCCTCCTAGCTTCTGATTTAAAAAAACAATTAAAAAAATCCCAAAATACTCTAAAAACACCAAAAGAAAGAGGGGAAAAAAAAAATCAAAACAACACAAAAACCCCAGGAGAGCACAATGGATCTAAGTTTTCATTGCCTGACACCAGGAGAGACCTTTCATACCTCTATGCAATAAGCCAAGTGGAACATACTTTGACCCAAAATAGCCTTTTTTTTCCCCACCAAGCTCCCCTTCCCTTCCTGCAATAAGTCGTGGAGCCAAATGAGTGTCAGGCAGTTGTAAACCACCACTGCAGGACTGGCAGGGATGGATTTCGCACCCGACTCACACAGGGACAGGTTCCCAGCAGAGAGCAAGTTGTTCATCTCCAAGGTTTCTCTACAAAACTGCTCAACATCTTCAGCACAAAGACCATCACCAGGTGGCTTGTCTGAATGGGCGTCCTCTCACTTCTGTGTGCAAAAACACCCGTCTGGGCCTTTTGATGACTCAGGGGGTAGTCAAATCAAATGTACACCTCCAAGGGTTTCTAAATATCCTTCCCCTGGTCACCTTAACCAAATCATATCTATTCCTGCCCCATGCCCACCAGACAGGAGATACAGCGCTCGTTTGAAACACCACCGCTCTGCACAACATCACCTTGCACTTAGTTTTACACCGACACATTTACTGTACGAAATCTCCCACGTGTTCACCAGGTCATCCCCACCACACATGAAAGGAAAGCATTCAGACGTCTAAATTACACCATTAGCCACCCTTTTAGTTAAATAAAACGTGGGGGGGGGATGATGTTGTGTTTTGATTATTAGTAAACCAGAAGCAACGTGATGCAGCACACCCCATGAGACAGAGGGTACAAAATGGCTGTCGTTACTGGAATGGATATTGCTACAGGCCATCAACATGCAACAGTGGTATGAAAAATTCTCTTCCTATTTATTTCATACAATAATGTCTGAAATGCTGGACTTGAAAATGGCTTCAGGTAAAAGTTCATTGTTCGAAAATTCTTACGTGGAACATCAGAGTGGCAAAGCAGCCAACCCAAAGCAAGTCCTGCTTACTGTCCGAAACAATGATCCTCTGTCTTGGACAGAGCTAGAAAGCTGTTATCAGCGCAAAACAAATGCAGAACTGCAGAGTATTTGGTTTCCAAATGTATTTCTTCAAGCTTGCAGTAGCCAAGACGCAATCACCTCGGAAGACTGGGCTTCATTGTACCTGGACTGCTCAAACTTCACAGAAACACGAGGGAGAAAACGGAGCACTGTCCCCAGGCCAGGGACGCGACTGATGCCGTTGCCTTTATGGGACAAGTCGTGCGCTTATGTTTACACACGTACTAATGCTTCAGTAGGCTGGCATGCAAAAGCATAATTTTTTACTCATTTAACTAAAAGCAGTCTGTGACAGTAAGTGTTAACATGCAGGACATGATCAGTTCTGATTCAGTGCCAGAGATCACAGAGAAATTGTTATTTTCCAGCTTGATTGCTATAACACATAGGAAAAAAAAGACTTCCTTTTATTCTCTAACAGAGGAAAAATTGTGGTTATTAATGATAGAGAAAATCAGCATTAAAACTACAAAGTTACAAGCAATCAAGTCCTATCAGAACAAGTTTGGTGCTTTGCTCATAGTTCACTTTAGCCCAAAACATATCAGTCATGGCAACGCTGTGGCTGGAGTTTGCGGATGAAGGCCGTAGAATTGTGACTCCAAAATGTGTAAGTTGCAATAAATGTAAGGGTCAAAAAGAATAACTGAAGACCTCAACATCTGATAATGTGAGAAAAACTCTATCTAAGCTGACTGTTCCTTCATCTCTGAACTTCCTGCACTTCTGCAAGACAGATAACTCCTATTTTATACCTAAAACTCAAGTTAAGTAGGAGTTACCCAAGCCCCACCAGTGGAACTTACCATCCCAAAGCCAGGAGTTTTGTATGAACTGACATTCTGTTCGCACAAACGACATCTCCCAGGTACGCTGGGCAAAATGCAGCTTTTCTCCCAACATCACAGCAACGCCAACTCCTCATTGCGTCGGGAAACTTTTATGGCGATCATGTGAAACATGATCCCACCCGCCCACCACCTCAGGCCGCGTGTCACACACAGGGCGATGGTTGATGACGTACTGCCGCTAAAGAAAACGGCAGGCTTGAATCCCACTTTCAAGTCTGAAGACAGAAAACAGGCTAATATGTAGCAATGGGATATACACACACTTCCTAAGCAGTTCCACATTTGTTTTATCTACTATTAGCACTAATAGGAATCTCCCAGATGTGAACGAACAGACCAGCCACCCAAGAACAGACCAAAGCTGGCAACAAATCCAAGTTCTACACTGGCCACAAATTTCCTATTTGATTGATTTATGTACTCTAAATGCTGCAAAGGCATTTGTGGAGCTCCACCACACCGTGGCTCAGCAGCCAGGAGCTGAGGGAGCAGAGTCCATCTCAGACATGTCAGCAGGCAGCAGACACAGGCGTGGGGTAGTCCAGACCTGCCTGGTGGACTAAGGTAAGGAAAGGATGAGCTTTCGGTAAAGACGTGCCCCAAACAAAGAATATACCTTTTTTTGTTGTTGTTGTTGTTGTAGTCTTGGTCTTTCAAATTATTTCTCCATTTGATTTTCAGAGAGGTTTTCCTCCATGAAAATTACATTTTCAAACACAATTTCTCCAGAGCTACAATTTCAAGGCAGCAAAGGTTATTCCACCCTTCTTAAGTTTAAAAGGCTCATGTCTCAGTTGTTCCACGCAGACTTGTGCCTGCTGTCATCAAAACTCTAGAAAATTAAGCACCACACAGGTCTAAGTCATCTGAATGCCAAGAGAAAGGACTTCTTATGCTCAAAGGCTGAAAACCTAAAGATTACCTGGATATAAGTGAAGAAATCCAAAGCGATCACTGAACAATTTAAGAGGAAATTAATGAGTGGATCCTGAAGACAATAATATTGCAATCATTAGGTAAATTGGTAAAACAACCCTGTTTTAGATCCTCCCTATAGCATCTTGCTTTGTTGAATCCGCCTGCGTTTCTGTATAAAAAGGTTGTGTCTGGGGAAACATCTATACATACTTTCTCAAAACATCTTTGAGTAACCTACTAAATGATTAATTGCAGCGATTTATCCTAGTTTGACTATAATGTTTTTCCTTATGACTTTAAGATGTCTCACTGCTTCAAAAAAATTAGCACACTTATACTGAATAATCAATATACATTTTACTATACATATCTCACTGAAGGATGGAGGTTTTTTTTCATTCTGCATGGCAGGAAAATACCTTCTCTAGCGTTAACTGGGAAGGGCTGAGCTCACTGAATTTCACAGAGCCCGGTCTCTAGTGAAGTCAGTATCATTTTAAAATTGTTAATAGCTGCAGGACTTACAAAGGTCCTGCATGTTTACGCCTTCCCGATGGGAAATTATTTACTGTCCATCAAACTAAATTATTCAATGAGTTTCATGAAATGCTCCAAACATCTCTGAATGCTGTATTTTTATTATTCTCTCAGCTTTTTTATTCGGCAGCTTGAATCTGCTTCAAAATGAAATACAACTTTTCACCTTTATAATAAAGACCATAATCTAAAGGCAGACACAGCACCATTTGAATTCCTAGTTATTAATTTTTATGATGGCCTTCCTAATGTTGGTATACCGTGTTAAACCACCAGAGCCATAAACACATTCTTATAACTTAAACGCCCAGAAATTCATTCACTATAGTTCTTAAATGGTTTAAAAGCAAATAAATACAAAACATTTTGTAACTTGCAGCTGCTGCCACCAGCACAGAGCTAATCGTGGTGACGAGACCATCAGAGAGCTCTGTGAAATTCACATCCAGACTCTTATTTCCCCTGTGGGCCAATCTAAATATAGGATGTTTTTTCACCAGTGACAGTATAGGTTTCTATTATTACCATATAGGTAGAGTAAATGATCTAAAATCCTTACAGTTTTCAAAAAGAAAGGCTGGTATAATCAAACTCACATGAGTTACAAGAGAATTACTGCGATAAGGGAGCTGATAAGCTGGAGACCAGTCACCGGAAGAGCTGTAACGAAGAGAACTGGGTCCATGGGCGAGGTATTTCCAGTGATGCTCTGCAGAGGTGACCTCTGAGGACGTCTCCGAAGCTGTAATTGCTCAAAAGGACTGGGAACAGGGAGGTGGTACCAGAGCTAAGCATGTGCTCCATGTCAGGCCCACCACTACTTGGAACTACCGGGTGAACCAAAAAGTTGAGATACGTTTTTTGTTTGTTTGGTTTTTTTTTTGTTGTTGTTGTTTTTTTTTTTTGTTTTTTTTTTTTTTAATTATCTCTACCTGAAGCTTCTACAATTGCCCCTGGAATAAAGTCTAAGACAACAGTCGCACTCAGAGGGTTACACTCCAGGAAGATGTTGGAGAACTGGCAAGGGTATAGAGAAAAGCCCCAGTTCTCATTAAAGCAATCCAAACATGCTCAAGAGTGCAGGTGATAAGCTCAGCAAATTTGCAGTATCAAATGAAAAACCGGGGAAAAGCAATCAACGTCTTTAAAACATACATGAGGGGCTGAAATTCGATCGCAGATCAATTTTCAACATAAGAGGCAAAGTTAAGGTAGGAATAAAATGGATTAGAAATCGCTTTCCATTTGCTCAGCTTAAGATGTTTATGCAAAACATCTTCTATCCAAGGCATTTCACTAAATTTTAGTCAGCACTGCCAAAGGGCTTTACCGGGAGCGCTGGGGGATGTGAAATCTCCTCTTTGTGCTCACCACCAGGAACCAGCTCTACAGCCCAAACCATCACCTGGTACTGGATCTCTATCACCCAGCACTTCTGCACAAATGCAACCAATGCACTGTCCTCACAGTGTCCAAAAATCCAACCTTACCCTAAAAAACTCTTAGTAGCCCAGTTTTGCAAGCAAAGTGCCTTCAAAGTCTTTCCTGCACGACCTTTCAGAGCCAAGTTTTACCCAAATTCGGTGTGGGCACACAGCCAGCCCCAGAGCGCTACCAACTCCACCTCCTGGTGCCCGGAGGTGATGTCTTCATCCAGTTTGGGGACGGGGATGTGGGAGGGCATTAGAGGAGGAGGGAGGTCTGAGGAGCTGCGCTTCAACCACAGCACAAGCAGCGGTGGGAAACCAGAAGCCCCCAGCTCCCCCGTTCCCAGAACTACTCGTCTCCCTCAAAAGCAAAAAGGCATAAAAATGTGTTTCTGTCATTAAATTCAGAAGACTGGAGTCTAAACAGAGAGAGGAAAAAGTGGCTGCTAAACAGGGTTTTTCTACTTTGAAGTCACTCTTCATAATAGAATCGCGTTTCAAAGTGACAAAGCCAACTTGGAATCCAGGCAGTTTAAAATTGATGCTTTTTTTCCTTTTATAACAATCGTTCACGTATTCCTTCTGCTTCTCATTCTCTCCATCTCTACCCATTTCACTCCCCCGCAAGAACGCTGGGAGAAACAGAGTATTCAAGAGAAAGAGCTTTACAGAGCACACCCAAAGTGCTGTCACAGACTTACAAGTAAACCCATAAAGACTGAAGAAAAACGCGTCTCTTCTGGTCTTTCAGTAATACGAATCTTGACTACTTCCTGCAACAACCATTAGGGGAGATAGTTTTGGGCAGACCCAAAACTGACTGACAACTGTCACAAATAAATGTATCTGTAAACGAGCAAACAAAAGCAGCAGTCGCTGATGCCAGCGCGGCTGCATGCGTGGCCAAAATAGAATTGCAACAGAAAGCTATTTCTGTGCAGATGGCGAATGCTACGAGGCAGAGACCTACATACTTTTAGTGTGAGCCACCAATAGAAAGAGAAATGCATTTGTTTTCTTTCTGCTTGAAAACTAAGAAAACAACTTTGTTTCCAGAACATGCTTGTACCTCCCAAGGGCTGAGATTTTGTGGATCCTTAATTCTTTACGCCCGCAGGAGCACGCGAGGCCCTGCCTTCCCTCCTCCCGCGGAGCTCAAGGCTGCGGAGATGCTGCCACTCGCACCCCGCGCTCCCACAGGAACCCAGGCGCGTTTCCAACCCACCTCTGCTTGAACAAATTAAATCCACTTAACTGAACATCATAAAACGCTGGGTTTAAATGGCTCTTTTTCCACTACATTGTCTTCTGCAAATAGCACCGAGGTTATTGATTTCCTGCGATGCAATATCAGTCTGTTTACTTAAACTAGCTCCCATTTTAAAAACTTCATAAAACGTAATCCAGAAAAACCATGCTGTACTTCAAACACCACTGATAGCAGACTCGTTGCATGAAGAGACTCTGAGAAAAATCCCTTCTAAAAATTGGAAGCTGATGACCACCGGGCTCTGCCTTTACATTCACATTGGACCTTATCAGCATTTCCTACAGCAGACCCTGCGTTGCATCCCTCTGAGACTGAAGATGCACACCTGCCTTATTTCCAGACATCTTTCTGAATTAAACCCTAAATCTCAGTGATCCAGTAACATCAGCTGTGCTTTATCTTCCTTCCACAGCAACCAACACTCACAGATGCCGAATTACACCTTACAATTTCATTGAGCTAAAAATGAGAGTGGGATCCTGAGATTTGACTTGTTTTAGCTGTGATGACAAAGAAAGGAGATGACATTTTATTTCGCTTGAAAGGTGGGAGAATAGGGAAGGGGAGGTAGCAGGGAGGAAAGGGAAAAGAGAAGAAAGCTTGACAAGAGAGAGTTGGCAGCCCAGCTGAGAAGGCAGCTTGGTAGGAAATGCGATCAACAGAACTTAAGGCCAGAAAAGATCAGCAGCTGCTGAGCACAAGTCACAGATGCTGCATCAAGCCCACAATTTCTTGTAAAAGAAAGAATCAGAGGCATTGACTGAAATTATCAAACAGCAAGCTTTGTTTGTTTTTTTTAAATCTTTTTTTGTCTTTCAAAATACAACATATAATTGTGTTGTGTAATTAATAGTCACAAATTATTAACCAACACGATCACATGAAGCTCAAGGGTCTAAACTGATTCTTAAAAGAGAGAACAGTCATTCATGGGAATTAAATCTATCCACACCGTGACCTTTTGATCCAAATTCCTTTTGAATTCCAAAACACCCAACAGCCAGAGGCTGGAAGATTGAGCACATTGTACCTATACACGCCAGGTACTGGACAGGAGATGGGACAAGGGACATCTGCACTCAGTCAGGATGGAAGTTCCTAGGTGTCTGCTTGAAAGTGCCAGTGACACCAAATAACGCCCTCTGTGTTCATGTTTCTGCCCCCCCCCCCCCCCCCCCCTTTTTTTTTCTTTGCTTCAGAGGATGAAGAAGTGGAAAAGTCTCCTTCAAGACAGTGCAAAAATCTAAAACAATATTAGCCAACGCTGGAAAAGGACTGAGTCCCTTCTGCCCTGTACCAGGCACAGCTGAGAAGGGTTCTGGCAAGACCTTTGTTCAGGGAAAAGAAATTGAGCGTGTGTTTGGATCCTACTAACTTTGAGATTTTAGCTTATTTCCAATTCGGAACTCAACGAGAAGAAAATCTATGAAAAATGCAGTAATCACAAATAGCATCATTCATGTCCTGTTGAGCTTTCCTGGCATACCTTTAAATGACTCCCACGAGTGCCAAGGAAAGGGATCTGGGAACAGTTCCCACATATCAAGAGAGCTGCAAATAGACATTAAGAAAAAAAAAAAAGAAAAGAACCTGTTTCAGCTTGCAGCTAGAAATAAAAGGACAGGATTATGGGAGAAGACTTGCGGAGCGAAGGCTAAGGAAATCATCGCAATATTAAGCAACAATGAACTGAGATTATTTCCAAATGGAAATGAAGAAAGCTTCAAATCAGGGAATCTGTAAAACTTGAAAAGTTGTTAGCGCAGAGAAGAGGGGCTACAGCCACTAATTCAACACAGTCATGATCCATCCCCAAATGCTCTTCTGTGCCGCGGAGTTTACTGAGGCTCTGGACATCTCACACTACGTTACATCCCACAAAAAGCCCACATCCCAATGAACCACCAAAATCCAGCCTACGGAAGTCAGAAAATCATTGCCAGAGACCAAGACAAACACAACTACAGCACGGCTTTTTGCTTGGATGTTCTCCTTTTCACAAGGAGACTACAAAATAGAAGAGGCAGCTGAACTAAGCTTCAGCCCACCAGAAGTCAAATGGCCAGGTCTTCTCCAAAGGCTGGCTGGCTCTTGCAGTTGTCAGACTAAAAGGGTTATTTATTTTTTGTTATGATTTTACTTTCTTTGGCTGTTGTGCAAATTTCCTTGATTTTACAAGAGATTTTTAGTTAATTATGTATTTACCTAGTTAGCATAATTGTCTTCAATTATGTAATTAGTGTTCATATGTGTAATCATTTGAACATGTAATTATATCTAATTACACCATTAAAACGTGCAAGTCATAAATATCATTTTGATTGATAGACATACAGGGAGGGGGGAAAAAAAAATCTCACTTGTTATTTTTATCTCCTGGATCCTGAAATCTGCAAGAGTAAGAGGATTCAGCCTATAATGTTGCTATAATTATTTATAAGGACCTATCAAGACTATACCAAGGTTATATCTTTCAAGCAGAGGTAGAATGAGTCAAACCACTCAAAACTAAGGAGCAAAAAGACACTTAGTGTAGCAAGATTCTTCTGTAAGAAAGCACCAATAAGAATACTCTGAGAAATACTTATTGTTTAGTCTCTAATTATGCGCTTGCTGTTACGAAGAAGAATAACAGCCCACGCAGAAAAAGGTAACACGGAACAAAACACACACAAGTTGTTCCTGCTTGTTCTGATGGAAGATGCTGGTGCACCCTAGAAAGGGCTTTTAAAGCTCCTTGTACTTTTTAGCTCCCTCTAAGACAACCAATAAATAAAGCCGTACTTATCAGAAGAGTAACGTTTTTTAGTTCCGTTTAGCTTTATTCCAGCATCTGTGCTGTGCGCCCTGTAGTACAGTACCAGAACAAATACCTGGCGCATACCAAATGAATTAGGACAGCGACAGCTGAGTCTTCTTTTTAATTGCTTTTGGCTAGGAAGGGAAACATTTACACACAGATTAAATAGTTAAGTTTATTTACAGTTCAACTTGCCTTCAGGTTCAGATTTCTTGCCGTTACACCCAGCACAGTCTACCAAAAAAACCCCAAAACAAAACAAAAACAAACAAACAAACAAAAAACCCACCCAAAAAAACCCCTAAGCTGACTCCAAAAGCTGGGGGGGCGGAGGGGGAAGCCAAACACAACAACTACCATAACAAGAGCTCTTCAGCACCACTCGGGAAGAAGCCTCAATTACGGAGCATCCTTCAGCAAAAGGCATATGGTTTTTCCAGCCTGATAAGCTCACTCGCGCTCTGCGGAGCATCCAGATACAAGTGCTCAGGTGGACGGCAGCAAAAAATAAACCCAGTACTTCCCAAAACGGCCATCCCCAGCTGCCAGAGGCTGAAGGAGAGCTCAGGCTACGATGTAATTTTTATCTACGAGAACAAGCTGGTAGCGACACAGAGAATAAAAACACGCAGAAGGATCAAGAGGTATCATTCAACAGTCCGATTCGAAACAACCCCACGTGTTCCAACTCTATCACCATCAGACAGGTCAGATGGACTAGGTCTTGTGAGTAGCATTTCTTTCCTTAAAATGCAAAAGCAACAATCCCTTGAGCCTGCCTTAGTCCTTGAGGGTTTAACTCCTGGTCCTCAGGTACCATCAAGTTATTGCTGTGAAAGCACCGTCTTCAAGACCATGTGAAGATACACAGGAAACAGAACAGTAAGTTCACAGCACGTAGAACCACAGCGTGCTACAGAACCATCTTCCCTCTGCCCCTGGAATTTAGTGCAATATAAGAAAAAGATGCTGAAGAACAATCAAGCCTCTAACGTTCAACCAGTCATGGAAGCGTGCACTGGTGTTAAATGAATCTCCCCTCAAAGTGCATCAGCTCTAGGGACAAACTCTGGAGTCAAGCACAAAAGGGACCAGCATCAAGTCTGTGGTCATACCACACCTTCCAAGAGGCCCTAACGTATGTTTGGACTTCGGGGTCTAACACATCACTTTTGGAGAACTCCTTAAATGGGCAGCAAAACAAACGTGGTTTCCAGCCATGAACAACACTTCTTGCTGCCATGGGACAATCCACGAGGAGCTCGCTGCTCTGAGGTTTTACTCGCAGATGTAGGAGAACGTGTCTTTCACTATGTCCACAGCAATGGGAATGACTCCCTCCTTAAAAAGCATCTTCAAGTGTTTCTTTAGGAGGCATCTTTTCACAGACCAGCTACAAGAATGTACTTCTGCTTCAGCCACAGCAGATCTGCATTTGCTGCTAGTTTCCCTGGGTTACTAAATTATCTCTTTACTCATCAAATATATTCTTTTTCAGCAAGAGAGAGCTCACAGCAGCAGACCTTATTCCAAAACCACCCACCTCATTTTTTGCTTATGAGACTACCATGTTCAACAGCCATGGAAAAACCAGCTACTTCTGCAGCATCCCAGAGCCGCTCCTCCAGCCTTTCAGCCAACGTCCTACCTCTTAAGGGCCACCAAAGGAAGACAAAAGCTGACAATATACAGACAGGGCACAGTTTGGGGGGGAAGGTCCAGGGGAAGACAGATGCAACCCATTCAGAGGACAAGTGTCCATACTTGCGTCCATACTTGTCCATAACAAGCGTCCAAACTGGAAAATTTTGCTGTTTTCCTTCCATGATGGGAGATTCATGCTTTGCATTCAGTGGAAACTTTCTGTGGGGGATTTCTGGCAGCTTTTAAGCTTCCAGAAGGGTCAATGTGAAATCGGTATGCTAAAAATCACCCACCTGGATGTCATTTTCAACTCCACATGATTCTCTGATAGTCTCATTTCGGTGATTGCTGGTGCTTTAGCGAGCCCAGGCTCGATATTCTCAACTGAGTGTGGCTGAAATACACACTTCACTTGCCCTGATGTTGCATTTATCTTGATTTAAGCTGACCTCTTTCCCCCACTGCTTCCAAGCCCTTTTTAGAAACCTGCAAACATATTTCTTCTTGAGAGACAGCAGCCACCTGGAACCAGGAGAATCAGCAAGATATGACTGGCCAAATTATTCAGAATAAAACAACCGAGTTTAATTTCTTTATCAGCTTGCAAACAACGTGCCTTTTAACCCAGCTTCCTGCAGGTGATGGGGCGAAGCTTTACATTTCTTTCAGCAGCGTATGCACCAAATATTCCGTGCTGTTTGCAGCATGCAACCGCGTTACCGTATCAAAATTACGTCCGACAAGACAGGGTTGCATTTTAATAGTTACAGTCCTGCAGGCACGGATCATCGCGTCCAGCCCAGGGTGGCAGTGAAAATCCGCATCCCAGAGGGTGGATGGGCCAGCAAGGATGCTGTACCTTCCTCATTGCTGCTGCCCAAACAGTTCTGGGGTCCGTGACAGCCTGGAGAAGAGGCTCTATAACTCCCACCCAACAAAGACAACTCCACCAAGCCCCCTTTTACTAATTACAGCTTAACCGTGAGGTTTTAGTGTTAGATTGCCACTAGGCAAGAACTTCAGGTCCAAAACAAATTTTGGGGGCAACAGCTGCAATTAGTGGGTTTTCTTTCCTCCGAGGTTGCTTTTTGGGAAGTCCAAATTCTTACAACCTTCACCATCAATTCCATAATCAACAGAAATGGTTGGCTCTCAGCACCTCTGGCCCTCCCTCTTTCCTCACTTATTTTGCCACCTCTGCCCGCTCTACTTCAAGGCTCCCACAGTCATCCTCCCAGCTGAGGCTACCTAAGATTTAGCATCGAGACAATACAAAGAACCACTGAGACAAAAATATATTTACTGACAGTATCAATAAATGAGGTCCAGAAGCAAGTAAAGGCAACTTTTCAAACACCCAGAGTACATCAGAAGACCACCGAGCACTGCAAAAAAAAAAAAAAATCCCAATCCATGAAGGTTTGGAGTTAAGCCACTGCTTCACTCCTCTCTCCTCCCAGCTCCAGCAAAGCTCCTTCCCAAGCAACGAGGGATCTCCATCAACAGCCACCTTACCGAATCACCTTCATTACTTAGAATGCATACCACCTTAATCACTCGGTGTGATTAGTGTAGCCGCCTCTAATGTTTCAGAACAGAATCCTACCTTCACCTTATTAGCGGGCGCAAAGAAGGAATTAACATTTTCTGGCACGCCATCCATTAAAATATAAAAAGCAGCATTTCAGAAAAACAAAACAAAAAACCCACGTGGTGTTCTCTTTGATCAGCTGCAAGTGAAACATAAAAGGCTCCTTTGGAGGTAAAGTGGATGCTACATTTTCTATTTTAATTGATAGGAATTCTTATTAACTGCTGATGCGGCCAAAGCAAGCAATTTGTGGGGAGGGGGGTTACTTACACTGGAACAGCTGCTTTCCTATTGCATTCTGCATATCTTTATTGCAATAATTGTACTCTTGTTCGCAAAACTGATGATGATTTCATTTGACACCCCTCAGTTCACGGGAAGACTTTACAAATGTTCAGTGAACACCTGATAAAATCCAGCCTGACTCACGACTAAATTAGCCTGCGCTTTATGCTGGAAAACCCCTTCATAAAAGTTTGGCTCGATAAAGCTCACATTTAGCTAAGAAGGGTATGTATTTCTGTCGGTCTTCAGCATTGAAAGAAATACGTGATTAAAATTTACATGTCATTTTTGGTGCTGAGCCTATGAACAGTTTATTTGATGTTTTCTCCCTAAAGTACAGCACCTGAATTCTCACCTCTGCAGGGCACTGCGGATACATTCCGTGCTCACTGCAACCCTCCCCTGCTCCGTCTGACAAGAGAAATAAGCATTAAATGGGGAAAAAAGAAAAAAAAAAAAAGGTCCGCAACAGAAATCACAGCATCCTGACTGAGGGACAGCACTGAAAGAGAAGCTTCTTGGGACTGAGACACTCGTGCTCCTGAGCACATCACAAACGGAGTCCATGACATGCTCCAAGCCGGGACGACGGCGCTGCTTTGTGTGAAGGAGTGCAGCCAACCACCCCCAGACACGCTGCGACCCACCTAAAAACTATTTAAAGCTAGAACTTTGGTTTATTCCTGACACTCATTTGAGACAGGAAAAAAATCCCCAATAAGCAAGTGAAAGTAATGGTCATACCCAGTCTTTCTTTGCCTCCTATCACGCTATTGCTTCTAAATGCAAACTTAGAAGGCCGAGCAAAAGCTGCTGCTGACGTGGGCTACGCGGGGCTGGACTGACCTTTCAGTCTCTCTCAGCACCATGGTTTTGCCCTGATAAGGATAAACGTGCCAGCCATTTAGCCACCCATATATTCTCCCTATTGATCCTCCTCTCTAATTTGAAAATTTTGCTCCTTTCTGCTTTTCCAAAGCATTTATTTGGGGAACACAGACACCTCATCACAGAGGAAGGTGCTGGCCAATGTCTCAATAGGGGCTTCATCCATCCCACCTAACTCTTACTTCAGTATGCTTGCTTTGGAAATGGAAAATAACCAAAACCCAAATCCAACAAGTTAAACGCGGGGCAACAGAAGGCTTCCCCCCACTGCAATATCACTGCTTTCCTGTCTGGACTGTTGCTTCAGTTGTTTATTCAGGCCCCACCATACCACTTAGCACCAGATGATAACTGAAATCAAACAATTCCTTCTTCATAAAATCACAGAATGGTTTGGGTTGGAAGGGACCTTAAAGACCATCCAGTCCCACCCCCCTGCCCTGGGCAGGGACACCTCCCACCAGACCAGGTTGCTCCAAGCCCCATCCAGCCTGGCCTTGAACCCCTCCAGGAATGGGGCAGCCACAGCTTCTCTGGGCAACCTGGGCCAGGGGCTCACCACCCTCACAGCAAAGAATTTCTTCCTAATATCTAGTCAAAATCTTCCCTTCCTTCTTCTGCAATATATATCTGCAATACAAACCCCATCTTCCATACGCCGTGGACAATAGCTGCAACAAAGCAGGTGCAAAATGGGCCAGTCCTGCTAACTCCAGTGGGCTACAACATGGCTTGCCCGGGTCAGCCCAGGTATCTCTGGGGACTCAATCACTGAGGCTACACTGGAACATCCCCTGCCAGCCACCACCTCCGCTCCTGTAGGACAGGCTGTGTGCTCAGGGCCTTGCTGCTCCATCCAAGCTGCCACACATGTGAGTCAGCTCAGCATCCCCACTGGTCCCCCGCAGCTGAGGGAGAACATTGGTGCCACTTGGACCACCCTCTTAGGCCACCCAAATTCCCAACAGGCAGGGTGCATGTCCCCAGGGCCACATGTGCCCCGGAGGAGCAGCAGCCCTGGCTCTGCTCAGGGTGTGCAAGCACCGAGCTCGGGAAGCAGAAGGTATCTCCTAGCAGCCTCTCAGCTGCAAGGGGAGAAGCTACTTGTTGACAGAGTGGCCATCAGCACAGCACTCCACTCCTACAAGTGGAAAGAAAACACAGCAAAACAGAGCCAGGGAGAAAATTTTGGGTCTTCCAAATGCAGATCCTCCCATGCACTGCCTTCCAGGCGAGCCGAGCTATCTGCCACTCTCTTCACACGCAACCAGTGCACGCCTTAGCCCCTTGATTTCAAATGACATAGTCTGATAGCACTGCATAGGAGAAAGGGTGGCAGAAGGATGTGAGGAGGTGGAATCTGCTACGGTTCTGCAGAAGAAAGCCTCAGCGCTCAAGAGGGCACGTTGCATCCCCAAAATAGTCAAGCTCCCAGAGCTTACTGGGAGCAGAGAGCACGCAACCCTCAGACGGCCGGACTGTGTGTGCCAACAGCAGCTCCAGCCTCCCCCGCTCCTGGAGCGTGGTCGGGGCAGGGGGACAGATGCGGGGATCCCATCACTTGCCAGAGAGCATTGGGCCATGCTGGCGGGGACAGAGAGCGCTCCTACAGCTGCCCCCATTGCCACAGTGAAGCAACTGGATGAGGACTCAGCCATTGCCCACTCTCCACTCAGCTCGTTTTGCACCTCAGAACATACTGCTCGTGCCAGGATAACATAACCCCAGGTGTGACAGCATATGGAGGTGAAAGACACAGGAAAAAAACACCTAGAGCAAAAAAAGAAAAACCAATGCAGGTGAGGTTATACTGACAAACAAGGTCTTTATCATTTGACCTTTAGAGGAACCAGGAATACAAAGTCCCAGCCAGTCCCTGCTCTTTCAGAAGATGCTGCTCCCTCTGACTCCTGTGGTCCAAATGTCACTCCTTGCCTTGGGACAGTCACAGTTATTGTTGCCACCGGCTGGACCCCCCCAGCACAGACTAGAGCTGCCAAGGAAGGTTAGGAGAGGCTACACCCCTCCATAGACAGTGCAGGAGAGCCTCGCTAGTGTACAGAAAATGTCACCTATTACCTACATAGAACAGCAAATAAGTCATTTGTGTCCTGGGGTAAGTGGCCTTAGTACATGCTTACAAGTGTCTTGTCGAGCTGACGGGGAGGTGCAGCACAACGCTCGGTTCCTGGGCTAAGGTTTGGAGAACAGACGGGTCCAAAAGGTGACACTGCAGGCCCTCGCCCCGTGGGACACACAGCCAGCCCCAGCAGGTTCAAAAGCAGCTCTGCAGAGCGGGACCTGGAAGTGTTGGTGGGCAACAAGCTGCCCATGAGCCAGCCATGTGCCCTTGTGGCCAAGGCCAATGGTCTCCTGGGGGGCATTAAAAAGAGCGTGGCCAGCAGGTGGAGGGAGGTCATCCTCCCCGTCTGCTCTGCCCTGGTGGTGCCACATCTGCAGTGCTGGGGCCAGCGCTGGGCTCCCTGGGTCAAGAAGGACAGGGAACTACTGGAGAGAGTCCAGCAGAGGCTAAAAAGATGGTCAGGGGCTGGAGCATCTCTGTGCTGAGGAAAGGCGGAGAGCCCTGGGGCTGTTCAGCTGGAGAAGAGCAGGCTGAGAGGGGATCCCATCAGTGCTGAGCAATATTTTAACGGGTGGGGGGCAAGAGGATGGGGCCAGACTCTTCCCAGTGGTGCCCAGTGACAGGACAAGGGGCAACGGGCACAAACTGGAACACGGGAAATTCCATCTGAACATGAGGAGCAGCTTCTTTGAGGGTGGCAGAGCATTGGAACAGGCTGCCCAGAGAGGCTGTGGAGTCTCCGTCTCTGGAGATATTCCAAACCCTCCTGGACACATTCCTGTCCCACCTGCTCTGGGTGACCCTGCTTTGGCAGGGGGTGGGACTAGATGATCTCCAGAGGTCCCTGCCAACCCCTGCCAGCCTGGGATTCTATGACATGGACCATGAGCTCAGCTCAGCCACCCATGGAGGACTCGTCACATTGTTCTCCTTCCCAAACAGCAAGTGGCTTTGCAGAATTTTGTTTGGAAATCCAAACCTACCTCTGGTCAAAATCCGGAAAGCAGTAATTTATGAAAAAAGGGCTGCATTTGCCCACCCACCGTTAGCCTCACCTGAGCATGGATGTGGCATTTGAAAAACTTAATCAAGGAAAATTAGTTTCTATGGCAACTAATGGCGCATTTAATAGATCGAGTGCTGTGTGTAAGAATGCTGCAAATTATGAACAGCAGCGATACATCAAATGCTACACAATCACTGCACAGATAACAAGTGTATGCAACAATGTGTTGGGGTGCTCAGAGCTTTCTGTATAATTAAGCGTGAGGCTAAGTTTTGGGGAACAACCACGCGCAAGTGTTTGTAATTCTCTTTTCAATAATTACTGTAGCCTTCCATTATTCTCCCCAAAGGCCTCGCTGATACTGATTAACCCTCGACAAGTTTTGAGCAAAGTTTCAAAACGGTTTCCAGTTTGGAAGTGCAGCTACCTCTTTGAGTACATGAGTTTCCCTTTCTCCACCTGTCTGTAATTTTAGGGAGAATTTTGCGGCACGTGGTGGGAAGTCAGTAAATCTGAAGACACATTCAAAGAGAAGCCCCTATAGAGCAGAGTCATTTCAACACGCCTTGGGGCAGATCACACAGAGGCACACGCAAGTCATCAGCCTGCTACAGAGCAACACCAATCGATGGAAAAGTTAAAAGCAATGCCTGGAAAGACAAAGAGGCATAAACGTGTGCTTTGGTAAAGCGCGCAGGAGCGCTGACATGAGAGAGGGGAAAAAAAAAAAAGAAAACATTCATTCCTCCTCCCAGACACTCACCACGGGCAGCCTCAGATGACGCAGGGCGCCATGGCAAGACTAAGCAGGCAGCAGAGCAGCCCGGCACCACGGCGTGCGCACCCACACCAGCCCCGCCAGCTTTGTTTCTTTAAAGCCACGAGCACGCCCTCAGCAGAGGAACCCCGTAAGCAGCACTTTCTCTTTGCCTTTTCCAACCCGTGAAGGAAGGAGGAGAAAATACGGGTCCCACCTAGTTTGGGTTGAATCCCCATTGCTACAGTCCTCCTGCTACAGGCCCTCGTGCCCACGGGGAGGGAGGGCAAAATAACACCAAACCACCACACACAGGTGGCAGAAGAAGACTGGGCTACCCTAGGCCAAGCCAACGGCACTCTCACACAGAAAGGCACACTTGCTCCTGGGGTCTCACCCCTGCCCTTTTCCCCAGGAAGAGTTTTTGGATCTACAAGCACTCCCTTGCACACGTTAATGTGCACACAAGTGCATACGTACATGTAGAAGTGCCCTGGACGCAAACCTTGGATATTCAGGAGCCACCTTGCAAAACCAAGGAGAAGGACATGTCTGCAACCTTCTGAGACAGATTGTTTTCTCATTATATCCCAGGGGAACTTGTAATATGGTGAAAAGGAAAACCAGATAGACGCTGTGCTGGTAACAACAGTCCCACAGTGAAGGAGGCTGCGATGGAGCATCAGCAAGGTTTCTTCTCCTTAGGGATGGTCCATAGGACAGTGATGGTTGAGGAGAAAGGTGGTCAGTGCCTGGGGTGGCAGAGCATATAGAGAAGCCTTTGGAGACTCCCTGAAGACCATGTCCACTCGCAGCAATGTACAGCAATGGTCTGAGGCTCACTCATAGACACCTCTCTAAGCCACAGAGTCACTGCACTCCTTTTAGGCTGACAGGAAGGCCAGCACTGGACAAACATCAGACAAGAAGAGCCGATGTCCTCTACAGCCAGACCGAGGGCTCAGCTGGGTCCTGATGAACCTCGCCCAGGCTCAGCTTCTGAAGCTGGCCCATCCTGTAGTGCTGACATCTTCTCTAGCCCATCGCTAGGTCTGGCACATGCTTGCCCACCATGTGGCTGAGGCTGTAAGAGGACCCAGAGGAGGAAAGTTCACAGGAGAGCTTCCTCTACAAACCATTAGACACGTGGCTTTCAAACTGCCTCTCAATACTCATGGAGACCTACTGTGAGCTCAGAATCAGGAAAGAAGGTGAATGCAGCTAATTAGCCCCCAAAACAATTATTAAGTGGAGTGCATGATTTTAAAGAGAGTTTAATTTTGGAGGTGTAATTAACTGTAGCTCCAAAACCCCTAGATATTAAGGTGCTCAATTACCAAACTCAGCTTGCGAATCAGGAAAAGGACTTTCTGCTTTAGCTTTTGCAGCCGCTCTTAAGTGCCATTCCCAAAACTGAGGGCTTGCAGAAGGTACTTCCACAGGTTTACTTTAAGGGCACTAAATAAAGCTTGTTACTAACATCAGCCTTATGTGTTGAACGATGTTTTTACTGGAGCGCTGCTGCCTGGCTCCCATACCTCACTGAGCAGGAACAGCAGCAGACGCTCTGTTAATGAACCAGCACAACGTTTGTGAAGACTGAAGCCCAAAATTCACCTCTCGTCTCCATGCAATGGGGACCACACCTGTGTTTATGGGTGGAACTGGCAGTCTCTGCTTGGCTGTAACGCCACCACCCCCAGTGGCCAAAGCAATAGCAATTAGCAGAGACACAAGGCAAGAGAACAGCAAGTGCAGAGAGCAGTTTGCTCTTGGCATCCCTGCAGAGATGCACCACTTTCCTGCTAAGATCCTAGTCCCTCTCCATGAATCACTGCCACGCTAACGTGGCGCTTCTACACCACAATGCACCTAGCAGCCTTTATTTCAGGCAAGAATTCGTAACACTCCCTTTTCCAGTTGCTGCTGAAGTGTAAGGAGCAGCACAGGCCAGCAGTTGGCCAAGACTTGAGTTTGCAGCAGAAAATAGGGGATGTACATATATCCCACACCCATAGTTTAAAAAAAAAAAATTAAACCAAAAACAACAACAAAGCAGACTATGGCAATTCATTAATCCAAGTCTTCTGTTACAACCTCACCAAAAAAGGCTTCAAGGCAGCAGAAGCGCTGGTACTGCACACTGTCTTTCAGTGGCCAGCATCACCTGGCAGTCATTACTGTAGCGCGACTTGGTTACTCACTGTTACCGCCGCGGTGGGAGAAGTGAACAGGATACAGCCCCAAGAACCAAAAACACAATCACAGAATGGTTTGGGGGTTTGAAGGGATATTAAAGATAACCCAGTGCCACCCCCTGCCCTGGGCAGGGACACCTCCCACCAGCCCAGGTTGCTCCAAGCCCCGTCCAGCCTGGCCTTGAACCCCTCCAGGGATGGGGCAGCCACAGCTTCTCTGGGCAGCCTGGGCCAGGGGTTCACCCCCCTCACAGTGAAAAAATTCTTCCTGAGATCTAACCTAAATCTCCCCTCTTCCAGTTTGGAGCCATTACCCCTCATCCTATCACTACATGCCCTTGTAAAAAGTCCCTCTCCAGCTTTCTTGTAGGCCCCCTTCAGATACTGAACAGTGGCTATAAGGTCTCCCCATCCCACCAGCAGCTCTGGAGACTGAAGACCTTTTACAAGGCCATGCTCCAAGCCATGCCAGCATCTGCAAAGGCCACTTGGAAGGAAGGATGCAGGAGGGACGGTCTCACCAGCTGACTCACAGCACACTTTCACCACTCCATTTTCTCCTCAGTTAATGCATGTTTTCTGCCCACTCCTGATTTTGGGGGGGATTACAGCGACCACCAACGGGGGATTTTATAAATGCCTAGCGCAGGGTTGCTGACTTCTTACAGTGTTTAGAACAAAAGGAGTTTCCATGTATGCCAATAATAATAGAAAAAGTTTGAGAAGCACATGCAAGTTGAATAGCATTCTTAGAATAGATACATAATTACATATTTTATAAACTCACTTCCCAGGGTCTGATAAAATATGATTTTGAAAATAATTTCCATAAAATTTGCAAACCAAATATGATAACCTTCTGTGCAAAAAAACCCCCAAAACAGTAAAAAACTGAAGTACAGAAAATACTGGCAATTACCACAAAATGTGGATGGAAGTCTCCTGCAGAAAAAAGAAAAATAAAAATGTATTTTCACCACTTCCATCTGCAAGGAGAATTGAAAGCATCCCGCCAGACACTTCCCCTCAAACCCATCTCATACTGAAGGCTGTCTGAACATGAGAATACAACAGCAATATATTGTCAAATTATTTTATAATTTCTGTATATGAAAAGGAAGGCTTCAAAATAAATGCCGTATCGCCACTGCCTCTTGGTCACAACAGAAACACACTCCCCCTAAAGAACCAGCCCCATAAAGCAGAATGTATTCAAGAAGCAAAATAAATAACAATTTTACATTATCCATATTTAAAATACCCAAGAGTAATTGCTGGCAGGTAAGAGTAGTTCTCTGACAGCTGGAAACAGCGAGCACCAGATTGATGATTCTGTGCAAGTCTTGACCTCCTGCCTGACCCTGATCGGTGCTTTTCCTCAACCGCCCCATCGACACACACAAACCTTGGTGAGATCCATAGCAGTCTTAGAATCATGGAGTGGTTTGGGTTGGAAGGGACCTTAAAGCCCACCCAGTGCCACCCCCTGCCCTGGGCACCTCCCACCAGCCCAGGTTGCTCCAAGCCCCGTCCAACCTGGCCTTGAACCCCTCCAGGGATGGGGCAGCCACAGCTTCTCTGGGCAACCTGGGCCAGGGGCTCACCCCCCTCACAGCAAACAATTTCTTCCTCACATCTCATCTAAGAGAAACCAAATTTCATGGGCAATGAGTCCAAGGAACTGCAGCTCCCACAGTGTTGCATAACGAAGTTTAAACATAGCAAAAAAGCTACGGTGTCTTAGTCTTCTTCTTTTTTTTTTTTTTTTTTTTTTTTTTTTTTACTTTCTGGAGCACTAAATTGGAGTGGAAATTTAATAGGAAGGTGATAAAGAGGTTAATGTTCAAACACAGCGCTGCCAAGCCTCCTGCATTGCGCTGCAGAATCACCCATCTGAGACTACCAAAACTACCCCCCCTGCTCTCAGGCAATTAATCTGCAAAAAATATTTTGAGTCTCAGAGAGTTGTAACATGAGAGCGAGCACGAGAGAGCAGACCGAGGTGCTGGCTGACAAAGAAAATCTATAAACAGGTAAAATGAAGAGAAATCAATTTTCCATCCTGAATCCCAGATGAGAAAATAGAGATTTTTATTAAAAAAGCAGCCATGTGGTTGCTTTCTTCATAAGATGTTTTGGTTGAACGGCTTGCTTTTTTTGATTCGGCAGCATCATAAGCTTTGTTACTGCTTGAGACGGCACCTTTCATAGCTGGTCCAAAGCGTTTCTTGACGGATAACAGCCCTGCTCACTTTGAAGCTGCCTCAAGCCTCCAGGGCAGGCAGATCTTTGATTTCAGCTGCACCAAACCTCGCAGGCTGCTGGTCAGCTTTGCCGGAGCAGATGGAGGAGATAGTTTTGAGAAAGAAATATTCTCCAAGGAAGCCCACTGGAAGTATCAGTCTACCTTCATCCTGCTCCTGTCTGCCTGCACGCAGATGTCCTACTTGCCTCCACCCGAACACACGGCCATGCCAAACTGCTGCATCCAGAGCCAGCCGCTTTGGATCTCAAAAAGTTGTTAAATAAGCCTGGATTAGAAAAGTTTGGGAAGGCGGAATGAATCCAACATTACTGACAGGTACTGAGGGACATGGACTTGTTTCAGAGAGGTGGCTGGAGAAGGCAGCCAGCCTGGGGCAGATCCCGTCTCCCTCACGTTGAACATCACCTTATGCCATAACAAATCCCCTAAAAAGCTGACTTCCTTAAGGAAGTGTGGAAGTGTGTCCTTAAGGCAGGAGGTGCCCCCTCCATGTTACGGTCAGTGCTGCATTAAAACGTTATTATCCACCTTGGTGAATGAGGTCTGTGTCAAGCCAGAATCTCTCTCCTGGCTCTTCCAATGAGGAGCCACCAGCATCTTCCTCGCATGTCCCCCGACCACGTTCCATGAGCTGGCAATGTCACAGCGAAGAGGACAACCAGCAATGGGAGAGAACGCAGTAGCAGGGCAATAAATACTTTTCATACACTGTGGGGCACCGAATATTGACCTTCATCACAGCAGCACTGATTTGAAAACAGCACTGCCCACGCTTGGGGGGTTACCAAAACATTTAGACACCTGGCCCAGTCTTTTTTTTTTTTCCTTTTATTTTTTTTTATAAGGGCTTTTTTCTTTCTCCATCACCTGGCAAAAACTAGACAGAGAGCACTCAATTTAAAAGACAAATGGCTTGGTTTATACCATGGCTTTAATGTGTGACTGCAGCTAAGAGAGTGCAACTGTGTGCAGTTAAAGTCGAGTTTTCTAAGACACAGCCCGACCTATGCCTTCCCTGGAACAGCACAGGTTAAACTTCAACTTCTTCATTCTGAAATCTTCTCATTAAATTGGGAACAGCTATGGAATAAAGGACAGAGAATCAGCACATCTCTCCTCCCTAGAGGAACATCACTCGTCTGCAGACCTGAGCTCTCCGGTGCATCCCGTTGCCCCAGCGGCCGGCTGCACTTCACAGCTCCCGCCTGTCCCATGCCATTGCAGGAGGGAGCTCTTTAATTCACCACCTTGCAAAGAAAAA
Organism: Fratercula arctica; assembly: GCA_947846985.1. Lineage (NCBI taxonomy): Eukaryota > Metazoa > Chordata > Aves > Charadriiformes > Alcidae > Fratercula > Fratercula arctica. The sequence continues at coordinate 69,998,214 of CANTUZ010000005.1, forward strand.
TCTTTGCGAGGTATTCTAGTGTTCAAAATCTCATACAAATCTGTACAATACGTGGTTGTCTCAGCTAATACGGACGCACCCTCAGCTCTCGGTACTCTGCAGAGCAAGACGAGGGGACACAGCAGAAGGCAAAGTGGCAGTGGCAGAAGAGGGAAGAGAGAGCTGGCTCGGCTCAAAGAGCAAAGGAAAAGATGGAAAGGGAAGAGCAGAGAAGGGAGGGAATAAAGCATTGTGCTTGCACAGGTCTTGAAGGGTCCCGATCTAAAATAACCTGTTAACGGGGTACCATGGGCAAAGTGGGGGGAGTGACAGGGGGACGCAGCAGGGCAGCAGGCACAGGCTGGCAAGTCTCTTCGGCTTTGAATTTGCTGCTGTAAAATAGAGCTAGGCCTGGAAAAGGGTAGTTTCTTTCTATTTAACTTTTGTTTTCTGCAGGGCTGCAATGCTGTGTTTCCAACAACATCCAAGACCAACAAGAGCGAGACTCCCCCGAGCTCCAGCTGTTCACTCTGGTGCATAATGTCCGGTTTCAGCTGTCCCTGTCCCCATAGTTGTTTTTCCTTCTACCAACCTCCATGGACCTCAAACGCTCGCATCAGGACCTCATGCTAAAGTACAATACAGACTCACTGATTTTAATAGCACATTCCTAGACAGTCATTCAAAAAAACAAAAAGTCATAAACTTTTCTGCTGTTGTTGTTTCTTCTGCAACACCCCAATATCAAACCAACAGCCTGGACGATTCCACCCCCCACTCAGATCCTGCTGCACTGATCTCTCTCTACCACCCCGCACCAGTCTAGTCCTTCGCAGAAGATGGAACCAACCCGCGGAGGCTCAGAGACAGAGAGGGCAGAGGGAAGGTGCGGTGACCAGCGGGCACGGCGGGGGCTCACCTGTGGCCGAGGATGGCCGGTGACCAGGCAGGTCAGCTCCAGCGTCTCGCCCTCGCGGATGGTGTAGACCCTCTCCGAGTAGCGTTCCTCCTCGATGTTGCAGGCCAGGCCCGAGTGCACGATCCGCACGGTGGGGGGGGCTGCAAGACCCAGAGAGAGAAACCAGGTAAGCATCGTCGCCTGCATCCCCAGGGCTCGCTCAGACCCACCTCCGGGCATCCTCATGTACCCCTAGATGGAAGACCCAGGCCGGACCTGAGCATTTTCACCACGGAGAACACTCCTGCGCTTACTCAGCGGACGCATCCTCAGCGCCAGGAGAGATTTCCACGGTATTTATCAATACCCAGCAATCCCCTGAACGAAACCGCTGCAAGCTCATTTCCATCCCAGCTATGTTGGTTTCAGTTTCCAAATGAACTCCGTGTTATTGTTCTTTTTTATTATATATCTTTCTAAACGCATTATCACACTCATTATGCAAACGAGAAGCCTCAATTAAACCGTTAAAATTAAGCAGGAGAAACAGTGCAACCGATGCCGCTTCCCGTCAAAGTCAATACCAAAATCCTGTTGCTGTCAGAGGGATCAGGATTTGGCCCAGAGGTTTAAGTTCAAGCAGAACCCTTACTTTAATTTCCTTGTCTATGCAACCCGAAGTACAGGATGTTACGCTGTTTTACATGTTGTACCTGTAGGAAAACTGAGATGTTGGTGCTAATACCCTAAGTACAAATTACAGCTCGGTTTCGGCAAGTCTCCAAAGTGTGCTCCTGGCTCTACGGTTTCCTTTATTTCTGAACCATAAGAAAGTTGAGTTATAGTCCTACTGCCAAATAAAGTAACATAAACTAAACAGGAGAAGAGATAAAAGGTAATTCTGGTGAGTTTTAAAGACCCAGTATTTCACCCGCTCTGCTCAACAGTGCGCTGGCTCCTGTTCAGCAAAAGTGGGTACACCTTAAAGTCCTAACCAAAGTCTTAAATCACAACCAGAAAGGAGAACAATTAGAGCTGAGCCCAACAGGACTCGAAGCCATTGAGCTCCCGGCCCTGTTTCCCATGGGCAAGAGCCCCGTTCTACTGGGAAAGCATCCGTGTGCTCCCCCCACCTGCCTTGCACCAGCAACAACCACCCACCCAGGACCGCGGCTCCGTTTCCAGGGCTCCATGCCGCAAATCACCTCCCTCTCGCACCAGACTACTGCTGGTTTGGTCGATTCGCAATTTTTCAGCTAATGCCCACGTGGGGTTCCTGGGGTGCGCTGCTCTGGCACCCCTGCAGAGCCTCCCCATCGGCTTGCCATTCCTGGTCCGACCCGCACAGGGCTCCCAGCTCACACAGCCCTTGCGGCATCAAGCACTGCGCAACGCCTAGACTTGATACAAACCTGCTACTCATTCACATTTCTGACCCTCGCTCTCCAGAGGCTGAAGAAAATGAGACTCAAGACAAGGGCCCTGAACAGGACAGTGTCGGGTCAACTAAACGAACAGGAAGAGAATAATTATTTCAGGCTGTAATCACTAAGCCTGATATTCCCAGCTACCTTGCACTGTCCCCGTCCATCTTAGTCTACTATATTTAGATCATTTTCCAGTGTGCTTGGCCTAGGGTTAACCTCTTTCAGCAAGTGTTTAAGAAATCCGTCCCCAGTGGAGCTTCTCTGCAGAGCATCAGTGGAGGCAGAAGAGCTCGCGCAGGGGGATGGATGTCTCCTGCATCACCGGTGTGACACGGGGCTGGAAGACCATCAGATCAGCAGAGACAACAGCTTGGTGGGGCCATTCAAGACAAATCAAGAGGCCACAAGGGAAAAAAGCCTCCCCATCAGGCAGGGGTGGCCCAGCAGCTCCTCAAGCCACTGTACGCTTAGTTTCAAAGACCCACCAGGTCGCCCTCTCCACTCCTCCACAGGCAGATCCTGTTTAGCAATGGTGAATCCAAGTTAAAAACCAACATGTCCCTGCTCTTGGCATTTTGCAGGGCCAGCAAAAATTGCTCCCTAGCATCAGTTATTTCCAAGTACAGCACAACGACTGAACGTATACGCGATGCTCAGCCTACAGACACATTTAGTCAGACAAGTATCTCCTCGGGCCTCCCTACACAGGAGTTGCTTCAGATTTGCTTTCCTACTGCTCAGGAGAACTGTTTTACAGCCCCAGCACCCTCCCCACGCGATCACACCGCTGGCGCTTTGCAAGCCTAAAGATGCTATTTACTGCTTAGAAGCAGCAAATCAAATCTATCCTTCCCCGGGTACCATCCGTCCAGGCTGCTCTTCCCATGGAGCTCACTGTCCCTCCTGCAAGGACAGAGACGTCCTTGTCTAGGAGTCAGGCCCATGTGTCACACTCTGACCTTAAGAGAAACTGTTGATTCTTAATTATTTTATTACTATTTTTTTTTCTAAGTAGAAGAGCAGCACTAATGCTCGGTGTACTGCGGCTTTCCCCGTGCAAGGAGAGCCGCTCCCCCTCCGCACGCCTCGAGAGTTCAATGTCATGGGACACGGAGCGTCCTCCTTGTTCTGCCGTGCACAGCCGCTGCGCAGCAGGGCTCTGGGCCACGGCTGGGGCTTTCATCCTCTCCCACAACGCAAATAATAAAATACTGAAACGCGAAAGCAGAGCCGCAGAGCGGAAAGGTAAAACAAGGTTCAGCATAGATCATGAGACTTCTGATAAAATTAGAAGAGTCAGCAACGTTATGCCAACATCCTGCCGCCTTTAAATCCATATTACATTAATATTACATTTACATTCATATTATATTCATATAGCTTCAAATTACATTTGAAGTGTCCTTCATTTTAGCGTCTGTGCCACTGTTCCATATCCATTAGGTTTGGGAAGGCAATACAGCAAAGAAAAAATACCCCCCTGTGTATTATTATGGCAAAAGAATACACTGCTTTAAAGGAGATCAAACAAATAAAGGAAAATAGGAAAAAAAAATCATACTTTTTTAAGTTTTGAAGTCTTTTGGTTCAGACGACATTGCATAATTATGAAATGTCACCTCCCTGTCTACTGCAGGAATACTCATTACAGCCGTTTCTGAAACACCCCTCCAAGGATTTAATACCAGACGAGACATTAAAGTAATATATACTTGGCATTTATTTTGTTTGTGGCATTTTGGAAGAATTTGTCCTGTGATTATACACAGTAAATATTGCATGAAAGAATCCATCACGGTGCTGTTCCCGGCAACGCGCAGACACGGCACAAGCCAAGGTAAGTGTCGGGTCAGAAGGAAAAGCCGTAGCCACAAAACCAAGCTCAACCCGTCCAGCTGTGCGGCGCCATGAGATTTCTTCTTTCAAATGAAAAGTGGTGCCAACCTGACCTTTCGCCATATCTCGTTATATATCGACGTTGCCTAGGTCCCCTTTATTGGCTGCTCTTTTCCAGCAATTTCAATTTATTTCCCTTCCCTGTCTCTCACACGCACATACATGCCTACACAAGCCATTGGCTTTCAACTTGCAACAAGTTCCCCAGGCAGCACAGAGCTGGGGGGGTTGGAAAAAAAGTCATAAAAATTTCCGTGAAGGCAAAATTAGAAATGTCCAAAGCTGAACACATACGCAGGTATCTAGACATACCGTCATAAAAAAAGACAAAGGAGATGCTGTGATGAACGCTAGCTAAACCTCGAAGGAAACATGCAGAATGAAATTTATTTTCTAAAGCCGTGCAGGAGTAAGCAGAAAAGAGTTGTTTATTTTCCAAACCAAGCCGGTCACCCAGAAAAAGCAACTTAAAAAGTAAACAAGTGGGAGTTTGTATAGCACTCAGGAAGGAGATGCCTCATGACTTAGAGTACGTTTGTGGAGCTGTGGTGCGAATAAGCGACCTTGGACAACCGGAGTGCTCCAGTCTGACCTTTTGTTTAACGTGCTGGAAACTCTCTTGACCTCAATCACAACATTTACGACAACTGGTATTTTTCTAAAAAAGCTCAACTGCTCTATCTTATTAATAAATGATCACTTCAGCTCTTGGACTATGTGATTGTGATTGCACTGTTTCCGAATTGCTCAAAACAGAAGACGTGCGGAATTGACAAAGTATTTATTTACTATTTCTAAGTTAATCTCAAAAGTTTCCAGGGCATGAGATATTTGTTTACATGGGACTTTATGACACCATTAAATTAAAGACAGATTGAAGAGCAACTGATTTTTTTGATAAGAGGGTTGAACCTCCATAAAAAACATCCTCAGCTTCTCCCACCTCCTGTGCCAGGTGGAAGACGAAGCCTTTCTCCTCCTCCTTTTCCACCTGTCCCCAGCCACCTCCATCTTTTGCTACGTATTAGTTCACCCTGGATCTACACGCCTGGACTTGCACGCATCAGACCAAGAACAACAAAGAAAAGGCACAAAAGCTTTGCAAGAGTTCGCTCTGGTGCTTCACCAGCACCAAACGGGGTCCCTACCAGCTTCAGTCGGCCTCTAGCAGCTCACTGCAATTAGCAGGAGAGCAGAGTACGCAGGCTCATGAGGTGCAAGTGACCACATTATTACTCCAAATCACTTTAAATAAGAAAGAAGTCCTTAAAAGAGACAAAGATCTCAGCCCATAATCATCTCTGAAGAGTTACCACGGCCTTTTCCCCATCCCTCTCTGAACTGGAGCACACCTACCATTCCAGCAGCAGATACCGACAGACAGCGACCATATGCCATAGATCATAAGTTTTTAATACTTGCCCAGCAGGAGGAACAATAAACAGCAGTGTAATGAGTTGTAAAGGGGCAAAAAGAAATAATAAATCTATCTGTTCCTAGAAACAGCATTATGGTTCCTCTAACTCAATAGATACTCTGCTGATAAGCTCCGTAGTGTCAGAATTAGGTCAGCCTGTGACAGCAGTGTTGGGAAGCGGCAGCGTGATTTAATTAGCTCTGTGCCTTCCCGTGTTAGTGCTATCAATCAAGGAGGCTTCCTGAGCTCCGGAAGCGCAGTTTAAGTCACAGAGATATGGGCGAATACCAAGCAACGTGGCAAAAATCAGTCCAAAGAGGGGAAAAAAGTTGACTTCATCCTTTTCTTGCTAGTCTGGTGGGTAAGGTCAGAGGAGGGTACGTAGATGCATCTACGTAGATGCCACCACGAGCATAAAGTGAAAAGCAGGTAGGAAATATTTCATACTGATACACAGGAACCTTTTAAACTATAGACCTGTTCCTGCTATTACTTACTTACTGAGCCTACTGAAAGTAATGTATGGCCATAATGTTATTTAAAAAATATCTAAAAAAAAAAAAAGAAATACCAAAAATAAGATATTTAAGAGTTTTAACCAAATGTAACAATTTTAAAATTGCCCACAAGACGACCTGTGCTTGCTCAGAAGCATTTTGCATGATATGGATGGAACCAGGAATGCCACAACTGATTTCCAATGGCCCCCATTAGGGCAAGCCCCTTGCGCAGGGCGCCGCCACAAAACCTCTAGCCAAAGGCTGCCTGTATTAGATACTTGGCATTTCTCTCAGTTGGGACTCAAAGAATGTAATCAATACCTTGAACATGGAATTAATAAAAACTAGTCGTATAACATTTCTCATTCCCCACTTCCCCCCAAGAATACTTTGAATACACAGAATACTACACTTCTAAAAAAAAAAAAAGCTGGTCCAATAATAAATTTATTAGTGGGCTCAGCGTCACCTAACGTCCATTGGAAAAGGAGGTCACAAATCCCACGTCACCTGCAGCAAAATGCTCTACACACTGCACTGACGAGAATTATCGCCACAGGGCAGTGCCTTCAGCGCGGCAACACCACTGAGATTCCTCCTCGCTTCAGTTGCAATTAGTAGAATTAAGAGCTGGTAAGAGCATGGGAAAACTGAATTCTGAGAGTTGCAAACTCACATAGAATTACTTTAAATCTTCTTTTCCTAAAGAGATAAAGGGAGAGCTGATGAGTAAAGCAGGAGTAAGTTCTTCTGCTCTTGAACCTACATCTGCTCATAGCGTCCCCGTCCCTTTCATCAGGGCCACGTGGCTACGGCAGGAGGACACCGCAGCCGCGCGCACACACAGTGGCCATTTGTGACCACGCAGAGGTCGGTCTGGAGAACCCCCAGCTCTCCAGGGAGTTCTGTGCACGCACAGGGTTTTGTCCTGCCTGGAATCTGCTGCAGGATTGGCCATAAGTGTTTTCCTGGAGGAGGAGAGGCTTTTCATTCACGACAAATACATTCTACATTTTCCAGCAGAATCATTATGGGTCTCCTATTTCATATATATATATATATAGATATGCATGTGTGTGTGTATATATGTGTGTGTATATATAGAGATGCATGTGTGTGTGTATATATGTATATATATAAATTTTTTAATTACTTTTTAAGTAATCCTGCAAGTTCCACAAATCACGAAGGTCTTCTCATCCCTCAGATTAAAAGGAAATAACTGCAGAACTTTTCACCAGCAAATAACCGTGGCCAGAGATAACTGCATTTGGGAGGAACTGTAACGCCGAGGCTCTCCGTGCCCGGCAGCAGCCCCGAAGCAGACGGTTTCCAGTCTAACTGGTGCTGTCTCAGCCTGCGGTTATGGGAGCCCAAGTGTAGAGCATCCTCTGCAAAAAGCTCTTTCAGTGTGGATTTTTCTATGAAACTCAGAGAAGGAAATCGCTCCTAAAACCACGAGAACTTGGTTTCTAGTAAGCTCTAAGCATTCAGCAACTCACTACTGATCCTTTCTCAGTGCTTATTTGTCCTTAGACATTTAACCTTCTTTGTTTAGCATTACAAAGCAAAGCTGCTCTCTTCAGAAGTGAACTGAAAAGACCCAAAGGAGCCAGGGAAGACCCAAAGCAACCCCTTTGGCATTTCAGTCTCTGCTCTGGCAGGACAGCCACCATGTCCACCCAGCTGGCAGAGCCCAGCTTTGAAAGGCTTCTGTCCCACCCCAACCACCATACCTGTTTCTGTACCTAGGGGTTTCAACCAGGCTCCCTCTTCTATACAGGGAATTAATGTCAGAGCATTTTTATTTTTCTCAAGGATTTTTAAGGATTGTCCTGGAATATCAGAGATATCATCACGCATCAAAGAAAACCCTTTTCCTGCTGCATACGCATTTCTGGTACCAACTCTGCCTCCTTCTCCCTCAGCTGAGCCATCAGAGAGACCTCGCTGCGGTACCATCTCCGCTGCCGTCTCCCCAGCAGCTAAGGGCGACCAATGCAAGTGCCGCCGCCGGGTCACGATCATGTGTCCCTGCCAAGGCAAAGAATTAAGAATAATTTCCTCTACGCTCTTGCAGGAATTCAGCTCCAGACTTACCTCTTGCTCTTTCTTCCACCCACCAAAAGGTCAGCTAATTCAATTCAAGGAGACGGACTGCTCTTCTCCACGCTGTCGGACCGCGAGCGTGCACACGCTCTGATAAGATTTACAGATTTTTGGCTGCCGAGTTACTCTCCCAAAAGAAATCCGAGGACAACACGGGCACCTCCACTTCAACCAGCGCCGCACACGGGAGATACTCATGGCAACAGCCTCTCTCTTGACCTTGGAAAAAAAACCTGAATTGCCGTGAGTATCAGCACCGAGAAAACGTTCCTCTGGTACAGGAATTCCAGGCAGGATTTCTGAGGAGGAGTTTCTTTGTTTTGTTCTTAAACTGGGTCCCAGCTACAAGTAACATGAAAGTCCTCGAGACACACTGCCTTGGAATTCCTGCTGCTGCTCGACACCCTTAAACTGGCAATTAAAACTTAGCACAGGAGTCACATTTTCCTGTGCAACAGAAAACACATATTCCACGCTTTCTGGATTAAAATAGTGGCCCCTGCAATTGGTACGCCTAAATTTTCCAGCATGCTTAGAGAATGACACTTCCGGGATTTCCTGGTTAGTTCTCAACATGCCAGGCTGATCCATCCTTTGCACACAACAAATACGGCATCTTTCCAGGATCGCACTGATTTGGGGTGGGGGGAGGGATTGTAAAGGGAAGCGCAGAGGGAAACCTTCCCACACTACATCTTTTCCCCCCGAACTGCTCTTCGAGCGGTTTGCAACCTACAGATTGCAGGCAGTGGGTTCAATGAATCTTCTAAGATAAGCAAAGAAATGATCTACAAGTGACGGGCTTAATTGAAGCAACACTTTGTTGTTCCTGGCATCACAAAACAGATGATGTTGCCAGACCTGTTTCAGCAGTATTATAGTCTAGCAGTAAACACGGCTTACTTATTTGGCTGTTCTGAGCATACAGTAATATGTTGACTTTCCCCTACCTGAAATGGTACAGACGCATGAAAATCAAACACATTAAAAATCACTTCTACAAAATGAATCTGGAATTCTTAACCATTCCCTCCCATGCGCACACTTTGACAAAACGCCTTCCAGAAATGCATTTTTAACCAAGAAAACGCTGGTAGCCCAATTCATGACACGCAGTACTGTGGAGATGGATTCAGCCCGTGTATGCAACGCGACAGAAATCAGCCACAGGTCCCTACGCAACACGGCAAAGGTCACGTCCTTCTTCGAAACCTGAAGTTTCATTAAGCTGAGACTGTGGTGAATCACAGACGTGGGCAGAAGGAAATCCAGATCCACGGCAGGAGCTCTAGGCAGGCACCAGGACCAACAATGTTCAGAGTAGGCCAACTGTGGACCTTCTTCCCATGGTCCACGTAGTTTCCCCTGTGCCGCTGTAACAACCAAAGCTTCATTTGCTGCTAGTACCGGCTGGCAGAGAATTAGCCTGCCTCCACCTCCCATTCCCTCTGCAGCCAAGCAAAGCAGCAAATAAAGCAAGATCCATTAAGATTCACCCTGAGACGCAGAGACACCTGGACCTATTAAACTGATAGTGCCACTATTACGCTACGCCTTGCTCAAAGGCATGCCAAGGTCCACGTCATGGCACATCCGTAATAGGACACTCGCTGATGAACCAACGGAGTGCAACCAAGCAGAAGGAGGTTGGGGCTGGCGTCCAATAAGAACATTAAAATGCCTTTCCTCAGGCCCACGCTTTAACATAGCGCTAGGACGTAGTGAACCAAAAATCACTGTCTGCTCCACAGACCTGTACGTACCTCCAGTATCCACAGTGGGGTCAGCTGAGTTTAGATGGAAAAGCTCCAAGCTCCAGCTTCCCTGGAGCCACCTAAGCCATTGGAGCCCAGCCCATCCTGGTTTGCCATCACGAAGCACAGCTTGGCAGTGGCAACACTTGGAAGAGTGATACACAGCAATACACGCCCAGCCAGGTCGCCTCACCAGGAAGAGCATATCTGCGCTCCACCACCTGCAGATGGGCCGTGGGCATCTCGTTAGGGTAAGGATGGAAATATTGAAATGGTGCAGGGCACTGCATCATAGACTCAAAGAAACTGGACCACGCTTTTATGGAAGCTGCTGGGCACCTGAACCACCAGCTGTGGAAGAAAAGACAACCCAGCAGGGCCGGCTAGAAGGAATCATAGATGCACTTAGGTTGGAAAAGACCCTTAAGATCACCAAGTCCAATCCTAACATAACACTGTGGAGGACGTGATGGTTGGAGGCCGGCCTTGGGCACAGTGATCACAAAATGGTAGAGTTTTTGATTCTTAGAGAAGCAAGGAGGGGGGTGAATGCCAGGCGCAATATTTAACTTCTCATCAGCCGAGGTAAAAACAATAAAAAAAATACAGTTTATGAGGGTGTCCCAAAGCACGAGGAAGTGCTGTAGGTGCTACAAAACCCATGCGACTGCCAGAACAGGGATCACGTTGTCCTGAAAAAAGCCTGTTCTTGCTTAGCTCTGCGATGAAAGTCTCACTAAATGCAGTACGGGCCTCAGAAAGGGATTCATTTGAGTTTGCTGACTGAAAAAAAAGACAGTTTAATATTAAAGAGGAATTTTAAAATACATAACCTTACATGAATGCAAATGAAAAAAACGCTGCTTTATAGTGTTAAGCAAGAATAAACAGCTTTTTAAACAGCAATTTGCATTTCTTGCGAGATAGCACAAATCTGTCCCAGTAAACAGCGACTACCAAGAATACAAACCTCCTTTCAGGAAGAAAAATGATTTCTTGAATTAAAATTGTGTTTCCTGTACTTCAGTGTCTCACACCTAGTTTTCGCATCTTTGTTTTGAAACACAGGATGTAGGAGTAACTGCTGAATGACTGTTCCATTATACAAAGCTAGAATCTTCTTACACCAGATTTTATATATTCCAGGCACCGTCAAACCTTGCGCAATTCCTTTTAGCTTCAGTAGGAAAAGAGTAACACGGTTAGCAAACAAACACACACACAAAAATACAACTCAGACAGCAGAAGCGCCAAGAACATGACTCATTTTCCTATTAGCTCCTGTACTCCGGGATTTTAATAGTGTCCCAGGCTCATACACCCCCAGCCCTGGGGGAATTTATAACATCTCTCCGTCAGTCAGTCCCTGCCCCCTCACCTTTGCGACTCACCGATGCCTGCCAGGAGGTAACCTCACGCTGGAATTTTTCTCCTGGGAGAAGTACTGTTAGGACGCTCCTTTGCATTCAACCATCTATTTCCACAAGGCCCAGGAGCTGAGAAGTCTTTGAGACTCCTCCATCAGATGTGCTTCAAACTGACCCGACCCTTTCGACATTAATTGGGACTGGGATTGAGAGACCAACCAGCAGAAGCAGAAAGCACCTCCCCGTAGATCTCGTTTCCTCAGGAAGCCCAGCTAATAGCTCCGTATTGATGCAGCATTGAATATATGACTTGCCTTCAGAGTTAAGTTAGCTATCAGCACTTCCGTGATTTATTTGAATAGGCATCAATGAATGGTCGGCAAATCAATAAAAATTAATGACGAAAATTCTTAAACTCCCACCTTGGCACTCAGGCAACATTAGGTTGGGTATTATTTTTTACATGATTCACCAGTCCCTTTTCAGCAGCTGATGACATCTCCAATTTTATTAACAGAGTGCAATTAGCCGTTAAGTTTCATTACAGAGTCGCTCCCTTCGTGCAAAATTTGCGTAAGCCGGTTAAAGCATCGAGAGTGGGAAATGGATTTCATTTCTCCCGGCCAAAATTAATCACCGCCGCTCAGCTTCCCAGTGCCCTGCGCCACCCTCGACTTCAGCAGCAGCGCGCGCTCGAGCGGTGCCACATCGGATCCCTCTTAAGAGTCAACCTGCAGTGACTTCCCGGGGGTTGGGACCGGCAGAGAGGAGCCTCCCGGCCATCGATCCGCTGCGTTTGGGCATTCGCAGATGAATGCAAGCGAACCGTTGTCGAGCAGAAGAGCTCTGCTCCAGTCGCCGCGTGATAAGCGCAGCATCGGGGCTCAGGCTTGAAGAATAAAACCAGGGAGATGAGATAAGGGAAGAGATGAGCATGCTCCTTGCGGCTTCTCTGTCATCAATAATACCCTCCGGCACGCTGGATATGTGGCTTTCCTGGACGTAACACACCTAAACACAGTCCGTCTCTCAATTTTTTCAACCTTCTGTTCTACTGTGAAACCTTACCAAGAATGATTTCAATTCCTTGCAAAAGGCGTTTGTGGGGGGGAAGAAAAAAAAAAAAGAGGTCTTATAAAAATTACTAGAAAGACTTAATTTTTTTTAACTCTTTTTGTTTAGGAAAACGCCACGACAGAGTCAAAGGCTTCCAGCCTTGTAAACTCTCGACACTTGGCTTTGCCCATTCCCACGCTTAAAGAACAAAGGCAGCAAGTTTAAAAGCTCCTCCTATGGCCGAGCTCTGCGAAGCAGCACAAGGCAAAACCATATCATTTATGAACAGAGGGAAGCCAGCAGCAGCCATCGCTGCAGAATTAATTTGCAAATCCTGCGAGCGGTCTGCTCTCTATTATCATTTCAATTCAGGTGAAAAAAGAAGACATTCTTAGTTCCTATCACCTGGTTGTCTACTCACAGTACCGACGGCCCATAGCTGCGGCCCAAGCAGTGATGGATCCTATAAAGGGTGATCCAGAGTAACTATCCGTGCCTTCCAGGTGTGGGTTTCTTAAGAAAAAATACATATCTGCTAGGCACGTTCGGCCACTCAGTGTGCAGTCCTGTTTATTCTGTTTTCAAATCTTTGCAGTTGCTCTGACAGCAAGTGTCGATGCAGAACACGTGAAAACAAAGGGAGATACGGGACGTAGGTCGCCAAAGGCTTTCTGAGGACGGGCTAACCCAGAGGCAGGGCTCAGCATTCAAGAAATCCCAGCCAGAAGCCACTCCGCGTGCTCAGTTCCTAACGAGGAGCTAAGGCGGAGGATGAAGGCGAGAAGGGGAATTCTCCTGTGGCCCTGCCTGGCTGCCTGTGGAACCCCCAGCAGCTCAGCTCTTCCCCACTGCGTCCTCGGCCCTGCCGTGGTCGCCCTTGGCTGTTTAAGATCACAAGCTTCCCTCAGCCCTCCGCCCGGCAGCAAAGCCACTCATCACCGAAAAAGAGAAAAGGAACGGCAGACGGAAAAAGAAACCAAAACAACAGCTTTCTCCATTTTTCTTCTTCATCGAAAGAGAAGTTTTGAACTGACTTTTAAATCCAAAACATGGTGATTAACCTCACACTTTGTCAGATTACTGATTTCCCCCCCCCCCCCTTCAAAAATCCCATAAAAATGTTTTTCGCTTTCTAATTGGCACTTAGAACATTTGCAACAGATGAGTAACGAGCACGTAGCATCTGCCTGCCTGGATTTTTGTGTAGACAGCGAGGCACAGAGATGGAGCCCCCTCTGAGGACGCCAGCACTGCAATAGCCACAGGGGAAAATCAGAAGACCTTTTCAGCTCGCAATCCCGACCGCTGGTCTTTCCATCAAAATACAGAAGACGCCCTTTTATATTTTGATATCAACAGAGATATTATCCACACAAAATAATTTCCAGAACCAAGTACCAGTTGGTATTTCCATGCGAAACTTCCCAATGGCAAGAGATTCTGGTGCCAGTCGAGATACTTCCACTCGCATTTCTCTCTTTACGTCTATTACAAACTATTTTCATGTGAACAAGGCCTTGGTTTGAGAAGTTTAACACTTCTTTTTGCAAATTTCCCCGGGCAAAGCAATAAACTTCTGGTTTCAAAAGCGGCTTCAATGCACAGGCGGTGGAAGAACTTCACACGCGAAGTAGGAAGCCACAGCAGATGAATTCCTGAGGGCTGAGCTTTGGGGACCGTACCCTCAGCTGGAGTAACTCAGCAGCATCAGAAGCAACTTCACTAGCGGTACTTTGATTTCCAGCAGCTGACAATCTTGCCCTTATGCTGTTTCAGTGATCTCAGAAAACAAAACACTTAAGAAATTAGAGATGAAAATGGAAAAAAGCGTAAGCAGATCTCTTCAAAACTATTAGATTATTTGCTTTTTCAATGCGCTCCTAATTAGCGTATCATAAGCTGTCCTTAATACGTTTCTCAGCACAGCAAACTGTCAGATTATACGGACTCCTGGAATTTGAAATTAATTGGAAGAGTTAAAGATAGCACTCAATAATGAAAATACCCACATATGCTTTAGAATGTTTGCAATAAAAATAATGACTGCGTAAATTCTTTCAACCTCAAAAAAGAAGAATGTGGCTACCTAATATCCTCCTCATTATCTAGGCCCTCGTAAGTCACAAAACTGTTTCATAGCTTTATATCTTAAATTATAGCTGATTCCATAAGTGTCTGTTTAATAGTAAGATCAAGATCCAAAAGGCTTAACATCTCACCACACGTTCACACGAGCACCCAAGCGACACAGAGGAGGACGTAGGTGCAAAAATGGTTTAAGCTATTGCTCAAGAACATGGAAGGCTTTGATCAAAAGATATTAAACTGCAGTGAAAAATGATACATCAAAGGCAGCACTGATTCCCCTCTGTGTGAGCTGCTAGCGTGGTGGCACAGTGGGGACATCCCAGGCCCCCCACACTTGAGCTGCAGCACCAGGGCTGCCCTGGATGGGGCAAGGTGGCCACCTGCATACACAGCCCCTGGGCTGGGTGGCTCCTTGCACAGAAGAGGAGAAAAAGCACCACGAGAGGGGGTTTTCTGGGGTTTGTTTCCCTCTGGAGCAACGCCAAGCATCTCTCTGAGGATGAAAGGGCTGGGACAGCTTGTGGCTACAGAGTACGGGAATGGTCTTCAATGAAGACTGGCACTTCCATACCTTGACTCTTCTTTGAGAGCCAAGACCTTCTTGCACTGCAAGGCTGGGTGCCTCCACTCAACACCCAAGAAAACCTAAGAAAACAAGATATTTTCCTCCATTCTTCTGCTAGAACTTGGCAAAAACAGACCTCTGTACTGACTGCGCAGCTCCAAACCCTAAATATTCGGCAGATGGCTCTTCAATAACTGAACCCAAAATGGAAACGAACCAGCAGGAAAGGAAAAAGTAGCAGGTTGCCCTGTCTGCAGGACTAAAGCGCACTGCCCACACGCGCCGTTTGTCCACCCCGATGGGCTTCAGCCCACCCCGTGTCACACACTGATGGAGGCTCAACGGTGCTGCTCTGGGCTAAGGGGAGCAGACCAACACAGAATCACAGAATCGTCTGGGTTGGAAGGGACCTTTCAGATCATCGAGTCCAACCATCAACCCAACACTGCCAAAACCAACGTGAGCAAACTGTGCTCCTCTACAACACAAAACCAATTCGCGGGTTGCTGATCTAAGTTAAGAAGATGAAAACGTTCTTCTGACAAAGAGGGTGAGACCCAAAAAACCCCACCTTTTTGGTTTAATTTAAATGAAGTTTGCACTGAAAATCTCCAGCTACATCAATGTTTAATTCAGCAAAATTTTCCACCAGCATTAACAGCAAAAATCAAGCCAACTGCATTTTCCTCCTTTTAAGGAAGAAGTCCCTCGATGATTTTATTTGTACATAGATGGCAGGGGATGAAGGAACAGTTCAGAATTACTGGAAGGGTCAGACAATATACGATAAGCTATTTTAAATTACCTAGTAATAAAGGACTTGCTCTTTTGTGATTTACAAGAGGAATAAACGCCAATGAAGTAAGACTGGCATAAACAGGAAGAAAATACAGCCCTGTGTATGCAGCATAACCATCAGGATAAATTCTCCCTTTACCTGCACAAGTGCGTTTTTATCAGATTTCAGTGAAGTCTCATCGCACAGCAATAGGATTAGGATATTCAGTTTCCTCCACCTCCTGTGACCCCTCTTTGGGTGCCCCAGCTTGATTTAGATTATAAATTGCACAGCAAACTACTACTTTTTGCTGAGACTTTATAGACCAGATGCTTGTTCCTGCCTTTCCTAAAGCACATTCCAGGATCCTGACTGGGACATGCCATCTGAGAAGTGCACAAAGACCCTGATATCCTATGAGGACAGGCTGAGAGAGCTGGGGGGGTTCAGCCTGGAGAAGAGAAGGCTCCGGGGAGACCTTCCAGCCCCTGCCAGTCCCTAAAGGGGCTCCAGGAAAGCTGGGGAGGGACTCTGGATCAGGGAGGGGAGCCATGGGACAAGGGGGAATGGTTTTAAACTGACAGAGGGGAGATTTAGATGAGATGTGAGGCAGAAATTCTTGGCTGTGAGGGGGGTGAGCCCCTGGCCCAGGTTGCCCAGAGAAGCTGTGGCTGCCCCATCCCTGGAGGGGTTCAAGGCCAGGCTGGACGGGGCTTGGAGCAACCTGGGCTGGTGGGAGGTGTCCCTGCCCAGGGCAGGGGGTGGCACCGGATGGTCTTTAAGGTCCCTTCCCACCCAAATCATGCTGTGATTCTATATCTCCCTCCTGAGCCCTTCTCTCCCCATCTGATCTACAGAAATCCCTGCCTCCGCCCATCCCACGGAGCATTCAGAGGATGCAGGTGCCCCCATTTCCACTCACACCACCCCATGGCAGCCCAGGAGTCCTTGCAAGAGGTGGCTGCAAAGTTCTCCAGTGACTAGAAAACAGCAGCAACTTGAAACTGAAGCCACGGACGGCAGAGCAGGACGATGGACAATGCCACAGCATGGTCTTGTTCTGCATCACAGCCTGAGGTCAGTTGGGAACCGCTCACTTGGCACGTGTTGAGAGAGGGGAAGAGGAGGGAGGGTGTAAAAATATCTAAAAACCTGCCCAAACCACAATGGAAAAGTGCCTCGCTTCCAGTCTGAGAGTTCTGGTTCACAGCTTTTATAAAACTTCTGTAAAAGCTTGGAAAAATGTTCCATATTCTAACAAGACCATTAAGCAGGCGGAAGGAAGGAGAAGGTGGGGAAGAAGCGGTGACTTAAGCTGCATCGAGCACCTGCGTAGCTACAACCATGCTTAGACGTGAAATCAATTCTGAATCAATTAAGCTAAACCAAATGAAGTTATTCTGTAACTGAAAAAAAAAAAAAACAATTGTCCAGACTGACATCTGCTGCTGAAGAAAGCAACTCAAATTCAAGAAGAGCTACTTCTGACACAGAAACTTCCTACGGCGCGTAACACTTGCGTTGAGAGCTATTTCCAAGCTCAAACAGGCAATACCCAGGAAGCTCAGATGACGAAACCAGCCAGACCCAAAGGGGTTGATGGAGCTGGCTCCGTGGCTCCACATGAGCCCAAGCCTGGGGCTGCTGTTGGGCCAGATCCGGGGCTGCTCCGTGCTGGCTAGCTGGCATAATGGGCACGATGCAATGCCTCCGAACTGGCCAGACAAGCTGGAAATGCAGCCATCACGCTGCAGCTCGTTTGACAGCAGCTTCTGCTTGCCAGCCAAAGCGCTGACGACAACCAGTGCTCGTTCCACCCAGCAGCCACCTCTCTGAAGGAATACTCTTTCCATGGATTTTCACCCAGGGCATCTCGTCCACGGTTTTCTATATTAAAAGGCAGTATTGATTTTCTAGGCAGCGCTGAACAGGTTAATATGATGAACAAATGTGATCCCAACATGTGTTTGCCTGTGTTTCTTCCCAGAAGGAAAACCTGCCTGACATTTACAGTAAAGATGCCATTCAAAAAGCTCTCATAAAAGAGATCATCATCCATTGAACTATTAATGTCAATCCTCGAGCATCCTGGGCTGGCGGGGGGTGGCAGGGAGGATGTCCCAGCACAGTTCAAAGACGACTTGCCCCTACCAGGACAGCCTGGCTGCCTGGAGCGGGCAGCTACCTGCCAGGAAGCATCCACAACACATGGAGCATCTCCTCCTGCTCCCATCACCAGCAACACAAAGGCTCTGGGCTGGCCACTGCAGAGTCCACCAGCCACCGGCTGTGGTGGGTGCACGTTCACCCACCGCCCAACAGGGTCCTCTCCGTTTCCCTGTGACCACGTCCCACCTGCCACAAGGAGCTATGCAAAACTGGATGAGGACACAGCGCCTGCAGCCTCACAGGGACGTGAACAGCAGATTCATGAGCAAGTTGGGGCTTTTCGCTCCGAGCTGCGGGTCCTTTCCATGATGCTGGCTGTCAGCCTGGCCCTGCTGAGGAAGATGAGGACAGGGCTCCCGGCCGCAGCACAGATGGTGCACCGGAACCTCACTATGTCCAACTATATGGATATAAGTTAAGGTCCATCCCAAGGAGCACTTCAGCAGCAGGAGGACACAGGTCCCCCCCCCAGAGGGTGCTCTACCCTCTGCCTACCCACATGCCTGCCCCTGCACACAGAAGGTGGGGGACTCGAGAAAACGCTCAGCAGCGAGATAACGGAGTCTTTCCGTCCTTCCAGTGGTCACGAGACCAAAGCTTTGCAGAAGAGCGAAGCCACATCTACATGGGTTTCTTTGGGTTTCTGTGGGTTATTTTTCTGCAAGCATCACAATGCGTTCAAGGCTGGAACCTGCTTTTACGGGAAAATGCCTCATGACTTCAGCCAGAGCAGGACACAGATTTTCACAGCACCATTTAGTTCCCAGGCTACACAAATGTGCGAACATGGTGTCAACCTGCAGCCTGCTCCTATGCTGCGAAGTTCTCCCACTCCTGCCTTTCCTCTTTCCGTTTCTCTGGGTGTAGTGAGGCCAAAGAACAATTTACAATACATGACATAAGACACAAGCATGGAATCCTTCAGGACTAGAATCATAAATATTAGGTGTTAATACAGAAAACCCCTGAGCCTGGGATGCTCAAATCCGCTGTTTCTGCTGATACTTATTGACAGCAGAAATCCATACTTTCTCTTTTTTGTTAAAATAACCAAGCGTGTATTTGAGCCCAGTTCTCTTTACCACAGCGCTTCAGCGATGTTTTACACCCTCTCCTCCCTTGCCCTGTGCGGAGCCTGCTCTCTGCCCGACCCTGTTTTCCCACGCCTCTGCTCCTCACCTTCACGCTTCATCCAGGCATACGCTTCTGTGCTTCCCAGCAGTACTTCAGCCACCGTAACTGCTAGCGAGTGTCAGGTGTGGAAGGTCTCTCTTCCAACAACCTTAATAAGACAAGAGCTATTTATGAAGCAATTCTGCATATCTGGAACCTGCTTGTGCCCCGTCTTCCCTGCCAGCTCAGACACCTAAATGTTTACAGTCACTGTTGAAATCTACTGAACTTATCTCCTCCTCAAAAACAGAGCTCCAAAAATCTGAACAGTACAAGTGCCAGCAAATACATATTTTATAAGATGACGCACTAAGATGTACAGCTTTATGTAGGCAAGATCAGTCTAGAAGGATTTTTGCCCAGATATTTTGGTACGCGTTGAAGCCAAATGGTACAAAATCCCTTTGAGCTGCATAACTTTAGACCATTAGTGTCTCTGAAGATGAGTTAAGCAAACTTTCAAGAGAGCAACTTTCTGCATCTATGGGAGAATTGCCATCTGGCTGTCACCTACCGTCTCCACCAGCTTTGACCACAGCCAAAGTCAATGGCAGAACTTCCCTTTCCGTATTGCCAGTCCTCTCAGCTCTGCAAGCCAGAGCACTCACACAGCCCAGAGCCACAAGGCATGGAAGTTGAGCCAGGGGAGGTTTAAGATGGATACAAGGAAAAATTTCTTCACCAAAAGTGTTGTCAAGCATTGGAACTGGCTGCCCAGGGCAGTGGTGGAGTCGCCATCCCTGGAGGTATTTAAAAGCCGGGCAGACGTGGTGCTGAGGGACATGGGGTAGTGGTGGGTTTGGTGGTGTTGGGTTTATGGTTGGACTTGATGATCTTAAAGGTCCCTGCCAACCTAGACAATTCTATGGTTATGTGTGTCTCATCTGAAGAGCATACCTGAGCTAAGGGTAATTCTGAGTGGGGCTCCTCAGGGGTCCCACAGATCACCGATGAGACCGCGTGGGCCATGCTCTGCTCTACAGGGACTTTGTCCCAGTGGCTCACGCTTCCCTTCCTCCTTTCAACGCGGCATCCATACTTGAGTGCTCTCCCATCTTCAAATGACTATGACCCACAAAATATTTATTAAAATAGGATAAACCAGATGCCCCAACGTCACTTGCTTATTCCGCATTGCTTTGAACATGAAAAAAGAAAGATAAATACACGGTTCGATATCAGAATAATGTTAAAATAATGCAGACGTGCATACCAATAAATATTTGAAGTCTTTAGAAAGTTCAAAGAAAAGCCTTGAACTAAATTGCCTGCTCCACACTCACGTTACATGGACTGGGAGCCTCACACCCTACGCTGCGACGCTTATTGCATGAAGTTGCAAGGAAGATAATTAGTAGTTGTTGGCAATGTTACAGTTCATTAGGAATATAAACCCAACAATCGCTCTGTGTGCTCATTATTTAAGCATCCATAATACAACCATTACCAAGATACACACTGGGCGGGACTGAGCTTTGACCAGCCTCGGCACAGCAGGTCAGAAGTTCCTGTGAACTTGACCGTGAACGCACAGAAAAGCAAGTTTTGAGTAAGTGGATGAGGATGCTCACAACTCCGTTCAGTCAGGGTACAGGGACGGAGCGCAGGCGAGAGCTGCAGATGCGAATGGCTGAAATCATCTACTTCAAATGCTGAACACCCTGCACGCTCAAGGAGAAATGAATTACCAAAATTAATCTGCAAATAATTTCAAATAAACAAACTTGTGGTGACCGAAAGCTGTTTACACACAATTAGCAATCAGAAAAAAAAAAAAAAAAAGATGAGCAAGCAGAACAGCTCTCATTAACTTCAACAGGCTCTAGATCAGGCCCTGTGAATGAGTTGGTTATTACACAGTTAACGGAAAGAGTTATTCACCCAACTCCATTTACGCTTTTAGACAACACACTGGTAACCCTCTCTCAGCGATCATTAGAAACGTGGGAGTTACAGCGGGGCCTCACAGAGCCTCCAAGGGCTTCATCGGCCCCTCTTCTTGCGGCGCCGCAGGGCAGACTGCTGCTCGCTGCCCTGCCTTCCCTCGGTCCCTCCACGCGTTCTCCATCCGCACTCAAACCACGCTCAACCACAGCCAGCCTCGCCAGGGAGGCTCCGCCACGCAAAGCTTCGGGTGCTCCAGCCAAACCAAGACTTGGACTATATCTGCTGCCATTTGCATCCAGAGACTTAGGGTAATTCGGGGGGGGGGGGGAACCACCAATCAGCTTTGTATGAAAGAGCGTAAGAATAACGAATGGAGCCTTTAGTCGTTTCTGTTAAAGCTGTCGCAAACAAAGTGTGCTCCTTAGTCAAATCACCTGCCACCGAGACACAGAGTGACATCTCTGAATGAGAGCTCAGTTGGAGTTTATTAGCCAAGAACAGCTAAAATGAGGCTGAGGAATACAAACCCAACTGGGCTTTCTTGCTCTTAATTTACTTTGTCAGAAGCCAGTCACAGTGAGAAAAAGGAGGCGCAGAGCCTTCAACCAGCCTCGCTCTCCTGAAGGCATCACCATGAGCCCCTCCATCCACCCGCTGGTGGGGACCTGTGCGCAGAAGCCACCCTTTCCTAACCCAGGAGATGTCATCCTTACTTCAAGCCGGCTTTGAGGGAGGCCCACCAACAAAACAGCATGGAAAATTTCTTTTTCTTTTTTTTTTTTTTTTTTTCTCTCCAGAGAAACACATTACCTTCAACACAAAGATAAACGTTGGGGTGCTTCCAAAACAAGAAGTTGACATGCAATCAAAATCCCCAAATTATGTTTCTTAACATTAGGAAATTTCTTTTTAAGCAAATCTTGACACAAAATAGTTCTTTCCCCTAAATCAGTCACTTCTTGTTCGCTAGGGAACACAGCTGGTTTGCAAAGGGCAAGCTCATCTTCTCACAATTTCAAAGTCAAATAATATTTTTAATTCCCCCCGTAGCCCCACATTGATACACGGGCTGTAGGAACTGGCATGGGGTGGGCAAAGTGCCATCAAACAGCGCAGAATTACTGACGTATCTCAATATTTTCTTTGTGGCAATCTGGTTGCTCAAAGACGGCAGAAGGTGCTGCATGCTTCGAAACATTATCGCATACGCGGTTATTTGATTCCCCTCTTCCCAGGGGAGACAGATTTACTTGCTCAATTTTCAGACCACCACCCCGGATCAGCGATACCCTCTCCTGTTTCTTTCTGCAATGCATTTTCTGAACCATGTTCCGCTTCGGGTCAATTTATTTTAGGCCTGGTTGCCTGGTTTCAATAATCCTAAAGCTAACACAAGTGTCATGAGATATTGACGGAAAGAGGGATTTTAATCCAACCGCTGTGAATTTTTTGGTCCCTTTAACAATGTAACGACCCACGTAGGAGTCTCCATTGTTTGCAGAAAGTACAACCAAAGAAAAACCACAGTCTCTATCAGAGGTCAACAAGGACATGTGCTTGCTCTTCCCACCAGGATAAACACCTTTGAATCCAGAATGGCCTATATAAAGGCTATAAAACGGGTCCTAAATAAACATATTATGATAAAACAAAATGAGACAGCATCAGTGCGACCAGCAGGCTTACTTCCCTGCTGCTGACAAACACTTGTCACCTTGGGCCAAGTGTGGTATCTTCAGTTGGATGCTCAAGAAAAGGGACAGCCCATCTTAAAAGACTGACTACTCGAGCTTGTTGAGCTACCAAAGCAACCGTCAGGCAGGGCTACGATTTCTGCCTACAAATCCAGGCAGGAGATGCGTGCTGAAAGGAATTCCCTCTGCTGTTTAAGAACAAACTACAACCAATTGGTTGGAAATTACCTTTGGATGTAAATGGCAAGGTTTCTACTCATCATAAAAGGGATATCCAGGGCACAAGAGAGAAGCATAACAACATTCAGGATGAAGTTTCGTCAGTTTAGGAAATTAATTATGTGAGAGCACTGCCTGCAATAACAAGTCACGGAAACTGGTAACTCAAAACAAGCACCGCGGGCCCATGTTCCTCCCAAGCTACACATTATTGACCACGGTGTGTCCTGCAAAGCAGCTTTCCAGGCTGCTCCCTCCTCCCTAGTGCGTACACGGAGACCTGCCAGGGACTGACAGCCTTCCTGAAGGATTCATTCTCCCACCTGGCACCGACTCCGGCGCCTGGCTCACGCTTCCTTGGAGTCTGTCCCAACGTGCCTCCAGGTTACCCTAAATCAGATTTTCTGTTGTTGCTCTAATGGTCTGATTATCCATCATGGCAAGTTGAAATGTATTTTGTCGCCCTTCCAAAGCTAATTCTTATTCAACAGCAAAATTTACATCTCTTTAAAGAAGTAAAGGAATAAAAGGAAAAAACATCTAAGATGGCTGATGACGTTCAGTTGGCAGGACAGAAGAGAAACACTGTTTTGACTTTTATGAACTGTCATTCCTGATCTCTTTTTCCCTCCTCACACATAAAACTTACATTTTCAAAGTGCAACTTTCGCTCCAATACCAAATCTGTACCCTGCTGTGCAATTACTTAACGGAGTTTAATCCCACGTCTCAACATAATCCAAGCAAAACCTGCCTACGCACATCTAGAAAACTTGGAGATAATTTACCCCGGTGATCCTTCATGAAAAAAGATGAGAATGTTCCCTAAGATATTACTGAAACATAAATACAAATTAATCACCGAGATGTTTGTTTGTATGCTTAAGCATATCATATACAATTAATTTATCTGTAAGAATTACTGAGCCAGGCTCTCTCGGCATAAATCAGGAGCGACTCCATTGACTTACAGTCTGCTCCCTGCGCAGCGTGAGGCTTCGTACTTACACATTGGTATAAGACGCAATATCTCCTTTACTGTAGTGGTACATAACCAAGATTTGAGGTTGCAGTATCAATTTTTAACGTATTCACAGGGTAACGACTTGCAATATTTAGTCATTCTAGCTTTACTATTTCTGGTGGTGTTTTTGTGATTTATTAGATGAATGTTATTTTTATGTACGTCTCATCGCGTAGCATCAAATTAATGGATGAAAAACCTATTGAGGGCATCCTATTAAACACAAAGGTGCCCCCCTGACTCAGGGAGGCTCCGCACCGAAGGTTTCTAGGAGCCAGCAGACGACAGCCAGCGAGCATCCCTGCCTGCCTGCCCTGCCTTCTGCATTCCCACCGCATCCGTCGCCTCCTTTTCTGCATCTCTTCAAAACCGTGACAGTCCCTGGTCCCGTCGGTGGCTGACAAGTAGATTTGTTATCCCACGGCCCACAAAGTCTCTGGACCAGCGACCTCACCAAGGAGCCCAGCGAGGGCTCCGCACGCCCCGGACCTCGCCGTGCTCCGATGGCAGCGGGGTCTACCAGGGGCTGTTGGCTACTTGCTGCGTTGGTGGCCCACCGCCCCACCAGGGTCTGGGATCACATCATGGAGGGAAATTTATGATAAACGCCTGGAATTCGATTTGTTTGTAGCATGTGGAGGATGAGTTAGAGAGTTACAATTACTACTTCCAATGGATAAAATATATATACATACAATAATGCAGTCGAAGATCAGACTTCTGCCTGAGACAAGCCTCAGCATTAGCTAGCAAGCCTCCCGTGTGCCAGCTTCTGCCCCGTGGCACGCCAAAATGCTCTGCTAGCAGCATATCCAGCCACCGCTGAGTTCCCACCGCACTGGGATCCAACCTCCATTTACTCTTCAGCCTGCTAGGGACAACTGCCAGCATAAATTTAGAAAAAAGCTGCAAATTCCTTCTCCGGGGACTTGCTGCATTGCTCTGCCACCACCTCCAGCCTCAGAAGGGGGCACTGCTCCCATTTAAATAGCACGGCGCTGGAAAGGTATCACTTCTAATGGGATTACCCATTTCAGCCCATTTCAAGTAACGAGGAGTAATTATAAAATACTATTGACCAACTGAGCAACTTCCAGATCATCAGCTTAGCCTAAGACCATTTCTCAAGCGGAACAGTTTAAACGTGAGTGAAAGGCTAAATATTTTACTGAGTTTTTTAAACAGTTCCCCCAACATCTGCCCAGGTATTCAAATAGCTGAGGTTTATCAGAGACGGCCTGCTTTTGCTTTTTTCCACACGAGAATATTTGGATGAAGCACGTGTGCGTTAACCATTTGGGGTTTGAAGTCAATGGGAGGTTGTTTGATGTAATTAAGCCAATGATTTGATTTTTTTTTTTTTTTTTAAATTTTGTGTGTGTGTTTTAAAGCATTTGCAGCTTCTGGAACTCTTCTTGCAGGGTGCAACCTGCAAACAGCTCTTCCATGCTTTTCCAGACCTGTGCGCGACTTATCCTTTCAAGCAGCATTTGTAGGTATCCCCCATCCTTCCCATCAACAGCCATCGAAAACGCTTTCTGCTCTCCAATATAGCAGGATGCTCATTTCCTCGTTTCTAAAGCTGAAAGTTTGGGGTGCCAGAGCAATGGCATCGCTCTGCGGGGCCGGGGCAGCCTGCAGGCAGCAGGGCGCAGGGCTTTCGCCGCTCTCCACGGCCATCCAGGCAACAAGCTCCTGCCAAAGCCACCACTGCTGCTGCCTCCCCTTGCCAAGGCCATCCCGCTCCGCCCCAGGGACCTGGCGCTCGCGCTGGCATCCCCAGGCTGCCCGCTGTCACGCAGCCCTGCAGGGTGGCAAGTTTCCTGGCCCCCAAAACAGCTGGCTAATAACGTGTCAGGAGAGCTTAGTGTTATTGTGGGTACAGACGGGCAAGCTCCAGACAAACGGACTTTTTCCAGCTCCCACGAACTAAAGCAGCCATTAGTATCTTTTTTTATGACGAAGTCTGCTCGATGCCTATTTCTGGGGCTCACTTTGGGTTTTTTCCTTGCTTGTTCCCCAGCCTGCTATCCACTTCCGCAGAGCTCCAACCAGTCCTGCTCACCGCCACCATTTTTGCCCAAAGAGCTTATTCTTGCAACAGCCTCGGATGCTGATCCCTGCCTCCTGCACGCCAGCCTCTGGGTACATCAACAAAAAGCCCAAGATCCTCACCACTACCGATTTAAATGCTAATGTTCACCCTCTTATTTTACAGACACCACAGCAGGTGGGATAAAAAGGATATAACAGGGATAAAAAGGACTATCCCAAGATATACCCCAAAATCTTGTAACAGCTGACGAATGCGAGAATCCTGATACGTCACCTATAACACCACCTAAAATCAGCATAGCCTGCATCAAAGAAAGCATTAAGTGAACTGAATGTAAGGGTGTTCTTTTTATTACATATAAAACACAAAATATAAACATTTATCCGTATTAAAAACACATTATAGAATAGTTTGGGTTGGAAGATGACCTTAAAGATCATCTCGTTCCAACCCCCCCGCCTTGGGCAGGGACACCTCCCACTAGACCCATAAAAACGTTAACACTCTAATGACTAACCACTGGGCAAGGCAAACCCCTGGTAAAAATAATCTTCCATACTTTTTTTGCCCGGAGTCAAAAATCCATATGCATATTATCTTATTTTGTGGATCTACCTAAGACACGTAACTTGCTCCTTCAGCAATTTCAGTGTCAGGAGAGCCAAAGCAGCCACCCAGTTTCTGCAGAGGGCAGGAGGACACGAAGCTGGCACGCGCTTTGCTGGTCCATCCTTTGATCCCAGAAGTCTGTGCTTGTTCACGTTCCCACTACGCATTTCCCCGTGAAGCGTCACGGGCAGGTGGTGAGCAGCGAAGACGACCCACCACGGTGGCGTAACGCTCCCTTACCCAGCCCTGCTGTTACTCACGTGCCGAGTCGCACGGGGGCTCACCGAGGGCTGGACGGGGCAGGGAAGTGATGGAGGAAGAAGGAAGGGCTTTGCTTTTGTGCGGCCACAATGAACAAATTGTCTGTGCAACCTCCTCAGGAAAGCCATTGATGTTGGCTGGAGAGGCAGCTGCTCACCCATCTTTGCAATGTAGGAGAGGTCTTGGGCTGGAGCCATGGAAACATGTGACAGTGGGAAAATCCGAGCAGAGGAAATAAAGACAAGTCTGTTTCCAATGATCCACCAGAAACGGCTTAATAAGGAGGTCGCTGTTCCTCCGAGGAGTCAGACCATCGCTTCAGGAAGCTGTGATGAGGGAGTGATGGCAGCAGGGTGAAAGGGGGCCCAGGAGACGCTTCTGTTCCTCAGGGCTGGGAAGGTGGCCCTGGTTACACCCACAGACCCCAGGGCCAGTGAAGGAAAGGGCAGCCTTGAGATAGAAGCACCTTCAGTGGTGGTGTCTTCCATTTCTTCTGCTGGGTTTCAAGAAAATCTCCTCATACAGAGCTGGCCTTGTTTACTGTACATTAAATGAATACTAGCTACTCCTCTACTAATACGTTTTTCTTCTGCTAGAAGAACACAGAAAGCCTTTTACACATGCTACGGTAAGAACCTGTGAAGAACCAACAGGTCTGTAGGTAATGGGATGCCTATTTGTGAAGTCCCATATTCAGGTCAAAATACTAGTATGTAATAAGCCTGCACTTAAACACATGGATAACAGCATTATTTGAAGAGAAGAGATATTATAGATACGACTGAAAAATGGAAATATTAGAGGAAATGCACTGCTGCTCATTTACTTTTCTTGAGATCTTAGAGGAAAAAAAACAACTTCTATTCCAAAGCCAGGCTTGTGACACCTAATAATTACTTAAAACAAAGCCTAGAGAGCACATCCGTTTCCAGATCAATGAATCCAAAGATTTGGAATTGCTTCCCTGAAAGTTTTTAATCCGCCCGCAACTTTTGGTTTTGCACTGCAGTTTACTGGCCAGTTTTAACCATTCAGCCTGGGCAGAGCAACAACAGCACCTACTAATCATGACCAAAGAGTCAGATACCTCTAAAAGAGCCTCCACAGTTGGGGTGACTTGCGCATCTTCTCCCCCGCCCAGCATGGCCATACTGAGGAGAGAAACCATGCACTTTTGATCTCCAAAACCCATATATACGGAGCATCTCCAAGTTCGCCAACCCATCTTAGCTCTCCATTGTGTCAAAACTCATTTTAAAAATTCTAGCAACCAAACCAGCATGGCAACGACTGGGCTGGCGCTGTCCTCACCACTGAAGCGCAAGGACATGCCACCACCACCCCAGCCCTCCTCGTGCCGCTGTGGCGTAGCGTTGGCAGCTCACACCTTTAGTTAGCCCCTTGCTATGAAACCCAGACCTTTGCAAGAGGCTTCACCCTCCCAGACCTCCCCCAGGACTATGACCCCAGGACTCACCTCCCCTGGACATGGCCTAGACTCACCATCTCTACGTCTATTTGCCATTTTTACAAAATCTATTTTCCCACACTTTTCAGACCGCAGCATGCAAGAAACCTGTCTTCATCACCGTGTACTCAAATTTGTTTCCAGACCGTCGTATGGACTTGGTAATTGGTGGTGAATTCAGTCACCTGCACACTTTGCCACCCCATTAGCGCCAATTCCCACCAGCGACCATTCCCCGTGTACGACTCGGAGCCGCCAGTCCTCAAGCCGTTCCGTACGTCAGGTTTCGACAGGCTGCAGGGATCACTTTATAATTAGAGTGATATTTAGTTCTAGGTCAAATGGCTTCCAATAATCTAAGTTCAGTGTCTCGGTGAATTTAGCTTTGCCAGTCAAGCTCGCAACCTCGCAGGAGGAGGAAATTAGGTCTGTGTGACAAGACCCCTTTTTCACAGCCCGGTAAATGCCATGGATAATGCTCCTAACCTGCTCCTCTTCCCCGAGCGAATGCCATGCTAGACCTACACATGCGAACAAACTTTGATTTCACCTTCAAAAATTAGCCTTTTCCACAAAACACAGTTCTATCAAGAAGTTAACAGCAATGTGTAGTAAAGAAATACCTGTAGAATGAAAGCACAGCAAAAAGCAAGTCCGTGTAGTGAAAACGGAGTCGTTATTGTGCTGCCTCAAACAATGGATTTATGGAAATACTTTTGTTCTATGCTAAATAATGCCAAGATGTTCCCTTTTGCACAGTCCCATTCCATAGTCGCAGCCCTGCAGCAGGAATAGTTAGGGTTTTTTTATGGAAAGAATTTCAGTATTGGAAAATTCATGTAACCACAGGATTTTTTGCCCGGTTTAGTATTTCCATTGTTAAAACCTCATGCCCTACTTCTACCTCAAGTTGTAAGCGGCGGGCAGAGCAGAGACCTTTGCTGCCGTAGCAGAGGACTCCGCTCTGAGCGGTGCTCGTCGGCTGCCACTCTTCTGATGAACGCGCCACAGGGAGAGACCGTGACATACTTTGCAACAAAGCCAGAGGGTAAGTTGGGATGGCGAGGGTTTGCGTAGATTCAAACAGACCTACGGAGAGGCCAGAGCACAGCTTTGGAAAAACGGGCTGCTAATTTGTCAGAAAAAAAAAAAAAAAAATAGGTAACTGAATAAAGTCCATAAAACAAGAGCACGGTTGAGATTTATAGAATCGCCCGGGTTGGAAGGGACCTTTCAGATCATCGAGTCCAACCATCAACCTAACACTGACAAAACCCATCACTCAGCCATATCTCTAAGCACTGTGTCTGCCCGTCTTTTAAATACCTCCAGGGACGGTGCCTCAACCCCTTCCCCGGGCAGCCTCTTCTAATGCTTGACGACACTTTTGGTCTAAAAACTTTTCCTAATATCCATCCTAAACCTCCCCTGGCACAACTTGAGGCTGTTTCCTCTTGTCCTGTCGCCTGTTCCTTGGGAGAAGAGCCCGACCCCCCCGGCTCCCCCCTCCTTTCAGGGAGCTGTAGAGAGCGAGAAGGTCTCCCCTCAGCCTCCTCTTCTCCAGGCTGAACACCCCCAGCTCCCTCAGCCGCTCCTCACAGGACTTGTGCTCCAGACCCCTCGCCAGCTCCGTTGCCCTTCTCTGGACGCGCTCCAGC
The DNA here is from genome assembly GCA_947846985.1 of Fratercula arctica. Lineage (NCBI taxonomy): Eukaryota > Metazoa > Chordata > Aves > Charadriiformes > Alcidae > Fratercula > Fratercula arctica. The sequence goes on from CANTUZ010000005.1 coordinate 70,028,266, forward strand.
ACCTCAATGAGGACGAATATGCAAACGGCACACGACGAATGACTGTGCAATGCCAAAACCGCTCACGTGCTGAAGGATAAAGCAACGTATTCCACATCACGTACAAATAAAGGGATATAAGCTTGGAGAAAAAAAAACAACAACAACAAAAAAAAAAACCAAAAAAAACCCCCACGCAGCACAGCCGAAAAGCTACGCAGGGAGAGCGGCGGCGAAGAAATCTGGGCGACCTCTTAGTCGTGGCAAGAGCCGTTCCAGCCGTGGCGCCGTCGGGCAGACCCCGCCAGGCAGGCACGCGCCAGGGAGCGGGTCTCTCTGCAGAAGGAGGGGAACGCTCATCTGTCTCTCCCGCCAGCCCCGTGAGCGGTACGTCTTGCTTTCCGTAGCTCCGAGGCGTTCCATTCAGTCACAAAAACTCTTCAGAAATCTTATCTGCCCCTCCGCGAAGAACTAAAAAAAGAAAAAAAACAAACCCAACCACCCAGCCGTTCTCTAAACAGCGGTTCAAAACCAGAAGTATTTTTGCATTTCTGCACAGATATGAGCTCACGCTCCATTTTATGTATAAACAATGTGTGTGTGTATTTATAGACATGCTCACAGCCAAGGAACTAGACTATCTTAACAGTTATGCGCCATCAGAAGATAGTATTTCAAAACCAGGCCATTTCCAACAAAAACTGAGCCAGTTTGGACCTACCAACGTTCAGGACGAAGCCTGAAGTATCGACCACTCTCGCTCTCTCCAGAGGGAATGACCTGGATTGATACCTTAAATATCAGGCATTGCTGTTTTCTGAAATTACTCATTTCCTTAAAAACAAACAAACAAACAAACAAAAAAAAACAAACAAAAAAACAAAACCACACTGATTGCAATAAATTATCCCATGGGAAAAAAACATGCAGGCACCTTCATGTCATTATTCAAAAGGCCATCAGACAAAATATCTTCCTAATATTCCTGAAGTCAAGCTCTATCAATCAAAACACACTGTAGTGCACAGGGGAAAAAAAAAAAAATATGAAAAAAAAAACCCCCCGTGGCTTGCAGCAGGATTTCTAGGATTATAATTTGAGAATTTTGTTAAACAGCAGCACTGCACGTTACTACTGACAGGCTTTTTTGAGGGCTGAAGACGTTAAGTGGTAGCTCACAGGTACTTGGTGAAAAGACAGCGTCTTGCCAGAATAGGACATGTGGGCTCCAAAACTTCTAACTTCGCAGGGAGCAAAATTTCATGTAAAATTAACTTAAATTTATTTTATTTTTTGCTGAGCTGTTTTCTTTATAAAACTCTTCATACTACGGCAAAAATAACACACCAGGCAAATATTGCTTATATTTTCCTTGCTGCTGCTGCTTTTAAGTACTTGCTGCCTAAAAACCAAGTCAGACTCTGCTGCTTTTCATTCTCCCGTTGGCATCCGTTAACCATTTCTCATGCGTTTTCTATAATGCACATACTATTTACAGGCTACGGATACCCTGTAAAGAATAGTCTAGTAGCCTGTCGTGCCCAAAAACTTCATGCCTGGAGCCAGCCAAAGGTGCGCTCATCATTTGTAGTATCAACCCCATGGTCTGAGAGCGTTATTACACGTGTCGAGCGTTGCACGAGAGCATGAGATAGCTGCACAACAACAAATATTGCCGTCCGGTGTGTTAATGGCAGCAAGAACCTCCTCTCCTCATCACGCCTCTTAACGAGGGAAAGCAAAACTCCTCAGCAGGTAAAAAAAAAAAAAAATAAAAGCAAACATTTTTAGCTTTTCCCCAGCCCACGCGTCTGTCACATAATTACACATAATCCTCCTAGGATTTGAAGCACAGTACAACAGAGGAAGGACTTTAGATTATAAATACCTGAGGTGAAAAAATGACACTGAGAGAAGTGGGTCAAATTTAATCTGTGGATTAAATTATCAGCACTGGAAAATTATTTTCTCCACAACATCCACAAAACCCGTCTTTTCTAATCAGCATTCGTGAGAAACTGAAGGGTAAACAAAACATTTAGAGATGTCAACTATTAATGCTCTTTCTCGGTAGATTAGTAATTGTAGAAAATTATCAGTCGGCTATTTCAGATGATCCTAGAGGCTTGGCTTGGAGAGGAAAAAATAATTTATTTCACAGCTTGTCTTCAGCTTCTAAAGCAGGGAGGTCAGCGCTGCTACTCGGGAGAGGCAGGGACTGGGCAGAGGAGAGACACACGTGCGGCCGTGCTGGATTTCGTAACTTTTCCTAGCCAAACCCGGCATGTCTCTATTCCTTAAATCCTATGAGCCCGCAACAGACCATCCCAGATGCGCATGACGAAGTGCACACTGATAACAACAAATTGCTGAATTCTGTGCTAATTAACCATCCTACATGCCTCCACAGTTAACTGCCAGAGGCTTCTTATAATCAGTCACCCCTCGCCGGAGTGAGTCATCCCTGGAGCATCCCTCACCAGCGGCTGCTTTCGGGGAAGGCACCCTGCACACTCTGCGAGCCTGCTCTGCCCCACGTCCCCATCGCACCTTGGCTTGCCCCACCATTTCTTGACCCTCTCCTCCCTGACCAACTTCCCTGGCCATTGCGGGATGCTCCAGGGCCAGCTCCTGACCCAGCCTTGGCAACCCACCACCAACCAAGGTTGCCCTGCGCCACCCTGTCCCTGGCCACAGCTGTGGTGCCACCACTCACTGTGACAGCTCAGATGGCTTCCCACCACCTCTGCTCCTTGCTGCCTTGCCAACTGTGCCATTAGATTTATCTTAATGCTGAGAAGTTCTGAACAGCATCAGTAGATGCCATTGGCATAACTCATACTCATAAAATGGCACCCCCCCGCCCTCTCCTTTCCATGAAAATGAGGAACTCGTTCCTCCCTCTAATACACACGGAGGCATTCCCAGAGCAACACTCCCATCCACGGGCACTCATAAATCTGCTCCTCACAGGAGAAAAACCAGAGAAACAGAGCCAAGGGTCCTGCTGCTCTCATCACTGCATCGGGAAAACACTGCCTGGGAATTCGGCAAAGGGAAAAGAGCGAGGAGGAGCACAGACTGGACACACTGGTCGGCGCTGGGAAATCTCCTGGTTGGTACAACTATGGAAAAGTTATCCAAATATGAAAACTGTATTAACGACACTGGCACAAGGAAAAAACAAGGTGTCGCACGCAACCTTGTCTCCTGGATATCGCTCACTGAGCCAACAGCTACAGGAAGCCTTTGGCATAAACTCATCAACAAGATGGTTTGTGTTCACTGGGAGTCCAGGATGCAGCTCGGGACCGCCGTTACCATCCACTATGACGAGCACTCTTCAAACACCCTTGGGGACAATTCTCACTGGGGATAAGCTCATAGAGCTTATCATTTGCAGGGAGGTGGGGACTTTCAAGTCAATAGATGCAGAGAGAGAGAGAACGCACCACAAAAGCAAACCACGATGCCCTAATGGTCAGCGTATCGCCCCCATTCCCAGCTTGCCATCAGCTACTGAAGTCACGGCCAAATCTGATTTTACTTTGGTTTTGTGTGTGTTTTTCTTCTGTAGTATCATCACAGCAGTAAGGATGGCTCAAGACCATCAAACCAGGCAAAGGCTGTAGTCATGGATAATGTTTTTTGGTTTGGTTTGTTGTTTTGGGTTTTTTTTGTTTGGTTGGTTTGGTTTTTTTTTTTTTGGTTGGTTGGTTTGGGGTTTGTTTTTTTTTTTTATTTCAGAAGCTGAGAGCGCCAGGCATCCTAACCAGCAACCTTCAGGTCCCAAAGGGAAGGAGCAGACTTGAAATGAATCCCAGGCTGGAAACCATCCCTCTGAACCTAAAGTTCATGTTGACCCACTGGAGATGGTAGTGTGCTTAGCGTTGTTTGCAGCGATCAGGGAAATCCTCTGGGAATTAAAAGTTTCAGTGGACACTTGCACAAGATACTTTTGGGAAGGGAGCTGGAGGAGGGCAGGGAGGCAACTGTGCGTTTGTAGGAGGCATTTCGGGAGGCAGACGTGGGGTGTGGGAATCTCAGGGAGGTGCAAGACCAGCAGCCCTGGCAAAGAACAGGATGACAGCAGAGATGGACCATGGGGAGATGGGCCACCCTCCGGCTCCTGGCTGCTCAGTAGCTAGGTGAGGTGAGGTGATTGTGGACAACCCTCTTGGAGATACGGATCTGGATGACACCTCAATTGCATTCACTCTTCTAAGCAAGGTTGGGCTCTAACCCATGATGTTTGTGTCTAGCATCACCCGAAAGATCATCTATCAGAGAGAAAACCAAGCTACCACATGAGGCTGAAACATCTGCTCATGATTTGTTCCTGCAGCTCCTCCTAACCCTGAATAACGCACCAAGTCTTTCTTTTCTCACTGCCTCAGCAATGTTCTTGAATTTCCTTCCATGTTCCCTCGTTCTCCTTCTCTATGTAGCCCTCCAAACACAAAAACTTCCCCTTAAATTTTTTTTTTTTTTTTTTTTGGTGCCTTTCCAGTTTCTGATAAACAGAACTGAAGCTGCTCAGACCTGTGCGAATAACACGCAACCACGAGGAAAAGTCAACGCCTGTTTTCCACCCTTCTCTCATCGGAAGAGTAATGGAAAGCAGCGCACGACGTCCCCTATTTTTAGCTCTGCTCTGCAGGTACGGTTTCCAGGAAGACTCATGCACCGTGACACCCCAAAGGGCCTGCGGGGCACTTATCTCAGAAATTATTATTTCACTTCAAATGCCTCGGATGAGGAGCAGCACATATGAAAAGCAGGCCCTTTCTTCCCCTCCGAGGCAGCATTTAAGCAGACAGACAGCACAGCTGAGGTCACGAAAAGAAAAAAAAAAAAGCAGAGAGATGTTCCCGCTCAAGTCACCCTTTCAGATTCAGACAAGTAAAATATAGGCCTCCTTAAAGACACCAATTAATTTCAAACATAATGAAGCATTATCTCCTTACAGCATTTCAGCAATTTCATTCGCTGGTAGGGAAGATTTAACGACACTGTAACTCTTGCAGCATTTTATGCCATCGCATTTGTTTGTAACGCGCAATGTGCTATTATCCTGGAACTGGGCTAAACTATCCTGGAAACAGTTTAAAAATCTAGTTTTTAGTTTTGAAAAGATATGTTTACAGCGTCTCTCTGCACCAGTGGTTTGACATCAGATCTGCACGTGGCTCAAGTCTGGCTTTTTTTTCCCCAAATAAAAAGAAAAATACATACTTGACTTCAGAAGCAGAAGGCCCGTCAGGCTCTGCTGGGGACAAGTTAGTCTCTTGACTATCTAATTTGGGGCCCGACTTTCTAATCATTCACGTGCAAGCATAAACGTTCACAAATTACGAGATTATTTAATGTCTCCCCCAAGATGCTTTCTCTATGTCACAAGCAAAAGTAACAGAAGTGCCACAGAAATTCAGTTCTTCAGCAGGAAGCGGAGAAGAACCACTCAAGAAGATGGAAGATGGACACCGTAGGGTCCCCAGAGGACAGCTCTGGCTGAGCTGGACCTCAAAAGGCTTTGCCACCACCCTTTCAAGACCAGGCTGCAATAACGCTTCTAGAAAGACGCCTTCAGGACTGGCTGGTGGTCCATCATATCTACATCTTTAGATGCTTAATTAGGGTGGCTCGTTTCGTGGCCTGATTTTAGGCAGTCCTGACCACAATACGCTCAAAGTCAGGCTCACTTTGACAGGCAGTAGTGAACGCTAAAAAAAAAAAAAAAAAACACACAAAGAAGTTGCTATTTTCCTGTAAAAATACGAGGTTGCGCATTGAAAGGAAGGAGCAAAGTGAGAAGAGAAATAATTAAGGACGGGAATGGACACTGGGTAACAGCTGTTTGGAGAATCACGATACCTTGTGGAGCTCTCCCTACGTTTCAGGAATGATTTTTAATTACTTCGCTCAAGCCACGGTTAATTGTGCATTTCACACGTGTGCCTTCAAACATTTGGCCATTATTACATTTTTATGAACTTCAGCCCTGACTTAAATTCACACAGACATATTAAAAACCCAGCAGCACCACAGACGCAATAAACCAGATGCTGAGTAAAGCCAAAAAGGTAAGTGAAAAAGATAACATCATTAAAAGCTTACATAACACTTTATTTATGGACCTTATTCTCAAAATACGGTTAATTTTACTGCACATAAAATGACAAAAAAAAAACCCAAACGTTACCGCTGCTGTGGCAGAGTTTTGTGTGCCCTTTGCTCCGGCACTGGTTTTTGTGCAGTGAGAAGTATCCCGTTCCCCAGGCCGGAACCCGGCGTGAGCCCCAGCTCCACCATCTCCTGCTCAGGGGTGACACGTCCCACCCCAGCTGAGACCCCAGAGAGAGGACCACAACACCACGAGAAGCTGCCCAGAGAGCAGCCGCCCCCAGTTTTCATTAAAAACTTCCCATGGGGCTTCACAACCCTTTTGGAGTTTTTTTGGAGACAAACAAGCAAGTCATCTTGCAGATGACAAAAGTCACTTGCTTCTAGAAGCTTCTAAAGACTTGTGCCTGACTATGGTTGGGGTTTTTTTTTTTTGTTTGACTTGTTGTTTTATTTTTAATAACACAGAAAGCTGAAATCTCTGAAATGAGCCCCAAAAATGTGCAGCACACCTTCATACAAAGGAGGTGACATTATTTGGTATTACAGTAGGAGAATCTGGATACAGAGAACAAGTTTACCTGAGCACTGGACTACAGGATTATCCTGTGATAAGTCAAACTATGTTGATCCTAAAAAAAACCCCTGTGAACAAATAAGCCTTGAAAGCAATAAAGCCCTTCCCTCAAGAGCGCCCAAATATAACCTGCGAGGAATTGGGAGCAGTCTCCTCACGCTCAAAGCCTCTGCTTCACTGTCCCACCTGCAATTTAGAATCATAGAATCATTTTGGTTGGAAGCAACCTTTAAGATCATCGAGTCCAACCATCAACCCAACATTGCCAAACCCACCACTAACCCATGTCCCTCAGCACCGCGTCTGCCTGGCTCTTAAATACCTCCAGGGATGGTGACTCCATCCCATTCCAATGCTGACAACCCTTTTGGTGAAGGAACTTTCCCTAATATCCATCCTAAACCTCCCCTCGGCACAACTTCAGGCCGTTTCCTCTTGTCCCATCGCCTGTTCCTTGGGAGAAGAGCCCGACCCCCCCTGGCTGCCCCCTCCTTTCAGGGAGCTGTAGGGAGCGAGAAGGTCTCCCCTCAGCCTCCTCTTCTCCAGGCTGAACACCCCCAGCTCCCTCAGCCGCTCCTCACAGGACTTGTGCTCCAGACCCCTCACCAGCTCCGTTGCCCTTCTCTGGACCAGCTGGATAAAAAAAAAAAAAATTAAAAAAAAAATCATCTGCTGCTTCCCATGTTCAGCATTAAGGTAAATCTTCTGATCTCCAGAGAGCAAAGTATCCAGTGTGTTCTCACTTGTATGCCAGAACTCGGGAGGCAGCTTATTCTCCCAGCTGATCCTACCTGGAGCAGTGCCCGAGCCCGAGGCAGATGCCAAAGCGCTGAACACGCCATCGCTCCGCTGCAAGGCGAAACCTGGGATGCCCGAACCGCCTTCCCCTTTATCCAAGGCTGCATTTTTGAAGTCGTCGAAAACGTGGCCCTCTGGCCACATCATCTCCTCTCACGAGACCGATCACAAATTTTCAACCACGGATTTTCAGCAGTAACTTCTCATTTAGACATTTCTTTCAAATTCTTTTCCAAATAAAAAAAAAATTTGAAAGAAGATCCTGTATTTTGAGCTATTTTTTATGAACTAGGGTACTTTACACAGCACGGACATGAAATAATTTCAAGACAGTGCGATGCTGATGTGTTTCTCTATTGCGTTACGCTCCTTACGGCTTGGCTTTGGCCACGATGCCAGGTAATTTCTGTCGCACTGGGCACACCGAAGCCAACTGTTAGCTCCATTTCCAAATTTAAATGCCTCCAGAAGAGTCACCTTTACCGAACAGAAAAACAGAAAATTTGGAGTTCATAACCCGTCTCAAACCAGAACCTACGCTGAGCAGAGCTCCCTGCGAACCGAGATGTATTTTGGAAAGAGGGGAGGAAACAGCGCTGAAAGGAGATTGAACTAAGGCAAAATTGAGGACAACATTCTCGCTTTCTTCTCCTAGATCTTAAGACTGCTCTATCTGGCACAGGCTACCACCTGCCTTTAATTGCTGTACCCTGCACACTAAAGCAGTCTGATATTACACCTGCAATTACTTGAAAGACTTAAGAACCACACAATGATCATAAAACGCTGGGGACTTCAGGGCACGCTGTAAATCTGCGCTCAGGTGCAAGGAGCCGCAGCGAGGACAGTTTTAACACCACCATCCCCTAAGCCGAAGGAAGACTTTGTTCTTCTTCTCCAGGGAAAAGACTCGATCCCAGCGCAGACCTCCCCGCTGCCGCAGGAATACCGCAGCCGTAGGCCGCTCTGCCATCCCCGCGCTGACAGTGGTGGGGGAAACGCGCAAGCTGCAGCTTAACTGCTCTTAATTCTGCTTTCTTACAAGGCAAATGGAATGATCAGCTACCCAAAACCTCACAGTTTCACACTTTCCAAGGGGCTTGAATTCACACAACATTATTATTATTATTTTGACATATTATTTTACTTGCTGGCATGCGGTGTACATGTTTTCCTCTACTTTTAATTGCTTATTTCCATCTCCTAATTTAATTTGTACCACTATCCAAGATTTTTACTTTTTTTTTTTTTTTAAAACCACTCACTTTTTTGTGTTCATGCAGCTTTAGCAACCCATTTGGCATGGATGTAGGCTTTGTTTCTTTATGCTGATATCTTCTTTGTGGCAGCTATTCCAATAGAGTCTCTCAGTGGGACACATTCCAAAACATAATGAAAGTGCTTCCCAGCTCGGGTGGCAGTATATGTATTAGGATGGAAGAAGGCCAAGAAGGTAGATGGAAATAAAGGGGACTACATAGCTCTAGTCCTTTCCTTTCCACTGAAGTGTGGATAAACCATTGAATTACAGAATGGTTGGGGTTGGAGGCTCCTCTAGAGATCATCTGGCCCAACACCGCTGCTCCAAGGAGGCCGGCTAGAGCAGCTTGCTCCCAGGAACAGTCGGGTTTTGACTGTCCCCAAGGATGAAGACTCCACAACCTCTCTGGGGCAACCTGTTTGACAGGAACACGGAAGGTTTCTGGCATCCCAGCTACTAATGGTCTTCCCACCCCAAAGTCCACACGTTCTCAACCGACAGACTCATGGCTCACGAACACGAGCTGAAGTACCTGTGTTGACAATACACCACAAGAACACAACTGCCTACATAACTGACCATCTGCAGCCACGCTTTAACACCACTCAGCAACTTCAGTGTTCATTAAAAGGTCTGTGAAGCCTTGGAGAAAACTAAGAAACAAACTTTACCAGCTGATATTTTCCTGAGTGGAAACGCTTCCTCAGGAAGGCTTTTTTCAGTGACAGAATAACACAGTCATCTCTTTTCCTGGCCACCCTCTTTTTGCTTTAGTCTGTCATCCAAATAAAATATGCCCAAGATATTTTTTTTTTTCATTTTTATTCTTAAGATTCACTTAGCTCACTTCTGCCATGAAAACGCATCCTGCCTTGTGCAGCTCGGCTCAAATTCAATGTACATTTATGCTGAAATGCCAGCCATGGTGGCTGAGGCGTTTGGTCTGTACTTCATTCTATTTCCCACCTTAAAGCCCTTACGTGACTAGTAAAGCAGCCTCAAAGCCAGAGAATTACATGTTCCTGCAATTTACGGTTATTTGGTGCTTCGTGATGCCCTCAAACATAAATCAGCCATAAGAAAGGGGCCGGCAGAAGGGGCGGCGAGTCTCTCATGGTATAAGAGGATTCCGGTAGGGTGGATGAAGGTGAGGAACTCATCACTAGGATCATGACTCAGAGGTTGCTGCCTCAGTTGTACATTTTCAGTCAATTTAAATACGAAAAGTTAACGGCCACGTTCTCGTTCAGCATTTCCAGCTCAGGTCCATACCATCTTGGTGACACCCCACATCAGATGCAGTAGGGGCAGGGTGAGGTACAGCTCTCAGGGTGCTGTAGGTCCCCATTCCCCAGGCAGCGGTACGCGTCAGCACGAAAACAGACTGCGGCAAAAAAGGAGGACCCGCAGCCTGGCTGACACGCTTGCCAGCTGTGGAGAACGGGCTGCTGGTCTACCTGCTCTGGCACAAGTCATTTACGGGAGCTGCTGTTTGCTACAGGTTTAAGCCTATGTAAGAGTCTCCAGCGGAGATTGTAGCGCTCAGTCCAGGCAGTTTGTTGCAATCCTACAGTCAACCCTAAGCTCATCAAGGAATACATAAATCTGCGAAAGTATAAGACAGTGGACGAATGAGAAGCCAGGTGGTCAGAGGTGCAGGGTACGTGGCAGTCAGTCCCACTGACTTCAATCAGGGCTGCTCCGAAAACTAATTTCTTCATTTCCACCCTCCTCGGGAGGAAGAGCCAAGCATAGTGGGGGAGGCGCAAGGATTGCACGTGTTCTGCATAGAAGATCGAGTCACACTGTGCAGAATCCCCACATTCAGCTACACAGGGGAACTCAGGACCTGTCGGCAGGACGAGGACCAGCTGAGGACCATACCTGCCACAGTTACCATTCCCCACTCACTCACCATACCATACCCCTCAGCTTCTCCAAAGGTCTTGAACAAAGCAGCTACAAGCTCCAGCTCACCTTACTTAGAACACAAGATGACATTTAAACCTCTACAAAAGCCACAAAACCTTTGGCCATCTTAAGTGGTGTGCACAAACGGCCCAGACATGACCTGGCATGGTGAACTGCCCCCAGTCCGTCCTTTGCCGAGTTGCCGGCGTGTGTGTATAATCGTATTTTCTCTATGCTGTTCCTAGCACAGCCCTCTCGGCGCTTTCTCAAAGCAATAAATTATAGACCACAGCCTTCTCCTCTGTGAGAAAAAAACTTTACAGGCAAAAGTGGGAACACAAAGGCTGGTGTTGATCTTTCCGTTCATGTTTATCTCCATGGGCACACCAGATCCCTTGTATTCTTTTAAGCAGAGCTCCAATAAGCAAAGTGCTATGTAAAAATGAGACCACGTCCCACGAGGCTTTATTAGTGTGGCCCCAAAACCTCCAGGCAACTTAAGCTGCAGTGACCTCTACTGCAAATAAAGCAGGAGTCCTGAGAGCGTTCGGAACGGTGTTGTCAAAGAGAAGCAGCAGCCTGGAAATTGCTGCGAGCAACGGAACAGCACAGCAGGGAGCAATCGGTGGTTTAGGAAAAATATCTGCGACGCTTTCTGGTTAGCTAATCACACCCTGGGCTAGTGCCGGTGGGCTGCCGGCCAGCACCAACCTGCTGCACGCTCACGATGCTTTCGGGCGTGATTTCACCAGGGGCTGGCTCGGCCGGGAGAGGGAAGGATGCTGGTCAGGCACCGGGGACCACCACCCACCATCCTGCCACGACTGGCTTCTTCCCAGACGCCAGTTTGCAAAGCAGCAGGGTTACAGCCAGTCCCCGGTGTGGAAGAAAGCAGGTTGATGCAGCAGGATTTTAAGAGTCACAGAAGGGTTAGGTAACCTGGAAGCATCAGATTGAACTTCTTTGGGAGCGATCTAGGCGATTACTCCGGGTGACCCTGCTTTAGCAGGGGGTTGGACCAGGCGATCTCTAGAGGTCCCTTCCAACCCCTGCCAGTCTGGGATTCTAAACCTGTTGCTGTGACCAGCCAATAACACAGGAGACAAAATACCCCATTGTTGTTTTTTTTTTTTTTTCCCCCTCGACACCTTCAGCCCATCTCCTCCTAACTTTAATATCCTATTCCCAGGGACGGCAGAATAAGACTAATTTAAGGGCTAATTCAAGCAGAGGAGCAGGTGAGGCTGGAGTAGACTGTGTAAAAGGTACAGACAGAAGTAAATCTACCCTACAGCAGAGATTAAAGCTAACACCAGAAGACGTTATTTTGAACTAACGGACTCTGAGCCGTGTATTAGCAGCAGGTAACCGTGAGGTACCGATGTACCTCCTGGAGGTCAGGTTTTCATGGACTGACTTACACATGGAAGGCTTTGGAAATGCAGTCCGTTTTCTCTGGTAAGGTAAACCCTTTCCTCCCAGGAATAAGCCAGTTCTCATCAAAAAATAATATACATTTCCTCTTTCATTGATGTTTTGGTTTGGTTTTGGGTTTTTTTTGGTTTTTTTTTTTTTTCTTCATTTTATGCCAGTGGAACATTATAATTTTTCAGAGAAAAGCTAACGTATAAAAAACTACAGTCACACACTGATAAATGGGAATATAGACAAGTTTTCCAGCTAAAGAGAATCTGAGGATATAAAATAGGGACAGAATTATTATTTACATTCAAATATACAAGCAGTAGCACAGCATCCCTTTCCTGGGCAAGGGAAGAGCTGACACACAGTACAACTCTGGCCACGTGGCTTCATCCAGGACAATGTAGGCCTTCTGGATGGAAACCCTGGGGCTGGAGAGAGCAGATGCCTCTCTCCACCATGTATACAAGATAAGTGCAAGTATCCAAATATAAAGGGAATAGGAATAAAAGATGTTGGAACCTCACTGTCCTGGCTCCAACTCTTAATACAAAGTCTGTTCCCAACGCATAACCTCTTCTGTCCATCTTAAAAGTCCACAGCTGTTTTTCACCCCACTGCCACTACTGAAAAATTGTTCCAGAGCTGCGCTGTCGCCATGACCATAAATCTCCTTCTTAATTGCCGTCTCAAATGTCTTCTTGCTTTGTTTTATATTGATTTGCTCTTGCGCAAGTGCTGCGCTCTGGCTTCGATATCTAAACAACCACTTCACGCCTTCTCTGCTAAGAGCACTGGATCCCTTCTCAGCTCGCAGTTTGCCACGCTAAAGCAGCCAAACCCACGGGACAGAAAGGCTTTCCAGCTCCCGGCTCTTCCCAGACATCCTTCTCTCCCAACGCAAGCCCAGCTCCCTTTTGGCATTGAGCAAGGCCAGATGTCCGTTGAAATACGCGGGTGGGAAACGGACCAGATTTAGTGGAAGAGCAGATACATCTCACTGCAGGTGGCCCTACCGCTGGCTAAACCCCATTCACTGCACTCCGATTTCCCAGTACAAGTAGGTTTTGTGAATTCAGGCTGGAGAACGAGGTGGAAGACTCATCAGGAATATTGTGGGGCGGTAAGAAAAAGTAAGTTAATAGAAAGTGACCTGCAGGGCCTCGGACTTCATCCAGTTACCCACGGTGCAGAATTACAACTAGGCAGTATTAGCGCAGGGAAGTACGACTAGGAAGTAGCGATATTCTATTTTTTTTGTGATGCGTGAGCACAGAAACATATAAAAGAAAGGCTGTGCGTGCACGGAAAGATCCGTAGTCAAATCAGATGTAAATACATGCAGGTCAGCTGGGTGCAGATGCCACAGAGGTAGTGCTAGCCTTGCTCCCACACACGTGCGCCACTAACTGCTGCGCGTGGTGAACCTTCACAGCCACGTGGGCTTGGCTGACACCGCGATGCTCTTCGATTAGCCCCAGCATTTTATTTTTTTTGTTTCATGGCTGCTTTAGAAGGAAAGAAAACACTTGGAGAGAGAAGACTGGGCCAAGTTTTCCACCTACAAGTCACCACGTAGCACCGGGCAGCCAGGAGGCATCTCGGTCATCCCGGCTGTGTGCCCACCACGGCAGCTCCGAGCCAGCTATCTGCCGATGGCAATCTCCCTTCGGGAAGGCTGCCAGCAGCTGTATGATAAGGAGAGGTATCTGCGATGATCACACTGCTTCCCACATCGGCAAACTTTAATAATGACTGATAAGCTTTTCATTGAGTGTGTCCTTTCTCATGCTGTTCGGAGCTTCAGCAAATTTCTACATTAGCGCATACATTAGCTCACTCCACAGAAAGACAAGAGACTTAAATACGCACAGAAAGCTCTAACCCTGCTATGAATAACAAATAGACGGCTTCATTCCCCCCCCCCCCCCCCCCCCCAGTATGTTTGCAATGCGAGACTGGAGCTTTGTTCACTTTTCAGAGGAGGAGGATGTAAATGACAGTGTCACCTCCGATCCCCCGCAGACCTCAGCCCTGAATGCCAAGTCTTTCTACAGCTTTAACTTCCCCGGTGTCACAACAGCCACATCTAGGTGGTAGTCCTTCATCCTCCTGTCACCGAGCAGCTATTTTTCAGAAGACAAAAAGCATACTTTACAGAGAAACAACACTGCAAGACCGAGATTTCCGTCTCTAATAAAGGAATACCCTTTCGTGCATGTAAGGAAGCCGCACAGAGGGGGATTCACACTGAATATTACTGATACGCTGCGGTGCTCTGTTGTTTTCTCCAGAGTAGTATCCAGTTTAGAGAGGAGCAAAGAAAAGTCACCACTGTTTTTACTGAGGAAAAAAAAAAAAAATTCAGAGATTTTGCTACTGTGCTGCAACAGGGGCTGCAGAAGAGAAGCTTTCATTGAAAAACTGATTGCAGAGACAGCATTACCACATAAATCAAGGAACAATTTTGCCTTCCCATCCACATCCTTGCAGCCAAAAACAGACAAACATAAGGAGGGATCACACCAGCTCACTCAGCACCCAGCGCTGGGGGTCTGTCACCACCGAAGATGCTGCTTGGAGAAGGATGGCTGCTGCTCCAACGCGTGATCTTCACTCATAACTGGTGTTACCAGGTCAGCTCTGTGAGCCTCCCCTCTGTGCCCCCCCCCCTTCTAGTACTGCATTTTGGGGGGATCCCTCCCTGATCATGCCTATCACACCTCCGGGTCCATCCTCTGTGACAGCACATGTTCTCCCCCCATCACCAAGCTCCCACCCTCTTCTGCAGCCCTACAACCTGCTGCTGTCCTCAGCCGAACTCCCCCGAGGTGACAATCCTCCCCTTATGTCCCTGTGTCCTGTCTGCCTTTGCTTCAAAGAATAAAGACCATGGAGGGTGGATGCAGAGAGACAGCAGCTCACTAAGGGCCTTAGCTCTTAATTTTAACTGTTCTTTCGATCCCCCAGTGCACAACGCCTCTGCTAGCCCAGCCTCATAGAGTTTTACGCCAAGTTTTAATTATGTCTTTTCTTTCCCACGGCTATACCACCGCAATGAATGCTAGATAACGTGGCATCTGACAGTGATGGCCTTGTTGTAGAGATAACAGAGGCTGCAGATATCCAAGCCATCCCACACAGCTTCCCACAGAGATGCAGTACAACTTTGGCCCCCACCTCAGGTCTTGGGCAGGAATTCACATTCAGCTGCACTTTCATACTGTCGTGCCTAAAAAACCGAACCGTGTGTCATTACTTTAAGACTTTTCCCCTTCATCTTTGTCCTTAACATGGATTAATTCATCACCCAACCTTCCCTTCACCTTCATCTGCCTCATCTCAAGACCTACATCAACGAGGAGGGGGACAAGGCTGCCCAGGCATCCCAGCTGGTGCTTTGGAAACCCAGATGATCCTGGGCTGAGAGGTCTTTCCACCAAGTCTCTTCTACTCTGAGCATCTCTCATGACTTTGGAAGTGACAACGTGGCTGCAGGATGCTCATAATATGGGACACATGGGTGGAGGCTACTGCCAGATCGGCTCACCTGAGCAAGGGTCCGGATCTCTGGGCTCCCCAGAAAGTCCTCCTGGCTTTGGGCATATTCGTGGTTGCCCAGCAGGAGCAGGATCCTGAACATGGTGACTTTAAGCTGAAGCACACTACAAGCATCTCACAGAATCACAGAATGGTAGGGGTTGGAAGGGACCTCTGGAGATCATCCCCTCCAACCCCCTGCCAGAGCAGGGTCACCCAGAGCAGGTGGCACAGGAACGCGTCCAGGCGGGTTTTGAATGTCTCCAGAGACGGAGACTCCCCCACCTCTCTGGGCAGCCTGTGCCAGGGCTCTGCCACCCTCACAGCAAAGAAGTTCCTCCTCGTGTTCATGATTTCGGTGTCAATTCACTACTGGCACTACCTGGGTCTTGAATTTGCCAGAACTCAGACAAAAATCCTGGAGGCAGAGAGAGGACCTCGATACCTGACGGATCCTATTTTTAAGAGGCACTGACAAGTTGCTACATTTAAGAACCAACCTACTTTAGTGGCTGTTTCATATTGAGTTTTTTTCCCCCTTCAGGATGCCGGCTATTCTTCTTTTGCTTTTTCCTCCAAAAAGCATTTTTTTGGACTTTGAAATAAATATAAATATAAAAAAAGACACGCCACTCCAATTATGGAAGTTTTCCTGCCGGGTTAAGTGCAACATATCACGTATTTTTGTGAATTACAGCCCAGAAAAGTACCGGAGAGATATACACAAATGCCTTCCGCTGACAAGTCTCTCATTTCGCACACAAGCGTTTACGTATTAAATAGCCACGTAGCTTCGTGACAGGCAGCATTCCTACGGATAGTTTAAGAGATGAGATGTCCCCAAGCACTTACAACAACATGGCAATCACACGCTACCCAAATGCATAAATACTCAGAGAAATAAAGGTGATACCCATTCATCAGTCAGCATATGGGGTAACCCACCGACCAGAAGTTCGGAGCGTTGTCTCAACACCACTGGTTCGCTGCAACTACCGGGATCACATCAGTCTAACTGGAATGTAATGGGAAGGACTGGTTATCCCCCTTGCGCTAACGACACCGGCTAAGGATGAACCAAGCTGCTGACACAGTAGCAATTGTGTCTGCGGTAAAACAGAGATTGTACGTGTATCTATTTACTGTTAATAAACATGGTTTCCTTAAGCTGAAAACTAACTTCTGTTGAAATGGCCTACACGCGTTTTGCCATGAAACAGAGAAACCAGAAGAACCGTCGCAATTATTTCTCCCCGAAACTTCGCCTCAGCCTAGCACTACCCGAACGTGAGTATCTCCCCCCTGTGCAGGCACCCAGATCACATGCGTTTGTCGGAACTTGCACCACCGCCGTGTTTCACAGGCCAAAAAGTCCCTTCCCCACAGAGGGGACAACCTCAGGCCAACACAGTGTTGGGGGATACGGCGGGTCCGTAGACCCCTTGACAGAAGATACAGAGATTGCAGTGTATCCATAAGAAGGCCGCGAGTTGCATCATATAAGGACAATGTAACAAGAAGCGTGAGGAACAAAGAGAAACTAGGCTGTGAGAAAGTTGGATTTTGAGCAACGTAGACAGGATTTCGATAACAATCACGTTGTAGCTACGAGCGCGCGTGCTACGTAACCTAACCAATTGAAAGCGTAGAAAGAACGCGTGAACAAGAGATTGGATATATA
This sequence comes from Fratercula arctica, assembly GCA_947846985.1. Classification (NCBI taxonomy): domain Eukaryota; kingdom Metazoa; phylum Chordata; class Aves; order Charadriiformes; family Alcidae; genus Fratercula; species Fratercula arctica. The sequence continues at coordinate 70,045,558 of CANTUZ010000005.1, forward strand.
AGAAAGCTAAGCTTGGAATAAAAGGAGGAGCTCAACTTAACCCTTAAGGAGAGTCTCGTCGTTTGTCCGTCCCAACTGAAACGACAACACAGCACTTGTTTTACTGCTAAACGAGCGCAACAAAACGCGGCAGCCGGCAGCCTCTCTACAGCTGCCACGGAGCCTGGGAGCAGGCGCGATTTCTCACCGAGCAGTTCTCCAGCGTTTCCTGCTGGACCCCAACTTGCCCCAGGCTCTTGGAAATGCATCCTTTAAGAATCCATAATAATATACGAGTAATAACATACTTTCTCGTCTTGCTGGATTTTACCCGAAAGCGTGTCCTCTCCATTCTTACACTGAAGACAAACCGCAATGACGACCCCACGTGCAATTATTCAAAGGAGAGTTTGCTCTGTTCAACCGACTCCTTCGCGAGAGGGAAACGGTTCGAGCCAGTTTTCCCGCTTTGGCCCAAAGCGCAACGCTTCAAAAAGTGTCGGCATATTGTTTCCATAGGCAGCTGCACTCATTAAAAAGAAAAACCACCTGTGGAAGCACTTTCCTGACTCTAACACCTCTGGAGCACCCTGGATGAGAGCTTCAGATTTTCCCGCAGCAATAGAAGGGTCTTTGGCTAAACCCTTGTACCCGCATCAAGCAGCAAAACAACTTGCTATGCTCTCATTAAGGACGACATGGCTTAATTAAAACTGAGGAGGAGATCAATTGCGTTGATATTTGGAGATTGCGCATTTCTATCAACAAAGCTCATCTGAGAAGCTTTCTACCTCCTTCAGCCAAATGAAAAATCACAGGTTGCCCCTGCTGAGCTCGTCTGGATCCACGCACCTGCCTTCAACTGCTTTCTGGTAAATGCAGTAGCCAGGCTTGGGAGAGCAAGCAGGCACCATGGATCCGCGGGGAGGCAGGTCCTCACATTCCGGGAGAGAAAAATCCCACCCTTTGACCAGGCACTTCGATAATTCAGCGAGGGACACACCGCTAGCAAACCCCAGAAGCAGAGAGGCAGGGAAAAAGCAGGTATATTCTACAGGAGTAGAGGCAGGAATGAGAAGCAGTGGGGTTTGGGGTTTTTTTTTCAGATTTGTTTTCACATTATTAGCTGTGGGTAGCGGTCAGCCTAAGGCAACGAGGTGCAGGAGCACACGGAGCCGGCTCCATGCTGGAAGGCAGCTCCATCCCACTTTAAAGCTTATCAAAACATTGCTCAGATCGTCAATTACAATTTCATTTCGAGAGAGAAAACCACGCTAATGAAAAATGAGGAAAAAGAACAACAATGAGAAAGAGAAGGGAGCGGAGGAACAAATAGATTTGTAATGGTCTTCCAGAGACATTAATTAAAGAACGAACGCTCCTGCAGGTAAGCAGCAGATATATTGCTGTTTTCATAGTGTTTCAAGTGCAGGAGTGTCAGTGAGCTGCTATGTAATTATTCTTTGGGTCCAGGTACTTGAAGTCTTGGTAGAAACAGTAATTAAAAGCAAAGTAGAAAATTATCTGGAATGTGTAATTAGACAAATTTGAGATGGGCAGAGCGTGGGCACTGGGCAAAGTGGGTGCAGATACCTCCACGGCTCCACGAGCCTCTGGTGGGTGTTGCCCCACGCAGGAAGCCCACTGCTTCCATGCTGCTTTGCTTATCCCTTGGGGGTAGTACGTCTTGTAGGGCCTCTGAGACACAGACCATTTTCCTCATCCTCTCTCCGTCCAGCACAGAGCAGCAGAAACACGACCAGAATAGAAACGTATAACAAAAAAAAAAAAAAAAAGAGAAGGAAGCAGCCTGTGGGCAGCCTACAGTAATCCCAAAAGCTTCCGAGCAGCAGCCCACCGTGTCAGATCCCCCGTCGGTCCCTTTCGGCATTCACTAGGCTATTAATCCACCTGAAGAGGGGGTCAGCATGCCCCGAGCTGGGCTGGAGCAGCTCAGAGACATCTCAAGCTCCAACGCAACCAGTTACCGTTCATAAGGAGCTGCCACATGTGAGCTGAGCCATCACAGCAAACCTCTTCTGGGCTTGGCAGGGACTTGTTAAGCCACAGTTAACGTGGGTCACAAGGCTTCTTTTACAAGCTGTCCCGAGGCTTGCTTGCTCCCAGACTGAATTCCTACCTGAGCTTTGGTCCGTCTTTGCTCAGATTGATCCAGAAATACATCTGTCAAAAAAATTACACCATTTATTCACTTTTAAGAAATAATTTCTTATTCCAAACCAAGCACGCTATGAGCATCAGATGCTAAGCCTTGTGCAAGAACTAGGTTTTCCTGCTTGCTGCGGATGGCTACCACGATAACCTCCAATTCCATGCCCACACGTTCCTCTCCCACAAGCACTCACGCTCCTTCAGCGAAGGAAAACTTACTCAGGATTTCTCCATGTTCCCTTCGTGCGCCTGTGCCCGAGCTGGTATTTCCACTCCGTGCCCACATTTTCGACTACGCGGAGATATTCGTATCCTTGTGGGGGTTTTACGTAAGGTGGTCTCACTGTAGTTGATTAAAGCTGAAGTTTTAAAGGTAGGTAAAGGTGCACGTACTTATCTAGATGTGTCCAAGTAACTATTTTTTCTACTGAAATCAATAAAGATTGCACAACTACGTGCTTCTGAAAATCCCTTCCGTGCCTGTGGGCATCTCCTTTGGGTCCAAATCCAGACATTCAGATTTTGGAGTACCTGATTCACAGAACGCAGGAGCCTTGTTCGAAATGCCCTCGCTCCGGAAAAAATACCCAGGGGAGCGTGAGGGTCTCTAACATGGGGCTAAAAAAACCCAGCACCCTCAGCACACAGCTGCTCGAGATGACGAGCAGCCAGTCATGATGCCTTATCAGCTAGTCCTCACCCCCTAAACACCTCCCGGCTTCTTCTCAGGTCCTCCCACCCTACTCATTGATGCATTGAGCACAACTTCCGTGACACCACTTCTCTTTGGTTTTGAATTAGAAAAAGCTCTCCTAAGTCCCCACTGATCACATATTTAGATTTTCAGGTGCTTGTAATTTGGTCAAATATGAGCATCTTTTACAAGAAAGGCATATGCTTCCATTAACTATCAAGGCGCTGCTCTACAGTATGAAGATGCCAGAGCTGCCTCAGGGAAATGGCTCGAGGAATATCTTTAAGATGAGCAAAATGACATCATTTTCCTTACTCTCATTTTGTCAAATGGCTGAAACATTCCCAGAAACCTAAAGGGAAAATTGACACCTGAAGAGTTGAAAGTGTCACTCGGTTATATGCCATCAAAACTCAGAGGTGATAACGGGATGTATCAGGTAAACTCAACCACCTGGGCCACTGTAAACTAGTCAAGCCATCATCTCGCGGTTCAAGCGACAGCAGGGCGGCTTCCATGGAACTGCTCTGGTTTATCCTGCCGAGGAGTCAGGGAGCCAAACCCAACGATCTCAGCTGGATCGCTGTGTGCAACGGCATTCCATCCGCCTGGTGGATATCCTCATTAAATCCGAGCTGCCGTTCTTCAGAAGACACATGAAGATAAAATATAAGGTCATCTGCAGGGCTTTGTATCCAACCGCCACACAAGCAGTCAGAACACATTATACTTAAAAATGGCAGCCATGGGCTTTTCTCCCAGAAATGTCCTTCGTCTACAGATAACGCCTTCCTCAAAGACCATATCTGGGTCTAAACAAACAGTACTCCAGCATGTTAACTATATATCAGGCTTCTAGCAGCCCCGCTGAGTCTGGACACTGCGCTTCACCCTCTTCATGAAGCTCACTTGGGTGGCTCCCAGGCGCGCTCACGCAGACCTCAATACAGCCTGGTACATCAAACTGGCACAAGCATTTGGGTTTCCCTGCTTCAACCGTCTCCAGCTGACACAGGGGGTCCATTCACAGGGCAGATACAAAAATAGTCATTTTTTAGCCAAAAATGGGTAGGACCTGCTTTCAGGACGCACGTGAGAATAAGAGTCCATCTCAGAAGAGTTCCCGGCAGGGAAAGACACAGATTGCAAGGGCACCTACAAGAAAGGGACTTTTTACAAGGGCACGTAGTGACAGAACAAGGGGCAACGGCTCCAAACTGGAAGAGGGGAGATTGAGATGAGATCTGGGGAAGAAATTCTTTACTCTGAGGATGGTGAGCCCCTGGCCCAGGTTGCCCAGAGAAGCTGTGGCTGCCCCATCCCTGGAGGGGTTCAAGGCCAGGTTGGACGGGGCTTGGAGCAACCTGGGCTGGTGAGAGGTGTCCCTGCCCAGGGCAGGGGGTTTGGAACGAGATGGTCTTTAAGGTCCCTTCCAACCTAAACTATTTCCGTTCTTGAGTGTTTCATCCCTTTTGCAAGTGCATGGGGGGGACCGACACACACCGAGCATCACCTGACTTAGGTGCCTGCACACAAAGCCTAGGCTCTCCACATCAGCGCTAGCAGGTACACACCTCCTATGGACCTAGAGCACTCAACGCATGCCTAATTTAAGGACCTAAATACTTCTTTCTCCATCAACTATATAGAAAGCATAAACTCCAGGCTGAGACATCAAAATTTGTCACAAGCATGGTATCTAACACGCACCATCCGTATTTTTTCAGAACGGCGATGGTAGAGAAACCTCCCAGAACCTGGGCTAAGAAGGGACACCAGAGGGAGAGCTTCAGCAATGCCGGGGACTGCCTGGGCACTGCGAAAGCATTGCTCTTCCCTCGGGTCAGAGAAGAATTTACTTATACTACTGTATCAGTAGACACTTTGACCTCCTTATCTCTTTGGACAGAGAAATGACTTGACTTTCAAATAAATTCACCATATCTGAGAAGTGTGAGGCTTCTGTTCTCAAAGTCCTCACTTTACGCGTGCCCCTTTTTCAGGAAAGTGTGCCCACTCCATACACGCCAACAAAATCTTTCTCCATGACTAATTTTCAAGTTGAACTGTCTTGATAGACTGACTCACTGCAGAATTTAACTATGCATTAGGTCCTATTAGTGAATTAGGCCCTTTTGTTTTGCTCCAGAGTGCTGTCAAGAGCTGTAACAGCTTTCCTGATTAACGGAGAAGGAAGAAAAGTTATTGCAAAGACAAGGGCAGATTGGAATTTTTCTTCTTTTTTGGTAACTTTAGAAAGATGGAGTATTCCATCAGTAAAAGCAGCAGAAGATGCCACAGGCTTTGGCGTTGGCCTGATCCGCGCTGCGGATGCAGGGCAGAGGGTGGGTGGGACACCTCTGCCATCCACTCTCCATCCACCCCATTCCTTGAGCTTTGATTGATATTGTGTGAGCTCTGGCACAGGATCCCTGGTGGATTCTGACAAATGACTCGTGCCTCCCCTTGCCCCGAGCCTGCCTGTACATACCCACAGGAAAGATCACTTTGTGAAGTGACCGAAAAGGGTTTATTGGTGTTACGTGAATGACCCAGGTCTGGTTATCTTGGAGTTACTAGCTCCCAAGGACACACCTGAATATTTTTTTACCACATTTCTGCTTTGCAATACCACATGGGCTTTATATTTGCTGGCAAAAAAAGCCCACACCATAACATGTATTACCTTATAGCGCTTATTTTCACAGTGGAGACTGTTACAAAGCAATAGCATACTTTAGTGATTGCACAAAATGGCTAGTTTCACAATATGACGATAGCATTGATCTTCAGGGCTCTCTGTATTGAAGGAACTCCATTAGCTATGTCAATGGCTTCTTTGTCTTGCTTTATTTTTAGTGTTTCCTCCATTGATCAGATACCGATTGGACAAGGGTTATGCATCTGGGGCTTTTCTTTGAGAAAGCAAGGCATTTTGAACCTAAGTCTTAAAACAAACCTCAGAACATGACTGTATTGTACTGTGAAGCATTTATCTCCCCAGGCACCTGTCTCTTCCTCCATAGTGATGTGCTGGAGAAGAACGGGATGAAACTCAAAACCACGACATACAGCCAAAGCTAAACCATTTTCCCTGGAGACCTCCTGCATGAGGCCCAAACCCAGACTCCAAAGGGACTAAAGCCATCCTGAACAAGGGAGGTCCGTACCCCAAGAGAAAAGGGTGGAATTTCTTCTCTTGTTTCAAACATGTGCAGTAGAAGTAACAGACAAGGGACAAAAGTGCAGAAAGGCAGACAAAAGGCACCAAGGGGATCTCAGTGCTACGGGCCTCTTCTCTCCGAATTTGCTTTGCAGCATTTGCTCCTGTTTATTAATAACCTGCTCGTGAGATGTTGCTAGGGACACTGCTCCTCACAACAGCTTTCCCTTCTCAGCCATGGTGGATCAGCCTACTGATGCAGCAGGAACACCAGCCACGTGGCTGAAGCGCCGGGGACCTTCAGCCATGTCACATGCCGGTTTCCACACGACATCTGAGCAGTACCTGGGCTTTTTGGCCTTATGAAACCCACTGGGGTGTCTTTCCAGAGCCCGTGGCTGAGATGGTTGGGCATCAACTCTGAAGGTCTCAGCATAACCTTATCTATGGCCAGTTTTGTCCATTTGCACATTTACCACTTCTAGCCTTTTGCCTAAATTGCTCTTTTTCCTACCACATATTCACACAGTGATTTATTTATAGGCAGACAGATCTTCCACGCCTAATAACCACAGGCTCTAATTCAGAAATCCCTCATCTCCCACTTTGCAAATCCTAGTCTAAAGGCCCACAGACAGAATCAAAGCCTTCGTAACGGTCTGCTGGTGAATCTTATTTAAAAGAAAAAACACACCAAAAAGTCCAAAGATACGTCCAACGTTTTCCTCCTCCCGCTTCAGGAAAAACATCTTTTTTTTTTCTATACAGCTGCTGCCTATCCACATCCCGCCAGTCTGTTCTGTGTTAAATCCAACCTGTGTCTTTTCATTCGTGTTTAAAGTGCCAGGCACAGCTCCGGTGCTACATAAATAATAAATAACAACAGCGTGACATCAAGATAAGGCAGTTTAAGAAATGCAGCTGACAGGTTTTTCTCCCCTGACATTTCTACTACGAATTTTTTCGCCTTTGTCATTTGACTCAATGGCATTGCAAACTACATTAACGGTAATTACTCTTTAGTTTCTATTAAGATATAAGCCTGATGCCTCACCAGGATAATACCTGGGAGAGGGGGCGGGAAGGCAGGAAAGCCAGAAGGAAGGCTTTCAGAGCCAGAGTGCTTTCTTGGAGGTGGCTGTAGCAGTGACAAACAAATAGGAACAGCAAAGTAATGAGTCAGAAAAAGGAATTCAATTTCTTAGTCCTGCAATAGGAAGGTACGTGGTAAATAGAAGGGAAAAGAGAAGACAAACAGGATATAGTTATGCCCGGAGGATGTGGTAACTTGGGACCTTCCAGTCCAAAACCTGGATTTCTGGGTCCAGCTTCAGCACAGTCCCCCCAGCGACAATATCTAGCTTTTGTAAACCTGTTCCGACTCGGATCCGAAAGCACTAAATGCATTTAGATACCTCACTCCAAACACCGGGAAAACCAAACCCTCCCTCTCACCAACTATCACCGTCATTCATTATAAATCCCAGACTGCCCAGAAATCCTCTGTCCAGACAGAACTATTGCCAACAACGCATCTCAGTTGTCTGGAAGCGTGCCACACGAAGAAGTGGGTGTGATAGAAGAGTCCCAGGCGTTTACGCACACAGCGTTTATTTATTATGTTTTATCTGAAAGAAAGGTAAATGCTCGGTTGATTTAACACAAGGGAGACGCGTTAAGGCGCTGGAGCTCCGCCGTTACAGAGCAGGAAAGGTTTGGTCCTGAGAAATGGTCCTGTACTTCTCAGCTTGGAGAGAGGAACGAAAATAGAGTCCATCAACCCACGCAGCACCGGTGAGGGCAGCCGTTCAGACCGAATCAACCGAACCCAAAGCAACGCTCAAGCTGAAGGCGATGAAGGAAACACGCCCAGGCTGCAGGGCCTCAGGAGACCGTGGATTTTGGGTCCATATTATCTGGAAATATTCTTATGTACCTGTCAGCCCCCCCAGGTTTCAGGTGAGTTATTCCTGATGTACTTCAATTAGAAAGTGGTCTTTCTGCTTTCAGGATTTGACCTGAAACTGCATATTTTTAAACCTACATCATTTTCACAACTCCAGTTTTCAGATTCCTATTTGCCATCTTCTTCTTCAAGTGGACAAAGGTCATTTTGACTTAGAGCACTGCTCGGACAAAAAGAAGGATTTAAGGGGGGTTAACAGTAACCTGCCAGCACCACAAAAGCATCAAGAGTCATTCTTTGCAGAGATTGCTGGAAAGTTCCCAGCCTCCCACAAGGCACCCAACTACTACTGTCAGTACCATAACTTACATCCCGAGATGTCCCATCATAAGACAAACACGGACCTTGGGACTTCTGACAAATTCCACCTCACTCAGACATATATTTTAATGGGTTTGGTTCCTTGAGTAAAGAATAGTCTCCTTCATTCTCCCCCCAGTCAGGAACATCTTTTGTTAATGTTCTGAAACCACAAATGGAATTCAGACCTTGACTGAGGGTCAAGTGGAGAGCAAGCAAACATCCATCACATCTCACTGACTGTGATTATGGATGACCGCCAGAAAATAGCACCCAACGTTTTGTAAAAATATGGCATTTCCATGCAGACTTGTTACACTTAACCCTCGTCCCGTGATGAGGTACATCTCTGTTTATCCCACCACCTATTCTTAGATCAACAGGTAAAACACCAGGTAAACATCACTCAAGTCAAAACGACCAGCAAGACAACAACCCATTAACTTATGAAACTGCTGGCCAAAGCTCCCTATTCCACTTTTTATTAGCTGTTTAGCAGCAAGTATCACATCCCAGCCTCCGGTTTCAATACCCTGTCTTGTTCTCAACAAGGGTTTTTCCTGTAGATATTCACTCCTCTGCGTCAGGCTGTGTTTGCTGCTTGTTGCAATTCCTGTTCTCCGCCTCGGCGAGACTTTTGCCCCGGGGCACTATTGCAGTAAGTGCCTTAGTGTTAAGTGCCACACACCCTGTTCCCAGCCCGGGTTAGCCCTGTCCCCCTCGGACACAGCTGTATGTACGACATGCGTTGGAGTGAAAAGCGTAGACGTTATTTCTGAGAGGTCCTCGGTCACCTTTGGACTCTGATGTCAGCTAGTGGGCAAACTTCGTTTGCAGAAGTTATCAAAGGTGGCAAGGGATGGTAAAAAGAGTCTGCATGGGACTCATCCCACTTAATTCCAGCCATCCAGAATGTGGGGTCTAACCCAACTTGGAGCCTACTCCTACAACCAGCACAGAAAGAGGAGCAATGCCAGGGGATGACTCATCCCACCGGTTTTAAATAGGATCACTCCCCCTGTTAGGATCAGACTCCACCATCCACCAAATGACTAAGCGAACAGAAGCAGGTGAGGATCTGTGGTGGAACACTTCTCTGCAGGGGTTCAAGGCCAGGCTGGACAGGGCTTGGAGCAACCTGGGCTGGTGGGAGGTGTCCCTGCCCAGGGCAGGGGGTGGCACTGGGTGGGCTTTAAGGTGCCTTCCAACCCAAAGCATTCCGTGATTCTATGAACAACTCCTATCTGGTTCACTGATACATGGACATTCCTCATCAGGCCACCTGCAATTACCAGCAAACCCAGGGTTCAGGAGCCAAGCTGCCAAGCAGACCGTCCCATTGCGGACCAGGAAATCCCAAAACAACCTAGTGCCCTGGATGCCAGGGGAGCATGGGGTGTATGATGCTCTAAAATCGTCTTTGGAGTACAGTGACAAAAGGAGGATTCCTTTCCCTCCTGCTGTCCTCTCCCAAACCTCTTTCTGTCTCGTCTGAGCAGCCTTTTTTCCTCTTGCCTGCCTTGTATCTCGCTGAGCAAAGAGTTAATTTCTGCGCTCAGACAGACTCTCCTTTGTGCTCACCAGTAACATTATCATCGCGCAGCCTGTATTCATACCAGACACAACCAACAAAGGTCTTCATCTGGGGACTGCGCGCGAAATGAAAGATCACGCTCTTTGAATAGCGCTTTGTGACACAAACAAATGGAAGACAAGGCGAGCGAACGTGCAGCCCTGACTCCTGCAACAGTGCCGGCTGAGGATGGCATTTCTCCCAGCCATTTCCACCTCCGAGCAGGCAGGCTTGGCAGGGATGCCGCGGCTATCGCAGCCCCGGCACCTACTGCCCGGTCCCATCAGAAATCACCGAATCCAGCGCTAATGGGATTAGCGGCACTAGGAGACTAGTAGCATGGCATGGGAAGTAATGCTCCCCTTCCTCGCATTTTAAAAGTGCGCCTAATAGCCAGGTATACTGGTAATCCTGCAGACGCAAGATGTGGTTGTGAGGACTAACTGGGGACCTATAAGTAATATCCTCCGTAGTGCACCATCCAAGAAAGCCACAGGGTTATTGCTTCACACAGACTTTGTCCCCTGCACAGTTTCACTGTTCGTTGGATGTTTCTCCTTATCTAAGGAGCCACCAAAGCTTTCTACAAATGAAAAAGTCAATCAGCGTTGGGTCAGCCTTCCTGCACTCCCATCCCCACCCCGGGGTAAAGGAACCCGACGGGGATGGCTCCAGAAAGCTTCATGCCCTTGAGAGCGAGCTTGCTTCACGGTGGCTTCGGAAGAGCCAGACTCCTGACCTGTTTTACATCTCCCTTAGCCAGATGCACCACTATTAATCACAGAAAAAGCGCTGTTGCTTCCTACGAGTGCCACGCTATCGATTTTACTGATGTTCGTGGGATTTACTGTGATAGATGATAGAAGTGAGAGCAAGGATTGTTCTCTTTGTGCAGAAAAGAATTTACTTTGCCATCCAAAGTAGTTATGAGGTTTCTGCAACCTTATTTAGGATATGTGTATATAACATTTCTCCTTCACATCTTTTTTTTTTTTTTTTTATCTTGCGAATAAGCTCCCTTGTCATTCTGTAGTTGATCCTGAGTTTAAATTGCAATTTTTTTTTGTTTTGTTCTGTTTTCCGTTCTTAGCATTAGAAACCAAGATTTCTATTCTGCCCATACAAGCACATCACGTAGACATATATTAAAAGTAAAATGCCCGGCACAACCAGCAGGCCATGTATGTAATAAATGACAGCAAAGCCATGGGGATGCTGCTGGTAGAATAACTGACATTAGGGAGCAAATACAGAATCATGGAATGGTTTGGGTTGGAAGGGACCTTAAAGCCCACCCAGTGCCACCCCCTGCCCTGGGCAGGGACACCTCCCACCAGACCAGGTTGCTCCAAGCCCCGTCCAGCCTGGCCTTGAACCCCTCCAGGGATGGGGCAGCCACAGCTTCTCTGGGCAACCTGGGCCAGGGGCTCACCCCCCTCACAGCAAACAATTTGTAAAGTATATATTTGGAAAGAATATGGTTTTATGTTTCTTGTAGCTAATTATTTCAAGATTTAAGAGTATTCTATGAAGGACTGAAAGAAGGATGCTGAGGAGAGCAGAAATCCCTGTTTATGTGTTACTCTGCAACTGAATACGTGGAATAAAGAGGGAAAAAGTGTTTTAGCAGTAGGAGGAGAGCACGGTACCCCAGGATAAAGGCTGTGCTCCCTCCCACACCTTTCCTGGTGGCAGCCCCAGCTCTCCCAGCAGCAGACGGGCTTCTCCGCCCCACGGGATGGACCTTCACGCCAAGGCCACCAGTGGTGAATGTGCCGATTGTGCGGGGCACGGAAGGCCGGAGGAGCGGCTCCCATGGGCTCCCACCGCCCCGGCTCTGCTCCCGGCTCACAAAAGCAGCACAGTAGCTCAGCAAAGCTGCAGCGCAAACAGCACAAGAGAGCCGTGTTTTGTTCCGCCGGAGAGCCGGGATTGGGATTACTCATAGGCATCTGAATGCTCGTTAACGCTCATTTGAATATTGTGGGGGAAAAGGAAAAAAAAGTTTCCGATTCCACATTTTGCAGGGAAGGAACATCTGCAGCTAAAGGGAGATGCAGATGGGCATTTTTGCAGCAAATATTTTCATTCCTGCCCCAGAGGGACCAGGGCAGAGCAGGGAGGCGCTGAGCAGCCCCACGGCGTGGGAGGAAAGCCATTAAACTGCTCAGAGAGCGGAGGGCATCGCTAATTAACAACCGCGTCTTGAATGGCGAAGTGGGAGAGCAGAGCAGCAGATAAATCAGTACAGACAGTCGGTCTGGCTGCCAGGTCAACACAGAAACAACAAAAAAAACAGCAAGAAGCTTGCAAATTCCTTTAAAATAGGGAACCGGAACCAGGAAATAACATACAAAAGCTTAAATAAGCCTTGTAATCAGAATTGCAGTAATTTAAATTGCCAGCGGTATGCCCTGTCCTAAAGGAAGAGGCCACCGGCGGCTCTCGCTCCCTCCCTCGCAGGCTCCAGAAACATTCAGGTCTTGGGAATATCTACCAAGCCTAGATTTTGCCACAGTTAAAGTCATAAAAACCGGGTGGACGGCTGAAACGTTCAAAATAAAGATCTCGGCGCTGTTTGGTAACGGCGGCACCACTCCTCGTGCGGTCAAAATGGCAGCATTGCCTTTCAACGCCAGCAGGTTTCTCAGATCCTGTTTTCTCAGCGATCGCCACGGCAGTGGAGAATACAGCCTCACACCCACAAAAAACATCACTGAAGTGCCAACAGTCAAACAGAGATGGATTTTGCAGTTTTAAGTGATCTAAAAATAGCAGCATCTTGCACATGTCATCCAAAAAACCGGCTCCTCGCTGGCATACACCAACTAACCTCTGCAAAGACCATCTTTAGAGCAACCCAGAGGACGAACGACCTGAGTTATTCATCGGAAAATGTTCTTCTGCTCCATGTTTTCTCCAGGTGGAGTTTCAGCCCTCGGGAGGCTGTAAGTTCAGCGCCACGGGATGAGGTGGAGGTAAGGTTCGGAGGCTCCCAGGGCCAGCGCCTCAGCTCCTGCTGACCCCCCAGCGAACAAAACACACGGCCAAGGGGCAAAGCATCAAACATTGCAATGGTTGTTCACTACATCCGCAGAGCGAAGTAAAACAGGAACCTTTAAGGGGAGGAAAAACACTCCACTGAAGAATTTTTAAATTAAAGTAGCTGTAGCAACAATACAGTACTCACTAGTAAGATGGGTATGAGGGGGGCACAGCTCCACTGGCCAGTTGATGAGAAGAACAACGGCTGTTGGTGCACTCACCCCCCCACCCACACGCAGCAGGTGACACCACTGTCCCATCTGGACCCTGCGCTTTATGCCAACAGGAAATTTTGTCCAGCTGTTCTTATCTGAATTCTTCATAGTATGGTTTGGGTTGGAAGGGACCTTAAAGATCATCTCGTTCCACCCCCCTGCCCTGGGCAGGGACACCTCCCACCAGCCCAGGTTGCTCCAAGCCCCGTCCAGCCTGGCCTTGAACCCCTCCAGGGATGGGGCAGCCACAGCTTCTCTGGGCAACCTGGGCCAGGGGTTCACCCCCCTCACAGCAAAGAATTTCTTCCCCAGATCTCATCCAAATCTCTCCTCTGTCAGTGTAAAACCCTTCCCCCTCGTCCCATGGCTCCCCTCCCTGATCCAGGGTCCCTCCCCAGCTTTCCTGGAGCCCCTTTAGGGACTGGCAGGGGCTGGAAGGTCTCCCTGGAGCCTTCTCTTCTCCAGGCTGAACCCCCCCAGCTCTCTCAGCCTGTCCCCACAGCAGAGGGGCTCCAGCCCTCCCAGCATCTCCGGGGCCTCCTCTGGCCCCGCTCCAGCAGGTCCATGAGATAACAATTCTTGTTGTTAAGTGTACAGGTGCAGCTGTTTGGGTTTTCAGGATAAAACAGTGAAACGATGCATATTTTTGCTGGTGACAGTGAGCACAGAGCTGTTGCGTTGGGTGCACCGTGCTGTATCTCAGACTGCACCCCGCATTCCCACAAGTGGTCCCGTACAAACAGGCTTGCAGAGCACCAGCAGCAAAAGCTTATTTTTCCATTAGAAATAAGGGCAATTTGTTATTCTTTTTACATTTTTTTTTTTCTTTTTAAGGTATAAGAGCTCACCTGATGACACAGGAATATCTTGTATGGGGAAACTGAAATTAAGCAAACCATGGAAGGTAGATATTATGGGATCCCACAAAAACTTAGTTTGCAGTCTCTTCCCATCCCCTTGCCTCCTGCACACGCAGACCACCGCCAAAATATTGCATTAGGTTTATGACGACTTCAAATTACTGGTGGCACCTAATGACATCCAAGTCTATAGACAACTGAGGGCAAGTACCTCACTGGCCCTTGCAACATCACTCAATGAAATCCAAAACTTTGGGCTGTTCTTTCACGGGAAATGTATTTTATCCCCTTAAACAAAGCTCGTTCAGTGCAAACTGCCAAAAGGGGATGCTACAAGAAGGAACAGAAAGAAGAGAGGAAACAACTCATGCCATTATAGGAATTAAGCGTGAATACAACTGGGAGGTTTTGGGGCAGGCAGACTTTCCGTGCCCTTCACCCCAGCCCCTGAGCCCAGTGACAGCAGTTATTTGTCCCTGTGTGCCAGAAAGCTCTTAATCAGAGCCGAGAGAAATAAGTAGTTTTTTCCTTCTGAGGCCTCCTCAGGAGAAGATTTACAAGTACCACCACAGCTCTGATCTTGATGAAGCATGGCAGCTGAGGCCAAAATTAATCCAATCCCAAATAATTCTTAATAAATCAGTTAAAAAAACGCAGCCTCACATCCTCAGACGCGGAGAGCGGACCTCTCGGTCCCAACCTGGGGAAGGAGATGCCCCACAGACACCCAGCACTGGCCAGGGCACTGGCAGCCTGAGCCCACCGCAGACAGCACTTGTTACAAGTCCCCCATGGTCTGGGGTGGTGAAAAGATAAACGCAACGGTGGGAAATCTCCCCGGCAGCATCGCCATCCCGCAGGATGCTGCTCTGGAAGCAGTTTACCCTGCTAGAGCAAACACAGTCTCTGCAAGCACCTGCGTCCTTCAGCTCAGCCTGGCAGCCCGCCCTTTAATAGCGCTGACTCCAGAAAACCCTAATTTGGCTTTTCAGAGTTGTTTATAAAAAGCAACACAGACTAATCGCCACAGTCTCCATACCTGGAAAGTTTCAAGCCTTTATACTTCAAGCCTTAACACAACCAAAATTGCACTTCGGGGCCTCTAGATGCTCACACATGGAGATCTACATAAGCTGAGACCATATCCATCAGATCAGGATCTCGTTAATTGTTTTCAAAGGAGGTTATACAGCAACACACACAGATTTAGTCCTTTGGGTTGGGTGGGTTTTTTTTTTTGTATCAGGCACAACACAAACACAGCAGCCTCTCTGCAGAAGAGGAGACAGGAGGACAGAGCTCTCCTGCACACAGTCCCATCTACTCAGCATTTCCCTTCCAACCTGGTGGTGCTTCCACGTTCAGCTGTGTTCAGTGGTCCTCAAGCTCCGATTTCATCTTAAAAAAAAAAAGTTACAGATGGCTTTTAAACTCCCCTTCTCTGCTCAGGTACCAACAACAACGCACCAGTCCTGAACTGATGAGAAATGGGTGTTTTGTTTGTCCTACCCAGAAATTGTTCCTTATAAAGCCCTTTCTATTTAATTACCAGCTTATATTACTTGTAAGTGCTCAAAGCTACAAGCTGAGCAGTCTGCAATGATTCCTTTGCACCTGCATCCCATTCCTGTTACTCAACATCCACGTCGGTATAAGGGTGTCTCTGACCCATCTTCAGTAATGAACTTCTTCTGGCCTCCCTAATTGCTGCCACACTCCCCAACACTCTCTCCTCCCCTGGGAAGATGCTCAAGGCTGGTTTCAGTTGTGCCGCAACACCCGTATTCCCCACCTAGTGCGTGTCTGCTCTCCAGTCACCGGGTTTCGTGGTGCACCTCAGGCTAGTCACTGCCATAAATAGGCTTTTTCTTCCCCCCCCCAAAGATGCAAAACTTAGCACCAAAAATTTAGCACAAAGGGTGCTGCTGACTCTGCTCCATCAGCCTGCGCCTCGCCCCCACCTTACTGCAGGATCCCACCCTCCCCCCCACCCGTAGGTGCCGGGCAGGCGCTGGTCCAGCCTGGGCAGACCCATGGCAGCTGAGGATGCTCCAGCATCAGGGTGGCAACCACCGCTCCCCTGGGCACACAGTCACTTCAGGGGCCATCCTCCTGGTGCTACTCAGTCTAAATGACAATAATTCTTGTTACCGCACAGAATTGAGTGCTCTCCGATGTGGTATTGGAAGACAATGTGCCTGAGATGGGGGGGGCTGAGGGCAGCACTGCCCCACTACCCCAACCCTACCCACAGGGCATGGAGGAACTTCACCCCCTGCTCCACAGCGCGCAGGAAAGCCCAAAATGTCTGGCATGGTCAGGGAGACAAGTTAACGGTGTCTTTTCCATACAGAGAGGAGGCGAGCTGTGGTGACCAGCTCTCCCAGGGAAGCCTGCGATCCCATCCCGGAGCCAGCCCCCAGATCCAGCCTGCTTCCCCCAGCCCCGTCCTGCAGTGCCGGGAAGGATGGATGAAGCCAGCATCCATTTCCAAGGTCCAGCAAAATCATCCCGGGTGATCCTAAGCCCTTCAGCCCACGGTGAAAGCACTTCCACGCGCTGCCCGCTCGCCACAGCTCGGTGCAGGGCGTTCCTTAGCGCCCTTGAACACCATGTTCAAGCACTTTCTTCCACACCACACTGACTGTAAATAACACCCTGGAAGCACCAGATCCACATTTAACTTCATTTTGGGGGGGCCAAAGACAATGTTGGAGAGTCCCCTGCCATGGGCCACCCAGGTCTAGGAAAGCACAGCCCAGATACCAACGCGACATGGTTAAACCTAAAGAAATGGCGATGAAAAGCAAATAAGAAGGTTCGGGCTGCAAGAATATAATGCTATGCAGCAGAATATTTGTTTGCTAATATAGCATCATCTCAACCTCAAAACGTTTTTAAAGTAAACTTAGTCATATGTGACTGTCTGGGTTACATTCTGCTGTACAGGCGCGCCATGGCTCAAATTGCAGAGACATCGCCGTTGCTACGGTAACTCTTTTTTCTTTTTTTTTTCTTTTTGCAAATACATCCTGGGCCACTATGATAAATTCAGCACTTTTAAGATATTAATTACTCCAGGAAAGAAGCAATTTTCCGATGGAAATGCCAAGTTCCAGGCTTTATGGTGCAGATTACTGTACATGTGGTATACCGCTTTTATAATCAATCACAGTTTCCAAAGTGGGTCATGAAGGTCAAGCAGCAGTAACCCCACACGTAATTAATATTTGTTTTCATATAGCGCAACTGGCCGCTTGGTTATTAAAGTTTTTTATTAACGGTTAACCTTGGCATACAGCTTCTTTAACACATAACTAGTGGCTTCTTTAATTTAATAATTGTATTAAAATAGAAACTGTGTCAACCGCAGATTAACTTTGAAAGCCTCGATGGGCTAAAAATAATGAACTAATCTACATTTACCAAAAGAACAGATTTCAGATGATTATTACCCTTTTCAGGATGCGGGGGTGGGGGGAAAGTTTGATCCTCAATGTCTAACTTTAAATGTGATGAATTTGCACTTAACCCAAGGCCTGCAGGCAACAAGACTGGAGTATCCAAACTCCATCTACCAGAAATGTGCCTAAGGGCTGGAGCTCCTGCAAACCCCATCGGAGCAGCGAGGCGATGTGACAGGCGAGGGCGAAGTTCACCGAGTCCAAGCCTCTAACGTGGCTTTTGAAAGGCTGAAGTTTTAAGTAGGACATTTGCTGAAGGAAGTGCTTCAAGTTGCAGAACAATCAAGTGATTTACACCCTTGAGACCGGCCAGGTAACTCCAATTATCTCACAACGAGCCTTGCCAGGAGAACACCAGCTGAAGGCCAGCGGGCAAGCTGGTGGGGACATGTGGGGTCCTCTGCACTTGACTGGCACCTTGTATTTCTGAGTTTCCTTGCACAGAGAAGCTGTTGAACAATTACCTGCACCTACAGAGGACTCGAGCTCAGAGGACCGAGTTGAGAAAGCCACACATGGCAGGAGGAGGAACACGAGAATATCACGTCAATACAAGCCGCCTCCCCTGCCTCCCACGGCCACCACCAGGAACGCGGCTGTCCTACTACAGAAAGACTCACTATACCATCATTAGTCTGATAGAGGAGCAATAACCTACACTGCTGAGCTGGTAAAAGGCTCCTTTCTACTAATAAAAGTAGAAGTCAGCAACACCCAGATGAGCAATTATCCATTTAGGTACTCAAGTAGTGGTATCATAGACTGATAGAATGGTTTGAGTTGGAAGGAACCTTAAAGATTCTCTAGTTCCAACCCTCCTGCCATGGCCAGGGACACCTCCCACTATAAGATGTCTGTAAAAACAATCCTGAAAAAGGGTAAAAACCAGAAAGCTCAACATCTGTTTCTCACTCAATAGTAAGTCCTGAGTGCAAGAGGGAAGCTGCTCCATGCCCGAGACATCCCCTTGCCGGCACAGGGAGCACCTCCAGCCCGCTGACAGCTTTGATGCTTCCCATAACACAGCACCGGTACACAGAGAGGATGACTGAGATGGAGTCAGAGTCTGTGGAGATTCACCCCTTTGTCTCCCGACACGCGAGCCTGGCCGGCAGTAGGGGAAGCTCTGCTGCGCGCTTCCAGACATCCCATCTGCCGGAGCACTTTAGAGCACAAAACCACTCGTCAGCCCTCCCCTGAACCCTCCCTTCCTCTGCAGCTCGTAACAGCACATCCCATACAGTAACTGCTCCAGCTGCTTCTCGTGAAACAGGGAACACTATTTCACACGCCTTCTGGGATGACAGGGATGCTGCAGGCTGAGACGCTGGGATTGAACCCATGCCTGTGGCTTCCACGCTCTGACCAACGCTCATTTAAGAGGTCTCATTAACTACAGTGCTCCTAAGGAGAGGGAATTATACGACTATCCTTTCCAGTGGAGGTGGCAGCTACAAAAACAACTTTGCCAAGATCCCTCAAGACACTGCCTTGGACTTGAAGGACTTCTAGACCAAGCTTAAACACACAGCGCACAAACCTTTGGGTAACCAGCACCGATAGCAGTTGCATGAAGCCATATGCGTGGAGACACACCACTTTGTGTACTTAGCTCCTGTTTCAGCCCCGAACTTTGAGTAAACACGACACAGGACCTCATCCCCAGCTGTGACCTAGGATCAGCGCCAGCTGGCTTCTCTTCAGCAGAGCCCCAGGTGACTCCCAGGGAGCTGGGACACACTCTGCTCCTCTTGCAGCCTCCCCAGGAACAGCCATGCACACCTGCACGCTCTTGCACGGCCCCCCAAATTTGTGAGCCACTTGCAAAGGAGGCAAAGTCCTAGAAGTAGTTTTCTGCCGAGGCTTCCAAGACAAGACCACTCGCTCTGCAACAAATCCGCAGCAAACAAGGCAGCCTGGTGACACCGGCGAGGAACAGAAGTGCTGGCAACCCGTGGCTTTCCCAATTGAATTTCAATAGGGAAGCGGTGGGGTGCCAATCTTCAGCCAGGCAGCACTGAAAAGCTTCACCTGAAAGAGCACTCTGGGAGCATCATCTCACCTCAAACACTTGCCCTGTTTCAGGGTTGAGAGAAATGAGTTACATGCCAAGGCTTGACAAATTTAACCCAAAACCTATTTTCCCCAGACACCTAGGCTGGGGTGTCAGGTACAAGAATAGCCGCTCCAGCAGTCCCCTCGCTCGCCTGCCACCTCCAGAGCTGCTCTTCACCCTCACACCTTCTCCAGCTCGAAGGTGCAAAGCAAATGTCTACTGCTTACCCTGGGCTGCGCTTAATCAAACTCTTGCTATCAGCTTTCTAAATGAGAAATATTCCTGATGTAGCGCTTTTTATTGCATTGCTGTAGCAGGACAGATGGGCAGTAGGGACAATGGGATTGATTATTCCTTCTGGGGACCGCTCTGGTGCTAAACCTGATGGTTCACTTTCCAAGCCCTGTCTGGCTCACCACACAGGGAGCCACGCAGTGCAGAAAATCCAAGAAAAAGTATTAAAGTGTCACAAAAGAGAATATTCCTTTCCTTTGCTGTCAAGAGCCCCAAACGCTCAGACTGGAGGTGGCAAGTCACACCACTGCCAGGAGCTGGGTGCTCCACCCAGGCATGGTCGGTCAAGGCTTGGGTCAACCTTTGATGTCAATGAAATGTTACCCAGAGAGACAACCTAGGTATAATGATTTTATAAGTCTCGGAGAAGGTGACGGTAGGCTCTGTGTGCCCGTACACAATCGCACACACGAGGCCTTGCTGCCGAGAGGTAACTGGTGAGACAGTCCGTGGGAGACAGACAGACTGGCCCCTGAAAATCCCTGCTGAATCAGGTAGTTAAAAATAAAATACATGAGCTCTGGTGCCCGTCCAGCATCCGACCAGGCCGGACACACTGCTGCAGCGTCAGCCAACTAACGCCACATCTCGCCTCTCCTTTAGCCTCACCTCAGCCCTTTTCACAGGAACATGGAATCGCTGAGATTGAAAAGGACCTTTAAGAGCATCGAGTCCAACCATCAACCCAGCACTGCCAAACCCACCACTACCCCACGTCCCTCAGCACCACGTCTGCCCGGCTTTTAAATCCCTCCAGGGATGGTGACTCCACCACTGCCCTGGGCAGCCCGTTCCAATGCTTGACAACCTTTTTGGTGTAGAAATTTTTCCTAATATCCATCCTAAACCTCCCCTGGCGCAACTTGAGGCCATTTCCTCTTGTCCCATGGCCTGTTCCTTGGGAGAACAGACCGACCCCCCCCTCACTACAACCTCCTTTCAGGGAGTTGTAGAGAGCAAGAAGGTTTTGCCTTGTCTGGTAGAAAACTCCTCCCCCTTATTTCTTTTTTTTTTTTTTTTTTGAGAAATTTTTGCATATAATTCCCTTTACGTCTTCATTGGGCTTGGTTGGGGTGTGTTTTCCCCCCTCTTTAGTAATACCATTTTCATATCTGACTACATCCTATGAGGACTACTCAAAGGATGGTTCTTTGATCTATTAATAACTTTTATAGCTTTTTTATTTTTGGTTAGAAGAGCTGCTGCTTCTGACAGTGATTCAGCAAACTGCTCTGGCTCTGTTGCAGGGGAGCACACGAGCAGTTTTAGCCAGACTGGGCACCCGCTCAATACCAGGACTTCCTGAACTGGGACATGAAGTTGATCGTTGCTGAAGTAGAATGTTGGAAAGCCTTTCAAAAATATTCCCCTTATCCATCTGTCTCCATTTGGTCACAGCTGTCACTGGTAATTTGTGATCGGTTAACTAAATTAATCTCTGTCTAGAAAGCTGGGGGAGGCAAAGCCCTTGGACACCTGCACCTCTGCTTTCCCTTGCTGAAGTACCTGCCAATGGTAGATGCTACAGATGGGGAACCTGCCCCCATGGCCAGACCAGGTCTCCTTTTGTTCAGCCTCCAGCGCTTGATCTCTTTTAACCTCAAGACCATAGAATCACAGAACCATAGGGTTGGAAGGGACCTCTGGAGATCATCTAGTCCAACCCCCCTGCCAGAGCAGGGTCACCCAGAGCAGGTTACACAGGAACACGTCCAGGCGGGTTTTGAATGTCTCCAGAGATGGAGACTCCACCACCTCTCTGGGCAGCCTGTTCCAGGGCTCTGCCACCCTCAGGGTAAAGAAGTTCCTCCTCATGTTTAGGTGGAACTTCTTATGCTCAAGTTTGTGCCCATTGCCTCTTGTCCTGTCCCCGGGCACCAATTGCCGTTCTGTTTTAAAACAGGTTCAGTAGAAATATTTAAGCTATACTGTATCCTGCTTGTGGAGGAGGTTGCTTCTCCAAGTCCCTAAGAAGTGTTTCATGAGGACTAGCTATTTTATTAAGGTCTTCATAAGCCACCCGGGGGGAGAATCAGGCTGCTCCAGAGACTCCCAGGCAGTTTGCTTGAAAATAGATCTAACCGTACAGAGGTAAGACACTTGTCAGTAGTCAACAGAAGTTGTTCCTGCAGATGCAGAAGTGGCCATACAGGACAGAGTTTCTGGACACAGTCAAGACAGCTGGGAGATGTTTCACGCACAGTTTACAACAACCGATAGCAGCGGATCCAGGGGCTGGAGCAGAACCATGGGTGGGTGCAAGAACTGAGCAGAACAACATTTTGGGGAGGGTCACCTGCTCCCACTGCTGCAAAGGGCCTCCTGTCACTCCCCTGACAGAAACTGCCCACCCCATTCAGTAGATTGATGCCCCGCTCCTGCATTACCCTATACCAAGGGTATAGGGGTATACCCTATAATATATATATGTTTTTTTATATATATATATAAATTCATTTTCTTACCTAACTCTCTACCCACGAGTGCGTCTGCAGCGCATATCGGACAAGAGGACAGGACCAGCCCCAGCCTCACCAACAGGCACTGCCTTTTCATACACCGCGCAGCACGGGGTCTCTAGATGCTTTCTACCACACTTCCCAGCAAGAAGAGCTCATTGCTGGGGTCCCCCAGCTCCTGTCCCCAACACAGCAGCCTGGGAACACCAAGGTGACTCCAGCTGGGGCTAATAAAGAAGCACATCACACCCTTTCTCCATCCCACATCTGTGTTTGTGTGAAAGACAACAAAATACTCTCCTGCAAATAACTACTTTTTTTCATTGGGGTTCCTGCCCCGGTGTTCCCACGTCCTCCTGTCCCAGGAAGAGCTTGCTCCACCTGCACAGCAGAATCATGCCACCAGGCTTTCAATGCACAGTGCGGAATGTGGTGAGAAAAATCCCCTTTTGCATTTGAAGTCCACTTTTCGAAATCCGCAAGGCAAAGCCACGCAGGCAGGAGAGCAGGGCCAAGCCAAGAACTCCAACACTGCTCACTTTGGACTAAGAGCACAGCTTCTGTCTTAGTATTTCCACATCGTTTCAAGGACTCCAAACCCTCCTGGAAGACCAACGCAATTTTCTGTTTGTTTTAAGATACGGAGCATATCAGAAGGGATCACAAACTGCCCCATGGGATGTCAGTCAAAACTCTTTCAGGTTAACAGAGCTTTCCCTGAAGATTTATTCTGCCCTCGCCAGCAAGACAGGCAACAGCCTCCGGGGCACAGCAGCACGCTGCCGGGGAAGATAAGCCATCAGCACAATGCGGGGCCACCAGCACCGCCCCGCAGAAGCCCGTACCCAGCTTTTACTTCTTCCTGCAGCACTAAAGTTCCCCTTTCTTCCTTTTTCTCCCCCCAAAATAAAATTTAAAAAAAAAAAAAAAATCTGTTGGAGCACATCGACCGATAGGGACCCGTTACACCTCTCTAAGCCACAAGGTGAATGAAAACACCAAGTAATTTGGCCAGAAATATGCAAAGCTGCCAAAGCCTTGTCCCCTGGCCCTCCTCCCACCACAGTGACCCCTGTGTTCAAGACTCGCTGCCCTCGAGACCATTCATGTCGTGGCAGCCCCGAGATGTGCACGTTGCCAAAATACACGTAACACTTGCCCAGAGACATGGACGTCACTTTTTTTTTTTTCCCCCTCTATACAGCAGCGGATTGTCCTAGAAGTCTGTGTTAGCCCCGAGGCAGCTTCTTCTGGTGGTTAAAGATGGTCTCTGGGTTCAAAAGATCTGTTGTTCTAGCAAGGAGACAGATGGATGCATGGAGAGCGGGCCAACTGCCTCGCTGAGACAGGCAAGAGAGAGACAGTGGTTTAATATAGGTTCCATCTGCCAGGCCATGTCGCCAAAAAGGAGAACAGGTAGGAAAGCATGTAAGCAAGCTCTTCCCTAGATGCACGTGACCGTATTTCCCCACATATCATTAGGGCTTACACAGGCAACATCCTCTTTACACAGATGGTGGGTCAGGCCATCTCCACAGCAGTGGGCAGAGGTCTCCGTCATGCTGAAAGAGCCATGGCTGCAGCCCTCTCCGGTCACTGGAGCAAAGCAAATGCTCTGCTCCAAACTCTGGACGTGCCCTTGGGGTGGACCACCTCTCCCCAGTGCCCTACTGCCAACGTGAGGCCTCCTGAGTCACCCTGCCACTGTGGCATCTCCTGA
Organism: Fratercula arctica; assembly: GCA_947846985.1. NCBI lineage: Eukaryota > Metazoa > Chordata > Aves > Charadriiformes > Alcidae > Fratercula > Fratercula arctica. The sequence continues at coordinate 70,069,518 of CANTUZ010000005.1, forward strand.
TGCTTCCCACCCACAGCAGCCCCAAAGCTGCCTCTTCCCTCTCCTCCAGTCCAGGAGGTGTAAGGTGGCTTCTTCAGACTTCGGCGTCCACTTCTTAGAAGCCAAAATTAGGACCAGGTTCCCCCGTGGGCGTCAGGAGAGCTTTGTATGACCCAAAAGTTACCTCCTTGGTGAATCTTTTCCTGCTATAAGTTTTACTGAGATGCCAAAAGACTCTAGATTTCAAGTAAGCCCAACATTTTGCATCAGGGTTGAAAATAATGCTTTAACGCGTATGGGAGGCTATCTCAGAGACCCCCTCCAGGGGAACATCCCCCATCCCAGAAATCATGGCCAAACTCTACTATTTAAAACCAATCTTTCTCCTGTGTTTGTTTTCAAAACACCAACTTGGGTGGAATTAAGTGCTGGGTTAGCAAAAGCCTCATAAAAGGCTCATGACTAATGTAGGCAATCATGCTGGTGTCACCTACTTGTCATCACTTTAAGGTAATTTAGCAAGCCGATGGCTTTGTGCGAAGAACTAATGACATTATTTTTATCTGTAAAAAATCAGGTGCAGGAAAATAAGCTTTTGGCATCACACTAAGGAATTAAATTAACGTACAAGGTCTGCACGGTGCCATTGCTGAGCTGAAACAGTCCTTTTTGGATGCACAGTTTTAAGCATTCAAGTATTACTAACACACTTGCACATTTGAAGCGAATAAGCGTTTAGGTTTTCCTTTGCTTAAGAGAGGATTTCTTCGTGCTGCACAGTAGGAGCTCGCTGGGGCCAGCCCAAGGGTAGGTGGAGGCAGCGGAACAAGCCCTCCCCGCAGGGCTCACAAATTCAACACTGACACAAGTCCCCACGGGACGATCCCCCCCCCTTGGCCTGGCCGTGCCTGGGTCTCAGCTACGCTCACAGCTTTTGGTGAGCTGCCTTGTAAAGCCCCAAGGAAGAGAGAACGCCACATAAATACACGAATAAATTCCAACCAGCTTGTACAGAGCTAACCCCAACGCTTCCTCGATCGCAGGGAAAAGCTTTAGAAGGAAACAAAAAAAGGGCTCCAGCCCCAAAGAGCTTCCGTCAGAAATCAAACTCTTTCAAAGTCGTGCGAGAAAGGAAATTAACTGTCTAATTCTCCTCCATATTGTACCATAATTTATTTGTGAACTAAATACTATTGCACCCAAAGTGAAACATGAACTGTAAATAAAGGAGGAATTTCTGCCCATCACTCTTGCGCATCTCGCTCGGTGCCGCATCCCGGCTCCCCGCCTGCTCCGGCGGCTACAGCAAAGTGACCCGTTGGCAACACAGTTTATTCACATTGCCTTATTTGCAAGTCCTCCCCTTTTCCTTTTTTATTTGTTTTAATTTTTTTTTTTTTTTTTTTGCAGCTTGCTCACAGTGAAAGCCTAGATAACGCTTCTAAGAGACATTACGACAAACGTGTTGCGACTGTTCAGTTTAATTCTCATTTGGTTCTTCCCCACTCATCCCTGCTGCATTGCTCCGAGGTATTAATGGGCTTGTCCCCGCAGCAGAGCTCCGCGCCCTGCCTGGCGCACACCGATAGCCCCAGTACGGGCCTGGAGTAGTTTATCCCAAATACCCAGGTCTTAGCGCAAATGCGTAGCACAGGAAGGGACTGACGGCAAAACGGCCCAGTTCAAAGCGCTTGTTCTAACCCTGGAGAAGTTTATTATAACGTTATGTACTTAAGGGGTGTTTTTTACATTTGAAAATATAAACAGCAAGAGTTAATACAGACTGTATCTTGTGTTTCTATAGATCTTAGAGCAAGTTCTTTGAGGATTTTTTATATTTTTTTTTTTTATTTAATTTTTTTAAACCAATGTAAAACACACACTTTTTGCCTACAGGACAAAGCCATTTCTGGCAGGCCGCGTTCCCAAGAAAAAACTTCATCACACAGACCATAAAAAAGAAAATAAAATCAATAACCCAATAAAGAGGTCTTTAAAGTTTAATGGACTATTCCTAGGATGTGTTTTGGAGTGGTGAGAAGTCCAGTGCAACAACGCAAAATTTAATCTGAAATTAAAAGAAAACAAATTGCGATTTATTGTAACTGAAAACACGCATCGAACTGCCCAGCCCAGGGCGAGCTGACCCAAGAGCAGACTGGCACAGCACCAGGTCACTGATCACCACAATAAAGCGGCTGGATGTTTTTACATCTCCTCAAGTATTTTGGAGCAAGCCTAACTCTTGGATGACCTTTCTTGGCTCAACCTCAAACTGGCCACAGCCTGGCATGGAAAACTGCTTCTGCAATGACTTTGCAAACAAAAAAAACGACTGGAAAAAATAAAAAAAAAAAAGCAAGGCGGCCTGTCCCTCTTCCAAGGGGATTCTGGCTCCATGACTGATGTCCCAACACACAGAAAAGCATCTTTCGGGTGTAGAAGAGGCACTGTGGGATCTCCCATCCCTGGTGCAAATGCACAGAGGTTAAACACAGCAAGGGAAAAGTACAACTGGAGAAAAGAGGAGCCTTCAAATGTGTGAAAATGGGAAGGAAAATTAAAAGGGCACAGCAAATAGTGTGAGAGCAGAGAAGAAAACAGCAGGAATACCCCCAAGGAGAGAAAGAGATGACCTTTGATATCAAGCTTCCTCATCCATTGCCATAAAGAGCTACCAGCATAGCTGGGACTTGCTTCTATTTACTGTCACAGCCAAGAACCACAGAACCAATCAAAAGCAGGTTTGGGTTTCTCAGCGAAAGAGAAAGTTGGGGTAAAAACAGTTTCAGGCAAAAAGAAGTGTTCTCAGCAGTCCCAGACTGAATCTCTGTTTTGTTTTCATTCCTGGGACTGCTTTGAAAATAAAAGCTCATTTTGACATGAAAAATTAATGTGTTCCCCTTCGAAACGGAAATAAAAATTTCACTTTTAATTGCTACGTTATTAACTTTGTCTTGCTCTTTGCTGACCGCAATCTGAATACGTGAGCAATTTGTTTTGCCTCTCATGCTGAAAGCTTCTTGTAAGAAATAGTTCATTTTAAAAAATTCCTCAGCTGTCATGAAACGTACATGATTCGTATCAGAAACGTGCAAACCAGAATTTGCTTGTGCCTTGGAGAGTCCTACTAAAATTAAGTAATTGTTGTGAATCTCTGAGGTCAAATGGCTGGGAATGATATAGTTTTTATTCCGTTGCCAGTCACACACCCGCTGTTGCAGTTGGGGTTCATCAGGGAACCCAAAGGCAAGCCCCCTGTCCCGGCTCAGCAGCGTGGGGCGTCAGGGGGACAGCGAGGGAGTTAAACCTCCCTTTAAACATTGCCGAACGCAACTGTTCTGCTAGAAGGGGAGGAAAAAGAGACAAGACTTTCCTGGGGTAGTTTCATGGGCAGAGCATCCAATTTTTGAGAAGCGCTCAATTACCCTGGGGGCATCCCGTGATGAAGCCAAGTCTCCACAGATGCTCAGAGCTAGAGGAGATCAAGGAAGAGTTGGAAGAGTTTTGAAAGCACACGGGAGAGCGGCGATGCCTCATTAGCTGTAGCCATGCCTGCTACGCCGAGTGAAGTTTTATAGCATCAGCGTGTACAATAAAGTGCACATGCCGGAAAGAAACAAATTAGGATGCGCAAGAACAGCGTTTTTCTCGGATATCGGGGAGTACCATCGCATTAATCTTGACTTGTGCACCCCACACATACGAAACTGTGCAAAATAAATCCCTTTGACATCAGCAATTTCTGGCGAGTTGGGGCTGCTCCGCGTCCAGTCAGGCCCCAGCACGGCTGCCGTCACACAGACTGGTAGTCCTCCCCAGCCAGAAAAGGAAATTAAATTGAAAAACTTGTTAAGTTCTTGTTAAGGATTTAACTGCATTGACAAAAGCAAGGCAGCTCAGGTTCAAGGTTGCTCTTCTGTCCCTAAATCCCCCGTTCAGCTGCATACCGCATCCAAGCGCATCTCCCGCCGTGCCTGGAGGCGAAGGCTGAGCAGAGCACACCACAGTTACCTCCAGACTTTGTTTTTTCCCAGTTTAGTTAGCCCTACAACATTGTTGTGATGTTGATTCCCTAGTTTGTCCCTTGTCTTCCGCTCCTGAGTGTCAAAAACTGTTTAAACTGTTTATTTTCCCCTTTTTGCTACAAAAGGTGCCCTAATAACGTTGCTACAGCTTGCGGAGCTCCTTCTGTCGGCATTTGGATGTGGGCAGCAAGAGCGAGCGAGCTGGAGGCCGGCTCCCACACCCCCATGGAGGGAGGCTCTTCCCCCAAGCCTCACCCAAAACAATCCAGATTCCTCCTTTTTTTCTTTTTTTTTTTTTCTTCTAATAATAAAGCTACATTCTCACACAGCTCCCTGAAGTCCATGCCACCAACACCCCCCGCAGCACTCCTCCAAAAAGGTCTTCTCTATCATGTGGTTCTGTTCAGCCAGTTCACAGATTCGCCTTCCTCCCAACCCTCTTTCTTGACTTCTGTCTTCACAAGACTTAGGCTTCCCCCCCCCCCACCCCCATTAGAAAAAGCATGGGCAAATAAAAAAAAAATAAGGATTTCTCTTTGGGCAGCTGCCAGAAAACGTGAAAGAAGAGCGAGGCACCTAAAGGATCTTCTCTCTAGCGTTCAGGACCACTTTTCTGTCACCGTGATAACCCCGACCCCCATTGCAGTTGTCACGGCTCCTCTTCCAAACCGGGACTTCAGCATGTGGCCGGGGGGTGGCGAGGAGGCCTTCCACCACTCTCACACCAACGGACAACAGACCCCAGCCCCCTACACAAACTTTCTGCGCTGGCAGAGACTCAAAATGAAGCACATTCCCTCCAAAACAGCAGCAGCGCTGTCTGCGTTGAGCGATGTGGCCCGTAAGCAGGAGGAGGGACCAGCGCTGGAAGATGGACTGGGGGCCAGCAGCTGGCTTTCGGTTTGCCAGCCGCGCAAACACGCTCTGCCAATGAAAAACGAAGAAGCTTCAGGATTTCCAGAGGGGGAAGAAAAAAAGGAAAAAAAAAAATATTTAAATTGGACAAAGAGAGGCTTTGTTTGCAAATTTGTTAGGTTTTCTGCTTTTTTAGATACTAAAGAGAGACAGGTTCAGAAGTAAAACCTCATTTCAGAGTGGCAAAGTCAAAATGTTTCCATTAGGAAGTGTCAGAATGGAATAATCCATGAAACAGGTTTCCTTTTTCAGGGTTACTTTTTAAAAATCAGCTGAGGAGTTCAGGATGAACTCTTAAATTATTCAAAGCACATTGATTGAAATATTCCACCTCGCCCTCCGCCTGACGCGCTTAAAGCTACACGTGTAAACACTGAGCTGCAGCCGGACTCTTAACTGATTTCATGAAAATATCACCCAAAAGGTGAAGGAGGAGCTTGAGCCAGGGCTGGGGAAGGGACAGACCACCCCCAGAGAGATTCATCAGCTGGTGCCTCCTTCAGAGCACGGGGAGCACGTCAAAATAGCACCTTAATAGCGATGGGTAAAAATCCAGCTGGATGGCCAGGCCCAGAGAGCGGTGGTGAATGGAGTTCAGTCCAGTCGGCAGCCGGTCACAAGTGGCGCTCCCCAGGGCTCGGTATCGGGGCTGGTTCTGTTTAATATCTTTATCAACGACCTGGACAAGGGGATTGAGTGCCCCCTCAGTAAGTTCGCAGGTGACACCAAGTTGGGCGAGAGCATTAGTCTGCTCAAGGGTAGGAAGGCTCTACAGAGGGATCTGGACAGAAATGGCCTCAAGTTGTGCCAGGGAAGGTTTAGGATGGATGTTAGGAAAAATTTCTTCACCAAAAGCGTTACCAAGTGCTGGAACAGGCTGCCCAGGGAAGTGGTGGAGTCACCATCCCCAGAGGTATCTAAAAGACCTGTAGATGTGGCACTTAGAGACATGGTTTAGTGGGACTTGGCAGTGGTAGGTTAACGGTTGGACTCCGTCTTAAAGGTCCTTTCCAACCTAAATGGTTCTAAGATTTTATCTCACCAAACGTGAAGAAATTGGCCATCTTCAAGCTGGTCAAAGAAATAAAGAGGAGGAATATGTTTCACCACACTTTTTTTAACATGTTCCAATTTTTTTTGGCCCCAGGCTGCGCACATACATGAATTTCTAAGTCAAGATTTGAAAGGGAAATCATTTTTATAGCAATGCCAATGAAAGATCTAACAGTAACTTCCATTTGCGATGACTAAAGCAGAGCTATTTCAAGGGTAACTGAGGAACATAATCAGGAGTGAATGAGTCCCAGGCTGTCTTAAGTAGAAGGCATTTAGTAAAGAAAACAGCCCTCACTAGAGCTGCAATATGTTTTCCTTCATTTACATCCCAAGAGTCTCTCTTGCTCACCAGTGGACACACTCCAGAGCGGAACAGCTGCTGGAAGCACTAACAAACAGATGTCATTGACACAAAGCTCTGGCTGGGAGAAACGATGGCCATGAACTTGAGACCTCCCAGCTCCCAGTACCTCGCGCTGTTAGAAGAAAGGGGAAGAATGGCCTGTCCAATTCCCGTTACATCAGTTTTGGGTAGGAAAAATTATATTGCTGCACCTAAACCAAACATGGTAACTACAGAAGAGTCTCTAATCCAAAATCCAAATTCTGGTCAGAGTCCACGACCCTAGATGAAATCTGAGATTAAAGGATGTTCACATCGTTTTCTTTCCCTGCCTCCAATCCAAAACTTTGCTTTGCCACAGAGGTTTGTCTTACACAGCTTCTCCTTCCGTCTGCCCTTTGAGAAGGTGACACCTTGCTCCCTCTTTCTTTCTGGGGACTTCAAGGAAAGCCAGTTACTCATTTTGCCACACTGCACCTCTATAATACCTTCAATAACAGCTTACGGTTACAACCCTCCCAGGTATTGCTGTACTTGCACAGAGAGGACATGGACTCCTTTAGGAGTTGCACCTGCAGAAAATATTATAGACAACAGGAACGCACTCCTCTCCCCTCCCCAGCCATCCCACAGGACTCTGGAGCCACCTCAGTCTCACCTGCAGATCTAAACTGACAGACTAAGGCATCAGCAACCTGATTCAGTCCACATGATTATGTGCATCTTCTGCTCTTCCCAGTGCCACCTCCTGTTATGCTGAAGGAAGGACCTGGGGGGAGATGGATTGCCCATATACCATTCCTCCCACAAGCACTACTCAAAAATACATCATCGACTGCTATCATTGAGTAGATTTGGTTCTCCTGGAGTTACATTATGGCACTGGCACAGGCTGCCCAGAGAGGTGGTGGAGGCTCCATCTCTGGAGACATTCCAAACCCGCTTGGACAAGTTCCTGTGTGACCTGCTGTGGGTGACCCTGCTCTGGCAGGGGGTTGGACTGGGTGATCTCCAGAGGTCCCTTCCAACCCCCACCATTCTGTGATTCTGGAATTATACATCTAGAGGTTACCAGCTGAAATGTAAGACCTTTGAAATTTATGTAATAGTGATACTTAACATCTAGTACTTCTCTAGGACACGCAGAACTCCATGAGACATGAGTCTCAATCTTCCAACCTCTCTTGCCATTCTGGTATATTCCAGCTGAAATAAACCACAAACTGCTCTAAAGATTTTCTCACATTCTGCCAATCCAACAATACATCCTCATTCCCACTTTTCTTCAAAGAAAGGATCTTGATGTCATCTACCATAAGGGAAAAATCAACACGAGGACCCAGAGCAGAGCGAATTCACAACCAGGGCACTCGCAATCCATCAGCACAGCTCAGATATCAGCAAATAATCTTCAAACATCAACAAATATTTTCCTGGTGCGAGTCTGCTGACTACTCGTCAGACTGAGAGAACATCAAAGCTCGATTGCAATTCATTTGGAACAGGACTTCGAGTACACCCTGAAAAAGTCTAGAAAGGGTGTGTATATGTGTGTGTGTGTAGGCCTGTATGTATAAAAATAATATATATATATAAAAAAGCATGCCTGCTGAAAACATGCCTGCAGCTGCATTTTATAGATAACAGAAACTGACTGAAATGTGGGAGTCAAACAGCCATTAAAATCAAGAGAAGTCAAGTAAAAAAAAAAGCCCGGCAGATGCGTAAGGAAATTACAACATGGAAACACATCCCTCAAGAGGATGATGATGGGTGAAATCATTGCAGGTAGAAACGCAGACACTCTTCGTGTGCTTTTTTTAGCCCTATATATAATCCCCAAAAACAAGAGAAGAAGAAAAAGCAATCCAAGGTAACAACAAAAATGTGACTGAGGAGCTCAGGGGAGAACCGCAGTTATGGGCTACTGATATCTTTATGACATTTTTTCCAATCAACTCCACAAACGAGATGCACATTATCACTGCAATTAAACCACTTTTCTGTATTTCACTCAAACCATTTTTTTCCACAACGCATATGTGCTATGGGGATGTCTGAGTACACACTCAATTAGAAAAAAAAATAATAACCACACACAATCACCATCAGCAATTATCGGAGTATCATCTTCTTCTGAGTCCCATTAGCAATGTGCTAGTTGCTGCTGACACAACGCACCCAGGCCTCCAATTTGGAAGTGGAAGGGTCTAAAACCTATCAATTTGATGAGTTTTGTGGTAGTTCGGTACTCACATACCCTGATGGGCAACGCTCAAATGGTCTCAGCTCCCAAGAACTGCTGGGGACGTGAACGGTGTTCAGGTTTCTGGAGGAGTCACTCTCTTGCTTTCCTCAAGAGTTTCTTGGAAAACCCTATTCATTCGCCTTGACCAATTGTGTCAGAAATAAAACCTTTTAACTAAAAATAGCTGGGCTGGACTACTTGCTAATTTTAGAGGTTGCGTTTGTGGAGACATAATAAAAAGATCAGCAAGCAGCACAAATGTGCTTCACTCATGCTAATAACCGAGTAGAACATTACACAGAATGACAACCATAAAATCATCCAACTACCTTTCTGTACCTAGCACACAACCTGCTCTCCAGATAGATATTTTGAGCTGTAAGTGAATATATATGTTATTTTATGCATGGCCTTCGCATGAAAATTAAAGTCTGGATTTGTCAACATCACAGGAATTTTTCATTACTGGATCCAAACGGTGTATTTCTAGCAGATGTTCCCCTTGCGGTACATCTAGGGCCAGCTGCAGAGGATGCTGTCTTGTGATGCTACAGAAGCCACCAGCTGAAGTGATTCCCACCCCTTCCATTTTATGGGCAGAGGATGGTCCTCCCATCTTCTGCCCCTGCTCTCAGCCATCTCATGTGCTTTCCGTGTTGACCAAAACTCTGCAGTGAAAACCCAGCCCTGGTGAGTCCTTCCATCGGAAGGTTTTGTTGCTGAATTTAGCTGAGCTCTGGGTTCACCAGGTATGCTAAAAATCTGTCGTCAGGCACCGGACAGCCACTAGTCTATACTTTCTGATCATCCTCAAGTGCTGAATGCTTTATTTAAAACATCAGCAGAGAGGATTTCTAGTGGGATATTGTGAAGTGCTCCAGGCATATCTCCCGGAGCCATGGTTCACCAGGGCAAGCTGGGCACCAACTGGGAGTCCCATTGGCCCACCTTCAGCAAAGACCTACATTCACACCACCACTGCCACCACATTAAATTGCTTCTAGTTCAGAGCTGGTTCCCACCTGGCCTCTTTGATCAGGAAAGAGCCTGGAGTTATCAGAAGACGACATCGGACACAATCCTACCGGCATTAGTTGGGAAGCAGAGCTGAACATCTGTCTTGTTCATCAGCTGAGATGTCCTTCAGGTTGCAACCCACACTACGATTTGACAGAAACGCCTCTTCTATTTCCTTTTAATAGGTTTTATTTAAGAAAGGACGAGCAAGCAAACATGCACTAAGCAAGCACGCTTCCAAGCTAACTCAAGATCGAACAGAACGATCATCAAATTGTGGTCATAACTGAGACTGAAACCACTAAGTTTATAAATAGCTCTAAATTATCAAACCACCAAATTAATACAACATGTAATCAAACTGAGTTATGAGGTTGAAAATGAAAAGAAATTATTCAGCACTGGTCTTGCCGTGGAGGCCTGAAAGAGGGGAAACGGATCTGTTAAAATCCGAGACCTGGTCCAAGGACTCCTCAGCTGAGGAGGTTCTGTCATGCCTTCAGCACCCCATGCCTTTGAGACCACCAGCAAAGATTATACTCAATTAAAATGTCTTCAGACTTACTCAAACACTCTAAAACTGCATTTTTTTTTTTCCAGGAAAATTATTCTAGACACTTTAAATAGTTTGTTTGGTTTTAACTAAAAAATAGTACACAACCATCCTTTGACCTCAAACTTCTAGGCCTTTGATAGGCATAAGCCTCTCTCATGATTAAGTCATGAAAGTCCTACCAAGCCCAAGTTAAGTTTGCCATGTTTTGTGCACTGGAAAACACTGAATAAGTTCAGCCTCCTGGATGAGGCTAAAAAAAAAAAATAATAATTCCCAAAGTATAAAAAGAAATAGATTTCAAGAAAAAAGGCTCAGTAAAAATAAAAACTACCTAAAAAATAAATCAGCTTCTGAATGAGCTGTAGCTCCTAATTTGGTAAAATGCCTATGCCAGGCTGAGATCTAACCAATTTTTCTGTCCTTTAGAGAGACAGCCTTGGCTGGGAGCAAAGCAACCTCCGTACCTGCCCCAGCCTCTGCCACAGCCCCAGGCACATCTCCACCCCAACTGCCTCCTCTGAAACCGAGGAAATTACTCCACATTCCTTCCATAAAACGTTTTGACGTATGCAGACGAACCATGCGACAGCACCACAACACCGCTGTGCTTATCACCACGCTGGATGGATGCCATTCCTGAAATACTTCAGGTGGTTTTTAAGTATAAGATGCCATTTCAGCTGTCAGCCAGGCCTGACCCTGGGTTCTCTCACCCGTAAATACGGACTGGTTTTGAAAACGAGCACGTTCAGCCTTATTTGCGTCAAACACCAGACTCCCCTGCGAAGAGGCGACCCCCACACCACATCCTGTGGTCGCTCCCTACTTCTGTCTCCAGCCTTCTCTGTTCAAGGCTTACACTCACTGCAAGCAAACACCTGGGAACAGCTACTTGCAAGGTCCTTAACTCCACCAAAAATATCTGCAGAAAATTTCATTGTCACAACACATCAGCACCAGGGAACAAAGGGAAAAAGAAAAAAAAAAAAAAAACACAAAAAAAAATCCCTCCTGATTCCTCAGTCTAAAAGAGACTATCACAAGTATACCTAAAACCACATGCTTTTAAACTGTATTTGTATATATACGGGTAATTAAAAGCAATAGCACCCAAGCAGCCTCCCAGCAGTGTAATTCCAGGATGGGTTTCCCTTCGCCCTCCCCGGCCAGGCTGCAGCGGAGCACAGCACCCACGATAGTTGACATTTTATTAACAGCTCCATTAAAAGAAGCGGGAGTGCATCCAAGCAAACAATCCCCAATCAATAGCTGCGCTTAAATTAAGACCTCGGCTGAGCCAGAGAGATGGGGCAGGGCTGAAAGGCAGCCAAAGCTGCAACATCCCTGCCTGGGGGGCGATGCTGGACTCACAACTCTGCTCTGAGTTAATGAAAAGTTACTAAAAAAAAGTAAAAGTAGCCTAGAAACTCACCCCAACATGCTGTGGAGGAATAATCGCCGCGGCGGAGCAGCACGGAGCAGGGGGATGGATGCAGTGTACAAGCTCTGGGACAAGACCCTGGTGGCAGCGTTCCCATGTGTCTCGCTGGGGTCAGAGCTTCACCTCCTCAACTTTAAAGGATGGAGATACCACAGAGGGGTGGCCAGCTAGGAGAGCAACGCTTCGCCTGTCCACTCTGGACACAGCATGCCATCCCCTTCCCATTGCCTTCGGCTGCCCCCTCCATTCCCAAAGTATTTGCAGCAGCCAGAAAAGCGTCAGGAAAGTTTCCCCATGGAGCTCCAAGGGCCCCAAACTGCCATCCTCATGGTGCCAGTTGCTCCTCCAGCCCGTGGTGCCACCTCCCACTTGCAGAGCCACCTCCTGGAGGCACAGCATGGGAGAGAGCTGCATCTGCCCTCCCCGAGGAGTATTTCATGGAATGGTTTGGGTTGGAAGGGACATTAAAGACAATCTGGTTCCACCCCCCTGCCCTGGGCAGGGACACCTCCCACCAGCCCAGGTTGCTCCAAGCCCCGTCCAGCCTGGCCTTGAACCCCTCCAGGGATGGGGCAGCCACAGCTTCTCTGGGCAACCTGGGCCAGGGGCTCACCCCCCTCACAGCAAAGAATCTAAATCTACCCTCATTCAGTTTGAAGCCATTACCCCTCGTCCTATCACTACATGCCCCTGTAAAAACTCTTACAAAAGACACCCTTGATTGAGCTGCATGAACTATTTCAGTGGCAGAACATTTGCTCTTCAGAGGTAAGTTTATGATGCGAGTAATCAGATACAAATCATCTCTTGCAGGGTCTGTGCATTGGTGAACTGTCAAGATGCGGATTCCTCCCACAAGCAGGGAAATCACTCTGAACCCATTTATGGCTGGAACTGCCCCAAATCCAGCTCTCCTTGCCTTCCTGCTGCCCTATGCCCCAGCAAAGTGAATAAACACAACCTCACAGCAGCATCCTGAGGATAAAACCCGTACATTTCTGCACGAAGGCGTTTGGGGATGACGGATGCAGCTGAGTTTGGGATAGCTGGTTTTGCTCCTTATGTACAGTAGTTGCTCCCACCCTATCCTCCATCTTCGTGTGTAGCTCAAAATAAAAAGGCATCATTAAAAGTTAAAAGTTAAGTCCAGCCCTATGAACAATCTCAAGGTAGCAACTGGCTAATAGGAACCGTATTTCCAAGCCCTTTATGTCCCTTGTGAGATGACAGGAGATATAAAGGCATCTGCTCCTCCCTTAGCAGAGCACCACTCAGATGGAATCAAATGGACATTAACCATCACTTAAAAAGGGATAGCGGGGAGATAACTAAAAATACTCTTTAGATTATGAAATTTATTACACTTGTAATAATATCGCGGTGCTACGGCACACTGTGTACCCACTCCGGGCCAAAGCTGACTTCATCAACACGCCCAGGATAATTCGCTAAAGCAGACCAGGACTAGGGCATCTGAGAGGGCACACGCCCTCGCGAATTACAATTGATGAGCACTCCACCAAATTAAAAGCACAACCAAACAAAAACCTGGATCATTAACTAAATTTGCCGTTAAGAGAAAAATCAAGCTGCGCTACGTTATACTGCTGCTTTAGCAAAGAAGAACGGGGATTTCTACAGAAAGAGCCCCCCCCACACACAGAGAGCACGCACGCTCATTCCAGTAGCCCGCTGGCGTTCGTTTCATCCTCTTGCTAAAAAGCAGCAAGTCCCAGTTTGCATCTCCCACATCCATTAATCATCTTCCACCGACTTTGCTCGGCAGAACATTAAACGATTCAAACTTCAGCATTGCTCTCTTAAACACCGAGGTATCCCTTTCATCTGCCAAGGATGAACAGTTTGGCTGCCAACTAAAGTTAAACAAAGCAACAGGACGATTTTTAGGTAGGCAGAATATAACGGTCCACGATGGATTTTGGCCAAATTGCCAGAAGTGACCCCACCGCGCTTCTAAATTGCCATCTGGTCCCACAAGCGAGAACAGCCCCCTGATCTTCCAGGCCAGAGTAAAATGGATGGCACACAGCCTGCACTTAACGTGCAATTAAATTTTCAGTGGCTAATGAAGCATTAATGCAAACATAAGCACCCATGTTCCTTGTCTTGGCAACGAAGAGATGGAGAAGTGCCTCTTAAGAGGGTCTCCAGGGGAAAACCCCATTAGAGGTGGCTTTCAGAGGCATCCTTTCACTGATTTAGGTAGGGATGGGGGCTGCACCAGCTGAAGGTGAAAGGGTTGGTTGGTCAGTTGGGGTTGGACCTCTGGTTTTCTCAGTTGGCCATGACAGAGGTTAGCTGTGGCAGGGAGTCCGAGGTGACTGGCTCCAAAGTTAGCCATCTCAAACTTAAATACTCAAGCACCCAGAAGTCCTGGAGTAAACTCTGGATGGACATCAGTCTGATGGAAGCCTGATGCACAGACTACCTTCATATTCACAATAAATTCATTCTAACACAGCAGAGGTATGCAGCCTACCCATAATGATGTGTTTTCTCTTTCCTGCAACCCCTGTGGAGCCCACCTGGTCTGAAGCAGAGCTTTCTGCCCCTCCTACAGAGCTCAGCAGCCACCCCAGAGGTAGCCCAGCTCCAACGGGGGCTTCCCAAACAGAGCCAAAGCTGCTGCGAAGGCCACCACCACCTATGGCTGCCAGCACGGAGGTGCCATGAAACCTGGTTGTCAGCAACGCCAGGGGGTCTGAACCAAGCACAAAGGTGCTGATCCAGATGAAGAAAACACTTGGGCTTTTTCCAAGACCAGCACACTAAATATTTCTCTTTTTTTTTTTTTGTCATCGGCATCAATGAAGTTGCAGGTTCACAGAGGCAGAAGGTGAGAAGAGCCCTCTGGGCGTGTATCCCCCCCATTAGAGACGGTGTTTGGAGAGATGCGGGTTTGGGGCAATCGCTTAAAGAACCACACAGCTCGCTTTCGCCTGTACTGACGTGGCAGCCAGGCGGCCCATCGCAGCAAGATTTTAGTACCTGGTCGGAACAGAGAGACATCCCCAGCCTCACAGCACAGCCGGGCACATTAGAAACAGGCTTTTGCTTTGGAAATTAAACAAAAGAAAGTATCCCCATTTCTTCCTTCAGCAGATCACAAACAGAGGTGTATCGAATGGGAACATAATGCTGCCACCAAAACATTTACTTCCCTGAAAACAATCTTCATACAGTGGAACTGACGATGTTTTCCAGTAACACTGGAAGACAAGTCAAGGACAGATTAAAAAAAGATGCATCAGTCTGATTTTTTTTCCCCCCTCTCCCTCCAGCAGAAAATACTTTCAAGTGTAAAATATCTACTTCACTAACTTTGTTACACAAAGCACATTTGGGAAGAAACACGTTATTATCATTTCAAACCAGAGTAAGTGCAAAGCTTTAAGCCTGGGTTACTAGAAGAAGGAATCAAAGGTTTGCAAACACTGCAATGGACAGAAAGCATTTTTACAGCAAAAATAATTATATAACATATGCTGAAAGGAATGGCAAGTGTATAGAATTTTATATCCTAAATATACACGGGAACAAAATTGCAAGAATGAGTCCTCGGGACCCTCTGCTTAAGATACGCTCCTGCAAAAGCACCTACTACCTGGGCTGCTTGGTACTGCCGACCGAGAGGATGAGCCTACCATGGCTGCTTCATGCTGAAATTCTGCGTCTGGAGATGAGTAAAGGTATTTGCGTCCCATATCAGCAGTTTTCAGCATGCTGGCAAAGCCTGAGCAGACTAGCCACTGGCTTTAGGTGCTACAGAGGGGCACAGAGGAAACGGGGCCAGTTTGCCAGCAGTATCTCTGCCACTGATCAAGAAGGTACTGAAATGATCTCTCCAAAGCAAATATTTTTCCCCTTTTACTGCGTGAATGACACCACTGCTCCCTCCCTTGCCCTCTTTGATGGAGATTAGACAGGAGGTCCTGGGGCACTCAGGCTGGTGTCGAACCTCTGAACCCACACTCACTTGTTCAAGAGCTCTCAACCTGTTCCCTGGCCAAGCCCATGACACGCAGCGTGACCACCAACTCCAGCACATCTGTGCAAATACATTTCACATCAGCCATCTCTTTCCTTCTTGCAAACACCAGCTCTATGCAGTTCATCTGCCCTTTCCTTGATGATCAACTGGCTCTAGGTACTGTCTCAGGAGACCAGGTCTCCTATGGAAAGGATGTGGATCCAGCATTGACATGCAACATCATCTCCATGTTTGTCACGTAACAGCACATGCTTCAGCTCAACCATACATGCCTGCCAGCTCCCTGGCATCATTCACACGGTTGAACGTGAACCACACCCTCAGCACGATTCATCCATCAAAGTCCTAAAACGTGCAAGCCAAAGATACGCCACCTCTCGTGCTCTGACAGGGGAAGCTGCAGTTGCATGGCACAGCATGTCCCATGGACCTTTCCTGGCTTGTAACACCCATCACATCATCAGCCTGGAGGTCTCTGAGCCCGAGGCAGGAGGGTGGCCACAGACAGCAACTCTGCATGTTGTGGTCTCCAAAACCAGCTCAACAACCCTCCCATGGGGTACCCACTATGGTCACAAGGCTAAAGTAACAGGAGAACACACTACCTGGATAAATGAACGTAAGAGTAGAAACTATTTATGATGATCCAATAAAACATAGCATAAAGTCACCCCTCCTGCTCGAGGCAAGAGGGTACTTTTTCCTCCAGCCCTTCCTTTGACAGTTATCACGCAAACGAGTTCTCAGTGTGGTCTGCAGCTGACAGCCCACAGCGCAGCGAGAGCTGCTACAAGGATGAGGGTGCCCAACTACAGCAGACCTGCTGCCGTAGCTCAAGTCAGTATGAGGTTTCTCCAGCCCTCCTTCCTACCCCAGAAGTGTGGAAACACCCCTTTGAGGAAACTTCTGCCCCCTGCACATCTCCGGGCTTTCTCACTCAAGCTGTGCGGGCGAGCCAAGGACAAGGGAGCTTTAAACAACCTCAACAAGAAGGATCCTCTGCCCCCATCCATCCCCATCAGTGCTAATTAATCCAAAGGCACCTGCGCAGAGGGCTGCGGTGCTGCCACCGATGAGAAGATGCCACCAGCCAGCCTAGGAGCTGTGAACACGTGCTCAGGGAAGAACCAAGATGTGGCCAGATGTGCCAGCAGTGCAGGAGGCAGCTCGGCACCAGATGAGACACAGGCAGCCTCCCACAGGCACTACACACCCCACCGGGGAGCTCAGCATCCCCAAGGAAGCGAGCCATCCCTGCCAGCAGCACATGTCCCTGCACACACCACAGAACAGGCTCCGGAGCTCCAGGAGCATCCCTGGAGCCACCCCACCATGGAGGAAAAGGGTATTTTCCCCGATTGCCCTTGTGAGCTTTTTTGGGGCAAAGACTGTGCCCAGTGCAGTGTCACCAGAGCAAATTAGAGAACAAAGTACGGTCACAATGCAAGAAATTACCCAAATATGGAGAAAACTTGATTTGGAGGAAGATGTCCTCCTCATGGACATCTCGGAGCCAGGCAGAGCTCAGCCACTGCACAGCAACGTGCCACACGAGTGTATAAATCCATCGCAGGCAGATGGCTGATTTGACTAAACCAGCCTTAGTTTACACTGGAGCTGATCCATCCATCCCGTGCCAGAGAGTAGTTACGGCTCGTGTCGAGTTCAGCTTCGCTACGCCATAAATTTCAGGAGAGGGAGTCTCAGGAGGGTAACCCTCACTGCTCGGCACATTCCCTCTGCACGAGCGATGGGCAGGAGAACAGCAAACGGCCGGAGAGCAGCTGCGCAGGGGACAACGTGCAGAAGGCTATCAAGGATGGAGGGCAGAGGACACGCCGGCCCCCAGAGTTCAACGCAACGGGGAGGGAACACGAGGAAGCCGGTGCCTTTGGAACGTACCTCTCGTGCTATTGCAGAGCTCGGGTTTTGCTTCTGTATCTGCCATTCGCAATTGAAATCACAGCATTCCGCTACGCAAATCCGTATTTAAAAAGAGGCAAGAGATAAACAAGCGTTACAGAGGCTCTCGTAGAGCGTCTCGGAGCTTTGATAGTGTATTTTTAAGTTGATGCAAATAGGAGAATAAATGATGCGGTGGGTTTGCATATAAAGGTATGTGTGATGCAGGTCTCGTTTGCACCTCCACTTTCCCACCATTCCACTGGTTGGATGCTCCATAATGGTTGTGTAAAGGGATTGGTGTATAGACACATGCACAACACAGCTCATAACCAGTAAGTCTTTTTCTTTGTTTTTAATTTACAATTATCACTTACAAATATACATGATTTCAGGGGCATGCATCCATATGAGTCCTTTTTATTCAGTCTCTCTCCCAGCCCTAGTTTAATTTCATTTTCTAGAAATTTGAATAAAAGCAGACCGCTGTTTTCGAGAATGAGAGCCGTGGGGGAAAGCCTTCACAAGAAGAAACCTAGTAACTTTTTCCATATTTTATGAACCACCCCATCACATTCCTGCTGGGAAATCCGGTAGAGGTGAGCAATCCCCAGCCTTCAGACACTTGGAAAGGCACAGCTGTATATTGAACCAAAGTGCTCACGCACAATGAACGGCTCCTGCAGCACCCCAAACCCTCTGTCAATACTTCGCACATTAAACACAGTTGCTTGGGAGGGTTTATCGGCCTTCAGAGTCCTCCCTTAAATTTAGCAGGGAGGAGAGGGAAGGGTTGTCCCCCAGAGACGCCCCTCATCTCCCCCCACTTCCAGCCCTGTTTGGTTTCACAGCGTCGGCTTTATAACTTGTTATCCCAGCAATAAGTAGCAGCCGCCAAGATAAACTTTAGGTAAAAGCCACATTTGGAGGAAAAATTATTGTGTGCATTAAGGGAAAGAAGGGAAGATTGCATTAGCAGATTATTTTGGGGGTTTTCCCAAAAAAGTTATGTAAAAAGTTGCCATTCTACCCAAGTCAGCCCAAGGAAGGCCACAAAGTGGCTCCCACTCGTGTCCGAGTCACAGTTTAGGCTTCATTTCTAAAGCACGCATTCCTTTTTCTGTTTTTTTTTTTTTTTTTTTTTTTTTTTTTTTTTTTCTGTTTGGCTCTGTGTGTGACTGCTTGGGCTCACCATTAATGGCAGCTTTTGTGATACAGCTTCAGAAACAACCTGGGAGAGGCTCCTGCACACCAGGCTCCGGCCAGCCCCGAGCCCTCATCCCACCAACAGCCTCCCCCGGGAACAGTTTCCATGCCCCATGCTGACAGCTTCTGGCTAATACAAGTCCAGGAACATCTCCGTGTCCCTTACCCACTCCCATTTCCAATATGCCATTCAGGCTTCCCATTAAAAATCAAATTTGAAATTATGAAATTCGCTCCCACAGCCTTACCAACACCCCATGGCCAGCGCACCCAATGCACCTGCGAGCCCGCGTGGCTGGGACAAGCCAGGAATGTACCATGCCGTGGCCACAGCTTCATGGGACAAGCCCCACCCCTCACCCCAGGACACCCAAGCAGCAGCTACCAAACCATATGAGGGCTCAGAAGAAGCAGAAAGAGGTGGCAACATGATGAATATCAGAGATTATCCTCAACATCCTCTTGTTACCCCAGCCAGAAGCAAATGCTGGACCAGCTTGCCAGCAGGTCAAGGGAGGTCATCCTCCCCCTCTACTCTGCCTTGGTGAGGCCACACCTGGAGTACTGTGTCCAGTTCTGGGCTCCCCGGTTCCAGAAGGACAGGGAACTGCTGGAAAGGGTGCAGCAGAGGGCTACCAAGATGATTAGGGGACTGGAACACCTCTCTTATGAGGAAAGACTGAGGGATTTGGGTCTCTTCAGTCTGGAAAAAAGACGGCTGAGGGAGGATCTTATCAACACTTATAAATACTTAAAGGGTGGGTGTCAGGAGGATGGGACCAGGCTCTTTTCAGTAGTGCCCGGGGACAGGACAAGAGGCAATGGGCACAAACTGGAGCATAAGAAGTTCCACCTAAACATGAGGAGGAACTTCTTTACCCTGAGGGTGGCAGAGCACTGGAACAGGCTGCCCAGAGAGGTGGTGGAGTCTCCATCTCTGGAGACATTCAAAACCCGCCTGGACGTGTTCCTGTGTAACCTGCTCTAGGTGACCCTGCTCTGGCAGGGGGTTGGACTAGATGATCTCCAGAGGTCCCTTCCAACCCTATGGTTCTATGATTCTATGACCAGCAGATCAATCTGCCCATCAAACCATCTGAAGACATCACACATGGCAAGAGATGACATCATACCCACATTTCAAATTATAAACCTACTCATTAATCACACTATTTTTTAGCGGCGACACAAGTGTTTTAATTATCCTAATGAGGCTGGGAGCCATTTTACAAGATGCACACATTGGTTTTCTTGTTCCTTGGGCTTCGCACTTTTGAAGTGGAAATTTTGCAGCTCTTGCGAGTTTGCTGTTTCCAGCTCCCTCATCCCCAGGGAGATGCTCTGGGAGAGCACGGAACCTGCTCACAGAGCTGTCAGCACTGGCAAAGTGCTGCCAGAAAGGCCACCGCGGTAACGAGAATGGCAAGTGAGATGGCATCTGCTTTCCATCACATAAAATAAAAAAGAACCACCAAAATCCTGCCTTGGAAAAAGCAAGACAGGCTCCTAGTTTCTTAGGGAACCATCAGTGTCACCCTGCCAGATCACAGGCTGGGGACACATTACGTGCCGAAGCCACCTCTGGCTCCATCAAATACCCAAACCCTACCTAGGAGCAGGACAGAGTCTACAGACAAGCTAATTTCAGAGATTTAAAATACATTTCTGGCTACTAAGATGATGGGCCAGAGCCAGTGTTAGCTACAAACCATAACATCCATAAAAATTAATTTTTGTTTCTAGAGGAAACAAAAAAAAATGCTTGCTGGGCAGGGCAATGGTTTCAATTTATACCATTCCGTATACAGAGATTAGATGAGATTACAGGGAGTGGCTGCGGACACGTAGGGGGATAAACCAAGGGGACTTGGGAGCGTTTACTCATTCAAACCTTGAACCAGTATCACGTTCTTGGACTGTAGCCATCAACGCAAGTGTTTGTGTACAGGCTGCTGTTAGCTTAGATAAGGTCTGTGACCTCCGAAAGTGTTAA
This sequence comes from Fratercula arctica, assembly GCA_947846985.1. Classification (NCBI taxonomy): domain Eukaryota; kingdom Metazoa; phylum Chordata; class Aves; order Charadriiformes; family Alcidae; genus Fratercula; species Fratercula arctica. The sequence continues at coordinate 70,090,214 of CANTUZ010000005.1, forward strand.
CAAAAAAAAAAAGCTCTTTTTCCTGTGTGTGTACTTGTGGTTTGCGATGTCTACTGAGAATTTGCGTCTCCCAGTCATGTAAGCTGCAGGAATAATATTTAGCAGCTGTTATCACAGTGAAAAATAAAACAGAAATCTTAAAATCCCAGCATCTTTAAGTGAAAGGAGCCTGACCTCTAATTGGGCACTGACTACTGAACAAGCGTTCCCATCACCGGAGCCGGACAAGTCAGCACAAGAAGCAAACAGCCACAGCGGCCCAAAACAACTTCTTGGTAGGGTTCAGAACCACCTGCAGAAGGTCAACAGGACCTGGTCAAGGCCCTCATCTTCGCAGTGTTACGGAAATGCAGGAAAACGCAGGGAAAACGGAGGAACACACACCCCACCACCACGCTCAACCCCGGGGATGCCGCAGCGGGGGTCCTGCGCCGCTGGACGTGCTAGCGGTCACGGCAACCCCCCCACTGCCTCCCCAGCAGGATCTCACAGCCCTTCTGCCGCCGTTAATTCAAGCATTACAAAAAATTAGATGCTACCAGCTGCTTCTGTAGGTCTGACGAACGTTCACACACCCTAAATGAGCAGCAACTTGCCTGCTATTATTTATTTGTTGTTCTGGGGAACACTGCCACCCTGCAGCGCTGTCAGCTGATGGATGGGTTTATGGCTGTCACCATCAGCAGTGACAACCGAGTGCCTCCAAAACCCAGGAAGAAAGGCAGGAGGTGTTACATGGGAAAGGTAAGCAGGACCAGAAGCGCAGATGCAGCTCTTGGGAGGTTGCTGGGTTGCTTTTTTTTTTTTTTCCCCCTCCACAAGTCGTTAATGAGCAGCCGGATCCTATGGTGATAAGACGCAGAAATTAGCGGTTGTATCTCCTGAGCAGTGTCGTGGCCCTGTGGCGTGTCTGGAGAGCGAGGGGCACCTGCGGCTACCTGGCTGGCTGGGTTCCTGCCCAACCACCACTCCAGGGCCACCACGGCTTATTTACCAGGCTATTAACGAAGCGACAGAGCACACAGCCTGGATCAAGCATCCTTTTCATTTTCTGTTCCGGTTTAAAATAAGTGAAAACACCACGGAACGAAGACGGAGGAGTGTATCAAACGAAATTCCCCGCTCTGTGCGGATGAGTGGGGATCTTGAGAAAGCAGTTCATGCTTATCTAATTAAAGGCATTATTAATATGAAGATGGAGAGCCTGATCCAAGGCTGCTTAAACAACCCTCCTTCCCCAGACCTCTGACTCTTCAGCTTCGCAGCCGGCTGGGACTGCAGGAGGCTTCGCATGGTGGGAGCGGGGAAGTTCGTACCTGCACACACATATCACAGGCCGCAGAGATGCAATTAGAGAAAAAACAAGACTTCCCCACCACGGAAGAGCAGTCCCACCTCTACCACGCTCCCAGCCCAGCATGTTCCTCTAGCAGAAATCAAAAAGTGGCTCCGTTCACATGGGGAAGGGATCTCCGCGGCTTCGGTCTTAATTAGTCATGAATAAATGAAGCACTCCCTACTTCCAGATTTGGCAGCACTGGAGCAGAGTGTGGCTATTCCCCAATATTTACTTTACCCACAGCACATAACCAAGTCACCACCTCAGCTTAAAGGGTAACAATTGTTTTAGTTGTATTTCTTCCAGACATTGAAGTCCTCGGCTCCAAAGGGGAAGGACGTATCCACAAGCCCAGAAGAGGGCAAAGTTCCCCCCCCCGCCCCCGGCTTTTAAAACCCACGATACCTGACTGCTGTTGGGACCCATAGTCACTGCAGAAGAGGCTGAAGCCACACTTATTTACAACCACAACTGAAGTACCACCACATACTTGTGGACCCTCCTCTATCAAACACACACTGTCCAACCCCAGCAGCACCCACGCTGAAAAGGAAAACCCGTTCTTCTCTCAGCATGGGCACAAGGGCAGGCTTCTAAGGAAAAGGCTCCCCCAGACCCACTTGAAGGGTTAATCCTGGATTCATCATTAATTACCATATTCCAGTCAGCACCTGTGATTGTTCACACATTTTTGGTCTCACACCAAAGATCACTGGGTCCAGCTCCCACACGCAAGGGCCAAGCAGAGCTGGCCAATGTCTCATCTGCTGCTGAGAGACAGAGGATGGGAATGCAACACGCCAAGGGGACATGCGTCACCTGCATTATCCAGAAAGCTGAATGACAGGTTGGGGTTTTGGTTTTTTTTTTTGCTGTTGATGTTGTCAACCACAGCCACTCAATGTAAAATAAATACATAAAATACCCAGAAAAGATAGGATTATTTTTCCGAAAGAAAAAAAAAACCCAGCCTGTTTGTAAATCCTAGATATGGAAGAAGTCATCCTCATAAAGCCTTCCTTTTCCTCCAGGTAGCCCCATTTGTATTTCATCTTGCCCGAAACGGTGAAAGCTTTGAGCAAATCAATGGGTATGTCAACCCCGAAACGCAGGCAAGCCTTCCCCCTGCTCACGATATAAAAATTTAGTTTTTGATTGCCCCCCCCCGGCTCTGTACCACGCACAGTCCCTGTGCACGCAGCAGCGGCTCCCGGTGCGAATCACAGCCAGCTTAAATCACCTGAAACAGAGACGAGCTATTTGATGGCCTGATGCCTCCGTGCCGTTTTCCCCACCAAACCAAACACAGGGTTGCAAAAACTTATTCAGAATGCGCGTCATTCAGATATTTAGTCTTAAAGCCATTCACATAGACAGTCTTGCATTTAAATTAAAGCGTTATAGCTACGGAAATGAATAAATGAGATTACGGAGATAAAAAAGCAAGGATGCACCACCGTGTTACTCCAGCAGCAGGTACCGAGCGCTGACAGCCCTGGGACAGGGCTGCTCGCTCTGACCCAGTCACACCTCACCCAGCCTGATTTTTTTTAATATATCCGTAAAAGGAAAAATAAATACTAATCTATTCCCCTACTGTAGCCTTCAGTTCTAGATACAAAAAAAAATATAAACAAGTGTTTAGTTATTCAGGAGGAGATGGGTGTGCTCAGCCTGTACATTCAGCTCCTAGCGCTGCCGCTGACTGTATGTCAGAGAAATAATTTAATCTCTTTTTGACCCAGTTCTAGGGCTGGGAAAATATTGATTTCTTGGTTCACTTGCCAAACTGGGGGGGGGGGGGGGGGGGGGGGCGGATTATTTAGGCTGAGCTGAACTGAAATGGTATTTGTTGTTACTGCTGAGTTTTCGATTTTGTTGAAACATCACCATTTTGGTTCCTCTTACTCAAACTCGAAATATTTATGTTGTTGCACTCTGCTTTAATCTCTTCATTAAATATGAGAAAAAAAAACCCAAGCAAAAATATTGAGACACAACAAAAATATTTTAATAAGATATCAACTGCAGGGAACTCTTGCAGTTCTCCCAAGTTGTTTCCCCATTTCTCAGCTGCAGCTATAGCCAAGAGCTGTTTTGATATGAATAAATTATTCAGGTAAAATAAAACAAAACTGAGAGCTGAGCCCTGCCCTGACGCCCAGCTCCAAATGAAGACAGCAAGGTTTTCTGAACCTTCTCCTAGCTGTTTAGGTTTAATGCCTTTAGGTATATGAACTATGTATTTGTAGTACATAAACTACACTATGTGGGTGTGTGTATATATATATACACATATATATATATATGTATATATATACACACACCCACATATATATATCTCAACTGGTACCATTAAGGATGGCCATCAGACAACAACAACAACAGGCAGTGGGACTACTCCAGTGCTGGAGCAACTACCAGCCTTTCCATAAATGCACCAGGCATTTGTTTCACATAGCAGCAGTGTGAGACTGTCACGATCAAACCCCTCAAACAAGCCACTGGGAACCTTCTGATAAATATTCATTATTGTGGCGCTCATCTAAGAGGGAAAACTGCCGAATAATTAGCGCTCCTTGCATGCAAGCTCAGGATGTCAGGCAAGACGTGCAATTATAGTTGGCCATGGCACTCGAGGGGTATTTAATGAGTTTATTTGGTTGAATGTTTGTTATTTTCTGAAGCAGATGTCAACACTTCTATTTCAAGAAAATAATTCCCCCTTCCCCCCCCTCCCCGATTACCAAAATGCCTCCAGTTATTCCATATGCCGGGAGGTGAGCGACTGCCCTGCTGAAAGTTACAGGAATGACTCAAAAAGTGAAGACAGGATGCTGAAAAATGGCATCAGAGCTCCCACCACGCTGCGATATTCGGGAGAAGAGCATCTTTGGAAAGCCACGGAAGCTTGTGGGTGGGAAAACATAAGTTCTGTCACTGGTCGCTTAATGTTATAATTACTTTTCACATTGATTAATTGCTCTTCGGTGCTAGAGTTAGAGAGGAACCACGCAAAGCTGCCAGAGTGTTCTTAGCTCTCTTATTGCACAATTCTTTCCATGGCAAAAAATAAAAGAAGAAAAAGCATGCCGTACCCTAAAACTGTGATGCTCTCCCAGCCACAGGGACACAGCTCCGGCATCCCCAGGAGTGGGGAGCCCAATCCCAACAGGCAAAGCCACACGTGCCCATCCTCTCCTGGAGGTGAGCAGGAGGTGACCCTCCTGGAGGTGTTTAACCACATCGCTGGATGGGCGCGCTGAATTTAGATGGAGATACAGACTGGAAATGAGGAGTAACCAAACTGGAGAAAGGGTTTTATGGGCTCCAGGCGCTCTCCTGAAGGATCCAAGCACCTGAGCTGGGGTAATGCGTTTGCTTTGAGCTTTGCCCACCCGCTCCTCCAGGTACAGCACAGCGCCGGGGGGCTGTAACTTTTAGCCCATCCACTACAGAAGGCTTTTTACACCCCGCTTGTGCTGGGGACCCACATTTCATGCACCACAGCCATCAGCTCTCCAGTTCACTTGGCTTCGCTGCTGTTGTATTTCAGAAGCTTCCCCACGTTTCCTCACCTGCGTTGTCCTTTCTGAAACCCATTTACGCTCAAGGAGGATTCAAACAATCCCACTCTGCCAGAGCACTCTCTGCTGTGCCTGCTTTTGCCACCTTCTCTAGATTTTGTTCCTTGCTCCTCCAGTCTTTTCAATTTCCAGCTATTTCCTTTGACCTCAAGCTTCCACCGACTCCATTAAATCTGAGCCGATGCGGTTTGGGGCATGTCATATACAGCACTTCCTGGACAATACTCAACCCATGGGAAGGGCCAGTACATCAGGAGTTCTTGAAACTAAATTCAAAGTTATTGCTTTTCAAACCCATAAGAGTCACATTGTCAAGCTCTTCTATACTATCACGAGAACCATAAATTTACTTTAAAAGCAACTGAAGGCTCAGATGCTATCTGTGCCACCAGCCTGAGCCTTTCAAATGGAGCTGACAGAATCTTGAGGAGAAGAGGGGAAAAAAAAAAATATACTGTTAGTCCTTCAATGAATTCCTCAAAGTTATCACTAGCAATAACTACTCACACTCATTTTTCCTGCCCGGGCTCCAAAGCGCTTTGCAAAGAGCATCAGCAGCTTCAGAACTTGTGTTCAGGAGGTGGGACACGCACAGAGACACGAAGCCCGTGAGCAGTTCGGAGTCTTCCACCATCCCTCCATCATTTGATAAAACTGTAATGCAACTAATTGGAAAAGAACCATTTGGATCATTCAAAGCCAGAATGGAAACGTGCAAAGAACTACAGAAATGTACTCTGAGAGCATCACTCTGCTTCTCAAGGGTTTTGCATCTCTGACTATAGGATCACCACTTAGAAATACCTTCAAAGGCCTCCATGTTGCATTGGAAATAATCAGAGGATTTCCCAGGTTGCTTCTGACCTAAAGGTCCTGGAATCTATTTTTTTATTCTCCCAGAATATGGAGATTTCCCGAAGAATGCAGTCCCATTCAGGAGCCCATGCCATCCAGCGTGCTGCATGAGCACTTCTGTCATCTGCTGGAAGAACCAGCATCCGAGTTTGTCGTGCTTGGGCTGCCAAGGGAGGCGGTAGCAGTCATTCTTCTTCCACTCAGCTTCATCTGCTGCTGCAGCCTCTCATAAAACCACGAATACCACGAGAAGGCGGCAGAGTGAACTTGCGCTGGTTTTCGTAGCACAAGAACTAGGAGGCAGCAACGAGATCGCGTGGCTGCTGTTTCACGCCATGCAAGAAAATTGCGGGGCTCGCTCTCAGAGAATACGTTGGAGACCAAAAATAGAAAGCGTTTGAAAAGCAGCGCGAGGATTTGAAGAAGGAAAGGCTCATTTGAGACTCTTAAATATACAGATATGCATGCAACCCCCATTTCAGGAAATCCGTCAGAGGTGTCAGAAGTCAGGAGGACACACTGGGAGAAGAACTATTTCCAGAACAGACCTTATCCTCCGTCGGCACTCATCTGCCACAAGTTCCTGTGAAGGGAAGACAGTGGACGTAGCCTGACCGAGGGAGGCCATTCCCACGCTCATGCCCTTGTTTAGGGTTAAAGCACAACTTCTGCTCTACCTGTTGCACATTAGCGTGGAAGAGAGCCCCTTGTACAGGTGTGATGCTTCCTGTAAATACATACGAGCAACAACCATAAAAAAACCCACACAATTCAAAGCCATTCAACCTCAGCACCTTCCTGCACAGCGCTGGGAGAGATGATGCCAACTCAGCAGCCACACTAGCTGTTCAACCATCTTCCCAACCGGCCCTGAGCCCAAGGGAAGGGAGCAAAGTAGTGGCAACGAGTCTAAATGTCACCTTTGGGTGAGCTCCTCTGGGTCCTGCAACAGATCCAGGCCTGAGAGCCTGGATTTCAGGATGACTTTGAAGGGCTGAGGGTGTTGACCCATAAGAGCTTGCAATCCTGCAAGCCTTTCCATGGATTTATCTCCCCCATGGCCAAAGAAACCCTGCCGAAACAAGCCTGGTCAAGAGAATTAAAGCTTTCCTGTCCTGGAGAAGTAACCCTGTGCTTCCTGCACAACCACCACACACACAACCGCTTCCAATCCAAAGGCAAGCTGTTGACTGGGAAGAGCCAGAGGAGCTTCCGAAGGAGCCTGCCAGGAGGAAGAGGTGGCTTTCCCGCAAGGATCAGGAGTACAGAGCGCAACCATGCTGCGTTTAGCCAGCCAAGCGTCTCTGGAAATTCAAACTCCTGCACTCTGTCTGGTGATCTGAACTATTTTCCTGTAAAGTCTTGATTATATTCTTTATTTAGCGCTTATGTAACAGGATGGTAATTTTAATATGCTCGGTCTCCTGAGCTTCACAGCCCTGCACTGCGCTCCAGAGCCAGAAACAATGTGCCTTAAAATAATCTTCAATTTGACTTCTTTTTCCTTGCGCGCTCTCTCTCCCCGGAGCCTTTCAAAAGGACTTTTCAGAACCGATTTACCTGAAATCTGTATGGTTAAGAACTCTTTAACTCACAGCTGCTCTAGCGAGCAATTCCATTCATGTGCTATAAAAAGCCAACTCGCTGAACTAGTTCAACTTTTGCTGTTGCCATTTGCTTAAGCAGCATGATGTCATTCTGCACATTTTTTATTCAATTCACACGAAAGGAAAGCTATTTCCCTGTGATAAAGCAGCATGTCACACAAACATAATTCCACAATACCTACCTACCATAGCCGGGAACACGGGGAAAAACAACGCCTTTATGTAGTTCTAACACTTCTACCGTGCTACATAGTGATGAAGCAATTAATGACGCACCCTAACGAGATTCTCTCTTGCAGAACTCGCTTGACACGTGAAAAGCGCAGAGCTGCAAAGCTCCTGCAATGCCCCACACCCTGAACAAGGGGGTAAGAGACATCGCGTGAAGACGTTTACGACGCTGAATCCTTCCTAAGGCTTTCACACGCTGCACAGAAAATAGAAAACAAGCCAAAGGCTTCCAAGCCCTCCTTCCCCTCATCTACAGGCTCCACGCGGAACTCAAGCCCATCCGGGGAAACTCCTAAGCTGTCCAGCTCAGAGCATTATGGCAATAGACCTGTAAAATTTATATAATGCAAGGAGCTCTGCTACGTTTGCGCGGAGCCCTTGCGCATGGAGCACCGCTCGCTCCTCCCCTTCCCGTCACACGCACGCAGGAGATGCGGCCTGGCACGTCGCGGCGCAGCCTTCGCAGCCAAGGGGCTGCTATAAAAAGATTAAAAAAAAAAATTAAAATATCGAGGGTGCCCTTTGCAGTTAGCAGGTTGAGCCGTACTCTGCCCCCGGGGTACGGCCCCCTCTCCATCTTTTGTGGTGATGGGGGGGGGGGGGGGGGGGGGGAAGGGAAATCCCACTGCAAAAATACATTTCTACCCCCTCACTGCTTATTTTGAGAAATTAAAGCTGCTGACAAGAAACCTCAGTGCAGACAAGGCCAGGAGGGATATTTTTAGCAACAGCAGGCACCAGGCAAGACCAGCCCGTGGCTGCTCACACCAAAACATCTCGCTGAGCTGTGTGGGCCACCTCGCTCTGCAGCTGCTACCAGCAGGGGAATAAACTCAGCAGGAGGGGGATCCTGCCATCTCGAAGCTATATTAAAGCCTTGGACCCACAAGGAATCCCCCAAGACTCCTGTACTTCCACAGCAGATTCCTCGGAGCAGCATCCCTGTACCAGGTCTCTTTCCAGGCTGCCTCAAAATCCTTAGGAGATACCACGGCACAGGAGCATATCAGCATGGCGAGGAAGCGCTCAAGGATGGGTTCCAAGGAACAAAGGGAACTCTAGGGCCCACGGAGGCTGGCAGAAGTTTTGTTTGGCTGCAGGTCCCCATGCAAAGCATGGAGTTAGAAGCATAGATGAGGCAATGCTGACAGATGTCCACAGCTGAGAACAAGCAAGATCCCTGGAAAAGCCACACTGCCATCCCCTTTGCTCAGGAAGGGGGCAGGTTCCTCCATGGGGCAGCACATGAGCTCTGAACCAGCCCATGAAGGAACCACATCTTGGTGGATACATGGGAAGCCCCAAAAGAAGCTGCTCCACCAGGCTCAGCCTACATGAGCTTCCTCCAGTGCCCACGTGGGGACATGGTCTGACTTCCTCACCCATCTTCTCCACACCAACATTCAATCCTATAAATACAGGACAGTCTTACATATATGTCCACATTTGATGGGTGGACTAGATGATCTGATAGGTCCCTTCCAACCTAGGCAGTTCTATGAGTCTATGTAACAGTTGTATTACATACGTACACACATATATGCTAACCTTATCCCACAGCTCTCTTCTGTGATGACTTTTAACTCTACATCCACACATTGACGGACTTTGAGGCACTACCTGGTCACCCACCAGCATTTTGGAAAGGATTTACGTATCTAGGAAACTTGATAACTAGGCAAACCATAAGAAAAGCCAGTACCCTTCCTAGCAATATCGCTACTCTTCAGAGGATCCATAACATCTCTCCTGCACCTCAGTCCTTGAAGTAAGGACCAGAGTGGACCACCAAACTTCACGTCTGAAGGCAGCACATCTTCCACAAGACTGTTGGTGCATGTCACAGCACATCCCAGCTGCTCAGCAAGCCTTGTCCCCACTCCGTCCCACACTCTCCTCACTTTACTGGTTCCTGCTTTGACAAAAGCATCTGCCAGAGAGTAGAAAACGTTTCCCAGTGCCACTGGATTAAGCGAAGCCTTTCAAGGAGAACCTGGTCCCCGCCACAGGGCTACACACGATTTTTGCAGTACTGTGCACTGACGGTACAGACAACACGGCATGTAAAGCCGCCGCCTGCCTGCTACTTCACTTAACGTACCGCTTTTTTGCAAGGTATAAAAGACTGCCTTACCTTAGGGCAGGCGTTCAGGTTAGTTAGATGGAAGTCTAAATCTAAATCCCATTAGCAAATAAGAGGATCTACACACAAAAGGGCCCCATTTGGCAGCGCGTGGTGTAGCTCTCCCCGCTCTACATCTTCAAGGATACACTATGAAAAAGGACTACAGCGTCTCAAGCCATTTATAACACTGCAATCAGTTGTACCTGCTGGGATACACTTGCAAAAAAACCCAACCATCTGAATGACAAATGGGAGCAGGAGTTCCCCTGACTCTGAACATGGCCTGTTGCTAATGGAGATGAAGGTCCACAGCTGAAGAGCTCTGTGCCGGACACAGCGCCCATCCCTCATCTTCCCAAACGCATTCAGACCGCCTCAAATTCGGCGGATGGAGAGCCAGAGGTGCCAAGCCTTGGACCACAGCACAGACAGGCGGGGAGAACTCAGTGAGCAGCTTTGCCAGCAGCTTCCGTACGTTGACTGTGCTTTCACAGCCTGCCCTCCAGGCACCACGTACACCACCTCCTGCTCCGCTCTGCACACCCAGCACTGCTCCTCAGGGGTCAGGCTGAGGAGGTTCGGGGTTTTTGCTTCTGCTGCAAACTTCACACAAGTAAAGAAATGCTCAGTTGTGTTTTGTTTTTGTTTTTTTCTCCTGTGACTCTTTTCCACATGTAAAGAAGCAAGCAGGGGAGAGCAGGAAAAAGAACTGCAAAGATGCCTTCATTTCGCACAAAAAAACATCCCTCGCACCGGGCTGTTTCAGTAACCCCTGATGGTCTACGCAGCCAGGAAAGCACGCACAAGCAATGCTGAGGTGCTGGATCAGGGGACACCTGCAGCCACTTGCTGCCATGGGCCCATCGGTGGGCAAACAGGCCCAGGTACCAGCTCTGCAGGAGTGCAGAGACAAGGATTTGTATTCTTGCAGTGACCCTATATAAATTCCTCGCTGTCTCCACAGTATATAGGAACATGAACTGGTCGTGGTTGGGCATCAGGGAGTGTGTTGGGTTCGGAAAGCACAGCCTGCACAAAACGAAGACCTCTCCAAAGGAACAGGAGCACAAGTTGCACAGCAGACACTATGAGCAGTCATAACCCGTGGCCTCCGTGGCCACTTGACTTCTTTGCACCTGTAGCATTGCTTGTAAGACACCCATAGCCATGACCGACTCTGCTCTCCAAGGAAGCGGAGGTCCAGTGCTCAGAAACCTCATGTCCCCTTGGGGATGGGTACAGGCTCTTCCCAAGCACAGCCCTGAAATCAGAGTGCTGCTGCAAGGGACAGGGGACACGGGCAGCAGGGGCTGAGCACCCTGCATGGTGCCTCCAGGCAACACCAGGATTAATTGCAAGGTGAGACCTGCCCCCAGCAGCACAGGACAGACCTCCGCTGGGTTAGTCAATGTGAATTTACGGGTCACCCAGATAAATAACCGAGCAGGACACCAGCATGAGGCACGGTGAGCCATAGGAAGGAAGCTTGAAGCACTGCTCCTCAAGCAAAGTTCTTGCTCCTGGAAGAGCCGCTCTGTAGGACACAGTTCTGGACCCCAACGCCTACCTCCTGCGCCACATCCAAACGCCACCTGTACGCTTGGGGTGGATCCCTGGCATAGCTTCCTCCATAGCCTGAAGTTCTTCACTGCAACAGCCCTAATTAATAACAATCCTCAGAGACTCCGACCTCTCAGCACCTTACATCCGCAAATCTAGGAGTGCTTTCCGAAAGAAGTGAACACCCTGCTTTCTGTTTTCACAAGGGTACTTAGCCTCATCCTTCAAACCTGTCTGACACTTAAATCTCCGTTCAAATAGGCCATAAACTACTTTCTCCCCTTCCACCAGAAGCAACCTACCAGTTATGCCTACACAGCACAAGTCGCAGCTCCAGCTTCCCCCGGCGCCTTTTGCTGCTGTACTGCATCGCACCGGGTCTTTGCACAGGTCAGTGCTGATCCCCCTTCCCTCCGGGGGGGAGAGAACATGGCAAAAAGTCAGCGCTGCCAATTAATCACGACCCCCCCCAGCTCCCACAGGAACATCACAGCAGGGAGAGATGACCACACCATGCATAAATGTACCAAGCAAGCTACCAAAGCCAGGGATATCAGAAACATCCCCACGCTGGCACAGGGAGCGAAACCTGCCGGTGATGCTCACTGCAGTCCTCAGCACCTGAACGTCACAGATATACCCAGCTCAGAGCGGCATGAGAAGGTCAAGTACTACCTAGACACATTTCTTTACTCTCAGGAACACAACCATAGAATCACAGATTGGCTTAGGTTGGAAGGGACCTTAAAGACCAGGTAGTTCCAACCCCCTGCCCTGGGTTGCTCAATGCAATAACTCAGGGTGTAGTTACGCAACTTTTAGAGGGTTATGGTGGGGGGACCCATTTTAGGATGCTTCCACCTACATTTTCACTCCTGCTCTGATCTGAGTTCAGCCAGGACAGCTGCGAGGACCCACTACAGACAAAAATCTCTGAACACAGCCAGGTTAAAGATAAAAATCAAAGGATTTCAGCACAGCTGAGAGGGCAGAAAACACAGCTGAGCCATAATAAACTCCTACCATGCCTTTGCTTCCAACAGAAGACCCTCACCAGCAACACTGAAGCACAGAAATTGCTGGCAACATTTCTTTTTAATGCAGCACCTACAAATACCTCGGTTTAGTTAAAAGCCACTTGGGATTTTAAGAGTTTTGCACAAAATGTAGCAACTCTTGCTAAAAGTTTAACCCACCTTCTATAATAATGCGGGCCAAGGGAAGATCGCCGACCATCCCTTTATACAGCTGGGGGTATCGGCTTAAGAGCACCCTGTATTTCAGCACACGGAATACAGCTTTTGTGACATCAGGTATAACCGGAACCACTGTAATATTGCCGCAAATTGAAGCATTCGGTGACTTCTCCCAAAGCTCCCACGAACCCTGGGAGCACAATGATACATCATGTGTTTGGGTTTTGGTTTTAAAAAGCTGTACCACTTCTGAACCAGCCACACGTACGGGAATGGGGGCACAGGGTGGGAAGGCACTGAGCGTTTTGGGTTTCGCGCCCTTGGAGGACACCCTCCGATGAGTAAGAGTGTTCTCCATCTCCAAGAGCCAGCAGCGAGGAACAGACATACAGACAGCATGGTTGAGTAAGCCTCATTTTCCTAGGACAGCAAGCCAATAAATCGCTTGGCCGCAACCGTGTTAAAACCCAGAGTATTGCTTTTTATCCAAACATGAGCATTGCATTGGTTTGTGCCTCCTTTCATATTCCCAGGGAGACTGCGATGCTCTCAAGCTCTCCAAGATTCCAGCTACCTGAAGGGCTGTTGAAAGATTTCTTTCTTGAAAACTCTTTCTGGCAACTCTACACTGAGAAACATAAACCCCTGTATCTCCCTTGGAAGTCAGAGGGCTGAACCAGAAGTTTCCAGGTTCCTCTAAATGCCACAGTACCCAGGTCCTGCTGTTCCCCATACCTCCCTCCAGCCTAGAAGGCCCCTTCAAGGACCTCCAGCAGCCACATTTGAGTGGTGCCACCTCCCATAGTGTCTTCTGCATCATGTCCCTGGCTTGTGGTTGGGTTCAAGCACACCCTCGGGGACACCTGGTCTCCTGAGAGACTGTTCCCCCAGGACTGCCCTGCTCCTGGGGACATACAAGTGACCACCTCTGACCCAAGATCCAGAGCCACCATCTCACCAGGACTCAAATCCAGACACACCTAGACACAGATATGCCACCCATCCTCCTGCGTGTTGCTTTGCCCAGTCACCCAGTTTGCTCTGCCCAAACACCCTTTCCAAAATTAAAAGTCTACTCTATGTCCTCAGTCCAACAACCTGAATCATGTGGACAAAACCCTGTTTATGGCACAGCAACAGCATGTCTGGTTTAAGCCTGGATGCCTTGTTGAGGACTATTCTCCATTCTCCACATCTCCAGTTTAAAGCAGCCCCGTGCACTTCTGGCAAGCGGTCGGCACCTCAGCCAACTCCAGATGTCCCTTGGACATTTGACCCCTCCTTTCGCTTTGAAATAAAACCGGTCCAGGCTGTGTGTGTGTCCTCACCATCCACGCGTGATAATAAAAGTTATCTTGTAGTACCTTAGATGAAATGTTACATCTCTTTTTTTCCCCCCAAGGAAGTTGGAGCAAAAGCTTCCTATTGTGTCTGAGATGCTCTCAAAGTGAGCTGCTTCAAAACGTTGTCCTTTTTCAGACCCGTTTTGTCCAAATACAGCTGCTCTGCCATTATGTACTCCCTTCTCAAGTCCCCATTCCACCTTTTGCAGGCCCTACACATCGTTTTCTCCCCCTGAAACCCATCAAAAAAACCGTATAGTCCAAAACTTCAAGAGCTGGTTTCCTACCGTAGGCCATCGCTTTTGTGAGGCAGAGCTCCTTCCTGCAGGGCGAGAGGTCTATGGGATGGTTTCGTCCTGCACGGCACAGAAGTTTATGTCCGTGCCAAAATGCAGAGCAAAATGAAACAACGCAATAGCCCTGGAAACCCTTACGGGGGTGGGGGGGGGCTGGTACTCAACAGAGCCATGCCCGGAGACTAAGGGAGATGAACGTCAAGATTCTTCTTAAAATCAAAACACGCAAGCAAACCCCGAGGATGGTCATTTTCTGAACAGATCTCCTAGACCTATTTTAGCTATTGCAGGGATCAGAGGAGAAATATCACGTACTTACCCCTGAAGAACACACACCACAATAACTCAAAGTGTGCAACAAGACAGCTTTACCGTTAGGATTATTTGTCTTTCATCATTTCATAACTCTCCAAATGCCTAAAAGCTTAAGCGTTGCTGGTTTTGGGCTGCTTTCCTTATCCTACACAACGCCCTGACCAGACCACACCAATTTATTACATTATTGTATCACGAAGGCACTAGACTGTTCCAGTCACATGCGTAACACAACAGAGGTGCTCAGAGGATGGAAAGTTGAAAAAAGTGGTTTTTCCCCAGGCAAAGGAAAACGGATTCTGCTGAATTACAATATCAGCACCTGTCAATAGCAGGTTTCTCCCTTGAAGAGCATGAGAAAGTCTTTCAGCGAGCTAATTAGAGCACGTACTCGGCACTAACCCCCCGCGACCCAAACCACACACCCAGACCGCTTCCTCGTTTCCCACCTCTCACTCTGCTCAAGTTTGGCAGGATTTGTCCCGTATTTCTTTGATGTACCTAGGAGACAACTCCAAGACAATTCAGAAAGCCATCACCATCCTCCCCTTTGATTCCCACATCGTTTCTCCATAAACCTCATTTTCACCTCCCTATTTGAAAAGGCAAGAACCTGACAAGCCTTGCAGGGCCTGCTGTGGTTTTCTGACTTTCCAATTTCTTTTTTTTTTTTTTTTTGGAAATACATAAAAATGGGAAATGTTCCACAGGACCTTCTCAAAATTACCCTGAAGCTGGACAACAGCTTACAGCCCCCCCCGGCTCCATCCCTGTCCTTCTCCCCAGCCGCTGCAGGGATGGGGCCAGCGCAGAAGAGCCGATGGGACTCACACTAAACCAGGCTCCTGGTATCAGATCTCCTGCGTTCGCCACGCCTTTGTCAAAGGCAAATGATCCTTTAATACTTCCCACAGTAATTAATAACGCCTCTCCTTTTGTTTCTTTTTTCCCCTTAAACTGAACACTACCATGACTGCTTCATAAGGACATGCTAATTATTATTATTTACATTGCAATAAAGCCTTGGCAATTCTGCCAGGAGCTGTGATCCCACTGTGACAGGTGATGCACAAACACGGCACAATCCCACCCTAGAGGCTTTGCAGGCCGAGTAAATTTAACTCAAAAAAAAAAAAACCAGATAAAAAACAGCTCTAGTTCTCTGCCCCCTGCTAAAGCTCTGTATTTCCTTGGCCCATTTCTTCTCTCCCTTCATTTCCATCTCTCCCCTCATCTTCCCACCCTACATAGTCCCCCCCCAGCGACCTTTGCGTCACACCCTCCAAACGGCTTTTAAATTGGGAAACCAGCCTCCTCCTTCCAGACCTCGAGAGCTTTAATACTCCGGGAACCTTGTGTTTCCCCTGCCCGGGGGCACCCCAGAGCAGACACCCGCACACCGAGGGAGCACCCGCACACAGTCACGAATTACGGTCCGTACACACACAAAAGAGTTCACCCGAGCTGGTCCATAGCAGGCTTGTACAGCTCGGCAGAGTTTTCCTCTAAACCCCTGCGCTTCGGGTAAGTTTTATTAACGTTTTAATGTGTAATAACACAGTCTTACAATTATGGAGTTAATGACACAGCCGTACTCTTAACTGGAAAAACGCATTTCCTGCTCCAAGCCCGCAGCCGTAAACTTGAGATTTTAATTGAGAAAAATCAAGCCAAAGAGCATCTTAATTCCACATATGATTTTGTTCTTACTCCACGGTAATCTCAAACTCGTTAAAACTAGAAACTTTTCTAGCACAACACACAACGGCATCTCTCAGCGGCGCAGGAGATTGGGTCCTTTGGGGATATTTGAGGCATCTTGCACAGCGAGGGAGCACCTCCCTGCACTGGGGCAGGCCAACAGCAAACCCCACAGGCTGCGGAGGTTACACCTCCGACAGAGGGAACATGGAAAAGGTCCCAACTGGTTTATCAAAGATGGGATCTGAGAGAGAGAAGGCAAAGACAAGAAGAGACGGACACAAGAATAATGTCTTGCTAAAATAACATCGGGAAGCACCCCTACAGGTGGCTCCAGGCTCCCCTCATCCCCATCACATCAACACCAAGCTCTGCCTGGGCTCAGCATTGTGGAATAATTACTAAATTGGCTAAAATACAGAAGTACAGCATTGTTCACACATTAAGGAAAGTCATAAAATCAAGAGGCTTCCGAGGTAGAATACAGCCGCAGCCGGCACACGAAGAATGCGACGTCTGTGGTTCCCTGTACAAGGTGCTTGCGAAGCTACACGAGGGACGGAACGAAACGTTATCATTCCGTGGCCTTCCCTTGTGACGAATAGCAGCTATGGGAACAGGAAGGTACTACGAACAGATAAGCGGCCTACATGCTACCCGAGCCAACGTTTCGTCAAATTTTGATGAAATGCTGTCCTTTGTGCGAACTTCGCTTATTACAAGTGTACCAAAACACACCTCCATCCCGGAGGCTACCCGCCCCCAAGGTGTGACCACTCCTCCTGGAGTACACCAATCCGAATAAAAGTATTTAGGACTAAAGTCACTCAAACTCCACTTTGAAGATAAAAAAATAGTATAAAAATAGCCCGAGAGAGGGGGGATAGCAGGGAAGACACCATCGCGAACAAGTCGAGGAGAACTCCATCACCGACTCCCGGGATCAGTCGACGGGCTGAGCCTTTCCTCCCCCCCACAGGGACGCCTTTGGGTAAAACAGATTATACCAAGTGCTTTCTCGGGAAACTTAGGAATTTCTCTAGAGAATCTCTATCCTACATTTATAGCCAGGCCAGGTATCGTTTATAACTTCGTCGCACGTTTGATATAGGTAATAATACTTTCATTTGCATGTGCTTTGCAGACAGCGTATTTATCACCGGCAATCCTAAGAACCTATATATCTGTTGTTTAAATAAACTGCACTGTTTAAATAGCTGGTCGTGGCAGTTCCTCATTGAACGCGACCAAAGACTCAAGAGTGGCCGTGCTAGTTCATGAGCACGACTAGACTGAAGGTGCCATCCACTATTAGTGGATCCAAATCGTAATAGTTTAATACATATTAAACGCGATTGGACTGATAGTGCTGAATTGGGCATCACTCAGAATTTAAACCCAGCCGCACCGAGCCTCCCACCTCGGTGAGGAGTGTTAGAACGCAAGGGGGTTTATCTTCTGCCAGAACCGCTTTGCCCCTTTCCACGCAACAAGCATGAACCCCAGGAGCTGAGCACCAGCGCTGCACAGCTGGAGCACAGCTGGCCAGCACCGCACACATCCTCCGCAAGACACTGCTACCTCCTCAATAACCCCATCAGGAGACACACACACAAGGATTAGCCGGGGTCAACCTTACATTCCAGTGCACAACAGCTTCTCTAGGCAACTTGTTATATTTAACAAGATCAGGGAGCCAAGGGCTGAAGCTTCACGAGCTATAATAAACTGCTTCTAAAAACCCCACCAGATCATCCTCATCATCCAGCTATTACACATCTGATTTGCTCCACCAGCAAAATTATATACTTTTAATATGACTGAACCGGGCACATGCTCACACACACCTGATTTTCATGACTAAATATTATTGCTGCAGGTGGAACCGGCAAATTTAAGCATGGAAAGGCAACATCCAAAACCAGAGATATGTTCCTGGAAGGCAGTGACCCAAAAGCTCGGGAGTACAGTGTCACACCTGGGGACAGCCCTCGCCACCAAGGCGTGTGCCATGCAGACAGTCATCCGGCACCAGTACGAGCGTTGCTGAGACCTCCTGGATTTGGGAACATGTTAAACTACAGCCCTGCAGGCAGCAGAAGTCCAGTTCTGTTTTACGGACACTAGGTCCTTCTCATACATCAACCCTTCCAAGAGGGACGTGGCACAAACTCTACAACAGAGGGGCCACAAACACACAACTGCCATCCTCAGAAGGACTGGTCCCAGCAGCTAACATCACTCAGGAAAAAAAAAGCCAGGGCTTTATTTAATATTCTTCCATATGGTGCTTTATAAGCTAATAATCGCAGAACAAGCAGCCAAGTGCTGTACATTCGCTATCCGAAGGACGCAAGAAAGGAAGGAGTACATATTCCTTCCTGCAATAGCAAAACCACTGGTGGGTCAGTAGAGGTTTGCGAAACAGAGACCACCTTGGCTAAGGAACCACGTGTGCGAACGAAGCACCTGGTGGGGTTTATCCACATTATGATTATGGAATTGATTCCTTAATGTGCGGCCCTGGGCTCCCATTGCCCTTCCTGGGAATGGCACAAGCAGCACAGCCCCGCGCGATGAGCTGGCTTTTAGCCGGGCTTCCTGCAGCCAGACCCCCTGGGACTGACACCGTAAGCGCATCTGGGCACATACAAGTACACACAGTTTGACAGAGGCATCTGTCCTCCAGAGTCATGTTAGGAAGCCCAGTGATAGCAGAGAGCAGCACAAAGCCGAGCAGCCGCAGATTTCCCATTAAGAAACAAAAACCTAAGAGAAGAATTCCACTACAACGGATAAATAATGAAATAATTCTAGAAATGTGTGACTTTGACAGCAGAATGCCAATTTGCTGAGCCCCGGTGCGAGCAGAGCACTTCCCCACTCATCACACTAGTAGGTTTACTCTTCTTTAATGGATTTCCCTACCTGGTTGGCTCACTTTCTCCCCACCGGCACAAGCTACCTTGCTAACCTTCCCCCCCCCCCCCACTCCCCCCCAACCTAGGAATGACCACCAAAAGGGACCACCTGGCAGCAGTAGGAGCCACAGGCCACCCACCGGCACCCACACACCCACCACGGCCACACAGTCAAAGCGTCCCTCAACAACCACGTCCTAAGGTGGCCCCACAGCACCGTTTTCTTCGGAGGGGGCACAGCCACAAAGCATGCTCACTTGGAGACTCACTTTGCAGTGAGCCTTACTCAAAAAATACAT
Organism: Fratercula arctica; assembly: GCA_947846985.1. Taxonomy (NCBI): domain Eukaryota; kingdom Metazoa; phylum Chordata; class Aves; order Charadriiformes; family Alcidae; genus Fratercula; species Fratercula arctica. Next base: position 70,109,589 of record CANTUZ010000005.1, read on the forward strand.
AACAGCATGTGGTTAAAAGTAGTCTGCCAGGGCAACTTTAGCCATAATGTTTTGACAGCATAAGAAATAAAGCAGGATTTTCCAGTTCTTGTCATCCTGTGCCACAGTAGAAATCATGCCAATGCCTGTTCTTCCATTCCTTTTTCTTGAACCCCCCATGGCAAGGGGGACATTAACTGTTGTCCCAGTTTGAGGGCTAAACCACGACACCTGTATTTGCTGGCTTTAGAGAAAACAAAGGTGAAGAAAAGGGAAAAGCAGGACTGTTCTTGCAGGGACTTCAGTTCCTTTTGGGCCAGTGCTCATGGAGAATCACAGGATGGTTGAGGCTGGAAGGAACCTCTGGAGGTCATCTGGTCCAAGCCACCTGCTCAAGTAGGGCCACCTAGAGCCGGTAGCCCAGGACCACATCCAGATAGCTTTTGAGTATCTCCAAAGATGAAGATGTCACAACCTCTCTGAGCAACCTGTACAAGTTTTTACAGACTTTTAAAGGCTTTTCTGTGCTGAATTCTCCCCCTTGTTGGCGCTGGAACAGTTAAACTGGTTTTAACCCCTTTTTAAACACAAGACCCTAAAACCAAACCAGGCTTTAAATAGGGACAATGATAGACAAGTTCCCCTCTCAACATATTTCACAGCACAGCCAATTTATGGAGCAGGTTTTCAACACCAATCCTAACTGCTGTTGCAATTTAATTTACTCCTGTATTAGCTACGGCTGTGCAACTCTCAATGGTGGAGCGCTGCTGACCCACAGATTAATCTTCAGCTGTCCTCATTACCGCTCGCTCCCATCTGCTTCATTCCTGCCTGCCTGGACACGCACATCCCCCCCGGCTGCAGAAACCGAGACACCAACCAACGAAGGTCAGCGCTGCTCCAAGAGGTTACACGAACTGGGGACAGCCAACATCTGGTTTAACGCACTTGGACCATTCAAAGATTACGGACCACCAAGACACCAGCATTTGAGGGAAGCCCAGCGAGTCTGCTCAGTCCCACTGGGCAGCCTTAGCAACAGGATACGTCAGTAGCAGAGATCATATAAATCATTGCAAGGGCTGAATCGCAGCCCCACAGTTCAGGTATTTCCCTCTCCCATTCACACCAGTTGTGTTTCCAGCACACAGTTGCTCCCCAACACCTTCTCTGGAGCCACCATCCGCCACACCAGCACCGTCGTGCTTCGTACCCAGAGTGAAAGAGGAAGGCTGGGCTCCTGCCTTGGAGGAGAGATGTCATCTACAAACACCAGCTGCCAGCGCTGACAGCTCCCGCAGCAGCTTCCCAGCACGGGCCGAGCTCCTCCATAGCCACTTTTGCCTGTGATGGAGAGAGTGCTTCCACACCAATGGCAACATAGAGGTGAGAAACCCTGCTCCCCCATGGCATTGGTACTGGAGAGACTTCGGGCTCAGAGCTATGTTTCCTCCCATGCACTATCCGCGCTACGTCTTTAACCAGCAGTTAGGGAAAAGTGGGCAGAAATCAGCCAAGCCCAGAGCGCTGAAATTCCACCAGCCCTGGAAGACGCCAGGAGTGGTGGTCGTGGCACCCGGCAAGGCAGCTCCGCACTGCCCACACATTTGTCCATTGCTTTGACCCAGGGCCATTAATAAAGAGAATGATACCAGGCCGAGATGCTGATTTTTGTTTATAGGAAGTCTGGAGTCACTCAGACAGAAGTATTATTCATCTGATGCACAAGAGCAGTACCCAGAGGTCTCAGCCCTCTCCCACCCTCCTCTTGGCTGACTCACTGCACTTGTGTGGCTTCAAGGTTCCCTCTCTGCACCCTCCTGTGCCAAGACAAAACTCAGGTCTCCCATGGGATGCAAACCAGCAGGGCTCACTTTGGCAAGAGCAACTTGCCTACAGTAGAGTCTCTGAACACAAATACAGCCATTTCATGGCAGCACACTTCAGTAAAACCTCTCCCCCCTTGAAGAGGTGGCACTGCATGAGGGAGCAGATGAGCTTTGGTCCCACCTAGAAGAGTACCACAGGCAGGAGTGGGGAACCGAACTCTGGTAAGAGAAGGCCATTGTGCACCTTCCTCACTCCCAGCTACAAGGGCTTTTGCTGCAGACAGTGAACTGGACATTTTTGCACCAAGACAACCATACAAAAGCTCCAGAGGTTGGAGCTGCAAGTCTTTCAAATGCAAATCCTGTTTGCCATGTGAACACTGGGTCACTTTTGCAACACCTGGGTTGGTCAAGAAGACTATACTTGCCTTCATGGATCAATCTCTCATTTCAACAAGCCTGGCTACCAGCCCATCATGGACGAGTCACTGGAGTGAAGGAACCTGCCAGCTAAGCTGCAAGTACTTCTTAGCCACATCAGTCAGCCAAGAGGACGAAGGTCTTCACAAACAGCAGTACCCACATCTAAATATCACCCGGTTGTGTTTCCACACTTGGCGTTCCCCAGCTTTGTTCCAGGGTTCACCAGACAGCTTATCTCATACTGGGGCAAGACAATGCTGTCCATAGGTAGCAGAACACCCAGTTTTCTGGTTTCCCTATCCATATTCACTATTACCTGAACAGTTCAGGCAGAACACGTGGCACCATTTCTCCAGAACATCAGTTGCAAAAGGAACATGAAGAGCTACCCAGGAGTGAAGGATTTCAGACCTTGGCTGGTGAGCATAGAAGGACTCACACCTATTCCTTAGTTAAACACACATTTCTCGTGCTTGCCCTAAGTCTATGCGTCACTCCCATAACTTATCATAATCCTTAAAGCAAAAAAACCCAGAAACTCCACTCCCTTCTCTCTGACTCATCGCACCACAACGAGGAGAAGGCTCTCAGGGGGCTCCTACGTGAGTGCTGGGGGGATAGAAAAGCCCATTACTGAAATCCCATCGGACTTTGCTGGATGGGAGTTTAGTTGCAGGGTATTGGTATTACCCTTACAAAATCCCCTGAAGTTTGAGGACTCTACTTGCTTGAGTATAGAGCAGCTGTGGGCAACAAAACGCTCTCTTTATGAGAACATTTAGCCATGACAGTAAAATTTCTTTTTTTTTTTTTTTAGGTTCCTGCGGTAAAGTTAAGCTTTCCTATAAGGCATAACATATACATTAATTAAACTAACTAGAAAATCTGAGAGCTTCTGCCTCAGATGAGCACTCTCATAGCTTATTAGTGAAAAGCTCTTCAACTTGGTTGACCGCAGGTTACAAAGCGGATCTTCCGTTTGTATGGAAACACGCACTGGGCTGAGAGCAGGCACCGGCTGAACATTCACAGCATTGATACCAACACCAGTTAAATCACGCCCTGGGAATATGGAAAAGGATTATTCTTACACATTAATCATTCCAGTACAGTTTTCTGCTGACACAGACATCCCAGCTTCTACATGGGAAGGGACACCTCAACCAATTCTTCATCCCCATCTCCGTTAGCATTTACGGTTCCACACAACGGATTAGCTGATAATCAATTAATTGGCGGGGGCAACACAACAGGACACTACAGGCCAGACAAAACCCAGCTGGCATCGTGAGCTGGGTCCGACCTCTAGCCACAGCAAGCCCCAGGTAGTTACAACAGCCTTGCTCATGGAAAATAGATCACCCCAAATGTCAGCACAACGGAAGCCGATAGCACACGTACAATCATATTATAAGAGGAGAAATTACTGAAAGGGGACGGGTTTTCTGGTATATGATCAGAGATCAGCTCATTTCTCATTGACCTGAGACTCGGGACACAACACACCAGACGTGGCTCGCTGCTATATAAGCTCAAGTAGGACATTTTTTTCCCCTCTCCTCCCACAAAGCCTTTTTCCAGAGGGGAAAAAAAAAAAAAAAAGGTAAAATCCAAACCCTGACATATTCCACGAATTCCTGACAGCAGTTTTTAATAACTAGAAAACATGTAGATGTTTTGACTTTTCTTAAGTGAAACAGTTCAGTTTTTCATTTTGAAATTCCTGTTTGAAAATTCCTTTCTGTTTTATATTAAAGCACTCATGCAGGTAAAAAAAAAAAAAAAAAAACAAGAAACAAAGAACAAAACAACCAAATGCCAACAAAAACCCACCAACCTCAAAACAGAATAACCCCCAGCACGTTTCCACTTTGTCAAAACACTCTGACCACCTGGGATAACTCCTGCAACTCTTAGAAGTTACAGCTTATCCGAAAAAAAACCCAAACATATCTCCTTTTGCCCCAGGTCCAAGCCCAGTGAACTTACACCAGGCACATCCCAGGCACTCTCCTTAAAGCATCATTTTTCTCTTTTCCTCCCCAGGACTCAGTCAAACACTGCACAAGATAACCTGGAGAAGCACATAGCAGATCAGGCACAGATGCAGCGCTGGGACCAGAGCATCCCAACTGGGACCAGAGCATCCCAACTGGGACCAGAGCATCCCAACTGGGACCAGAGCATCCCTACAGACCCCTCTTCAAGGGTCCACAGAAGAACTGAGCGTCACAACAAAGAAGCCACCTCCCTGACCACATTTTAATTTCATTATACAGCACATATAAGAAAGCACTGACTTCCCTCCCACACCTTTTCCTACCCCCCTCCAGGCAAATGAGTCATTTTAATGAAAGAAGAGAAAAAAACCAACTCACATTTGGAAGAGGAGAGGAACTGGAGCACCGCAGCTTTGCCAACTGGCTCCAAGGCTGCTCACAGCCCCTTTGGGAAGCAAAGCAAGCTGCCAGCCTGGCCTTGCTTTAAGTAATAGCAGAATTAATTCCAGCTGTGGGGCTGCACAGGTGCCCCTTGTAACGAGCTCGGCAACCGGCTTTGTATTGGCAGCCTCGGGGACACGTGGAAGAAAAGGTGAGGCTGCGCTTGATTTTGGGGGGAGGTTGCAGGAAAGTGGCTGATTGACAGAGTTCTCTTCTGTGCTCTTTGGCAGCAGCGTGGGGAAAAGGCGAGGAGGAAAAAAAAAAAATAAACGGGGATAGTGGGGAAAAGCTCTGGCTGGCAACTGAACGAAGGAGCGGTGCGAATGGCAGCTGGGTGTATGGGATGCCGGCAGCTGCACCGAATCCCGCTGTTTCCCTCCTGTCCCCATCTTACCCCTCTGCCAGAGGAGGTCCAGCACCAGGCTCGCGAGGGAAGGAGGACTTTGCCCCATCGTTTGAGGAGACTGAACGCTGGGGCAAAACTTGTGCTAAAACAGCTCCTGTGGCAACGCTCCCTGGTTGCTCTGACCCTTGCAGTGTAACGCTGCCAAGACCGCTTTATCACTTTATATTCCATCAATATAATGCTAAGCAAAAAGAAAAGAAAAGAAAAAAAAAAAAAAAGGCAAGCACTCCAACACCCAGAAGAGCAGAGTAATTCCACCTTCAGGAAAAACAGCTATTAATCAGGTGGGCAGTCCGATGCCTTCAGCTCCTTCCATCAGGAAATGTTCATTGAGTTGCTAATTCATAATCTGGGCCCCCGAGCCCTAAACTGTAATGACCTTCACGTTTTTAGCTCAGGGCGAAGCTGGTGGCATGCCCAGGATGGGCGGCGACACGATGGAAACGGATGGTTTGATGGAGGATGGGATGCAGCGCAGGGATGCAGCGGGGGCACGGGAGGGAGCCACCACCATCCTCTTCCTCTTCTCCCCTTTCTCCTGCCCCTCAATCACACACTTCTCCCCTTTCCAGCACAAGAGAGTGGACAGATTGCACAGCTGGGATGCTAAAGATCCTTTTTTTTTTGACTCTCGAGGAAATCCTGGAGTTTCTCGAGTATCCAGGTACTTTTTTTTATTAAATACCATTGTTAACAATGCAAATAATTTTCGTAGAAAAGAGGTCACATTTACAAGAAAAGAGCTATTAAGGCAGGAGAGGCTGGATAAAGTGTGTGCGTTGTTGTTATAAACATTATCTCAATGACTTTTTATTTAATCAGTTCATCAGATTGGCTCATCCTTCTCCGAACGGTTGGGTTAGTCTAATTACAGAATGCAAATCACCCCAGTTCCCTCCACCGCGTTACTCCCTCCGAGCACATTTCAACAGCCAGCTCTTGTTCCAGCACCCATCACACTGCGAGCATATTCACGAGGATTTTTAGTTTAACAGCGGTACACTAAGATGCCAGATATTCAAAGGAACAACCTGCAGCCAAAATACCGCCACGTTCACTCAGGCGAAGACCTTCTTCCTGCAGGACGCCCCTGAGCTGCCCTGAGATGTGCCATCTCCATGGGGTTCATCCCACCTCAACCAGTCCCAGCATGGTGAACTGGGAATGCAAGCCAGACTTTTCTTTCCAAGCATGAGGCAAGAGTCAAAGCATCGGTCTGGTCATGTTCCCCCGTGCTCGGAGGAGGGTCTCCTCTTCCTCGGGGAGATGCTCAGAGCACTGTGCCACTCTGGGGAAGGGGACAATAGAGAGACGTGGCCCAGGAACATAGAGAATGGGTGTGGAAAGCCAATAAGCGGGACAGGCTGGAGAAATGGGCTCACAAAAAACTCCTGAATTTCATTACGGACAAACACAAGGTCCTGCAGCTGGGAGAGAACAACCCCATGCGATGAGACACGCTGAGAAAGTGTCTCTACAGAGAAGATTTTGGTATGCTCCTGCAGGGATGAAAACCAGCCACGTCCTGGGCTGTATTAGCAACAGCACGGGCAGAAAGCGGAGGGACGTGCAGCCCGGAGAAGAGAAGGTGAAGACACTAATCACTATCATCACAGGGGAGACGATGGAGATGCTAAAAGCCGTAAGAGGCTCCCAGTAAGCAGCATACACATGGCACGTATCCTCCTGTCTTCACAGGGCATCTCTGCCAGCGATGGAGAAGCACCCACGCTGGTCAGTGGCTGTGGGCCATCGATCCCATCTTCTCCTCCTTTCTCATGCAAAGAGTTACCGACTGACGTATTTCATGCACTGCACTCTGAAGGGTACACGGTGTTTTAATCATGTAATGTATCAATAACATAATTAAAGCCCAGACCTTTTGCTAAGTAACATATATTACTCCAATCACTGCTTTGATATATTAAAAATAGATCAACTGCTTCCTAGAGTTTGAGGCCAGGAGAGACCATGGGTCTCATCTTTGTTGACCTCCCACAGATCCATGAGCCAGAGATTTCCCTCAGCAATCCCTACCTGTATCGAGCTCGCCAATTCAAGAAGCAAAGATGTTTGACACCAGGGAGTCCAGCACATCTCTAGGTGAGCTGCTCCAACAGCTAATTACCCCAGCTGTTAAAAAATCTCATCCTTATGTCCACTGTGGGCTTTGGTAACTTCAAATCATAGAATCATGGAACCATCTAGGTTGGAAGGGACCTTTCAGATCGTCGAGTCCAACCATTAACCCAACACTGACAAAACCCACCTGTAACCCATGTCCCTCAGCACCGCGTCTGCCCGGCTTTTAAATCCCTCCAGGGATGGTGACTCCACCACTGCCCTGGGCAGCCTCTTCCAGCGCTTGATAACCCTTTTGGTGTAGAAATTTTTCCTAATATCCATCCTAAACCTCCCCTGGCGCAACTTGAGGCCGTTTCCTCTGGTCCTATCACCTGTTACTTGGGAGAAGAGACTGACCTCAACCTCTCTTCAAATGATTGCTGTTGGCTCCTGTGACACCTTAGGTGGCTGCTTGGAGGTAGTTCTTCACCACTGCTTGCCTCTTCCTTCCTGAGATAATTATAATATACATTTATCTCCCTTCTTAACTACCTCAGTCAGTCTTAACCACCTTAGCGCATGGAGCTCCTCTAGTCCCCCCTCGCAAGACCTTTTCAGGTCTTCCTCCTCTTCAGGTCAGGTTTTCCAGATGACAAACCTCCCTGGTACCCAAATATAACAGCAACAAGCAATGGTGACAAACAGATGTCAAAATCAAGCTAAATGCTGCCAAGAGTGATATGGGAATGTAGGGATGTTCAAGACAACCACTTGGTCCTTCAACCTTTCATGGATGCAAGAAGCACTCATGGAAGGAGGTATCTCCCAGGCTGGGCCACCGGCTCCCGGGAAGCCACCGTGGCTTGAAAGAAAGTCCTCCCTCCTGAAGAGTCGGGCTTCAAAATCTGTCTGAGAATAGCAAACCAACTTCCCTCCATTTTCAGCTATATCTAGCGAGGCCATTATTTATGGAGATGGCAGGAAATAATTCAGCCGTATCCAGACATAACGTGAAATTGGAAAAAGGGTCTATAAAAAGATAAATTGAGGGACCTAACGGGGAGCCAGTCGTGGGGACTCGGCGTGGCTACGAGGGAGGGCTCTTCCAGCCGGCGATGGAGCGGCAGCACGGCAAACACCAAACGCCTGCACTGGGTCAGAGCTGGGAGGTGGGGACCGACGGAGCTGCCTTCCCGTGGATAGCCGCTCTCAAAAGCCCCTTTCCCCAAAAAAAGTCTTTTCCAGGTTTCAGAAACATGGTTTAAGAAACAGCTCATGGCCCTGAGCCCATGGGAGTTGGGGAGAGCGATGGCACTGGCAGGGGGAGGCAGGGAGCATCCTCCCCGGTGGCATTTGCTTCCTGCATGGCCATGGCTGGGTGTCTCCCATCTGAAAGGGGATTTTCCACTGGAGAAGGAATATACTGCAGAAGACCCAGTGCCCTACAAGAGTATACATATATATATATATATGCACACGCACATATAGGCTGGCACTGCCATGCACGCAGGGAGCGGATCAGCCCTTCACCGAAGAAGGTCCCAGAAAATATTTGAGAAGAGAAGCAGACAGAACTGAGCTTTAATCATTCATCTGTTTCCTTCCTCCCCAGCACTTCATCTGACTAATTCTAATTAAACTGGATTTTACTCTTCGGAGCTAGGAGAGCTTTTCTTTTATTTGTTTAAAGACTGTTTCCTCACCACCAGATTTCCTCCAAATCTCCCTAATGCAGAGTCAAAGGCAACATTTTGACCAGAGATGCAGAGAGCATCAGCGGCTCTGGGGAGGACGAGACATGCTGCGGCCCCGCCCAGCAGAGCACGGAGGAAACTCGCTGCATGCCAGGAGGATTACTCCGAGCTGCCACACGCATCCCGGGACGCAGGAAACCTGGTGGAAGCTTCTGCATGGACTCCGCAGAGCTGGAGTCGGGTTCAGTCTCCCTTGCTGATCTTCTCCCACGCATTTACTATTGAGCAAGTTTACAGTTTGACTCCATTTGCACCCCTCGACCCCAAACTGTCGCACCCCAGGGCAAAACCAGACCCCGCATGCACAGCCCGGCCCTCCCAGACACCAGGATCCCCGGCTCCTGCGATGCCGGCTGCTGCACAGCCCCTTACCTGTGCCACAACTCGGAACCGCGGGAGCAGAGTCGATCCCGATGGCTCGGTTGTCCCTCGGAGGCAGGACGGCTCCTTCCCCGCCTCCTCACGCTCCCAGGTTTAGCTGCCGAAGCCCAAGTTCATCTCAGAGCACGGCCAAAATCCCAGTGTCGACATCTGCAGGGTGCGAGGGAGGAGGAGATCCTTCTCCGGGGCTCAAGCTCTCAAGGAGCCGTTGGCTCCTGCGAGACCTCCCGGAGCGGGCGGCGGAGGAGCTCACAGCCGCCCCGAGCCCCCGGTCCCTGCGGCACCGCATAATTCCTCCCCTGTTCCCGGGGACTGCCGCGCTTGCCTCGCACAACATCCCGAACTGTGCGGGGTGAAACCAGCCCCACACAAACACCCGCATTCACACCCGGACAAGACACAGGAACACCCTCCGTCCCCGCGCGGACGCTGTGACATCTGGGGCCGGTGATCCAGAGGCCGCCCTGGCCAGCAGAAACCAGCAAACGGCCTTTCTGACGGGGAAAACACTCTTGCTCTGAGTGTTTTGGGGTTTTTTTTTCCCCTCCCTCCCTTCTTTCATCCTTATTCAACCAGGGCAAGCGTTAGGGAAAGGCCAGGTCAGCAGCGGCACGCAGACACTCCCAGCTCCGATGCCAGCAGTCATTAATCCCCCCCCGCAGAGCTGAGCGTACCACAAAATAATCACCATCATTATAAAGAGGCAGCCGGAGGCAACGGAAGATCTTTCCCGACACTGCGTGACCCTGCTCCACCTCCCCAGGGATACAAAGCGCTTCCCCAGACCCCAATCAAGCTGCCAGCTCCGGGTTTCGGGTTCCCCATTTCCAAACCTGCTCCTTTCTAAAACATGCCACGGCAATGAAAATTAAGGCCGTTGGATAACATTTTATGCTCAGCACAAGGAACAAGAACAATCTCTCTCTGACATTTAATACCATAGATACCTACGCTTCCACATTACTTTGTACCAGCAACAAAATTCCCGGGCATTCCCTTAGCTATGGTGGCTTCTCCCAACAGCCTGCAGCCTCGGGGGCAGAGCCTCGGCTTGTCTGAGCACGGCGGATACTCCTTACATTTGTGATCGCTGGCTCTCCGGCAGCACTTAGAGCCATCCTAATGTCATCCGCATCTGCAGGTGGGATGTTGAGCACTCTTCCATATAGGAGTCGGTATAAAGCACGGTGGGGGGGTGCACAGAGGGATGATTATCGCGTGCACGCACTTTTCCTGGTTTTTACAGACGTGAAAAACTTGCCCTCAGCAGCTGCCCTGCTTGTTTCCAGCTGAACTCATGGGAAAATAACTATAAAGCTCTGCAAGGAGCGGGTAAAACATGCAAGACATGGCCCCAGGAAAACCGTGCGGCAGAAGGGGCAGCTCCCGGTACGGGGGGGGGAGGGGGGGGGGGACACGGGACTGCACCCCCATGTACGACACCCCCATGGGTGCAGCAGCACCTCTCCCAGTGGGCACCGCAGCTGCTCCCAGTTACTTTGGCAACTTGTGTATTTGGGAAGCAGTTCCCAGCTCCAGCTCTGACACCGGAGCAATCGCTCCCCGCAAGTCCCCCCTCTGCTCGGCGGGCATCCCTCCGGCCCCCACCCAGCAGGCGGTGCCAGCTCTGCAGGCTCATTCCCAGCCATTCACTCCCCGCTCCACAGGGCACAAGGTGGGACCCCGGGGACACAATGCACCTCAGCACCCGAAGCCCAGGTCCCCAGCAAGCCCCCCCCCCCCCCCAGTTCGGCACCAGCGAAACAGGCATGGAAATCTGCTCTCCACTCTCACAAAACTCCCACATTTCGATGAGCTGCAGCTTATCTGCTTAAAAACGCTCCGTGCCCACGTTGGCCTCCTCATTTAGCCATTTCTTCGCTGGTAACTTGAAGTTCGGTGAAAGGATAACGATCATGCTCTGAATACCTACATTTTCTGCTTTATTAACAGCGCAAGCCATGCATAATTTAAAGGGGAGGAAAAGTGCATACAGCACTTGAGTTTTTTTCTAGATTATTTCGCCAACAAAACAAGCTGGGCAAAGCAGAGAGATGGAATTGGACGTCTCGCCGGGGATTTTAGCAGCTCTGCTCTCCCCCCATCCCCTGAAGATGCAGCTCGGAGCAGGGGACGGCGGGCACCTGCCCTGGCTCCATCACTGACCCGCTCTTGGGAAACTGTTCCCAGTGTCGGCGCCTCAGTTCCCCCTCAGGTTCAGCTGTACGAGCCACCGACTTTTTAATCGCAGCTTTACTATTCAGAAGCACCGGCGGAAAGTTAACAGTGAACGTGCAGCCAGACATCACGGGACATTAATCTGCTTTTTGTATTAATTAGGAATAAGCAAATGCGGGCCATTTATTTTGCATTTAAGGGCACCCAAACATGTCTGGAGTGGCTGCTGCTCTGGGTGGACGCGCACGCTGCCATGCCAGGCGCTGTGCCGGCACAGGGCAGAGCCCAGCGGTCCCTCTCTTCACATCCCGCAGCGTGAGAGCCGGGCACTGGCGGGGGCAATGCCGGAGGACAGGCCCATCCCGAGCCAGACCCCGTCCCACCGGCACGCGTCCTCCTGCGGATGAGACACAGCCTCAACGGGAGGCAGCGGGGAGAAGCCGGAGTGGCCAGACGGCACCTGAAGGATGGGACCTGCAGAGCGGCAAGTTCTCCGTGCGGGGCTGGAGAGGGCAGCAAGGCTCGGGGACGACGGGCAGACACCGCAGCGTGCTCTTCTGGCTCACGAAACGGAGCAACGCCCCGAGCCTTCCTCACGCAGGAGGCTGCTGGGGCTCTGCCCGCTCTCAGAGGGGACACCGGCGTTGCATTATTGCCACAAAAGCAGGGAACAAATGGGTTAAGTCAGCAAGGCATATTCCTAACTGCTCCACTCTTGAAAGCAGAGCTGTGAGGATCTGGAAATCTTCAATAAGGGACAACAAAAAAAAAAAAAAGTTGTTCAAATCCCACAAACCTATTTTTCCTAAAGCAACAAGGACTGAGCGGGGTCCTTCCCCCAGGCTGGGGCTGGCGTTTGCTAATGGAACTCAGGGCAGTCCCTTCAAATCCTCCTTCCTCAAAATGGCCCTGGTGCACAGAGCGGGCTCTTCAAGGCGCTCCAGGCTGCCGGGAGGCTTTTTCTTTTTTTTTTTTTTTTTTTTTTTCTTTTGGCAGAGCTCTGTCGGCTTTCTCAAATCGGGAGTCAATGAAGAAACACAAATTCCCAGGAAACGGGGTTTCAAATATAGTGCAGCCGCATATGACTGAGTTCACACCACTCCCCCCCCCACCCTCCGCCCCAGCCTTTCACCCATCGTCCTTAACCTAAAAAAAGGCGTCACATTTTACAGGATGAAAACGCATCATTGCCAAACAAAAGTCTTACTACAAATCTGCAAGTGACATCGGCTGTGCACGGATGCCAGCGTTCAGGCTAAGGCAAGAGCTCCCTTTCCTGTAGGCCCCCACAAAACACGCTCTGCCTGAACAAGCTCTTTTCTATTCCCGACAGCGGTTGCTATTCCAGCACATCCAACAATATGTGCCTGTGTGTCGGGGAAGGCAGGGAGCCCCGGTGCTGCCACTGCCGAGATCTGCACGTTAGTAATCCAGCCGCTGCGAGCAGAACCCCTCACACATTTTCAATTACACTGAAATTTTGCAAAATTAAAAATAAACAAAAAAAAAAGAGGGGGGGGGGGAAGTACATCCCTAGGTGGGGATGCATTACTGGTGGGAAGGAAATATTTCAGTGGTGAAACAGGCGCAGGGGCTCGAAGGAGCGGGTGTCAAACGAAGCATTTACTGGCAAATTCATCAAGTCTCCTCGACACCGAGTACTAGAGCCAACGCTCCCCGCAGCCCCGCGCCGCCCCGCGCCGCCCCGCGCCGCCCCGCGCAGCACCGCGCAGCCCCGCGCAGCCCCGCGCAGCACCGCGCAGCACCGCACCGCCGAGCCCCGCCGCGCCGCTTATGTAACCGGGGCATCGCCGGGACCGGGGCATCGCCGGGACATCACCGGGGCCGGGACATGGCCGGGACCGGGGCATCACCGGGGTCGGGGCATCGTCGGGACCGGGGCATCGCCGGGACCGGGGCATCACCGGGACCGGGGCAGCAACGGGGCCGGGTCATCGCCAGGCCCGGGGCATCACTGGCACAAGGGCAACAGCGGGGCCGGGGCATCGCCGGGGCCGGGGCATAACCGGGGCCAGGGCATGGCCGGGATCGGGGTATCGCCGGGACCGGGGCATCACCGGGACCGTGGCTCGGGCATCACTGGGTTTGGGGCATAACCGGGGCCGGGGCATCGCCGGGCCGGGGCATGGCCGGGCCGGGGGTATCGCCGGGACCGGGGCATCACCGGGACCGGGGCAGCAACGGGGCCGGGTCATCGCCAGGCCCGGGGCATCACTGGCACAAGGGCAACAGCGGGGCCGGGGCATCGCCGGGGCCGGGGCATACCGGGCCGGGGCATCGCCGGGCCGGGCATGGCCGGGACCGGGGCATCGCCGGGACCGGGGCATCACCGGGACCGTGGCTCGGGCATCACTGGGTTCGGAGCATCACCGCGGCCGGACCATCGCTGGGGCCGGGGCCGGCGCACCGGGCGGCGTCCGCGCCGCTCAGCAGCGCGGTCCGGCGGGGCGCCCGGCTCCCCGCTCTGCTCCGGGCTTCGCCGAAACGGCGCCAACTTGGGGAAGGCAGTGGAAGAAGAGGGGAAAGCAACAAGACCCGCGGCCCCAGCGCCGGACCCCGCGCAGCCGCCCAGGACCCGGCTGCTGACAGGGGGACAAGGGATGCCTCCTGCTCGGCGCCGGCCGCCCCGCTCCGCGGATCCCCCGCGCCCTCGCTCAGCGGAGGCGATTTGCAAGTCACTGCCGGCGTGGGAAGGTCGGGGGAGCGGAGCGGGGGGGGTCTCCCCCTGCGCGCCCGCCCGCGGAGCTGCCTGCGCTTCTCGGCCGCGGGGATTGCGCGCCCCCGGCGGAGCACCGGGAAGTTTGCGGTTCGCCCCCGCCCCTCGCTCCGCGGCCGCGGGCGGGCGGCAGCGCCGCTGCTAACACGTGCGGCGGCCTCGCTCAGCTCCGCGGGCGCGGAGGAGACCCATGGCGGCGGCACCATCCGGGACCGGCCGGACACCCCTACTCCCCCCCCCCCCGCCGACGTTTTTCGCCGTGCAATGTCAGCAATGTCAGCGTCTCATGGCAACGGCGCTGCCTCCGCTCTGCCTCCCGCGGCGCGCAGCGGGGCCCCGCCACCCCCGCGGCCGCGGAGGAGGACACCCCCCCACGCCCCCCCCTTCCTTCCTCCTCCCGCCCCAGCGACAGTCGCGACAAGGTCACGCCGCGCCCCGGACTCACCGTACACCCCTTGCCCGGAGCTGCCCTCCAGCAGAACCGTCAGCAGCCCCAGCAGCCCGATGGCTACATCCATCTTCAGGTGAGCATCCACATATCCAGCCCGGCGGGGGGGTCGCGGGGGGGGGGCGGGAGACAGCGCAGCGCCCGCCCGGAGCCCCGCGCTCCGCTGCGGCCGAGCCGCGCACGCCCGCGCAGGGCAGGGCGGCGGGGGGCAGGCGGCGGGCACCGCTCCGGTCCTCCTCCTTCTCCTCCTCCTCCTCCTCCTCCTCTTCCTCCGCCTCCTCCTGCGCAGCGCGGAGCGGCGCGGAGCGGCGCGGGGCGAGCCCCCCTCAGAGCGGCAGCCCCCTCAGGGCGCCGGCCGCCGCCGCCGCCGCCTCCCGGGGCCGCCGACCGCCTCCCGGGGCCGCCGCAGCCGCCTGCGCCCCGCGGCCATCAGATGCCATCGCAGCTCCGCGGCCCACGCATGATGCGCGGGGGGACCCCCCGCGGGGCGCGGAGGTGGCGTCGGGGGGCCGCGGAGGTGCGTCCTCGCTCTTGCGCTTCCCAGGAGCGGCCCTCACCGCGCCTGCGGAGCGGCGGCCGGGCCCATGGCGGGGCGGGGGGTGTTGCGGATGGGGCGGGGGCGGGGGGAGCGGCGGGGTTCCCTCCGCCGTGCGGCGGGTGCGGGCGCGGGCGCGGGTGCGGGTGTGTGAGCGTGAATGGAGGGCGGCGGTGTTGCCGTCACGTTGTGCTATACGTGCCGGAGCCGGGGAGCCGCAGCCCGGCGACGTCAAAGCTGCGTGGCTCGCTGCTGCGCGCCTTCCTCCGCCTCCTCCGCCTCCTCCTCCTCCTCCTCCTCTTCCTCCTCCTCCTCCTCCTCCTGCTCCGCCGCCGCCTCCTGTGTCCCCGCGGCTCCGCCACAGCCGCCGGGGGTGCCAAGCCGGGGCGCCGCGCTCCGCACGCAGCCGGGATGCGCGGTGCGGGGGCGCTCCGCTGCGCTCTTAGTATGCGCGGTGCGGTGCGTCCCGCTGCGCTCCGGGATGCGCGGTGCGGTGCGTCCCGCTGCCCTCGCAGCCAGGATGCGCGGCGCGGTGCGGTGCGGTGCGCCCCGGGCCCAGCTGCGCGGTGCGGTGCGTCCCGCTCGGAGGCGGGATGCGCGGTGCGGTGCGCCCCGCTGCGCTCTGCGATGCCCGGTGCGGGGCATCCTGCTCGGAGCTGGGATGCGCGGTGTGGTGCGGTGCCCCCGCGCGGTGCGGACGGTGCGGGGCGCCCTGCACCCGCGCTGGCTGCGCACTCCGCTCCCGGCTGCGGGGGGGGCACGACTGGCATCTCCCGCCAGGCCCATGCAGAGCCCCCGGCCCGGGCTGCCTGCTTGTCGTGGGGCTTCCGAGCCTGCTGTCCCCTGGTCACCCCCCTCTCTGCCCAGTGCTGGGGGCACCCCAGGGCTTAAGCCCCCTCCCAGCTGTGCTCTGTGCCACTGGTGACACCCACTCGTGGGGTGCTGGGGGCACAGCACTGCTTTGCCCGGCCTCCCCTGACTAAACAGCCTGTGCTTGCTCCAGGTTGAGAGTCCCAGGACACGGGGCTAAGGACAGTCACCAGCCTGGGGGCTCCCACACCCTGGTGTGACAAGAGGTGACACAGGGAGGGGGCACAAAGGGGGCAAGCTGTGTGTCTGATAGGCAGCGATGCAGCTGAGCACACCCCAACCGCTGCCCACTGCTGGGTTTTCACCTGGTCATTCCCCCCTTCAGTGGTGTTTGGCCTCCACCAAGTATCTGAGATACCTCCCTGGCTCCCAACACCTTCCCAGGCTGCTCTCAAGCTGCTTGATGTCCACACAGTTTGGGATCCTGTGGGGCTTGTGCTGGTGAAGATCTCTTGCCTCCAATGTACCGGAGCAAACCAAGGACTTCTTGGGAAGTGACTGCCCCTGTCCTCTCCCCTTCTTGCTTGGTTCCTGCAAGGATTGCACCAAAACCGTGGGCACCTTGGACACAGTTACATTCAGCTTCCTCCTCTGCCTGCATCAATTAAGGATTAGTGCTGAAGGCCAGGAGAAAGTGATGTGCTCTGGAAGAAGCAATTGCGCTGTCAGGGTTTCTTGTGACCCCACTGGCATGAGGCGGGACACCGTTAACAAGGCTTGGACTCGTCTGGTGCTGTTGAGTGCTCTCCTGGCCACTGGTGACAGGGGCGGAGCTCCTCAGTGCTGCCCTTCGGAGATGATCCGACACATTGCTCTCTTGAGCTTCCACCCCCAAAGGGCTGAGAGCCATCCAGTTCATCGTTTGGAAATATACTGCTGGATGCAAGGGGCCAGATTCAGTTCTTGCATGGGCTACTCCCTCTTCCCAACCTGGTAAGAAAGTGGGAGGTGGATGGAGGGATGGGTACAGCGCTTCTCCGTGCCACCCCCATGCCCACAGAGCACAGGCTGGCACTCGGCACTGGCTGGAGCCCGTCACCAACACGGTGCCAGCTGGAGCCTGTGAGGATGGCGCTGAGATTGCACTGTGATTGCGCTCAAAATACTGTGTCCCCCTCAAGGGACACACTGTTCTGCACCGTTCCAGATCCTCTCGCTGCCTCTGGCTGCAGTGAGGGTTTGACGCGTTCACAGCGCAAGCCCAGCTGTCCCCAGCATCCAGAGAGCTGACCCTGTGTGCAACCATTCCCTCTTCCCATAGAAAATCAGGTCAGGGAGGGATTCGGGAAGGTTTTCTCTGCTGGTTGGAAGCTGGGAAGCCTCGCAGAGATCCATGCTGGTATATAGACGCACACCAAAAATCCATGGGGTTGTAGCTTCACTGCTAAGGCAAACACGGGGTGGTGCCTCCAGCTGCACTGACTCCTGGGGACAGATTGTGTGCAGCCCCTGGGTGGGTGTCAGCAAAGGCTGCTCCATGTGGGAAGCCAGAGCAATGTGGCTTCCTGGCTCACAGGAACATACTGGAGGAAATGGCAGACTCTCGCCAAGCAGCTCCTTACTTGGCTTTAGGACGTGGCAGCACAGTGGCCAGGGCTCCTCTTGCTTCACGTGCAAAAAGCTGTGCAGGTGTGGTGGAGCTGCTTATCCAGAGGAGGTGAACTGCCAAGTCCTGGACATGTCTCGTTTAGTGATGGGACATTTGGGGATGGGGGGAGACTGGGGCCTGTGCCTCCCTCCTGCACAGCAAGTCTCAGCTCAGTAGACCCAACTATCCATGGGACCACTGGAGGATGGAGTGGGAGGTCCTGAGCTGCCATTGCACTGCTCAGAGCCTAGCAAAGCTGTTTCCTCCATGAAGCCATCTGAATGCATCTCATCACCTTCACTGGTTGGCCTCCCTACTTGAAGGTGCCCCAGATCGCATGTCTGGGTCCATCTGATGCTCCTTTTTATAGGTCTTTCAGTTGCAAGGAGGATTTGGGGTAATCTGCCTCAGCAAATCTCCAGAGGCTGCGCTCACAGTGTGGTCTTCAACAGATTACATTTGTCCTTCAGTTGCTTTTTGTCTTTTCTCTACCTTCAGCCTCCTCATCTTGCCACATGTGCCGAACTGGCCTTCAAAGCAACACTTGTGCCACAACTTCTGGGCTATGGTCATCCCAACCCCGACTTGCACCCAGGGCTCTGGCTTCCCCCCTCCTCAGCTATTTTTCCCCCTGGTCTCTTCTCTTACTCCTATGGCCAACAGCCCCCCAGCATGGAAGGTGGACATACTCCAAAAGCTCTTTTGACCTTGTGAGGACAGTGCGTGTTTTCTTCACCCGTAAAGCCCCACCCATGGCAGGTCTTGGCAGGAGAAGCCCAGGGCCCAGCCCTACCCCTTCTTGTTAGAGATATTTCAAGTGGAGGTGGAAGGAAGAGGGACGTGTACCTTATTGTCTGCTTTGTAGGTTGAACATCAATAACCCCTAAAGGGCTGGTCCTTCCTCACCCTGTTTCCAGCCCTTACATGGTTAAATCCAAGATTCTCTCGGCACAGATATACGTTATTTGATCCTGAAGGCAGAAATCATTAACTGGCTGCTGCTCTCCCCTGTGGAACAGCCATTAGAAGGGACGCAGCATTTTGTTAGCACATCATTGGCACGCTTTCTTGGAAGTTCAGGCTTCGGCACTGCAGAGGGTAAGGCACCTAGTAAACCTTACCACAACAGCACTTGCGATTGAAATTCGGGAAAATAACTCACAGTCTGAAATTAAGCAGGTGTATAAATCTCTGTGGGATAAGTGCCCAAATGATTTCCACTGAATACTATCATCTGACACGGCTTTTTTTAAAGTATCTTGTTCTTCATGTTTAAACATTACAGCTACTGGTAAGATCTGCTTGACAATGTTGAGCTGTGAACCTAAACCTCACTAGGTAGTAGTTTACTGAAGGGCAAAAGAGGAACTGAAATAACTCACCAAGTCAGAGCCAACAGCCACCCGAGTTTGCCAAGTTTCCCAAATCACTCTCTATAACAACGTTAAATAGCAGCAGGGTTGCTCCCCACTGAAATAAGTTGGCTGGGGATCATTCTGGGGGTTGTGAAATCCCACTGGTCTCATTTGGGGTGTTCCTGGTGCCAGGACTGGGGTTTGTGGCTGGGTTCCATCAGCTCCAGCACTTGTGGTTTGCGCTGGGAGGGAAAATGTGTCATGAGGAAGGTCCCCCCCAACTGCTGGCATATACCTGCAAATCCCCCCAGGTTCGTTTTGTGGCTTTCGTTAATCAGTGGAAAGGCTCACAAGGCTCATCTGTCTCTTTTAACCCCAAAACACGTTCCTATTTCAGTCCCATCCCCTTCTCCCTGCCAGCTCCCAAAAAAGTGAAGACCCTCCTCTTGCTCGGACGATGCCCAGTGACCCACCAGTGCTGGCAACGTGTGTTCGGAAGCTGCCCAAGGACACCCTGTGTCTGATGGGTGGTGCATCCATGGGGCGACGAGCTGGGAGAGCAGGAGGACAGCGAGGTGGACCCGACAGCCGGGGGTCCCTGGCTATGTGTGCAGTGCCCAGCACCGGACCGGTGCTTGGCGTCCCTCGGAGGAAATGAGGAGCTTTGGGACCCATCCTTTGCAGAGCTCTGCTGAGCTCATGGTGATTCACGAGCAGAGCACAGTCCAGGTGCCCAAAATGAAAGTTTTCTTTGTGCCATCCACCCTGTAGGGCGTCTGCAAGCGTCATGTTGCTCTTACTTTTTTTAAAGGGCAAAACGTAAGTAGTATTGTAGCAGGCACTGGGGTAGGTTTTTAAGTGCTTGCTTAGCTTAACTTTAGCCAACCCTCACACTTGAAGGAACTGTAGGTTATCACAGCTGGGGCTGCGATGATCTGGTCTATCAGAATATCAGCGTTGATTAGGAAAAGGCATCAGATCCCACGGAAATTCACTTTTCAATGGGAAGTAATGGCAGCATCGGTCCCTCGCCGGCTCCTGACACAGGGCTGGGGCCGATCACAGGGCATCATTTTAGCCCGGGCATCCACTGCCCGCCGTGAGCAGCGCTGCCTTGCTGGCAATGCGGCTGTGCTGCTCGATGCAAAATACCCCCGCGGGTTCTGGTTTGAAAAAACCCATAACAATTTATTGTCATTTGGACAATTGTTCTATCACCCGGTGACCCCTCCCCACTCGAGAAGGGGAACCGCGGGAAACAAGGAAACACGAGGGCTGAAATATAAATAGATTTAATAGGGTAAGACCATAATAATAAAGAATCAGTATTGATCCTGATACTAATATAAGATATACAAGAATTATACTCAGCCCACTCTACCACAGGACGCTGTGCACTCCCAACAGGGACAGCCAACGTGGGACCCTGCGAGCGCTGCAGCTTTGGGAGGAAGGGAAGGGCTCAGGGCTCCGGCACCAGGACAAGGAGTTCTCTGGACCGCCGCCATCAAGGGAGGGAGAGAGAGAGAGAGAACTCCCCACCAAACTTTCTAATTTCTATTGAATGTGCCGTTCATGGTATGAAATAATCCTGTTGGCAGCTTGTGTCAAGCGCCCAGGTCTCACTCCTCCTCATCCCTGCACCTGGCAAGGCTCAAGAACACCGAGACCTTGAATCCCACATAGCCTAGCTGGCTATAAAGTAAGTATTTTCACCAATTCAGACGCTAGAGTCTTCCAAAAGTGCAGTTTTCCCCAGCATTAGAAGAGAAGTTAGTCCTGTGTTGCTCAAACCGGGACCCCGTGTACGTAGAGCTGGCTGTACTCTTCTGCCCCCAGAAATAAGGAGCCATGGGCGCAGCACATCACGGCCGGCTGCTTTGCATTTCTCGACATCAAGAGGATTGCGTGGTGCTGCGTAGCGACAAGTGTGTGTTACAGGCTGCTCTATTGCAGGAGGGAGCCAGGTAAATAAAATAAAATTAAATAAATCAAACTGAATTAGGCTGACTGCTTGAATAACAAAAGTTCTGGGCCTCTGCTGCTTCCCACGCTCCAGCAGCCATTTATTTCAGAAGCTCCATTCTTAGCAGCTTTTTCGCTTCATCCGACACCAGACAAAAGCAAATTATTTTCTCTCCCGTTGTTGGGAGCAAGTCTACAAATAACTGAGATTTGACTAAAGGAGACCATTAAGTAGCATTAAGATTCTGAGTAATTTGGCGGTGGTGGCGAGCTCTGCACGTTACTCTCGTCCCTCCGTCTCAGCCACGCTGGCTCGAGATTTCCAACATCCAACAGAACTAAGGCAAAACGAAACAATTTAAGTCGGTCTCATAATTCTGCTGAAACTGGGGACTGCATGTGTCATGTGAGGCACGTTGGGAGTGTGAACAGATTATACACAATTAGCAAATCATCCTGGAGTGAGTCTAAAAAAGAGGTAGGAAAGTATTTATCAGGTTCCGGGTTCAAGCCTGGATCATTTTCTGCTTGAGTATTTGTAAAGGTGTAGCAGGAATTGCCGGGGTGTAAGAGCCCAATCCCTCTAAGGTGGCCCAGACAAGAATTGCACGACTCCGTCAAAGCCACCATTTCCCAGCATTTCACGGCCACAGTACTCTCTGTGGGGCTGGGGAGGAGTTGGCTTCCCGGAGGGACAACTTCTGCACGTGGAGGTATGATGGGCATACGCAGGAACGCCCAACAAGAGGCATTTGTGGAGTAAATGGGAACATTCCCAGCCCAAGGCACGAAGCCAGCCTAGTCCCTGTGTACGTCGTGTGGGATGGGCTCAACCAGCGGGAGCATGGAAAAGCGTTCCACATGGACTGACCATGACCAGCCGTGCCCCGGTGGAAATGGACACGGGGGACGCAATGCCAGGCTCAACTATCACAAGCGGCGCAAAAATTGGAGCATTTCTCGCTGGGAAAATGTTGTTGTTCTCCATAGACAGGTAAGAGTCAACGGTCAGCTCTGCTTGAGCGTTGCAGTGTGTAGTATTTTTGTGAAAGCTCCAGGTTCTGCAGCTGCGGTGTGATGAGGGCTCCTCTGTTTTTACAGAATTTTTACATTTCTTCCAGATGCACTAAATCTCTACCCTACCTACCTGCAGAGGAGCAAATTCAGAGCACAAACACTAAATGCTCTGCTTTTGGACAGCACAGGCTCTTCCCAGCTTTCTTCTTAGCCCATGGGTTTCAGCTGCCGTATCAGCAAGACTTTCCCTTCCCCCAGTCAGACGCTGGAAATGAAACCGGCCACCGAAGGCCCATTTGAAGTGGCAGCCCCAGATCCTCCAAAGGCTTCGGCAGCATCTGCCTTGCACCTTTTCACACTCTCTTGGTAAGATGTAGTTTGTTTTGAAAATTGAAACAGGCTCATTTAACAATGTTTAGGGCCAAACCTCCAAGGGATGGAGTTATTAGATAAATAACTAAGTGTGACGGACCCTTTAGACACCCCTGTTATCTTCACTGGTGCAGTTTAAGTCTCAGAACTATTATAAATTACATCAAACTACCTAATTTCAGGCTAGGTCTGCTCTCCGGGGCTGGTGTGAATTGAGAAGAATCCTCCTGGCATCCAAGAATTGACATGGATGAAGCCGTTTGGGCCGCTGCTGGGAGATACGCTGGTCCAAGACCAAGTTGAATGTTATTGCGTGCCTTGGGTTTATCAGATCAAATGCTGTGACTTTCGGTATCCGTGTGCCCCAGGATAGTGCCAGTTAGTGGTCTGGATGATGCTTCATGGCTGAAATTTGTTGTCCGAGTTACTGCTCTGGATCCAGAGGAGCAGCTGAATAAAGTGACTCCACGGCACGTGGCTGCAGCCCTCGTATCCCTCGTATCCTTCAGCTTTACACGGAGGGAGCCCAACCACTGCGCACTGCCCAGTAAAATCTAGATTAAGGTCCGCCTTCTCCAGGGCTGTAGCCCAGCACAAGCGACCAGGCAAAATATTGCTTTCCACTGATTTTTGGTTAAAGGCTTCATCCCCTAAAGAAGTGGAAAGATGCAAACTGATCTGCTAATTCCTTGCTTGCACGTAATTAACCTGTAAGTCACCTTTAGGTCCCGGTCCTCTCCTTGGGCCAGGAGGAAGAGGTCCTCCTAGATCCCCATAAACACAGCGCGTCCTGTCTGGAGGGATGGGCTGGCTGAATTAGCTGAAACCCACCGATTCCAGAAATATCCACCCTCTGGTTTTGGCTTCCTACAACGGCAATATTGTCGCACCGGCAAGATGTGTGTGTTCTTGTTTGTATGTGTGCACACACGCGGGTTTGGCTGCAAAATGCGGCACTCTTGTGTCAAATAATCAAAATAATATTCTGCCCTGCTGTGCTAACACTGACTGGCATGTGAACACGAATTCCCCGGAGTGGAAGGGAAGGACGGCGTGAAAGAAATGGGTCGCGTTTAATTAACCGGTTGACAAATGGGGCTGCTCAATGTATTGGCTACATTATGGCCACAAGCTTCAAATTATAGGCGACGGAAGTTGTCGGGACATCGTGGCAATAATAAACAAAATACTAAAAATGCAGTCCTTAACCATAGCCTGGCTTTTTTACAAACAAGTAGTGCACAAAGATAACTCCAATAAGACTGACATTCAAAAAATAATGAGTGTCTTGTGCATTATCAGCAGAAAAAAAAAAGTGAATTCTTGTTAAGTTAAAGGCAAATATTAATACACAACACTCCTGCTGGTGAAGTTGCCCCTGTTGCACTATGGAAATGAATCCTGGGAATTATTTAAAATAACACAATCAGACCGAGTTTATTTCCCTGAATAAAATGAAATCCCATTGGAGCGTCTCTATTCTTCATAATGCAGGGGGAAACAATTAAGTTTCTGTAGCTCCTCACTACAGCCACTACATATTAAACACAGGATGGATTTTATTAGCGGGAGAGGTTTGCAGGAGCAGAGATGTCTTTGAGTGCACTCTACTGGCCGCGGGCCGAGGGATGAAGCATCACAGGCTCCCGCTTTTGCTTTCTCACCCCAAATCCTTGCAGGAAGGCAGTTCCCCTTCCAGAGAAACCCCCTGTGGTTTCTTAACCCCCTGTAGTTAAGGATGAAAAAGAATGCGCTTATTTTAATTAATTTTGGGGGCTTTGAGGGGAGCTGGTGGGATGCTGGGCATTGCCTCCAGGGCATGGGGAGGTTTCCTCCATCCGCGATGCTCCTGGACCACGTGGGATGAAACCTCCTGGGAAGGGAGTGATCGGCTCCGCCAGTCTCACACTTCCCAGGGACCCGGGGATGAACAAATTAATTTTTCACCGGGCTATTACACTCTGAGTGTCGCTGGTGATTCATGGGATTCCACGGACAGGGAGCTTAGAGGTGTCTGGAGAAAGTGTTAATAAAACTTCAGCAGGGTGACCACCCTGTAACTGCATTAAAGTTTGGAAGATGGCGGGGGGTTGGAACTAGATGATCCTTAAGATCCCTTCCAATCCGAACCGTTCTATGATTCTGTGATTTTCGACTGAGGGGCCCAGCCTGCAAGCTGGTGTAAATCAGCGTGTTATCATTTACAGCTGCAGAGCAGCTGCCCCCGCAGTGTTCTGTTGCTGGCGAGAGGGAGGGCGGGTGTGCATGGCTGGGGCTGGTCCTGCCTGGGCAAAGCCGCGGGGCCTTTGCTTCTTCCTGCTTTTCTTCTGGAGGGTGTTGAGTCGCTGGTGTTGGAGAGGTGGGTTACAGAGGCTCTGTGTTGGAGATAGATACCCAAAGGACGCGTGCGCTCTGCGCAGCATTTGTTTCCGGAGGTGGTGCTCCAGCCCTGGAGCTCTGCTGCATCTCACTGCGCTCCAGCGGCCAAGCTGCTCCAGATGTTCTCCTTGTGCCACAGCACTGGGACAGCCACCCTGCAGGTGGTGAGCACCACATCGCCTGGCCCCGAGGATAACGTTTGGTGTGGTCACTGTGTGCTTCCAGTTTTCTCTTCTGTGACCCTCCATGAGAAACTTCTTTTTTTTTTTTTTTTTTAAATTATTTTTTTTGCCTTCCCTTGGTACCTTTACTGCCCAAAGCAAAAGAAAGCCCTGCACTCCAGGGCAAATACCCAGTTTGGCCACCACCGCTGGCACCTCCACCATTACGCCACTCACCCAGGAGCTCCTGCGCCCTCCCCGGGTGGGGGCTGTGGTGCTTTGCCACCTCTTCCAAACAGCAAGAGATCTGCAGCTGGACCTCAGCCCGTATTGAAATTGCGTATGCTAAATGGAGCACTCTTAAAAAATAGTTTTCAGAAGTGTGGGCACCCAACTTGGTATCATCCTCTTTGAAACAATAGCTCCCGTCAGGCAACAGCGTAATAACAGGAGATATTTTGCAGATCTCAGGCCCAGTAATTGCTACGCACATAAAAGAACAGCAATCAAACCAAGACCTCCTCTTAAAGGGTTATATTGATTTATTTTTTTTTAAAGTATTGCTGCTGTGGACCTCGCTTTATGTGTCCCTGAGCCTCCTGCGCCTCCTGTGTGTCCCTGAGCCTTACCTGCCCCTCCTTGAGCCTCTGTCTTCTTGTGGGTTTTCATGTCGTGTCTTTTTTTTTTTCTTTTTGACTCTCAAGCTGAACATCCATGCCTGCAGGTTCAGAGATCCCTTGCCGCAACACGTCCTCTGTAAGTCACTAATAGCCTGCTAAACTTTGAAATCTTAGCTAAGTGATATAAAGGATTGATTCCTTTATGGCAATGGTCTGTGCCAGCCTGGAATCGATGGGAGCAGCTTCTGCGTTGACCAAACCCTTGGGATGGAGCTTCTAGGAAATATCTGCTTGGGTTATTTTGTACCTCCAAAAGCGCAATAAATGCGGCTGCTGTGCTTTGATGGCCAACGTGCTCTTGAAAACATGAAGTACCTGCACCTGTAGGTGTTTTCCTGTATCCACAGGAGATACCGCAGTGGGTCGGATGCACAGCCCCTGGGCAGGCTCTTCTTCAGCAGCAACTAGTGGCAGACATGGCAAAACTCTTCTGCATTGTGAATCTAATTATTTTTCCTGACTCAGGCCAATGAAAGGAATTTGAGACTAAAACAGAATGGAATTTGGGACCAGATGCTTTTAGAAGTGCAGTCTAGGTGAAATCAATGGAAATGTCTCCTGGCTTTTAAAAAGGGTTGTAATTGTCTAATATGCACTAAGACTAAATCTGTCTTTTAATTTATATCCAGTTTATTAGGTACTTCAAACACCTGTCTAATAACTCTAGCATTAAAAGGCTGTTCACCTCAATAATAGCTTGCGGCAATGAGTTTTGCAGGTGAACTCGAGACAAAAATTACTCCTTTTTCATCTCTTTGCAGAAAAGATGCTTTTCTATTCCTGTTCCAGGTGAGTCAGACTTTTCTTCCCCTTCTGTTATTTTCTAACGTCTCTTTTTCATCTTTGCAAGATGCTCGGCACGGTGGGCTGAGAAATGGAAGTGACCTGAGCTGAACCACAAACCCGTTTCAGTTCAGCTTGGGTGGAAGTGGCATGAAGTTGCTCCACGTGGAGCGTCCTTTTCGCTGCCTTATTTCACCGCTTCTCCCGTGGGGAGAGCAGGAAGGCAGCGCCAGGAGCGGGGATACCTCCCCTGCGGAGCCCCCGGTGGCTGTTGTTTATCTTCTGCTCCAGTCGAAATTTCTTTCTCGCTTTGTCGAAAAGTCAGAATGTCACGGCCGGGGAAAAAAAATGTGCATCATTCTCAATGCAACTGAAAAATTAATTAAATAAAATGTTAGGCAGCTGAAGAGCATTGGTGTATTTAGTCAGTGCTGAGGTCTGGCCCTGCTGCCTGCAGTGCCCGTGTCTTTCGGGTGGGAGGTTTCAGCTTGTGCAAAAGCGAAACGCGGACGAGCCTGAAGCTGTTGCTGGGTGATTTGATGCCGTGCTGGACCCTCGTTTTAGCTCCCCGCTGGGGATCTCTGCCTGCTGCTGTGCAACAACTCATCTCCTCCCAGCCATCTGCTGTGAGGAGATGTCTTTGCACCCCGGGAAGAAGAGACGTCAAGTCCTGGGGCAAGTTAGAGCATCCCAAAGATTGTTTTGATCTACGCTGAGGGACAACCCGCGACCGACAGTCTCAGTGTCAGCTTGAAGGTAGTTTTCAACTGTTGTCACAACCACCAGTCTTTCTTGAGAGGCAGGTTCATAGGAGTGGAAGGAACATGGCGTGAACTGGTGGCAGATGTGATGGAGGACTGGGAGTATGAAGTCTAATTGAGGACTTCAACTATTCTTGTAAGAAATTGCCCAATAAATTAAAATATCAAATATTCATCTAGTAATCTGTTTGACATTCCATTCAAACTCATGCATTTGAGGGGAATACATATTTGGCCATTTTATTAATAACATATCTATTATTTATGTATTTATGTATTATTCATAAAACAGAAAAATAAAGAGTGTTTTTCTATTGAAGTGCGCATGTGGGAGTAGAAAGGAAAAAAAAAAAAGTCTACCATACAATAATTATACGAGGACTACTGGAACTTTTAAAGATATGCACTGCACATCAGATTTCAGATGGGTCAACTCTCCGCTCCTCAGGAGATGGTTTTGACTATTTTCAGTTTGAACTAGGAGTTTCAAACCGGTTGCTGGGATGAAAGGGTTTAATTTAGGATTTGAGCCAACTTTCAGAGGAAAAGGGCTCATAGCTTGCTATCCTTATTTCATTATTCAGCCTTTAGTGTTATTTCCGAATATCTTGAATTTGTTCTCAGACTTTACATGCTCCAGTGAGGTCAAGTCTGCAGAGAGAGGTAGCACTTTTAATTGGGTTGATGGGTACAGGTGGAAAACATAGAGAAGTCTTCAGTACGAGCACATTTTCAAACCTGAAATATTACCTCTTCCAATAAATGTATTTCTTACTCCCTTAGACTAACACATCCGTGTTCTGAAAAGCTTAAAAAGGGCACAGATTGACTCTCACAGGAATGAATGTGAATCTCTCAATTTCTCTTTTCCGGGCACAATGCGGGTCTCCGATGGGTGATAATGGCAGCGCAGTGTCACAGCACCTTCCACGGAAACCAAAATATCAAATGACCATGTCACATAGAGACAACAGGAAGAAATTGTATAGAGTGTACCAGTTCTCTTGTGTTACTGCTTGTGGGGTCTTTCTTGGTGAAGAAAAAAATCCAGTGGGGATGGTTTGCCCTATGCAAAGCTCAGAACTGGCCGCCGTAGTCCAATCTAATTTGGCAGCACCATCTCACCATCAACAGGGTGGAAAAACGCCTCCCACGGTTTCAGCTGTGTGAGCAGAGCAGAAGCTGGGTGCCCTCATTCCCACCCAAGTCAAAATGCTGGGCAGCAAAACCCAAAATAACCCCCACCACGCCAAATATGTTAGTGAAAATACACATAAGGATAAACCAGTAGGAGAGGTATTGAAGGACACAATGACTTAGCCATAGGATGGTTTTGCCTCGTCTGTCTTTGATTGAAAGGATAATAAAGGATTTTCGTAAAAGCTATTCTCAGGCTAGGACTGATAAATAATTGTATTTGACTGCCTTCTGCACTCGTGAATTCCCTGTTGTGACTGAGGGTGGAGGTTGTGATTTTCTTTTTTGCTTTAATTATACAAATATGATAAGAGGCGCTTGTTCTCCCCTTTCCCAACAGGGAGAAGGAAGAAGCTCAGAACATTAAACAGTTTACCAAAAGTTGCACCTTTGATTGGCCTCAGGCAGCTACATGACTGCATCCAAGATTAAAATACAGTAAGCATTAGAAAACAGGCTATGGAAGGGACCTCTGGAGATCATCTCCTCCAACCCCCTGCCAGAGCAGGGTCACCCAGAGCAGGTGGCACAGGAACGCGTCCAGGTGGGTTTTGGATGTCTCCAGAGACGGAGACTCCCCCACCTCTCTGGGCAGCCTGTGCCAGGGCTCTGCCACCCTCACAGGAAAGAAGTTCCTCCTCATGTTTAGGTGGAACTTCCTATGGTCAAGTTTGGCGCAGCTTTAAAGCGCTCTGAAGTGTTTAACCATGTATTTCGGTGTGGAACAAGAGACCTCATGAGGTTGCCTCAGGCAATGGGTTCAAACACCGGGTTACCTGAGATGGGCATGGTGGGGCACAGAGTTGGTAACGGTGTGGAGCAGGCAGGCAGCTTTCTGTGGCTTGGGGACATGACGTGGTGCAAAGCTGGAGATGGGCAAGCAGAAACCAACACCCTGTACTTGGGTGCCTTTACTGTCCTCCACCAGAGAAGTCCCACAGGGAGGTGGCCTTGTCTCAACAAGGACCTATCTTAGGCATGAGGTGATCTGCTCTGCCTTGTTGAGAGCTCAGATACCTCCGTACATGCTCAGGAGAAGACCTTTACGCATGGGAGGCCTTTAGGACTGGCAGGAACGAAGGAGCTTGGAGACTCTAGAGCAGAGAAGCAGGCAAACAGAGGTTCAGGATCATGCTTAGTTATTTTTTCATGTAAAATTTTCCTCCTTAAAAAAAAAGCCTTTGGCTTGGCAAGGTGAAATTCATTGTGGCAAATTTTATGAATATAATGGCATCATCTTAGGTCACACCGAATATAGTTTCAAATTACAGAAACAAGTTGCTTTCCTAATTACCACGGATTGTCTGCTTGTAAGATGAGATGGCATTTATCTTAAAATATGAAATCATCTCTGTGGAATCTCTTTGGTTTAGCCAGAGTTAATATTTAATTATCAGAATTAATCCCCCAGTCGGATGGTGAGTTTTGAGAAAGCTGCGCAGAGCTGCTGAGCCTTCAAAAGACCAGATGAGACCCCCTGCTCCTGGAGCAGCGCGCGGGCACTTGCTTTCCTCTCCTCCCCAGGCACATTTTCTTACTCCTAATCTAAGTGTAATCATTTTTCTTAGGTCTTTCCAGTCCTATGTGTACAGGCAGACTCTTCAACACGGTGGGAGCTTTACCGCTGTGTCCAAGATGTCTTATATCCATGAAATGGCCCTGGAATGAGCTCATGCAGCATTTTTAAGAGAGAAGCTTGTTGTGGGGCCGGTGTTTGATGTTGAGCATCCGCTGATGCAGCCGGCTGATGTCCCTATGGAGGTGTCCCTACAGAGGTGTCCCTACGCTCACGGTGGACGGCTCGGAAACCAGAAGCTCTTGCTGAGCCTCTGCAGCCCAATGAGGTTTGGAGATGCCAGAATGACTGAATTTGTGCATTTGCTCATGAAAAGCAAACTCTCTGCCCGTTCAAGGATTACAGATCTTCCCTTTTTCTTTATGGAAGGGTTTTCTTCCCTTTTTCTCTATGGAAGAGGAAAAGAGAGAAAATATCCCCTCGTCTACATGAGGGCACATCTGCAGCACGGTGATATTTGGTGAGAGCAAAACAGATGTCTCCCTTCTTTGATGTTTTCCGTCATTTTTGCTTTGCAGATAGCTGCGGTTACCTGCCTCGCACTAAGAAATATCCCGTGGGTGCGATCCGAGGCCTGGCTGGTGAGTGTCCTTCCACTCCTTTTGATGGGCTCTGGGTAGAAAGCCAAGAGCTTTTTAAGGCAATTTATGCTTTGGAAGTAGGAATGTCGTCGGTGGTAACAGCAGTCGACAGGCACAAGCAGCCCCTGTTTGCAGCTCCTTTTGGAGCCCTTGTTTGCCGCTCCTTCAGTTTGTGCGGCTGGTGAGGAAGAATATCTAAATGCCAACCAGGGAGCAGTTCTGTGCTAGGCCAAGGTTCTTCGTTAATATTGATTTATAGTCTTGATATACCATTTGTGTAAGTATTTATGTGCATATATATTTATATATTTATGTCTACCAAGCAGAGGTGAGTAAATCTGCGTATGTGTATAAACGCACACTGACATGTTTATACACTGAATATAGATAAATACATACAGACATTCACAAGCACTTGACGTAATCGTTCTCTGCTGCCATAAGGTTTATATCAGTTTCCAGTGCTTCCTTGAATCCTGTTTATTCTTTGTTTCTATAACATTTATCAGTGGTTAATTAGACAGTCTAATTCCATGCCAAGCCCTTGCATCGCCGTAGACTTCCCTACCTTCTCATTTCCACCAAGTGTCCCTCATCCCACAGCACAGGACAGGGAGAGGAGGGTTAGTTTGCGCAGGCGTATTGTGCTTCTTGCTGCTTCTCACCAGCGTAAGGAAAACCAACTTAATTGTGAATGGACGAGGTTTGCAAAACCTTCGTTCTTTCTTTGTAATTTTTTTCGGCACTAGCTCCTCCTCTACAGAAAATAATGAGTACTGTGTATAGACGAGTCATAGCAAATTTTGCCTGCATTAATTTCCGTGTGTAGCCTAGTGTCGCGCTCGCCTTTTCCCTCGCGTTAAGCAGAGGACTCTGTTACACTCTGTGTTAACCCCGTTAGCATTCCCACAGCTGCCACAGTTAATAGAGAAACTCAGGGGGCGTGAAAACGTGGAGGAGGCAAGAGGTACCGCAAGCTCCCTGTTCCCACCAGGAGGTAAAACCAACACACCACCACGAGCTGGGTAAAGCCACGGACTTCCCTGGTCCTACAGGAACCTCAGAGAAGATACTGAGAATGAGCGGAGGCTCCTCAGGAAACAGAGCAGGGGATGTCTGGAAAGGTAAATTTTGCCTCAGAACGTATCAGAGGAAAATGAGAAGGGCTAACAGCCTGGTGCAGGTTACGTGATTGTAGACATAAAAAGGGCTAAACAGAACGAAGCTTAGGGATAATTGAGAAAAGGCCAAATTTGGGATGAATTTGCCTTTGTTTTCTTTAAAGAGAAGGGTGTTCACAAAATGTCGCTATCAATAGCAAGGCCAGCCAAGGAACTGAGGGCTTGGGAGTCAGGTCTTGGTGGTTTTAGCATATACTATACTAAAAAAACCTGTGTATGTGAAAGAGCCTGGGGAACTCCAGCCTTGGTGGTTTGAACTCAATATTCTGCTCGGTCTCCAAGCACTTTCTGAAGGAAAGAGTAATTAAGGATGTGAAAGCAAAGGGTAGACAGGATAAATTGCGTCATGGTTTTATCAATGTTAGATTACAGCAAAGACATTTTGTATCTTTTTTTTTTTTTTTTTTTTTGATACGAAAACAGTTTCTTAGATAAGGGAAATGCAGCAGATCCAGGCTATCTAATTTAAGTAAAGCATTTGACTTTGTTCCCCGCAGGAAATTATTACCAAAGGCAGAGATGCTGGGGATTAATACCTATATTGCTAGCTGGTTAGGGAGCCGGCCAAAGGGAAGGTGTCCGTGTCTGTTGGGCAGGGGTGTCTTGGGATGGAGGGAGGTGACTGCTAGAGATCGCTATAGATACGTCTTTGGCAGGTCCTCTTTCATATGGACATTAATGACATCAGAGCAAGAACTAGAGATCAGTAGTTGTTGCGAAAAAATGGGTGTCTAACTTAGGTGCTTGTGCTAAGGAGTTTGGCTCCGTGTGAAGCATCTGTAGGGACAAGCAGAGTGCCCTGGATGGAGGCCAACCTGCTGCAGACCTGCTGACGGGGCGAAGGCTGGGATAAACGGTACAAACACCTCCCAGACGTGCCAGCTCCTGAGCCACAGGGGAGTTTCCTTGGTGAGAGGTGTCGCTAGTACGGAAGAGGACCAGTTTATTGTAAAGGCGTTGGATAAATTGAAAAGCAAGATGTTTAGCAGAGGTCACTGCGGCACTCTGCCAGAGCATCTTTGGCCAGCCCACAGTGAGACGGATAAATAAGAGCTTTGCAAGGATCCTAATGATTTTGCATTTATTAGCACTGGACTGAAAGAACCGTCTTGTTACCCGTTTCCATTAGCTTATCCAGCTCAGTGTACGTATTCCTCCTCGCTCTGCGAGATGGGACTTGGAAATGATTAATTACTTCCTTATTAGATTAACTTTATACTTCTTATAACCCAAGCGAAATAGCTTTATTATGATTTTGCAGTCGGTGGTGTTTGACTAGATATTAAATTAATTGAGTCAGGGGGTAATTTAGGTTCAAAGGGACTTCTGGAGGTCACCTGGCCCAACCTCCTTCTCAAAGCAGGCCAGATGCAAAGTTAAATGAGGTAGCTCAAGGCCTGGGCCAGTTGACTTCTGAGTATCTCCAAGGACAGAGATCCCTTCTTCTTACGGTCAGGGCAAATTCACATATTTCTACTTCTAGGAACTTCTGCTTGAGTCATCTGTTTGCACAGCTTTCCCAAGGAGCTGGGGTGTTATTCGCACCCACTAAGCTCTCTACATCTTAAAAGAAAAAGCCCCAAAACCACTGGGAACGTGAAGTCAGAGCTGGCTTCCACAGGGTGTGAAGATGGTGACTGCTTCTCTACCGAGAGTTTTGGGAGATAAAAAGGCCAATCAAAATGGTGATTGTTCAGCCGTGATAATTGTTTCCTTTGGTAAGAGTCAAGAGTTCATTCTCTGGGGAGTTTATCTAGGAAGTGAGGTTTCATACCCAGAAAATTGGCTATAATATCCCACGCCCACGAGTGACGGTGATGTGAAATACTGCAAAAGCTTGTGGTGTCCTGGCCACGCCGGGACAATGCACAGCTGAGGGGACCAGAGCATCTTGCCAAGTAGGGTTAGACAAACCATGCTCTGGTGCTGCGTTTAATGCTTGGCCAGTCAGAGATTTCTGCAGAAATTTGTATTTCATTTAACCGTATTACAATAGTTAAGAGCCACTTGTGAATGTACAGGCGTAACGTGAAAACAGAACATTTTTTTCTGCATTGGAAATGCAAACATGACAGTTGGTTCATATGAGTTGTAACGCACGTGTAGGTTTTTGGTGCAGTAGTCATCCCAGGGCAGACAACTACCAGTAATTATATGTTTTACTTCTGTTCATCATCTGTCCTCAGAAGAAACATGTTTGTGCAGTTCCGGCCCTGCGCTGGGGCTCGTGTGAACTTGCTTTGCCTCTTGCTCCTGATGGTAGAGACTTTCTATGTGACACCGAACATGTCCCTCTGCCTTCTGCCTCGGTTCTCTCAGCAAAGCAGGCACAATACTTCTTCCCCTCCCAGGGTAAAATCACACAAAGCACATTAACGTTAATGAATTCATTAATGATAGCACTCAGGTAACTATGGTGATGAAGGCCATGTAAGTACCTAAATAAATTAGAGGGGCTGTGCCAGAACATGACCCTTCTACTACCATTTATAACAGCATTCAGGCATATTACGCTCCTCCAGGACGGATGAATTGTGCTTTGCAACATTAAATCTACTTCAGAATACAAGGAGGTTAAATAATAAAAGTGATGTTCATTATACTGAAATGAAACAGGCATCAAAGCCACCAAATTCTTGAGCGACTGAGCAGTGGAAACCAACCACGATTCTGCTGAAAAGCCAGCTTGCTCCCATGGCTGGCAAAATCGGGTTTATTTAGGTGAAAGCTCGCTAGCTGGCCACGCGGCTCGCCTGGGGGCTGGGGTCGGCTTTGCTCCCCTCGGTGGGGAAGAAGGAACAACGATCCAGCCACAAATAAGAAGCTGTTACAAACTATGAAGTTAAACAAAACCAACTTGCATAAAGAGCTGGCACTGTGAAAGGAGGCTATTTAAATCATTTGCAGTGACCTAAAGCTGCCACCCATTTCAGGTCTCTGTTTTCTCTTCATTTTTCTGTCACTGATGCTGCTGCCAGAATGCGATGATTTAGGAACCTGGTTGAAATATTGGCTCGCATTTCTTCCCCAGTTGCCTTGAATGCTTTCAGCGTGCTGTTCCTCAGCGAGTCTTGTCAGAAGGATGTCTTTCACTGTATTATATCTTTCTGGAAGTGAATGCAGCAACAGATTGTTATTGCCATTCAGAAACCTTCCCTCTCTGTGGTTATGGATGAGAAAACTCAGAGGCACCTTCCAGAAATGAAGCTGCTTTGAAATCTAAAATAATTTTCTGGTCTACTGGCACCCTTTAGTATAAAGATGGAGTAAAGTGGTGAGTGGGACTGTCTTTGCTAAACAATCTCCTTCAGAGGGGAAAGGCTAAAGAGCTTTAATACTTACCACCCCAGACTTGCCATAATGCAGTTGTTATTTTATGGCTTTAAATCTGCACCACTTGAAAGCAGCAGAAGGCAACAGCCTTGTTCAGCGCCGAACGACACAGTTAGATAGAGCAATCGTTTTAAATAAAACTTGTGTGGCACAACACGGGGGACTTTCCATTACTCTCTGGGGCCACCAACACTCCCAGCCAGCAGCAGCACCTGCTGTCTCCATTCCCACCGGCCTCTGCTTTGTGTCCAGTCCTTGGGCTTGTTCAAGGGCATCCATCGCCACGTTAATCCAGCTTCAGCTTGGCCTCCAGGCTTCCTTATAAACCAGCTGAGGAACCAGCTGCTGTGGTGAAGATGGGTTGCATGCTCTGTGCACAAGAGTGTCTTCAGCCCATCCCACCATCACTCTGGTGCCCCTGCTGATGTGCAGAAGCCACTGAGCTCCATGGGCAAGACAGGGAAAGGACATGAGCAGAATACGAGCAAGCTCGCAGGGCTTCGAGCGGAGCATGAAGTGGAGTTAGCATGAGGCTGCTGGAGAAGGGAGGTGGGTTGGGGCACGGGTCCCCCAGCATCCGCACCTGGGAAAGGCTCCAAGCAGGGTGGGGGTGGCCTGGCTCTGCTGCAGGCAGCCATGTTGATGGGCTCCACTCAACAAGGGGAGCTGCAAGGTGGTGGCATGTGGCACTTTGCACCTACAGCTGCAGAACTTCAGCGGGTTTGGGACTGCGAAGGACAGCTGGGTTCCCAGCAGAGAGGCAAGAGCTGGAGCCATGACGGAGCTGGTGGGAGGAGAAAATGCCACACGGATGAAAGAGGCTCTGGCATGGATTTGACTTGAGATGACAATTCGAGGTCTTGTGCTTTGCTGTAAATAACGCTGAGCTCCTGCAAAGGAGGCAGTGCCCTCCTCCAGCAGCATGCTCCTGATGGGCGGATGCAGATGTGCAGAGCACAGCTGGGGAGTGGGCTGCAGCAGCTTCTTAGCAGCTGATCTTCATATCATGTAAAAATGCAAATACTGCTTTTCCTTGGGGCACATTGGGAGCTATGGGCCTGCCAAAGAAGAGCATAGGAGATTGCTGACAGCGTAGAAGAATATTTTTCTGAATGTCATGACAAAAACTGTCCTTTGATGGTCCATTATAGTGGCTATGGTGGAGCTGGTCAGATCTGTGGACCCACATAAAGAGGTATGCAACAGCTGCCATAAATGAGCACAATCCTCAGCCCAGGCCCTGTCTCCGCACCCCCAGTCCCCTCTTACAGCTCCTTCAGCAGAGACATCCCACCCTGGTTCAGCCCTCTCAGATAGTACCTTGTGCCAACACAGGCAAAGCTCTCCATGAACCATAGAATCACAGAATGGTTTGGGTTGGAAGCAACCATAAAGATCATCTTGGTCCACCCCCTGCCCTGGGCAGGGACACCTCCCACCAGACCAGGTTGCTCCAAGCCCCGTCCAGCCTGGCCTTGAACCCCTCCAGGGATGGGGCAGCCACAGCTTCTCTGGGCAACCTGGGCCAGGGGCTCACCATCCTCAGAGTAAAGAATTTCTTCCTCAGATCTCATCTAAATCTCCCCTCTGTCAGTTCAAAGCTGTTCCCCCTCGTCCCATGGCTCCCCTCCCTGCTCCAGAGTCCCTCCCCAGCTTTCCTGGAGCCCCTTTAGGGACTGGCAGGGGCTGGAAGGTCTCCCCGGAGCCTTCTCTTCTCCAGGCTGAACCCCCCCAGCTCTCTCAGCCTGTCTTCGGATGTCTCCAAGCACAAAGCAAGCTGGACACTACCTTACTTGGACCAAGGAAATGAATATAACATAGAAAAGGGCAAGTCTGGCTTCATTAATTAAAGCCTTGCCATGAACTATGTACTTGGGTAATGAAGGGAGACACTAGGTAGGCACTGGGTGAATTAATATCCAAATGGCATTATTGCTGAAGCAAGGCAAGCTTCACAGGGAGCGGTGGGCAGTGGAAATGCAAAGCAGCAACTCATGAAAGCATCTCAAAATAAACTTGACTCATTTAGCAGAGGTGCCCGTTACAGGGGAAACCAGGCACAGTCTACTAAAAGTGCCGTGCGCTGGGAGCAACACGGTGCTCACGGATCTAGGGGGTGGAAGCAGTTCCTCACTGCCGGAGGCTTCTTGGGGGAATTTCCGTGAAATGAGCATGATTTAAATGCAAACTGGGAGTTACCTTTCTGGGAGATGCTCTGGTAGGAAAGGAACGTGTTTATTAGCTTCATGCAGTTTGTGTTTGCGGCTGTTAAAGGGAAGCTCGGGGTTTGGAGCTGCAGTGCAATCACTGGTTCACCAGAGCCGCTAACCCCTGCTCCTACAAGGACGCCTGAAGCAGCTTCACGTGACAGCTCCTGCTTTGCTGTTTTTTGGTCACCTTTGCCCTGTCTGAGCATCCCCTGCAGAGAGTGCAGAGGTGCTGGTGGCCCCAGAGCCCAGAACCTTGCTCAGAGGCGGAGGAAGGCAGGTCCCCAGGGCCACCCCCTGCCCCGGGCCTGCCACCTCCCCGCAGGCTCCCGGCACTGTGCGCACAGCCAGGCTCAGGGGTTTGCAGATTTTAAACTCTCTGCCATAGTGAGCAACAAGCGACTGACCGCTAGGGCGGTTTGCAGACATCAATGACAAACTTGACCCATTGCTGCAAGACAGGAAAGACTTTGAGATTCTGGAGCGTGTCCAGAGAAGGGCAACGGAGCTGGTGAGGGGTCTGGAGCACAAGTCCTGTGAGGAGCGGCTGAGGGAGCTGGGGGTGTTCAGCCTGGAGAAGAGGAGGCTGAGGGGAGACCTTCTCGCTCTCTACAGCTCCCTGAAAGGAGGAGGCAGCCAGGGGGGGTCGGGCTCTTCTCCCAAGGAACAGGCGATGGGACAAGAGGAAACGGCCTCAAGTTGTGCCAGGGGAGGTGTTGCAGAATGGCTTGAGGAGCAAGGTCGTGGGACAATAGAGGAGTTATGTGAGATGAGAATAGCGTAGAAGCAAGTTACAGCTCGGCGATGGGAAAGTACTAAGTAAACAAGCCATGAGAATGCAGAAGCAAGAATAAGGAGCTGATAAGAATAGGGAACTAAGGCTGAACCCTGTCGTGTGGACAGAGAGCCAATCGCAGTGAGCAGATGACTTTTATAATTAGCCAATATTCAAGCGATGATGTAACCAGTAGCTAGATAATGAAGCGTATTCGGGCAATAAACTGAAGCTTGCTTCATCACTCACATTGAGTCGGCTGCTTGTCTTCCCTCGCTCATCGCAGGGAGGTTTAGGATGGATATTAGGAAAAATTTCTACACCAAAAGGGTTATCAAGCATTGGAACAGGCTGCCCAGGGCAGTGGTGGAGTCACCATCCCTGGAGGTATTTAAAAGCCGGGCAGACGTGGTGCTGAGGGACATGGGTCAGTGGTGGGTTTGGCAGTGCTGGGTTGATGGTTGGACTCGATGGTCTTAAAAGTCCCTTCCAACCTCAACAATTCTATGATTCTATGACCATCTGCCCTTAACCAGTATTACAGTGTACCTTAAAAAAAAAAAAAAAATTATTCCCATATTGCGTTGTCCTGCAAATCATCGCGGCATTTCAGTTCAGAGCCTGAAGGGAAGGTAACAGGGTTGAGCAGTGCTCGGAGCCGGAGCAGATCCACTGACACCAAACTAGACATCAGCTACACAGCCTGGAACGGTGACGTTGGAATTGTGTGTGTGTGGGAGCGTAAGTGCCAGGAAGGGACTTAATCAATTCTTGAAGGACTGAGCCCAATCCTGACAGTCGACTACAGGCGCCTGGGAACGAATGCAGAGGAATTGATTCATCTCCCCTTTCTGCCAGTGTGACCGGGGAACGCTTCCTATATTTCAGAGGGGAAGCAGACCTGTAATGCGGCGGTACGTCAGCAGGCAAGGCTGAAGCCATTTGCTCTGTCATTTTTAAGAATTCAGCAAAACTTGTTCTGACCTGAAATTTGATAAACAAGGACATTGGTGCAGCATTTGCAAAGGGCAGCGGTTAAAAATACCTGGCATTAAAAAGGAGTTTAACACAGCTGAAGAAAGCCACGGGCGTGATTAGGAAGAATAAATGTCCTGGTTGAATTCATGCTAAGTGATGCGTTAACCCCGTTCCCAGCAGTGGAATCTTGGTGCTGCCCTCCACTCCTTGCGTGTGCCCTGGGAGGTGTTAATGGGTCCTCATCCTCAGCGCTCGTGCTCCCAAGCATATGGCAGGACCTGGGAGAAGATGCCAAAGGGTTCCTCCCTGCTCAGGGCTGCGGGATGCAGGGTGGAGATGGAGATGATGGCACCTTTATTTTTAAATATAAATTACACCAGCAAGTGGAGGGTCCGTTCTAGGACCCAGCTCTTCTTGAACTTCACACCAAGTCTGGTCCCTCTTTTTTTTCCTTCCTCTGCTTCTTTTTTCTCCTTTTTTTTCCCAGACTCCCTGCTTATTAATCATCAGAGAAATGACTTTCTTTGGTTGTGACTACAGAAATTTTCAATTAGCCAGTGTGATTGGCTGAATGTAAGAGAATTAATGTAACATATGCTAATTGTATGCATGACCTATTTAAAGTGATGGATAATCTTTCCTGGTAAAACTCTTTTAATGTTATGTGCCTGCTACACATCAGTGAGTGTAAAATTTTGATTCTGAGTAG
This sequence comes from Fratercula arctica, assembly GCA_947846985.1. Taxonomy (NCBI): domain Eukaryota; kingdom Metazoa; phylum Chordata; class Aves; order Charadriiformes; family Alcidae; genus Fratercula; species Fratercula arctica. The sequence continues at coordinate 70,149,235 of CANTUZ010000005.1, forward strand.
CATCATGGCTTGTGCCACTCCATGGAGAAGCAAGGCAAAAACAGGAGCCAGGTGTTTACCTGGTTCAAATCATGGCTAGTTATTTTTAACAAAAAAATTGTAGAAATGACCCGAAAGTACCATGGGTTGAAAGTCGAAGGATCACAAACCTTGAAAGCAGCCAGCTGGCCAAGACCTTTAGGAAATTTGCCAGTATAGTGACATCTAACCAGAAGCTGAACTTTTCAGCAAAAATGTTGCGTGAGCTGAAATCCCACAGAGAAGCTCAATTTTTTTCCTTCAGAACTCAAGCCCCTTAGATGCATTGCAGGGTTTTGTTTTAAAATATTTATTGTATTGTGTAAAACTTCCTGTTGTTTGAATTTGCTAAAAATATGTGATTTGGGGGATCAGAGCCCCTTGCCCAAAATGCCCGTAACAAACCTGCAGCTTCTGCTAACATCAGGGCTCCCACAATCATGTTCAACCTTGATTTAAGGCCTTCAAGTGGTGTCAGAGCCACTGTAGGCTTAAATAAATTGTTTGAGTGGCTAACGACTCTTCCTGTTAAAAATTTCACCTCATTTCAAGTCCGAATGTTTCCAGGTCTGGGTGCTAAATATTGTCCTTAATTATTCCTTTTCCTGCTGGATGAAAGAGCTCGCTATCATCAGAAACTGTGTCACATGTAGGTACTTGTAAATGATGAGCAAGTCACCTCTCCGCCTTCTATAAACCACCTGGAGTCTCATTACGAGTGGGTTGTCCGGGTCTCACGCTCTCCTGACGCCCATGAGGTTTTCAGGGTAGACGTCAAAATTGTTTCTACTCAGTGGGAAAGGGGTCATAAATGCTGGGTGCAAATGTGACACCACGTCCCTACTAGCGCTGATCTCCTCCTCGGCTGTCCGGTGGCTGCAGTCCTCTCCAGGCTACCTGGCACTGTGGTGGGGGCTCAGTGTCATCTTTTCAGGTTAGTGCTTTGCAGAACGTGGTCTTTCGTTTTATAAATGCTGCTTAGAGCAGTGACGTGTAGCTGTAGATCTTCTGGCTCCTTGTTCTTGAAAATATTTCTTCAAAGCTAAAGACAGACGCGAATCGGCGTTGGGATCTGTGAAGCAGTACCACAGCACGGCCTCATTTTCTTCCCGCAGAATTTGGGAATGAGCAAAGCAGAGAGGAGGTGGGAAGAGTGGTCCTTGAGGTGCACAGACTCCTCTAAACCCACAAGTATGGGACAGGGCAAGTGTGATCCAAGGACAAGTCCTTAGTGAGAAGCTACTCCGCCACGAGTGCTCACTTTCAGGACACACAAGATGAACAAAGGCGAGGAAGGGAAAGACAGGCACAGAAGTGAAGTAACTTGCCCGCAAGAACAGCCAGCATTGGAACCCCAGTCTTTGTCCAGTGCTTTCCCGGCAGACCTGCCAGCCTCTCAAGACCTTTGTCTTTTTGAGGCAGCAGGTGCAATTTGGTCAGGCACCATTTAATGCAGTCCCAGATGGCAGGAAGAATTTGCTGTAAGGATCAGTACCCCAAGCTCATGTGAAAATAAAGGGCACCTGTGGAGGAGAGCCAGTCAGACTGTCTTCCACTGGATATTTTTTCCATAATGCTGATTTTCTTCATGTAATAAAATTTACATTATTTTTTCCCTTAAATGTCCTTGTCTGAAGGAGAGAGTCCAACCTCCTTCGGCTCACGCTGGAGGTCTACCAAGGAGAGACAGGTTTTGTGGAAAAGGCAACAAGACAAATGGGTTTCTGCCAGTGTTTGCAACTCCAGAAGGAGACTACACAGCTTCAGGGGGAGACTGGACTAATTCATGGAGCAGAAATTCATTGGGAGTCACTATCTACACAGATATCACTTTTTCAGTTCATGAGTTGCAAATGGCTGGAGGATGGACTACCCAGGCAAGGATAACAGATGTTATCCTTGTGTTTGTACTCTTCCCTGGACATCCACTTTTGGCCACCATGAGGGCCAGGACACTGCATTAGCTGGTCCTTTGGTCTGAGAACGTGGCTGTTGTTGCCAGGGTGATGTGCGTCCTGCAAAGTCTCTTGCCGATGGGTACGTGGGGTACCTGGGATGCTCAGATGGGACAACTCTGCTCAGCCACAACTCAGGGCTCCTCATCCTGCAAGTCGGAGTAGCAGCACCCCAAGTGTCTGGTTGTTGCTTTGTACACTGGACAACAGCACTGCATGTGGGGCGCTTTTCCCATAGGAGCGTTTGGGTTTTTAATTCATTTCGGTATAGTACATGACACATGAGTGATGCTCTTCAAGACAGCCTCCCTGCTGGTTGCAGGAGAAGCAGGGACCATTGACTGTCTGCTTAAGTAGGGAAGATTTATGTTTCTCTGATATTGGACGAATCTACGCAGTTTTCTTCGCAATTTCTTTCCTAAAGGACAAAGTTAACTTTAAAACAAACAGCTAAATAGCTCTAGTGGGATATTAAATTTCTACCAATATGAGAGAAATAAAATAGCTGTAACTGTAGCAATTTATTTTTGTGTTATTGTTATTTCCCTTTACTGTGTTAAGGCTTGTGTTCTGGGAACTGATTGCACCAATTTCCAATGCTGTTACCTCTTGATGTTGTAAGTACCACGCTACAAGCAGATGATGAAGGACTTGTCTTTACTATGAATATAATAGATGTGCTCTTGACTTTCCGCCAGTTAAGATTCTAGTGAAGACAAGGCAATTTTTAGCTTTGGTACCTCTTCCCAGAGGCACTTTCGCACAGCCCAAAAGAGACCAGCCTTCACTATCAGGCACCGAGGAGCGTTCGCCATCCTCCTGCGAAATACAGGTAAGACATGGCTCTGTATTTATTACTGCCATGTGGCTGATCAAAGCTAAAGGTATAGTGTACAGGTAAAAACACAGTACATCGCACTAATGGAAGTGCCTTCATCAAGATACTACAAAAAGTGGGCTGAGCTGATGGGCTTGATTGAACATGACTGTGTTTGGTGGCATAAGAAGGTATGGACCCTGGAGGAGTGTTAAACTGATGCATTTTGTCTTATTTAGGGAAGGCTATCTTGTCAAAACTCAGTGGTGTGCTGCTGTGGTCCTTTCCACCATGTGGCTTAAGATGTCACTGTGTAAAAAGAAAATTGTTCGAAACTTGTCCACTGTTTCAACATAGGTGTATTCTGCTCCTTGACTTGGTAGCTTCCTCTGAAAACTAGGAACAGCTTTGTTTTCAATAAGGTTTTATTTTGGGTTAATTAGCTCAGTTTAGTAACACGTGTTCAACCCAGTGAAATCAAGGATGTGCACATGGAAACTCCAGAGTCAGAGTGTGACACCCGAACAGTCTAGGAAACTGAGGACTTGTTTTGAAAGAGAGCATTGCTTTTGTGTTTGACTCAAAAAAGGAGAACAGATGTGGAGCAAGGTTGCTGTGGGATCTCAGGGTCCTGTGCTGATTTTTTTCCTTTCCTTTTCCACACAGAGGTTTCAGTCCCTGAGGAATGGCCGTAGCTGCCCATAGAAACTCCCCATCAGGCACAACCAAATCAAATCAGGAAAAGGCTCGTTTGAATGCTCCTCCCGATAACAGGTTCTTTCTCTCTGTTCTCTTTTAGGCAAACATTGGGAGTCTGGAAAATGGCCTGACTGGGTGCAAACAGCCTGAGGGATTTGTGCCAGCAGCTGAAGCAGGAGGTCGCCTGCCCCAAACCCGATGCAGGTGATGGACACAGGCCCAAAAACGAGGCCTGTGGGGGAAGGCAAAGGCGTTGGAGGGTCCCTGCAGCCCCCTCATCAGTGACCAGGCTCTGCTGAGAGCCTCCCTGCACGGATGGAGACATGGGAGAGGATGGAGACACCTGTGGGGGCTCCAACATTTGGACTCCCCAGAGAGTCCAGCATCTCAGTCTGCTTTTCCCTTTATATGAACCTGATCCTTCGCTGACAGCCCTTCTCTCAGCCATGCTGCAGCTGGCCCTCGGGGTTAGAATCATAGAATGGTTTGGGTGGGAAGGGACCTTTAAAGGGCACCTAGTCCAACCCCCTGCCATGAGCAGGGACATCTTCAACTAGATCAGGTTGCTCAGAGCCCCGTCCAACCTGGCCTTGAACCCCTCCAGGGATGGGGCATCTCCCACCTCTCTAGGCAACCTGGGCCAGGGTCTCACCACCCTCACAGCAAAGAATTTCGTCCTAATATCTAGCCAAAATCTCCCCTCTTTCAGTTCAAAGCTGTTCCCCCTTGTCCTATGGCTCCCCTCCCTGATCCAGAGTCCCTCCCCAGCTTTTCTGGAGCCCCTTTAGGGACTGGAAAGGGCTGGAAGGTCTCCCCAGAGCCTCCTCGTCTCCAGGCTGAACCCCCCCAGCTCTCTCAGCCTGTCCTCACAGCAGAGGGGCTCCAGCCCTCACAGTATTTTTTGTAACCCTCCTCAGGAGTCACTCCTGACTTTGGGCTAGGAAGATGTTAACACTGCCGAAAAGGGAAAGCAATGAGTTTAGGTGGGAGGTTAAAGCCAAATTACAGTGTAAAATGAGACCCGTCGTGAGGGAGGTCTCCCTCTGGAGCAGATAAACAGCGATGTGGGCAATGCTGATGTTTCTCTTTCTTGCATCTGGGCTTCTGTAAGGGGCTGTGAACAAGCCCAAGCTGTTGGTCGCACCGTGAGGGCAACAGAGAATGATTCCTGTGTCACGCAGAAGGAGAGAGACGGTGATTAAACATCATCTTTATTGGCCATTTCCTCATGGGAAGTAAATCAGTGTGGCTTTGCTGACTTCATAGATTTATGCTACTTCAAGGAAATCGATCCGATGTATTTATGTTACCTTCTGCTGGAGGTTGTAAGTTCTCCACAGCAGGGACTGAAGGGACATCTCATAATGTGGCTGCACGGTCTGGTCTCGGCACACCGTGTCCGTGGCTGGTGGCCCCAGGTGGCTGGTGCTGACTCTGTCCTCAGGGCTCTGCTGCCTTCTCTGGCCTCATGGTCAGAGGCCATTGGTGGCACCAGGGGGCACCTTTCATGGTCACGTTTCCTCCCATTTATCAGACATTTCCACACTGGTTATCTTCCTTTCCTCCCGTGTCTGTCATGCTGTTCATCACTGCTTAACTAATTACTTCACCTAAGTGCTGAGTCTGTCCCTGGCTCCGGCCGTTTTCCATGTGCCGTCAGCCGGGCGCGTGTCTCCCCGCTGCAGAGCTGTGCTTCACAGTGCCTTCTCCGTCCCTGGCACAAGCCAAGTCAGAGGTACCACTTCTAATCGAACAAGGCTCTTCTGCCGGCTTCGATCACCTCCGATGCCGTGTTGTGAACACCCCGCTCTGCCCCTTCCCAGCTAAGCGTGTGCGTGTTTCGCGGTTGCCCATCAATTATGTGCACAAGTCAAGCACAGAAAGAGCTGGACTCGCTGCTTTTCAGGATGCACATCTACTGCACCACTTTAAGTCACAGCCTTGACTGTTCAGTTGTCTCCACGGCATAGCGTGCAAAGAGCAGAAAGAGCAAGAATCTAAGTTGCCACTTTTCCCTATTCAAAGTATGTTTTATAAGTGGATGTTCTCAGTGTTTTCTTATCAGCAAGTGAGGTCTTTGGGGAACACAAGCACTGCCATGTGACAGTAGCATTAGTGGAACACCCGGCAATTTGCCTAATCAAGATTTCAGATCCTCCCTCCTGATTCCCACTGCCAGGCATGTCTAGTGTCAGCTTCTCTGCGGAGGAACACTCGAGAAAGCAGAGATGTAGAAAACCAAAGCGTGAAGAGCAGCCCAAAGCATGACGACTAAGCTCATTAACCTCCCCACGTGCATGATCTGGTTCAGAATTCGCTTCATGATGTTGCATTTGCATTTCCCATTGACTTACCTGGAGAGCAGCCTTGAGATACTAACTGACACTGAAAGTCCAGAATAAAGTTCATGAGCTTTTTCAGGATTCTTATCCAACAAATGGCTAATCCAAGAGACAGGCACTCATTTACTGTCATTTAAATTGAGAAGTTTTAATGAGCCTCAGGAATACAGTTTTTCCACCAGTCCTAACAGATTTTAGGGTAGTCCTGACTTTGCTGGAGATCCCTCTGGCTCAGGGGATGGGTTTCACTCTATCACGGATTCCCTGAATGACAATGGCCATGCACTGAATCCATGCCTCAGTTTCTCACTGAGGTAGTAGAGAAGATGTTTGTATTCATCTCATGTTCTCCCTCATTGATTTTGAAAAGTAAAATCCTCGTGGCAGGAGCTGCCTGTTCTGTACCTCTAAGTAAGAGACTTTTTAGTAGAATTAATTACAATTAATCAGCTGTTTCTGATATTTCAGGTAAAGGTTTTACACAAGTGTTGCTGAAAACAGTCGGTTATGCTGGGTTTTTCCCCTTACTTTCAAAGAAAGGTGGATCAATTGTTATTATTGAGGAATGAAATCAGACAACTGTAAAGTAGTCTTTAATTCTATTTCACGTAAGCGATGTATTGATTTCAGATTAAGTAATAGTAACTGAAGATCTTTCTCTAAAACTGTTTGTCTTCCACACAAAACCTCGTACTAGGACATTTTATAAGGTTAACTCTGGAATTGCAAAGTGTCAAATTATTCATCTTTCGCATGCCTTCTTATTTTTTCAGTGATATCGTAGAATAACAGAGTGGTTTAGTGTGGAAGGGACCTTTAAAGCCCATCCAGTCCAACCCCCTGCCATGAGCAGGGACATCTTCAACCAGACCAGGTTGCTCAGAGCCCCGTCCAGTCTGGCCTGGAATGTTTCCAGGGATGGGGCATCTCCCACCTCTCTGGGCAACCTGGGACAGTGTTTCACCACCCTCTATATGTGGTCTTCTATATGTGTAATATAATATAATATTGTAGAGTAGAGTAGAGTAGAGTATATGCTTTAGCCCAAGTCTTTCATCTTTTGGAACTCTGGGGCAAAACCTAGAGTTTCACCACTGATGGCAGCTCCATCCATCCTTGCTCTGAGCAGTGGGCGCAGGGATGGTCCCTCTGCACACTCAGTGGCTTTATCCTCATCCCAGCGTGGGACAAGCAGACCTGGAGCGCAGTCTGGTCTCCAGATAGGTATGTTGTGTCTCCTGTGGCTGAGCGTCTGAAGTCAACTGAAAACTGATGGTCTTTGATGCGCTTTAGGTCGGGTTGAAGCCCATGGGCTTCTGGCAGCATCCTAAAGCTTGCCAGCTCTGGTGTTTTCATGCCACAGAGGAGATTCTCTGTGAACTGTTTGAACTTGATCTCAGAGCTCCCTGTCTCAGCTTCAGGGAGTAGCAACATTTTCATCCAGTACCTGGCTGCAGTTTGCTCCTCAGCCCTCATTAAGAGCAGTCAAGTAATCATGTCATTCCTGTGGTGACCACCTCCTCCATTACTGTTATTTTCCTTAAAGAGACGGTGCTTTAAACGCTGGCAGTATGCCTAATCACTCGCTGCCGAAATTAGGGCTGAGCCAGAAAGGTGCCACTTTAGACCCTCTGCATGCTTCATGCCCACTCCTTAATCCCAAGGGAGATGCTTATTTACAGAAAGCCTCAAAATAATCATGTCCTAGTACTTTGCTGCAGCTAGCCTTGCAGTGAGCATCCACAGCGGCTCCATCTCTTCAGCTTAGGAAAGGAAAGGTTAAGAGTTGACTTGAACACAGTCCAGGGATTCCTACACGGAAAGAGGATTGTGAGAGTCACCTTAAATTCTGCAGAAAAAAAAAGTAAGGGAAAAAACATCCATCAATGGCTGGAAGCTGATGCTTGACGAAGAAATTCAGGGCTAGAAACAGGGCACAGATGTTCCTCAAACCCATTTTTTTGGGAGCAGGGCCCCAATATAATTTTGTTCTAAAGCTCTTTTTAACTTGTCAGGACACCTGAAAAAGATCTTGAGCCCCACACTAATGAATATAACACTGTTGGTGATAGTGCTGACTTTCCAGGTGAAGTATTTTGGATGGATTGCAATCTGTTTCATTTCCTGTACACCTTTGGGATACACCACCACAGTAGCTGAGCAAGTCTTCGTCCTGGAAATCAGCTGAAATAGTCTTTTTTTCCTGACACGCCTGTACTTATCCTCTGTGAGAATTAGTCTAATCAGAGGAAAATAGGAAAATCAGAAAGATGTTCAGGTTGCTCTGTCAGCATCATTCAGTCCCAGAGCCCAGCGGTACCTGGATTCAGTGACGTGTCCAAATCAGGCTGGGCAGAGAGCATCACCAGCTCCCTTATCTCTCTCCATCCTTTTAGAGTATGTCCATGCCCTGTCCCCATCCTGATTTCTGGGATCATGTCAACAGTACTAAGGTCTGGTTTTCAACAACCACTTGTGTACATGGGAGTGATACTACTCCCTTTGGTTTCCCAATGGACGGTTCAGTTGCATTAATCGCTTGCACAGTAAATGTTTATAAACTCAGTTACACCTTGACTGAGGGCATCCCAAGTAGCTTGATCTCCACCACCTTTCTTATGAAAGAGGTCTATTTGAGACCCTTGGAAAACCTTTTCCATACATTAAGCCTGAATCTTCTTCCGTTTTTCATCTCAGCTCCTAAGTAAAGAACTTTCTCATCCTCCTTCACCTTCGCTGAAGCAGAAGAACCCTTGTAGCACTTCCCTCTGTCGTGATGGATGCTTCATGCACAACAGAGTCAGAAGAACCCTGGAGCTCTACAAAACCCACGTCTTGGTAACCGTCTGCAGTGGCTTGGCCCTGCAAAGAGCAGGATCTGTTTGGTCCATGGACACAGCTGTACTAAGCATGAGAGTTGCTTTGAATACCGTACAGGGAAAGGGCAGTCCTTCCTCAACAGAGAAACAGGGGGCCTGATCTGGGAGCAGACTGGGTTTTATTGGCATTTATTAGTTAATCTACATCGGTTCCCATGAGATGATTCTGGGCTTGGTACTCTACAAGGAGATAATGTTAGGCAGGAGCTGTCTGTAGAGTTTCCCAGCATATTTAAATTATGAGACAACAAGCAATTGGGACAATAAGGAGAGGAGACACTTTAGGTGCTGTCAGTCACCAGTATCATCGCTCTGCAGCAGAGAATGTAAACTCCTCTTCGTAGCCTGCATATTGTGGGTATAAAAAAAAGAGTTGCTAATACTTTCCACACTCATAAACACGTAAGTTGTAATGAAGCCATGAAAATTGTACCAGTGCAAGGCACGCTTTCTGGGAAGGATGAAATCAGATAAAATGGCAATTCAATTAACTCTCCAGATGAGGAATGAGTCTAGTGAGAAAATCAACGTATCACTGGACTGGTGCATTTCCAAAGGCAAGACAGGCGTAAACAGCCTAAAGCAATGTTTTATTTATATTCTCACAAATCTCTGAAAGAAGCAATATGTTTCACTGAAATTAGTAAGTAAGGTGAAAAGAAGGTGAGAGCTCTGATTAAATTAATTAGTTCACTGGAATGAGTGCTGGGTCCCAAGCGCTGCTCTGAAAACCCGTTTGCATCCTTCTGGGATGGGGAGGACCTGAAAACTAGGACTCTTCTGAAGGCGACATGTGTGATGGGACCTATTTCTGAACTGCCCATTAGCCTGCTGTGATTAAAAGACTGCCCAGGAGGACATTAACTGACTGATGTCAGGAGTAGTTTAAGTTTGCATTCACTTATTTTGCCACTTTCTCGGTGTAGCTGCATTTCCGATTTAGTATTCCAGGACTTTATCCTTTTGCATCACGAACAACAACATGCGCGGCTTTCCTTTGAAGTCGCACAGTTGTTTAAAGCTGTTGGGGTGAAGCTGGTAGGGAAGGAAGGAAGATGTGTTTTCTCAGCCCGTGTATCCAAAACTGCAGCCCAACCCTAAGTTGTGGTCCAAGGGTGAATTTGGGCTGATATTGCTGAGAATAAAGAAAGAAAACTTCCCTGCCAGCCTTCCAGTGCCTCTTTGGGTAGGGACATGGGTGGAAAGTTTATTTACAGCTGCAGGACTAAAGCCCTGGGAAAAGCTAAACGGGAGGAAATGGGATGAAATGAAAGGATCTTTACCAGTTAGGACCTCAGCAGAAGGCCTGTGAGCAGGAGCCAGCTCAGTAACTTTGCTGTGATACAAAACACATGGATCAAGACAATATCATTTATGCTAACAAAGGCAGTAATTTTTTTAAAATTACATTTCGCCCGGAAGTATGTTATTTCTGAGTTGCTTTGGCGATGGGGGCGTGTCTGTGTGTGACTTTCCCCGCATCTCCTGAAACAGAACCTTTATTTGGGGCAGGTCAGGATTGCGGAACAGAATGAGTCCTTCTGCGTGCTCCTGGTGAACTCCCTTCAGGACTGCGGAACAGAATGAGTCCTTCTGCGTGCTCCTGGTGAACTCCCTTCAGGACTGCGGAACAGAATGAGTCCTTCTGTGTGCTCCTGGTGAACTCCCTTCCACGCCTTGTCTCGCTCTCCTCCTGCTCCTCCTGCTCCTCCTGCTCCTCCTCCTCCTCCTCCTCCTCCTCCTCCTCCTCTCCCAGCGCCTGCTGCCAGTGATGGAGATCAGCAGGCTCCTTTGCTATTGGAGATTTGTGTGCTCTTCTGCAGAGAGGCATCAGCTTGAACAGAAAGCTAATAAGTGCTTATTATATTGATTATCACAGTGGGATTAAACTAATCCTCTAAGGCATCAATTCACTATTGTTAACTTCCTAGTTCTTGACAAATTGACAATGTCTGATCCCAGGTAAAGTGATAATCCGACCTGGGAGGGCTGGCTATTTCCCCTGAAAGCTTCTCACTTCTCCCTTGGCTCTAATTTGCTCGCCTTCACCCAAGGTCAACAGCAATGTTCCCCTCCGTGGGCTGGGGTCATTCAGAAGTAGGAATCTAAACAAGAAAATGCAAGTTTTAAATACAGCGCGATGCCAGTCACAGAGCATGAGGAAAGAAACCCCTTCGCTGAGGCTGCTGAAGAGATGCTTTAATTGAATACTGGTAAAAGAAGTTTTGTTTAAACAAATATGCTAAATCCAGCAAGTCCTGCAAGGAGGCTCTGTTTCCCTCTTCCCCCGTTGTGTAAATATAGATTCCTTTGGAATATTTGGGTGCAATAACGGCTGCCCCTTAGATGCTGCCCCAATATGTGAAACCTCTGCCATGTGGCTCGCTCCAGCGCTGCTCGAGCGTGGGGAAATGTCACAAGATAAATGTGAAGTGCCAGGACCCAGGCGCCGATTGTTGTGTTGACTGAAAGGGAGCTGATGAGTCCTCTGGAAAACTGTTTAAGACATGTCTCGCTGGAAGGTAACAAACCTCCCGTGACAGATGCAAAGCCACAGCCAGATGCTCAGAGCTTTTCCTGCCGCTTTTTCCCATCTGCCCGTTCCATCCCTAAGGGCCTTCACTCCGGTTTTGGCTGCAGTTGTGCGCGTCATTCACTCTGGATCCAGGTGCCATGAGGCAGCACACCCTGGAGCTGGGTGGCATGGCACTGGAAGGCACAGGGGAGTCCAACAGGACTCAGTAGCTGGGCTGCAACCTCCCACGGCTGAAGGTTACTGTGGGATCATCAGGTAAGGCTGCTGGCAGATGTCAGCGATGCAGATGTCTGAGATGCTTTGGTAATCTCATCTCAGAGACGGCATCATCACAGACTGTTACTGTTGTGTTTCCGTCAGGAAAGCGGTGCCACAGACTTTCGGAGATCGGAGGAACCCCCGATGGTCCTCCCGTGCTCCTCTGTCCTCACTTCTGTCATTTCTTCTCCAGTCTCATGGACCAGATGGTCCTGTCTCAAAGCCTTCTCATCGTTTTCACACTACTACTGAATCTCTCCTGGCACAAATTGGTCCATTTCACCATCAGAGTGGCCCAAGGGTTCATGCCCCCCTGGGACATGAGCGCAGGGACTGAGATCCCCTTAGTAATAGCAGACCTGTCCTTTTTCACAGAAAAAACCATTTACTGTCAGGAAAGAGGGAACACCAAGTGCCTGCCAAGGAAATTTCCCATATTCCCAGTCCTTTCAGTGGCTTTTAGGATGAGGAAGGCATAAATCCTAAGGTCTTCTAGCAAATCTGAATTAATGGGATTAATTAATCCCATTGTTCTATAAAGTAGGTTATTTAAAGTGATGATGATAAGTGTAATGACAAAATTACTTGCTATAGATGGCATTACAAAAATCACAGCAATACCAAGTGATTAAACTGCTCTTTCTACAACCTTCGTAATTCTGTCTTTTCATTGAGTCTTCTGTTTGGGTTTTATTTCCCTTGAAATCTTTGCACTCTGCAAAGTTTGATGAGAGAACTGAGACACGCTATTGTGCCAGGTCTCAGCATGCAGTAACCGACTCATCTGGTCCCCGGGAGCTCATGGGGCAGTGAGCGGGGGTCAGCCTACCCTAACAATAGCGCTGTGACCTGCTCTGTTCCTGACAGTGACAAAGCTAATGAGCAGGTTCAGGTTGTTTAAGTCATTCTCTAAGGGCTAATTGCCTTTGCCCTCAACCTAGCTGCAGAAGAGACTCAGACTTCCCCAAGCCGTTTATTGCCTTACTCTGATGAGTAAAGAGAGCTCAGTCGCGGCTCAGACTGTGGTGGTTGGTCAACCTGGCTGTGAAGAAGCTCCCTGCAATGTCTGCCAAGTGCATCAGAGGTGGGATTACCTTCACTGCAGAGAAAAGCCATCGTACCCTTCTCTGAGAAGGGTCGGATTGAACAGGCAATAAGTCACATTTCCCTTTGAAATTTCCCTTTAGATGGGGAATAGATGTTGGAGGGGCTGGTCCCAAGTGCTAGGACGGACCAGGCCTTTTTTTGAACCCTGCTGATTGTGATCTCCTGGCGACAAGCTGGCTATGAGCCTCAGAGTTTTGGCCAGAGTAAGGGCAAAACGTTCTGGAGAGGTAAGGACAATTGGATTTTTGCATTTCAAGGCGATGGCCAAGAAAGGAGTGGAGATTGGATAGAGGGCTGGAGAGGGGGTAAGATGAGCTTGCTGCTACTGGACAGGTCAGAGAGGTGGGGAAAGCAATTGTGGAGAGGAACCAGCTCTCAGATCATGAAGACCAAAGTCATGGGCTGGTCAGTAAGTTCTGTGCTGGCTTTGCTTAGTGCTGTGAGAAAGAGTCTCTGGGGCCTTTGGATGGATAGATAGATGCCACCCAGCCGTGACGGAGTTGAAGTGGGAAGATGAATTTCACTGGGGCCACAGTTTTCTGTGAGCAAATGGAACGATCCAGGTCGGCGTGTATGGCCTTTGGAGACCTTGTTTGGCAATATGACTGCCAGAGATAGAAAAAAATAGATGTTAAGAAATAAGTTAAAAGTTCATCAAACTTGGCTGAACTAGAACATCCCATATCTTTGCTTGAAAAGCTCATGAAATTCAAGCGACCAATTAGTATCACAGTTATGCAGAGCCGTTCAATAAACAAGTGATCCTTGCAGTACACGAAGTCAAAGGCAAAAACACTTCACATGCAAGTGAAGCGAAGGCTCGAGGCAGTCCCACAGCAAGAGAGGAATTCTCAAGTTTTGCATTAATTGGATTTTTAATGGCTTTCAAAACTGACTTGATCTGTGAAGTACTCAATAATTACAGAAGATTAAGGTGACACTTTGAAAAATGGGTGGAACAAGAACATGAATGAAGCAAACCTTGCTTTGTCCTAATTACAGATAAACAACAGGTAACGTGGACCTGATAATCCTCCAGAATAAATAAACAGGAGAAACAGGCTCTGCAGTGTTTCATGCTGGTAAATAACCTTTTAATACTGGTATTTACTGGCATTTACCTCCGTGCGATGACAACAGCCAGAGATTGCCCCGCGCTGCCTACAGCTGAGTGAACAAATCCACCATAATTCACTTTAGCTGTACTATTTACAAGAAGAGACAAAATTATTGGCCTTCCTTCCACAGAGTAGGGTTTTACATGGGGAAAATGCAGCGCTTCTCTGCCTCGTGAAGGAATATATACACAATAGCTGCTGTCTCTGCAGTGGTGGCGTGCAGGACGCCAAGGACACTTGCACTAGCGAAACTAGTTAAGCCTATGAAAACTTTTGTGCAAAATATTTACACTACTGCCACAGTTAAATGTGCAAGCTATCAGATTGTATCCACACACATGCCTAATTATCCATTACGCATGCAATTACATGATTTTAATGTGCTGTCATCGTAATTAAGGCAGCAGATTAGGGGGCATAATTGCACATGCAAATGTGCACGCCTGCCTTTTTTCTTTCTTTTCTTCTCTAAGATGTTTTAATAATAATAAAAAAAAATAATAAAGAAAGGTCAGGGATAAATTTAATTACCTGTTTTCTTAGGAGGATTTAAAATATCTATAAGCAACTCTTAAATATGGAGAAGGGTGGCTTCAGCCCTTGGTCTGGAACCAAGCACGCAACAGAGCAGACGTCTGAATGCTGTTATCCCAAACCAGCTGCCCCAGCTGCCCGTTTCCCTTGTGCACCTGCTTTCCTGGGGTTTGTTTACAACCTTTGCTTATGGTTTTGTTTTACCTGGTGCTCAGAATGTGATTATAAAAAGCCTGTACATACCGCCGGGACTGTTTCCCTCTGTCCTCCTGGCAGCTGGATGCCAATCTGCAGTCCTGCTTCTGGGAGATGACCTTTTAAAGTCCCCTTGTCTAAAGGTTCCTGTGTTTTGCCTTAATTCTGTTTCAGATCCCAGAATAGCAATTTTCCAGATTAAACGCAGGTTACTGGGTGAATCGTTTTGTTTATTTGTTCAAAACGTGTTTGCTTTATTTTGCTTTCCTAAATCTAGGGATGAAAAGTGGGGATCAGCAGATTATAATGCAGGATATTTTTATTCCTAGGAGGAGGTTATAATACACATTTCTGTTGCGCTGTGGCTGAGAGAGACTGGGATGTCGTATGTTGCAAGCCACGATTGAAAGCGGTCACCAGCTCTGCACCGGTGGAAGTACTTTCCATCTCTGTGTGGTTTTTGTTCTGGGTGCTGTGACAGCACCTCTCCCTCACTTCACACGGCGTGACGAGCTTCATGCCAGCTCTGCCTGCTGGGGAGTTTTAGAAGTGCATATTGAAATCTCCTCCTGTGGATTTTTTTCGGGTCTGGGAGCTGGAACATTAATAAAAAATAAAGGGGTTTGGGGGGGGGGGGGCGGTGGGGAAAGGTGACATGAAAGCAGAAATAGTGCCTGCCTCTATCCGAGCTTGCCTGACGAAATACACGGTGCATCCTTAACCCCTCCCGGGGAAGCTCAGTTAAATTGCTATCCTGGTGACCGGGAAGAAAACAAATAGTAACAAAAGCATCCCTCCGTTTTCCCCAGGTTGCGGGGCTTGGTGGGACACATCTCCCATGCCCATTCACACCCTCCCAGCAAGGCAGCTCTGAAGCTGGAGCTTTTCTTTTCAGAATGAAAGAAATACAGAAGTGACTTTTGGCGTGGTAAAGGCTCCTGGTGCACTCTGATACAATTCATAATGAAAGGAAATATATGCATTTCTTAAACCCTGAGACGGCCCCTTTGTCTTTCCTTAGGCGGCTGATAGAGCCCAGCTGTTATGGCAGCAATGACACTTCCATACTTTCATCTCCCCGGCATGGCCTGAAAGCAGCAGATCACTGTGGTGCTTTAGAATTCAGTTGCCAGCTGGGGATTTTGGAGCCCAGCTACGAGAAATAAAGGGAACATCTGATAAAACTGTTCCTACCCTGGTTACACCTTGGGACCAGCCAAAAATGTTGTCTGACACTTCGAAAAGAACACAGGAGAGGTTTACAACTGCCAGCTCCCCCCTGGAGAAATCAATGAGCAATGCTTCCTTTCAGACATACCCTGATTAACCAAAAACGCATTTCACTTGAGTCCCAGCTTACATCACGGGGCTTCAAGAGCATCCACTTGTTCCATGTGCCGTGTGCTGGAAGATGCATGGGCTCCACTCCTCTGCGACTGATGTTGTCCTTTGGAAAGGAAACTATCTACAGAGGGGTTCCATTAGTGGTTTCGCATTATAATTGCCTCTGCAGTCTCGGAGGTGTCTTCGTCATGGTTTCCAAATTAGGATGTGGTGTGGTGAACCCTAAAATTGGCAGAGGAGAGGAAGGGTGTACGTGTCCTTGGCCTAAGCACCCGATGGCTCAGTCTTCCACCTGCTCTGGTTAAGCACATGGGGATGCTTCTGCAGGAAGACAGTGATGTCTCACGAACCACAGGTCCCACAGACTTAGAATCATAGAATCGTAGAATCTTCATGGTTGGAAGGGACCTTTGAGATCATGGAGTCCAACCATACACACACACAAAAAAAAAGAACCCTACAATCTCTGTCACTAGAGCATGCCCTGAAGTGCCAAATCTACACGTTTCTTAAATACCTCCAGGGATGGTGACTCGGCCACCTCCCTGGGCAGGCTGTTCCAGGGCCTGACCACTCTTTCAGTAAAGTAATTCTTCCTAATATCTACTCTAAACCTCCCCTGCCGCAGCTTCCGACCATTTCCTCTGGTCCTGTCATCATTCACCTGGGAGAAGAGGTAGTGGCCCAGTGGGTACTTGTGATGATATGAAACACACGAAGCATGATCAGACTGGAAAAGGAATTTTAAAAATTCCTTTTTAAATGCTGTAAATTATAACACAGAAGGGAAGATAACACCATTACTTTAAACATAGAAAGGTAATTTGCTATCCCATCAGATAGCATCCAAAGAATACTTTAAACATAACAAGATAATTTACTATTCTATGAGCACTTCAAGCCCCCAATACCCAACTTGCACTGAAAAGGTGAGGGAAGGGGCTGGAAATGCAAAGCCCAGACAAGAGGTGGGTCTATGCCAGAGTGCAGAGCATGGGGCCACGTTCCTGCGCTGGTGAGGACCGTGTCCTGCCAAGGACAGGGACAGTCCGGGGACAGCACGGGGCACAAACCAGCTGTCCAAAAGTTTTCTCTCTTGGAAGGGAAAATCCCAGTCTTGCAGCAAAGCAAGACTAAAAACTCTTCACAAGTTGTTAGTGACATTTGTAAGTAAATATTGCCACTTTTACCAAAATAACTGAGTCCTCGCTAGAGGCGGAGCTCAGGCATGCACGGGGACCACAGCACTTGGCGAATGACACGTAAAACCCTGGACGGAGCAGGGTTCATCGCAGAGCTCGTTTTAGTGTTCCAACAGCCAGAGCAGGCAGGCGGAGCGGCCAGAGCTGAGACCCTGGTCATGGGGCAGCAGGGTTTTGGGGGACGAGGCTGCCTGTTGGATGCTCTTGAAAATATTTCATTATTAGTTTTATTACCACATTTTCCTTCGCAACATAATGCATTTCTCTGGCGGATGGCTCAGCCCTCACCCTGGGCTGGGTTTTAGTCCCAGGAGCAGCAGACTTTTACGACCCGCAGAGGTATCCCCAGCTGGAAACATCTCAGACCTCTTGTTGATAAGGTTTGGAAGGGGCTGAGACATCCTTTTTCCCCGTTCCTGGCAGGAGCAGGCAACCCCACCTGTACAGCAGGTCCATGCTAAAATAAACAAGCCAATAAGCTGAGACACGCATGTGTTATACTGTAAATCCATTTATTCCCTACATTTATTCATATTTAAATCCATTTATTCACTACATTTAAATATAAGTAAGAGCAAGGAAGGCCAAAAAAAAAAAAAAGGAATCATAAATAAAGTGGTTTTGTCATGTTTTCTGTGCATCAGATGTTTGTTTTACTGCAGAACTTCGGGGGAAGCTTGCTGCAAGCTGTCAGGGAATTGCCAGCAATTATTTCTCTGGTATTTGCTTAAATAGCCCTGAGGTTTAACATTGTTTGATGCCTTCTGAAATGCCCTGGGAAGACAAAACTCAGATCTGTGCTTCTGCCCAGAGATAAATCTTATTTTTCAGAAGATGGGGAAATAATGCCACATCACTCGCTCCCACCAGCAGCAGGAGAGCGCAGCGGCAGGAGGCCTTCTCCAGCAGCCACAGCGTCTGCGTCAGGAACACCTTGCAGGTGGGGCTGCAAGGAAGGAATGAAGAGGTCTGGGAAAAAAAAGGGGGGAAAAGAAGGAAAAAGCACCTGTGGGGTACTTATTCCATCAGTATCCCCCAATGTGTTCCTCCTTCCTTCCTCCCTGGAGGCATCTGGCCCATTGGTCTGCTAAAACTGTCCCCATGCTGGCGATTGAGGAGATCTGACCTTGCTTAGGGATCTCTGGAAATTTTTCTGTATCGTTTGCAGAGACTGTAGAGGTCCTGGGGCAACGTTACAGTTCTGCAGCTATGCATGGAACACACACATACGCGAATGTAGTGTTTTGGGGAACTTCTCCATTTGGTCGTTGCAGATGGAAATGGCTTTGGATGAACTGATGTTCGGAGCTGATGCTGAGAAAGAAATCAAAAAGCCTGAAACAGCAGTACCATGAGTGTAACACATATATCGGCGTAAATAACTTCCTGGGCTTTTCTCACTCTCCTAATCAAACATTTTGAAATATATATAATGAAGAATTTTACTGCCACTGCTTTTGCTTAACAACGGAGGGCAGGAAACGTGGTATGTATGTGCTGAAATGGACCTCTGTTTTTTCCTGTAGTCAGGTTAATTTAATTTATTATTATTTTTTTAAAAATCTTAATAGTATAAACAGAACAATATATAGTTTATTTTTGATTAATTTAAACTGATTATTTAATTTAGACTTGGAGCATTTGCGTATTTAGATTACGGAAGGCACAGCGTCGGTGCAGCTGTGGGGAAGTGAGCTGGGTTGCATCGTTCCGAGCAACCATCCGCGGAGGAGCCAGCTACGGCCACCGGGAGCGTAACAGCCGGAATGCACACAGCTTGACTTTGAATCATACTTAATTATTAAATAACTTAATTGCATTGTATTGCACATTCTTTAAAATACGTTTTTACTTGTAATTGAAGAGAAGTAATTTCTATCCCCGCAACCACAGCCTGCCCACATTAAGACTTTGGAGCATTGACATTAAAAAGCCCAATAACTGCACTCAGATTTGAGATTTTGTCGGTGACCTGAGGTTTATACTTTCCGCAATAAATTAGAGCCAATCCAGAAAGCACATATTTATTACTGTCCCAAGAACTGTTAGTAGTGCTTCAGTCAATAAAAGATGATAACTCGAAGCCTGGGAAGAGGTTTAAAATCAGAAGAGACGATTTACTGGGCTGGAGGGAGGAAAACAATGGCTGGGAGGGAAAAAGCTCAGCGAGACGCTCTCACTGAGGTCTGTTCTACCTGGAGTAACAAGCGTACTGGGAGATGGAGCCTTTATAATTCAAAACAGATTATTGGCATTTTGTCACATGGACCTTATCGTGAATAAACGAGCTCTGAAAATGGGTTCTGTTCAACACATTTCCAAAAACCAATCAGACATGAAATTGGTGGCGTTCACACGACATCCACGAAAGCACGGTCGAACGTACACTGTGATACAGACCTGCCTGGCAGCTTCCGCCGTTAACTTTCACAGTTTGCAGGGTTTTTAAGCTTAGATTGGAGGGCTGAAGTCAAATCAACATTTCTTGTCGGTCTTCCCACCACCATGCCCTGGTCGGCAATTGTGTTCACAGAGGCAGCAGTGAACCTGCCAGGGTGCACCAGGCACGTCACAACAGTCCCTCTTCAGCAGAAATGCTGTCAAGCATCATTTTGCTACCGCATTTGAAATAACTTTCGCTAAAGCCAGATGGGTAGTTTTACAGAAAGTGTTAATCACTTCAGCTCAAAAAAAAAAAAAAAAAAAAAAAAAAGGCAAAACCTCTAGAAGTTCACAGCTTTGCAACAGAACTGAGAAAAAACAGCAACAACAGAAAAAAAAAAAAAAACCCAAACTAGGAAAAATCAACATGTGAAATAAAAACGATATTCAAGCTAGACAACCACAAAAGAGAAGCAAGTTGCCTAGCCAGGTTGGGCACCTTGCACACCCATAAACTGATCCACCAAGACAATCCAGCTAGCGGTTTCTCAAAATTGTTCAAATCGCCTTCTCCCATCAATGGAGTTATTTTTTGGTGCGAGCGCCAAGTCACAGCTTTGATTCCTACAGATGAGAGCCAAGACCTTCCTCTGCACAGCACGTTGTAGCCCAGATATCCCATAGGCACGGTGCCAGCGAGCAAAGCTGGGGGCTGCCATCCATCCCCTCCCGCTGCCCAGGGCACATTTGGGCATGAGAGAGCAGCCAGAATACATATAGAGATAGATAGAGAGAGAGAGAGATAGAGAGAGAGACAGAGAGAGAGATGATAGATAGATAGATAGATAGATAGATAGATAGATAGATAGAGATAGATAGATAGATAGAGATAGATGATAGATAGATATAGATAGATAGACAGATGATAGATAGATAGAGATAGAGATAGATAGATATCAATAGATAGAGATAGAGAGAGATAGAGATAGAGATAGATAGAGATAGATAGATAGAGATAGAGACAGCGATAGAGATAGAGAGAGAGAGAGAGATAGATATAGGTAGATAGAGATATAGATTGATAGATATATAGATATAGATATAGATGATATAGATATATAGATATAGATGATATAGATATGTAGATATAGATATATAGATATAGATATAGATATAGATATAGATATATATCGATAGAGATAGATAGATATAGATTGATAGATATCGATAGAGATAGATATAGATATAGATAGATAGATAGAGATAGATAGAGATAGATAAATAGAGATAGAGATAGAGATAGATAGATATAGATAGAGATAGATAGAGATAGATTCATAGATGATATAGATTAGATAGAGATAGAGATAGAGATAGAGATAGATGGATAGATGTTGATAGAGATAGATAGATAGATATAGACTGATAGATATCAATAGATATAGATAGAGATAAAGAGATATAGATACAGATGGATAGATACAGATAGATTGATAGATATCGATAGATAGATAGAGATAAATAGATATAGATAGATAAATAGACAGACAGACAGATAGACAGAGATAGAGGTAGATAGATAGAGATAAATAGATATAGATATAGATACATAGATAGATAGACAGACAGACAGATAGATAATATACGTTGTCCCTCAGCCTATTTGTACTTCATTTGCTAACTTGTGTGAGGTTGCACTGGGCAGAAAGGGCTGTGCAGTCCCGCTGTGCCCAGTGTTCATTGCTAATCCCCCCCAAAAACAGGGAAAAGCCACAGTATTTCCAACCTGACACCGCGTTTGCTACAGCTATGCAAAGTTTCCATTGCTCAGCGTGAGTCCCTGTGACGCCAGCTTGTTTTCAAGTTCGTAAGCCCATTTCCCCCAGCCTGATGAGATTTAGCAAAGCGAGTTTTCATCCTGTTAGCTTTTCTTTGAAACTCGAGATGGCATCTGGCTCTGTCTGGGGAGATGCAAATTGCAGAGGCCAAAATTTTAACACCTCTTGCGTATCCTTGCCCGTGGAACAGTCCCCGCCTCGCCTCCTTCGCTCTGCATGAAATGCTGCACTACACTCAACCTTCCTGCTCTACCCTTTTTAATCCTCTGTTCTCCAGCAGTAGAGTGTAAAGAAATTTTCTCCTTTTTTTCTTTTTTTTTTTATTTTTCAAAAACACCAAGGATCTATATGTTGAGATCCTAACGAGTCAGTCACTTAACTCCCTTGGGTTTCTGTAATAAATGACAGCACAAATGGCTATGGTTCAGCATAACTGGGCATCTCAGTAAATACCCGAATATTAAAGGCAGCTCCAGCCTGAAGTTGGTGGGGAATGTCACTGATGGCACACCTCAAAAGCAGGTTGTTACACAGATGCCCAAAACCAGTTTAAAAAGTGACTGGGCATTTGTCCAGTGTGGTTTTGGCTTTTTTTTTTTTTCCACGTTATTTTCAATAACTGAAAAAGTCATGAGCTTTAGCATGAGTTCTGTGACCGTAATTTGTGGAAAGAGTTATGGGGGGCTCTCCTTGCTTGATGGGCACAGTTTACCCATTACTGCGCTGCCTGGCTCAGCTCAGCCAGGATTGGTCCCGCGTCTCTCCCGGAGCATTGACCCTCCTCTTCTGAGCCTTCAAAAGCTAAACTGAACGTGGAATTCCATCAGCTGCCAGGCTTTTCTATGGGAGAGAAAATATTTGGTTCAGCAGCAGCGAAGCGCTTTGCCTCAGTGCTATCAGTGCAGCAGGAAACAGGTTTACAATTGTTTTATACTAACAGCGGAGCAACACAGCCTCAAATACTCATTTTTGTGGAAAAAACCACATAGACTTAATTTTTCAGAACAGAATGAAATAAAAACTGCCTCCTGGGGCAGATTTCTGGTTTTGTGCAGTTTCCTAAACCTGTTAATTTAACCAGCGAACCAGAGACCTCAGAAAATTAGCCTGAGTGCCTGGAACAGGGCATTGCCATCCATCCTGAGAAGCAGAATCTTATCCCAGGCTCCAGAGCAACATTAGTCCCCAAAACTGCGTCCTTTTGGTTTTGCTCCTCTGCAAGATCAGGATTTGTATTACTCAACATCCCGTGTACCAGTTGCATGCTACAGCGGTGGAACAGAAGGAGCTCTTGAATAATTTGGGTTGGATTTTTTTTCTTTTTTTTTTTCCTTTTTAAACCTGGTTTCTCTCAGAGCTTTCATTTACTGACCTCTGAAATTTTGGGCAGAACTCGAGGGCTCTTTGGCTCTAGCCCGCCTGCATGCAATGACTTTAGCCTAAAAGCAGTAGCAGGTCTGGTTCTTGTGTATGGGAAGAGAAGCAGATGAATACTTGAACATGTAGCCAGCTTGGACAAACACAGAGCCCTGGGCAGCAGCCCCGGCAGTATTTAAGGAGATCTCAACTCACCACGTCAAAAGAGCCTGAGATCACTAATGGTGTCACCTTGCTGCTGCTCGGTTGTCCATCACACTCTCTCCTTGCCCTGCCAGCTCGCTCACGTGCCCCCTGAGTGGTTTATAATGGAGAAAGCTGCTCACCATGGGCTGTAAGCCAGAAGTGGCTCTGCCTTTCCGTGGTGGGACAAATCCCGGCATCAGAGCTGCTGGTGATCACGGCTAAGATGAGCTGGCTGCTCGGGAGCCACAATGGGGTGACCTCCCTCCCAGCTGTCTGCTGTGCAGCACGTGGTTTTGTTGGCTGAAAAGAGAAAACCAAACCGACATTGGGAAACAGTAAAGAAAAAGGAGAGAGACAACAAGGGAAGAGTCAGGGTGAAGTTTCCACATAGGGGAACATGTTTAAGAAAAGTCCATATCACATCTTCCAAAGGGAGTATAGACACCACTAAATTCCACCAATGGTGTTGATGGAATTACTTGTGTTGACTTTAGGAATGACGAGGACAGCCTGGCGTTCCTTTTACCCTTTTAAACTGCTTTATTTCTTAATATTTGGAGGAATATTTGAAAGAACAAGCTCAGTTCAAACAAAATCTGGCATCAGTGTCAGTCAAAAGACCTTGGGTATATTCTCTATCACTGGCAGAAGAAAGTCCATGTGGACTGCAAAGTGGTCTGAATCCATCTAGAAGGGCATCATGTACCAGCAGGGCAGGAGCAAAGCTATGGAGAGTATGTGTCCTCTGCTCACAAAGAGGAGCAGACATGGCAGGTTAGAATCATAGAATCACAGAATGGTTTGGGTGGGAAGGGACCTTTAAAGTCCATCTAGTCCAACCCCACTGCCATGAGCAGGGACATCTTCCACTAGATCAGGTTGCTCAGAGCCCCGTCCAGCCTGACCTGGAATGTTTCCAGGGATGGGGCGTCTCCCACCTCTCTGGGCAACCTGGGCCAGGGGCTCACCAACTTCTTGGGAGGCTTCCTCAAGGCAAGGCCAAGAGGGAGGGCAGTCATACTGTGCCAATGGAGGAAGACCTGCCATAATAGACCATGCAAAGAGAACTCGGCTATGGATTGTGGCAGTTTGAGTAATAAGGCTAATCAAGAGACCATGGCACAAACGATTTGCCACAATTCCAGATGTAATGGTATTTAACTTCTTAACTAATCTCGTTACCTTTCACAAGTGATCTCTTGCTGCTTTCAGGGAAAGTGTGTATTGATCTATAGCCACCATCAAACTGCAAATTCAATTCCATTATAAAAAGATGCAGGTTAAAATATTTGCCTGCAAATGGGCAATTGCTTAAGAAACAAAATAAAAAGGTGGAAATGGTTCCTCCCTTGCAGGAGTCATCTGATGGCGTCTGATGGCAGCTCTCTATCACGATGGGGTGGTCAGTCATCCTCCAGACATGTTTGGGCTCCTCTGGCCACATACCTGTTGTGTCGTGTAACATGGAACAGGAGACGGAGACGACCCTTTCAGCTTGCCCTGGAAATCCAGGTTGTCCTGCTCACTTCTAGGGGACGATCTGCAGGGTGAGGCGGGGGCTGGTGCAAAGGTTGTACCGAGGACACTGAGCTCAGCTGGCAGTTTTGAGGCAGGATGGCAGAGCCCAGCCAAGCTAAAGCTGGTGCTTTGAGGTCATCATGGGACTGAGGAGTCTCCGTGGTATCGTATAAAGGAATTTGGTTGAGTGGGGAGACCACAGGGCAAATCTGCCTGTGCTTCAGGACATGAGCACAAAGGAGATGCTTCTCCCAGCTTGGTCCCCTGCTGCACTACTGCTGCCATTGCAGAAACTACTGCAAAAAGTATTTCAGAAACTATCGCAAATGTTGCAGAAGCTGCTGAGAAATGCTTGTGCTTCTTGGTAGGGATAAAAGCCTTCGGTACAGCGGGTACTTCAGTCCTTTACCTTCCCAAGGCTATTTACTCCCTTCCTTTTCTCACGGGAGCCTTCCCAGGCTTTGCCGGTGCCATTGCAGGTTGGTGGCGATGGATGGCAGAAAGGACTTCTGGCTCTTGACCCGTGGTGATGTAGGGGACACATGTTGGTCCGCACGCCCTCCTATCACAGCAGGTCTGCAAGGAGGACCTTTGCAGGGCCGGTGAGCATGGCTGGACCCCTGTCTCCCTCCCGATGGCTCCGGGGCTGCGGTGGCTCGGCATCCCCACATCAGGGAGCCGTGCTCAGCCACCAGCTTGAAATGTTTTGCCTGCCCCCTTGAACGCTGCCATGACAGCTTTCAGGGGTGTCAGACAGCTGCAATAGGTTTGCAAAGCAAGTCAGCGTGCGGTTAAGCAATTCCCGTGATTACAGGGGAACTGTTGAAAGGCTGTGAAAAAAATATAATTATCTTAACTCTTCTTCCCTTCAAAGAATCTCACAGCAATCATCTGTGTTTCTGTCTCAGGCAGATAGTGTTTGTTGCAAGGCTCCAGCACGGCATGCGACGAGGGGGAGCAGAGCATCCAGGGTCCCCAGATTCTCCCTCAACCTTTGCAGCCTGGTTGCAACCGCAAATGAGCCCATTGGGGTTTTTTTTTTTTTTCCTCTCCGAGTTTTGCTGCTGCAGGAGAATTAGCTGCTTTTGATTTAGCAGCGGCAGACAGGGCAATGGCTCGGCCTCTCTGCATCAGAAACGAGGTGTCAGGGTCAGTCTCAAACCTGGCTGTGGTTGTCCTGGCTTCCCTGGCAGAGACGGAGCAAGGCTTTGTGCACCTCACTGCAGCAATTGCGATTCCCTCCTGCTTCCCCTCCGGCCGCCCTGCCCGAGCCCCCCTGCTCCTCCATCCCACCCGCAAATCCCCTGCGCTGGGTGTCTGGCTCTTGTCTTGTCCAAGTCGGATGCCCTTTGGGTGATGTTGCGCCAAGCCGTAACAGCAGCTTAGTCCAGGCTGGAGTGCCTCGTCCCTAGGCACACACACACACTGCTTTTAATTACTAACGAAGACAGAGAGTGGGGCCCCTTTGGTGTCTCCAAGCTGTGTGGAGTCAGAGGATCGCAGCCAGTACGTGATCTGGAGCTCTCATCAGCATGTACATGATGTAGCTGAGCCGGTGGAGATGATCTTTGTGGGTGACCGAATGACCTACATCATTACGGTGCTTTCTGTTTAAAATTAACTCAGCTCTAGCAGCCATATATTAGCAAATGCATTGAACTGTGTATGAAGGAAAAAAAAAAAGAAAAAAGTGCTTTGATTTTCTAAGGTCTGGCTGGAGAAGTCTTTGAAGGAGGAGAAAAGGAAAAAAAAAAAAAATTAATGGGCATTTATCCAAATAAACATTGAACTTCCCGCTTTGTTTGCAGTACCGCACAGATCTAAGTGTACTGCTGGGATTATCAAGGGGTTGATGATTCATTTATCAAACAAACCAAACATATGTGATGATCCAGGTTTATTTTGGGATCAACTTTATTGTCATACTATTGACTACGGTCATGAAGAAAAAAGCCTGTGCAAAACGCAATTAGGGATTTTGTCCATTTTTATTAGATTTTGATTTACAGAGTGAAATGGCCTGCTTCAGTCCCCTGCTGCCCCTTTGCTGTCCCTCTCCTCCAGCAGGTCCACAGACACCATGTTTCGCGAGCCCACAGCCGCAGCGAATAGAAAGCTATGAGAAACAGTTGGCAGGAGTACGGCGTGCCATAGTAATTGGGATAAAATCCTTAATAAGGCAAGCGGTGGAACAAATGGAGCACCCGGAGTAGCTGGAGCAGAACGGAGGGTGTCAGAGGTGCTATAACAAAGATCGTGCTTGCTCAGCTGAGGGAGGATTTGCAAAGTGCAAGGTATGTTTTTGGGGGAAGAGCAGAGCGGATGAGCGAGACCTGCTGTGCAGAAGCGCTAACTTGCAGCAATCTTGTTGACTTACAGAGCATGCTGCACATTTCCGGCTCTTAATATGTTCTGGTTTGGTTTCACATCCAGCTGAGTTTCCAGAAGAGTCTGAAGATCTTAAAAGAGCAAATATTTGAGACCGTAGGTAGGGTTTACCTTCTTAAAAGAAGGTTTCTTTTTGGTCGTAAAACGGCTGGCCAGAACCATTCAACCGAGCCTGCCTAAGGAGCCGCTTCAATGCGTCACAAAACTGGGGCATCCTTTTGCCCGAGTGGCAAAGTAATTGTCCTGAACTGGCAAAACAAAAATTGCTTTGGTAAGTTTGAGCTGATCTACCGATGACACAACCTGACCGGGCTAATCTCAGAAGTCAAATCAGGGGAGCGTGATGTGAGATGTGAGTTGATGGATGGAGTCAGCCTGCATCCAAGTGTCTGGAGCCACATATGCCTACTGGCCTGGGTCCCCACTGACTTGGGCATCCCTGTGGAACTCAATGGGTTCCTGGGAATCAGGGACAAGAGGACATAAGGCAGAAGTTCACTGGGGGATTGCACTTAGAATCAATCATAGAATCATCTAGGTTGGAAGGGACCTTTAAGATCATCGAGTCCAACCATCGACCCAACACTGCCAAACCCACCACTGACCCACGTCCCTCAGCACCACGTCTGCCCGGCTTTTAAGTACCTCCAGGGATGGCGACTCCACCACTGCCTTGGGCAGCCTCTTCTAATGCTTGACAAACCTTTCTGTGACGAAATTTTTCCTAATATCCATCCTAAACCTCCCCTGGCACAACTTGAGGCCGTTTCCTCTTGTCCTGTCACCTGTTCCTTGGAAGAAGAGCCCGACCCCCCCTGGCTCCCCCCTCCTTTCAGGGAGCTGTAGAGAGCGAGAAGGTCTCCCCTCAGCCTCCTCTTCTCCAGGCTGAACACCCCCAGCTCCCTCAGCCGCTCCTCACAGGACTTGTGCTCCAGACCCCTCACCAGCTCCGTTGCCCTCTGGACACGCTCCAGCACCTCAGTGTCTCACTTACTCCTTTTTAACTACTTGCAAACCATTTCCAAACTGGCTCATGTGTTTGAGGAAGGGGGCTGTGCCTTTTGCCTCTGTCCAGAGTTGCTCCTTGGTACGTCCAGGGCTATGCACTAAGGAAAAAGCATTTTGGTCTACAGCAGCAGTAGGAGATAGGAGCTTTCTCCCCCTTCCTATCCATCTGCCACCTGGATGGGAAAGGCAGGATAACGGTGGTACTTTGCGAAACTCAAAAGCAGTGCACGGACGTCAGCCTGAATGGGCAGTGCGCTGTCAGGCTCAGATGTAGCCAAGGTCACCGGCCAAGCCGTCGTGCCTGGCAGGATTTTGTAGTTGCAGCTGACACACCACTTAACTGGCTTTTCACAGGAACCAGCTGTTGTGAGCAGGAGCTCTTATGAATCTGCAAAGAACAGGAGAGAAAACACCTTTTCTTGGCACAACCTGACCTCTTAACTGCAGGAGATGACTCTCCACTGCTGGCTCCTGCCACGTTGGAAGCACCTGCCCCTCTTCTGCATTCACCTGGGTGCCGGTGGGAGGGACTGGGTGCTGCTTACAGGTTTCCCTGGAATTGCACTGGTGCCTGATCCAGTGCTGGTGGAAATCAGAGTGTCTCCGAACACAAGTCTGTGTGTGCAACCTGCAGGGCTGCACATGGAAGGGAGCCCTCACGCACAGACGTGTGCTTGCCAGGCCTGACGCGGCTGGGTGCCACATGGGCACGTTAACCCTAACCATGAAAAACTATACGGAATAAGCCTACAGCCTCATCTACCCCATTGAAATTCCACATTTATTATTGCTTTGGAGTGATGGATTTAACAAACCACATTTCCCACTGTCCTGTCTGCATCCTCCACTTGCTCTTGTCTGGTACCTTAATGTTCTCCAAGAGACTTGCCCGGCTGTGCTCCTGGGGAGCTGGCAAACACTTCTTGTGACGGTGGAGTCAAACCTCACTCCCTCGCTGGAGAAAGCTTTTAGGAAAGACACAGGGCAGCCTCCTGCACATACAATAAATATGAAATGTCACTTACAGTCCCAAAGGGACAGGAGCTTCACTGCCCTAAGGATTTAGAAAGGTACCCCACACAGGACAACCCAAGGTGAGACACAAGATAAAATCCCACCAGCCTCCCTCCTCCGAGCAATCTGAGCCCCTCTTCCATCACGTGTCTGGTTACAAATTCTCCTTGACTTTCCGCAGTGGATTGTACAGAAATGTGTGGTTAATCAAATGAATCCGACTGGATTTCTTGCGTGGTTAGGGGAAATAAATATTTACGAAGGCAAGAAATCACAGCTGGCTTGAAGAAACCAGAGACTACGAGTTGTATTTGCTGGGGGCTGACGGCAATTTGTTTTCAAATAGCAAAACCTGCCTTAGGCTTGACCACAAAAAGCAATAAAAACTTAATTTTTGAAGGGAGGAAAAGCGAAATAGTGTTTTTTTAAAGTATTTCACTGACGGTGTTTTTTTTTTTTTTTCTTTTTTCTGAATGATCTTCCCTTTAAACAGAACAGAAACTGTTGTTTGTTTTTCCCCTTCTCTCATTCAGAACTTCGTCTTTGAGTGCCTTGTAGCCCCGCTAGGTCTCCCTTGCTAGGGGTAGGCTGGTTACAGGCAGCTAAGCCTGCTGTTAATGGAGATGAACTAATTGCCAAAGTATATAAATGACCCATCTGCTTAAAAAATAAGAACTTGTAAATTGGGATTCACCGTGTCTCTGCATCTCTTACTATTTCAAACCTGCCTCTTAGAGGAAGAAAACAACCAGAGGTGTCGTGTTTTAGGAAAAAACAAACCCTTGGTTGTATAGTGATCATACCAGACACTGGGGGTACTGGGTACCTGGGGAAGGGACTCTCAGGAGCAACACTGGAAAAGCAACACAACCATTTCTCACCCGTTACACCTGGATTTACGTGTGTGCGGGGCCCAGAGCTGCCCGACTCCGACCATCCCGCCATGAGATGTGGAGGAAGTTTGAAGCAGGGATCCATCCGAAGGGATGAAGTTTGTCCTCTCCAGCCCTTTTTGTCGCTGGTGAACAGAAGTCAAACGGCGATGAGAAGCACTTTTTTTTTATTGCCAGGGAGAAGAGTCCATCTGTGTGGGCAGGACGCTGAGCAGCAAACTAAAGAGAGTCATTCTGAAATTCCTTTCTGACTCATTTTATTTTGAAATGAAAAAAAAAAAAAAAAAGGAGGTTTCTGGAGGTTTTGCAAATCAGACGTGCGTGGGGGAAACCTGGTATTCCCTTGGTAGGTGTCATCTCAGCGTTCAGCATTTAAAAATAGCAAAAGCTCGTACGAAACTAAATGCGCATCAGGCGGAGCGTGTGCCCACTCACTTTGTCTGGTTCGGGGAGGTCTCAGCTCCGTTCCAAAATGGCAAAATAAAGCTGAACGTGAGCTGTGTTTGTAAAGTGTGCTGGTGGTGTTTCATCAGCACGTCAGAAAAACAGTCTGTAAAAAGACTATCCCCCATCTTTGATAAGGAGTAGAGTTTTGTTATCGGATAAAAAAAGGGATTTATCTGTGCACAAGGGGGGCTAATGCGTGACAAGGGGCCCAGTCAGGTGTTTGCAGAGGAAGAGTCAAAATCAAACATTAGTCTTGCTGAAATAAAGGAGAATTTCACTCCTGGCTTCATGTAGGGAAGAGGTTCACCCAGTCTGTTGCAGGACATGCCCACGTCGGGGTTCGACTATGCGCCGACCGTTCCCACCTCCAACATTTGGCGCTAATGAAAGATTCAGAGCTTTACAAGCAGGTCAATAAAATGATCTAAGAGAACTTTCAGGGTCTGAGTCCATGCATGAATGGTTCATTCACCAGTCATCTGGGTTTTGTTTTCCTTCTACCCTACGTTTTCGCAGGGATGGAATAATCAATTTATTATGAAGTTTGTGCTGTCCAATATTCTTAGTAATTTGGTTTGCCAGGTGGAAGCACCCAAGTCATTAATCATCTGTTTTGCACTTGGTACTCTTTTAATATTTAACAACAGAAGAATGCATTTGTTTGTTTTTCCAATGTCAGGGACAAACAAGCTGTGATATCAATTCAATCTAAACAAGAAAGATGAAAACATCTTTTAAAACAGTACTTTGAAAAGGAGTCTGTTTCTCAAAATGTGGAAGAGCCACAAGGTAGCTGGAATAAATCAAGTCAGGCTGAAGCTTCAGAAATGAGAGGAGCGAGTACGAGAACAGCACTTTTCACTTTGCGCTGCTAATGTCCGCAGCAGCTTTCTCTAAGCCTGAGAGCGCTGTATTTCTCTAGAAGCGCATTGAGATGCGATTGCCTGCTTGGCTTGGGTTCGTTGCAGGAGCTTTGCACCAGCCCTGGCTGCACAAATAGTGGCTCTGGGGAGAGGGTCCACAGTTGCCCCAGTATCCAGCGGCTACATCCCTCTGTTGGGAGTCCTGGGAGGCGAAACACCCACCAGCAATGGTTCCTTCCACCTGGAGAGGAGGCAGCAAGCAAGGGATCACCGCACCAGAATTCAAATCTGTGCACTGCTCTACACCCAGCGCGTGTCCTCCAGCAAGCTGCTAACCCCCTTACAGCCTGCACAGAGCCCTCTTCCTTAGAGGAGAGAAAGGGCACACTCATCTCCTTAATTAACGAGTGAAATCCCGCTCTTCACTTGCAAGAAGCAGCCAGGATGCAGGAAGACTTTGTGGAGTTGTTTTGATCTTGCTGCCCTTTATTCAAGGAAGAAACCTTGAAAACTCCAGCAAAGCATGCAGGATCAGACCAAATAATGTTGGTCCTTCAAAACTACTACTGCATAAATAGCTGATGCTCGCAATGACCAGTGCTTCTGCCCTGCAGAAGGTACGTTTGTGGGTACGTTTGTGCGCATCGGGTTTGTTCCTTCAAGGCATGTGGTTGAGTGTTGTGTTGAATCTGGGCCTTCACTGTGGTTCATTTGAGGACAACCTGTGCACAGATTTGAAATGAAACCACAGCTCATGTTTAATTAGCTCAGCTCCAGACTTCATTATGGATTTGAAATTCAAGCCAAGCCCATCAAGAAGTGTTTGAGGGAACACAGGCTGATGTATAGGCTAGCAGTAAAATTAGTAACACCTTCCAAATCTGATAGCAAACCTGGGGAGGCATGAAGGACACTGCCAGATTTTACTGCTTATTAGCGACTGCATGGAAATGGCCCCATTGTCTCACAGTCCTTCGGATGCAGTCTGGGCACTGGGCGGAGGATGTGTGCCATCATGCAAGGAGGCGGTCCTGCAGGTGCCAAAATGCCATCCCCTCAGTGTGACGCCGGGGTAGACACACTGGGCTGGTAACGGGGAAGAGGTGAAATCAAGCATCTGCAGTGCCCAACCCAGCAGCTGCTGCAAATCGTGCTGCCCGGAGAGGATGGGTGCATGTGCCAGGCTGGCCTTCCCTTGCTTTAACTACGGACAATAAATCAAGTTATAACATATATTCAAGTGTTCAAGGCCAGGCTGGACGGGGCTTTGAGCAACCTGGTCTAGTGGGAGGTGTCCCTGCCCAGCGCAGGGGGTTGGAACTAGATGGTCTTCAAGGTCCCTTTCAACTCTAACCATTCTATGATTCTATGATAGATGCCTCCATACACACGTAGCTAGGTAGCACTGGCTGCTAACGTTTTGGTTTCAGGGAAACAGTTTTCAGCGGTGATTATTTTTTTCTCTTTGTGTCTTCTCTGGGGAGGCTGCCCTGGGGGAGCCCAGCAGCCAGGTAAGGGCCGCCCTGCCATGAGCGCTCTGCTGGGAAGAACGTGGCTCAGGGGAGAGCAGCTCGTCTCTCCAAAGGAGACTTTTTTTTTTGCCCTGGGGGAAGGAACGTAATAAAAATGTGAGAATACAATTAACATGATAGGTTGTACTGCAGGGAACACGTCCAGAAAACAGGCGAGCAGACCACCCTTGGTCGCGTTAAATGAGGCAAGAAACAGGGGCATTTAATGTTCTTCGCTTCAAATTAAAATCCCCAGGAAGAACTATGATAATTCCTTAATTCATCATTAAACTATCCTAAATATTCCCAGTCCTTCTATTTTGTTCTTTATCTAGTAGATTTTTTTGTCATATTAGCAGCCGCATGAGTTATTATATACTATTCGGAAGCCTTGATTTAAAAATCTGTATGTAATTAGTCCCCAAAAATTCCATTTTTTTTGCCATCATTTGTATGGATGGAGGAAATGACTCATCTCAGCTCTTTCTGTAAAAATATTCACTGTGGGTGCTCTCCCCACAATCAGAAACCTTAGCCAGTACAAAGGCAATAAAAGGCAGGAGGAGCGGAGAAAACATTTCAAAATAAAACTCACTTTGAGAAAAAAATAGATTAAGCTGCCCATAGATATTACCCTCAATTCCTGTATTTTGAACAGTTGATTAAGACACAGACAAATGAATTGGACTTGTCGAGCTACTGTGTAAATCTCTCTGATTTATGTAGAAACATAGATTTGCCCATTCTCCCTATTAGGAGAAAAGCTTCTTCTAATGAAATAGGCCACCTGCTGCCACAATGCTAATCCCCTCCGTGGGTTTTGACCTGTAAGCACGGGGCAACTGCATCAAAAACCGCCACTGAAAATGGTATTTGTACCTTTTCCCGCTCATCCATGCTGCCGGCTCTCCTCATGGCAGGTGATGATGATGCTGTGGATGAAACGCACCTGACCAAAAAATTATTTATATCCTAGCAAAATAAAATATGTGTTTTCTGATGTTCTCAGACGTGCTGGAGGCACCATGGTGATGGGAGTAGTGGGGGTGAAGGAGGAGGTCTGAAAACCTCTGCCCCCACTTGCCCTGAGCTTGGGCAACTTGAAGAAGAGCCCAAACATGTGATGTGTGACATCCCTGGGCAAGAGATTGCTCTCCATCCAGGACAGGGGACAAGGGGACACCAGTTCCCCTCCACTCCATGGTGTCTGGGGTAGGAAGGGGCTGTCAGGGTGACAGGGCTCCTCGCAGCCTCCGACCGATGGGCACGGCTGTGTGAGACGTCCCAAGGAATCCTGGGGATCTGCTCATTTGAGTCATTTAGAGCTGGGAGAGATTTATTGTGCTCCAAGAGCCCCAACGCCCTTGGGACTGTGGCTGAACCAGGAATGAGCAAACTCAGTCCATTTTGTTTGAAACTTCCTACAGCAGAGAGAAATATGGAAAAAGTTCAGAAATGTCCGAAACTCTGGAAATTGCACATACTGACCCACAGTCAGAAACAGCCATAAAATACAGGCAAATGCCATCCTCACCATCTTCCCCTTCGTTTCAATTATACCTCCCAGAGCTAGAGAACAGATTACGCTTCCCAGATCACATACACTTTCTTCGTTTCAGTGGAAAACCAACGACCGGTTATCCTGTCGCTATCTGCACGTCCCATTATGGTAACAAACAGAAGTCATCAAATTATAATACTCTTAATCACACTAAATAATGCCTCGCGCTACAAGTTGCCCCATTAAAATCAATGGCCTATTTGTAGAGCAAAGAAGGTCTCAGTGTGAGTAATGACATTAAAATCCCTCCCTGGCTGGGAATAAAATTTAAAACTCCCTGGTGTCTCCCAATCTACCTAACAAACAACAGGGGAAAGGTATTGACTGTTAATGTATCCATGTATATGATGTGTGTTTGTAAAATAGAGTTGTGACTCAAATCCAGCAGATGAGGAGCGTTTAATAAGAAGGGACGCCCGCCTATGTCAGCCTTATTGATTGGGGGCACAATGGTGTCTCCTGCTGACAAAGTAAATTATTTTTAATCGGCCACGGCAGCTAGAAGAAAGCTCATGCAGCCTGTCCTGATTTCAACTGGTTTTTAATTTTCCTTGGGGGAGAGGGAAAGCGCAACGCTACGGGGCGGTCTCAGGGAGAAGGAAACAGAGTAATGGTAGATCTCAGTGATGAGCCACTTACCTTCCTTACAAACGAAAATGAAATAACCAAGGGCTCAGCTTGAAACCCAGTGTTTTGGCAAAGCATTCCCAGGATGCCCAGGTAGGTTGGGAAGTGCTGACTGCTGTCAAGCCAAGCACAATTGTTGTCCCCAGCCAAGAGAGAAAGACCGAGCTATTTCATCATTATGAACTCCCAGAGAAGCCTGCCCGGTTTGACGTGCACATATATACACATGCACAGATATATCTTCCCACCCTGCTCGAGAACAAGAGAGACAGGAGAGCAGCTCACCAGGACTAAAGAATGCCAAATCCTCGGAAAAATTCAGGGGCGATCTTCCAAACTCCAAGGTTGGTTTTTTGTTTGTGTTTTGTGTTCGGTTTTGGTTTGGTTTGTTTTTTTTTTTTTTTTTTTTTAAAGTGGATTTAATTGTAAGCCACAAATGGTCACAAAGTTCAAGGAAATGACAACTTGAAGTGAAGAGGAGGGATTGCCTCGCCATCCTGTGCAGGCAGCACCTACCACCGTGCAGGTTCCCGTATCTCCAGTATCGTGGAGGATGCTCAGCAGCATCACAGGCCACCAGGGCTTGGGGGGCTGCAAGATGGGAGGAAAGAAATGGTGCCAAATGGCAGTAATGCCTTTTCATTATCCTAAAAGCTTAGGAAACTAATTCAAAAACCAAAGAGGGTTAAACAGGATTAGAAGCATTCTTCTCTTCCGAACGCAGCTAAGAATAATCAAATTGTTATTCAAAACAGGGAGTGGGTAGTGTTTAATATATCAAGCATATCTTCACAAGGGTTTTTTACCTCCCACATGCACTAATCTCTTGGCTATCAGCCTCCCTGCCACTTCTCTTCCAGAGCATCCGAGGTGGGACGTGGGAGACCTCACCCTTGGGGAAGGGGCCTGCCAGCAGCATGGCAGAGGAGGAAAGGAATATGGGAATGCAACATGCACGGGGCAGCAATGAATTTGCTCCAGGGTGCAGGCAATAAGGATATTCACTGCGTTTCTGCTGTCTAAGGAGCTTTTTGTCTGTTAGTTCTATCTGTGTACAAGAAGCACCTCGATGCCCCATCTGCTCTGTCGTGCTCTGGGGAAGCTTCAAGGAGCAGAAATAACCATTTCCAAACCTGCTCTCCTCTTCCAAAAATCCATCTCTCAAGTCAGCGCATAAGCCACAAATCTGAGTCTCATCTGCCATGCTCAGGATACCTCATGCCTGTGTCTGCCTTGATTTTAAAGTAATAAATAAATTATAATTTATATTGATAATTACTTGATAATAAAGTAATACCCATGTTTTTGAAAACCTACTAAAAAAATACGGAGGCAGATGCATTTCTAATGCATCAGGTCCCACAGGAAGGGCTCACAGTTAAAGAGGGACTGGATAAAATTCCATCTGAAAACCAAGTTGGTGGGTTTTCCTCTTTCATTCCTGTCTACATTTTTCACCGAAGGACTCACTGTTGCGGCCTGAAGCACCTACAAGGTATTTTGACAAATAAACATTGGAGAGCAGGTTGCAAGACGTCTGTCTTCATGAAGACAAATGCTAAAGCATGGCAGAAGTCCCCACAGGGTAACTGCTCGTGCATTTGTGCCAGGGGAGTTCAGTGTCATTTACTGTTCAGACCTTCTAGCTTCGCCAACAACAAAAGGAGAATCCTGTAGCTCCTGGTCAATACAAGAATGAGTCAAGTCTTTCCAAGCTGTACGTTATAAATATTGCACATGAGATCTAACTCCATCATTTCCCTGGACTCTATGGCCACTGGTGTCAGTGAATCTCTACCTCTCAATTCCGCCAGCACTGAAAGACTTTCATGACTCTTCGCGTGAAATTAGTTTGAAAAGAGGAAGGGTGATACTATCTCACAAGGCATGAGTGTTCTCCTGAAAACAGGTAGACAATGTTGCTGGTGCTGTTTGGGACCTTGTTTTGCAAAATACCTCGGCTCCCACAAATAGTGTCTGCCCAAATATGTGCTTTAAAACACGTACATTTCCTTTAGTGGTACGAAAGAAAATGAGTCTCCACAGATCTGGGTCATATATCAAAGGCAGGGATGGGAAAAATGATCAAGCATCAGCTCCCCAGGTTCTTTAATTGCCATCTTCGTGCAGTCCATTAACCTCCCAGCAGAATGAACTCCAAGGACCTCCATAAAATGAGCTTTTCTGCACAATACTGTCCATGCATTTGTCATGGAGAGGTTTAAACCTGGATCTTCAAGGCTGTCCAGCAACTCATGGCCCAGGTGAGCCTTTCCAAGGAATCCCACTCCCATTGGATGACTCAGACAAACATATATCTCTGACTATGCTGTCCCAGCAGCTTCAAGTCATCTTTAACTCCAAAAGAGGGGACTGGGTTTATTGTAGGAAAGAGTTTGGGTATTACTACAGAAATAAGAAGAGGAAGATCACTGTTGGACTTTATCAGACTTTCTTTTTATGGAGGAGGGAGTTTGGCCCGGCAGTATTGGTTTCTTTCCCATTGAAGCACAATCTCAGCATGTCCTTTCACAGCCACAGGAAATAGGTAGCCACAGAAAACTTTCTCACTCTGAACCTGGTGATTTTAACTGATAGATTGCTTATACCTGGCCATAAAACTACGTGCTGATCTCTGCAGGGCATTTTTCCAGGAATAAAAAAAGGAACCAAGGCAATCAGTGAGATACCCATCAGAGTCTGATTGCAAATGCCAACTTCTTTGGGCCAGGCTCTGGTTAACTGGAAGTGACGGAAAAAACCTCCCCCAAACGTTCTTGGCTTTAGCTGTACAAGCATGTAAATGATGTTTGTTGTTAAAAAATTATAGTGAAAAAATATTTGTGTGTGGGTTTGATAGTTCACAGTGTGGAGCCCCTGAGTTCTTGCTTTGAGTCTCAAACCCTTTGGCAGAGTCAAGTTCTCACTCAATGAAACATGAGTTTTGTTGGTGAAATAATGAGTTCAAATTAAAATATTTCAACCTGCAGGACATGCAGAGTTATTCTCTCCCTCCTCCTCCTCCCCCTTGCTCGTCTCCCTCTCCGGAGCCCCATTTCTGATGGATGAGGTCAGCTCTGATCAGTTGCTCACACGTCTTGCTGCTCCCCACCGCGTTGCTCCGCTCCTTGGCCAAGGCAGACCCTTGGCTGCGGGACAGACCTGGGTCTCCCCGGGACATCCACTTTGGGTCTCTGAAGCCGCCTTATTTTCTGGACACATAATGCAGGTAATAATGCAGTGCCATGCCCTCTCCTTGCTCTTTGAAAGGAAAAAAAGCGTAACTTGTAATTCTTGACACAAGTCCCGTCTCCTGGGGTGCTGGGGGCTAACTCGCTCCGCAACACACGCTGCTGCAAAAGCCGGGTGGCTGCTGAGCCATTTGGCACGTCCTTATACTTTTCGTTGAAAACAGCAAATAATAAGACAGATTTTAGTCAGTGGATGTACACTAATTGACATCAGTTGTGTTGTAATTGGTAGAGGAGAAAGCATATGGTTATTAACATTCAAATAAAAAAGAAGCCTAGATTTTTCTGGCCTTTTCTAAATGATAAAGCTCTCTTCCTCTTTGAACCTGACAAAAATGAGCTGCAGAACTGGAGAAGAAGCACTTTGTGAGAGATAAAAAAATTACAGCCCTAAGTGCTAACCTGGTGTTTTTTCATTTGAATTCGTGCTTTATCAGTGGAGCTCAACCCTCATGCAAGCAGGTTTGGATTATAAATAGGGCTCAACGGGAGTTTTCAAAAGCATCTTTTTCAGTGGATAGTGTCTGCCAAAACCAGAGCCTTTTCCAGGAACTTATGAGTTTTGACAAGTTCCAGGTGTGAAGCGAGGACAGGCGTTAGCCTGGCAGCTGATGCGTTCGCCAATAGATGGGAAACGCATTTTCAAGTTTCTGCTTGACCTGATTCATACTGAAAACTTGGACTTGACTTGCTCTTGTCACAGGGAGACCAAGCTGCTGCCTGGTCTGGTGTGAGTCCCACACCCTGTAAGAAGGCTTAAACGTCTCCACTGGTTGTCTCGCTGAAGAGCAGGAACGGTTTTGTAACACTGAACTCCTCACAGCTGTAAAATCCCATTTCTTCCCCACTCTTTTCTCCCCGAAACACTGATGGTGACCATTTCCCTGCACCTCTCTCCAACTATATTACCTTTGACTTCAGGACGCACATAGACTATTTGAAAACAAAGCGTCTAGGATAGTCTTAGTTTCAACATCATTTCAAGGATATAAAAGTGAGCATAATATCCATAGGCTCTTCTTCCCTAACCCGTCCTTGGCTCCAAAGATAATCTTCTTATGAATTCAGGGTCAGATGGAGGTTGGAAAACAGCTGGCCAAAAAACCGATAATAAAATATTCTTAACTTTCACCCCAGGTCTGCAGAAATTTTTAAAGAGCTGCATATGCCTGATAGTTCTGATGTGTCACTTAGGTTAGCCGAAGTGGCACAAAAGAGTGGAGGGGTTTTTTTTGGTGGGGTTTTTTTTGGTCCTGAGGGATGTGCAGTTGTTTCTCGCCCACATAGGACAGACGTTCTCAATGTCTGGAAGCGCCTTTTTAATCGATACCCTTAAAGTGAAAGCAAATTGGTGAATGAATTTGTTTCTTTCCTTGTTTTACAGGGAACAGCTTCAAAAGAGAGCACATCCAGCACTTTCCCATGGAATTCAGGTCAGACATGCAAAGAGATTCATCAGATGATGGGGTTCTCTGTCTGATATCAGAGAAATCGCACAGGGTTTTTGACTCAATCATGTTAGACCTTTGTTATTTTGGGGAACAAAAGAAAAGCCTTATTATTTTCTGCTACATGGACCTTCCCCTGTCCCCATTGGTGCCACTCATGTAAAATGGAAAAAAATTGCATCTTGCTACCAGATGCCAAGGAAGTCAGCAAAAATATGGGGTAGGAAGGGGAATGTGTCATACAGGTTGTATTTCAAGACCCCCCCTCATTTTTTGTACATCTTTTGTACATCTTTTGTATTTGTGTTGCTGTGGCACAAGAGTTATATGGGTGCAGCTCACATCCAGGAGGAGAGGATCCTTCTCAAACTGTGGTGGTGGAGGAAGCTCAGAGAAAAGCAGTGAACATCCCTCACACTTACATCCCTGGAGCAGGATGTGTTGCAACCTGGGGTTTTTTCAACTTCCTGCATCTTTAGCACTACTTCTTTTGGTAAACGTGACCCCCACGACAGAGAAGAGCATAGCTGATCTTGCCTTGGGGTTTGGTCTCTGAAACAGCTTAACAGTTCCCCCTTGAGGCAGAAACTCACTTGGCTCCTCAAAATGTTCATCACCTGTTGATGAGCTTCCTTTGGGGAGAAACCTGGGAGTTTCTGCAATGAGAAGAGCAGCAGTTGTGGCACCTCAGGGCTGTCTGGAGGGTGATTGCACACGCAGAGCAATGTAAACACCTGCACATCCCCATGGACACTCCAAACACTTCTGCGACGTGGACATGGACACGGACACGGACAGGGGTGCCTGCACAGGGACACTGTACTGTCCCATGGCCCCTCACCCTGCTTAGCTGGGGGGGTCCTTCAGAAAATAAACCACCACTGCAATTCCATCTATTGCCGCAAGAAACCATCAAAGTGTGAGGAAAACCTGGCCATCAGAGGCATTAAATCAGTTGCCAGATCTAAAACAGCCACCAGGACGGCCATGCCTCTTTGGGAAACAAGCATTATTTGGAATTGTCCATATCACCATTGGGATTATCCAGCACTGGAACCCGGTGGGACAGAGCCTGCGCGCGCTGAAGACTTGGTGCTGGAGACTATGTTGATCCACCCTCTTGCAGGTCTTGCTGGTGCCACAGAGAATTGGTGCTGAGAGAAACCCTGGTGGGTTATCACCACGTTGGTTAGCCTGGATGAGAAGACACCTATGGTATTAACACAAGCAACCCATTGCTTTCATGCAGCTGTAACGGTGCTCTGCAGTACATACAGGACATCCAGCCAACATCCCTCTGCTTCCAGCTCCTTCACCCTTGCAGCGAGTTTGGCAGAAACACCCCAGGAGGTGGGTGTGGAGGGGGAAAACCCAGGAGTCTACATTTCAGGGAAAAGTTGTTTTCCCCTGAGAGCTTTTGTAGCTAAACTGTATTGTTCAGTAAAGATCAAAATGTTTTGTGGGAACATGTCAGTTCTGACACCATTTTCTAAAGAAAGGAGTTGAAATGATTCATTTCAGCTCCCTCGTTTTGACGAAGTTAAAATGTGTCAATAATAGTGAAATGTTTTGATAATCTCCAAAACACTTCTTTGGATAAAACTAAAAATGTTTTGACTCTCCAAGCAAGGATAAATGCCGATATTATTCTCGTGTGACTTTTGCCTATTTGTGTTTATCAACCTCCAGTGTGCTCTTCTCTCTTTGCTATCCTCGCACCAGTGAATTCCACAGATCACTTGAGAAACCCAAATGTATATCAAAATTCCCTAAAAAAAGAGTTGTTTTGCAGTAGTTTACTGAGTACTCCCTTTTGCTGCCTATGAATCCTCCAGCATCCCAGAGTTCACACCATGTAGAGAGCCGGAGCCCAGGGTACTGTGACATCAAGAAATTTGGACTTTCTGGACACCAAACCTCAATATGGCCAATATAGAACCCTCCCCTCCCCTCCCCTCCCCTCCCCTCCCCTCCCTTCCCCTTCCCTTCCCTTCCCTCCCCACCCCTCCCCTTCCCTTCCCTTCCCTTCCCTTCCCTTCCCTTCCCTTCCCTTCCCTTCCCTTCCCTTCCCTTCCCTTCCCTTCCCTTCCCTTCCCTTCCCTTCCCTTCCCTTCCCTTCCCTTCCCTTCCCTTCCCTTCCCTTCCCTTCCCTCCTTCCCTTCCCTCCCCTTCCCTCCCCTTCCCTTCCCTCCTCCCTTCCCTCCCCTTCCCTCCCCTTCCCTTCCCTCCCCTTCCCTCCCCTTCCCTCCCCTTCCCTTCCCTTCCCTTCCCTTCCCTTCCCTTCCCTTCCCTTCCCTTCCCTTCCCTTCCCTTCCCTTCCCTTCCCTTCCCTCCCCTTCCCTCCCCTTCCCTTCCCTTCCCTTCCCTTCCCTTCCCTTCCCTTCCCTTCCCTCCCTTCCCTTCCCTCCCCACCCCTCCCCTTCCCTTCCCTCCCCACCCCTCCCCACCCCTCCCCTTCCCTTCCCTTCCCTTCCCTTCCCTTCCCTTCCCTTCCCTTCCCTTCCCTTCCCTTCCCTTCCCTTCCCTTCCCTTCCCTTCCCTTCCCTTCCCTTCCCTTCCCTTCCCTTCCCTTCCCCTTCCCTTCCCTTCCCTTCCCTTCCCTTCCCTTCCCTTCCCTTCCCTTCCCTTCCCTTCCCTTCCCTCGCCTTCCCTTCCCGTTTTTCTCCCTCCCTGCACACCAAACATTGTCCAACACACGTGCATGGGATCAGTCATTTCTTGTCTCCAAAATTTCATGTGAAAAAAGCTCAATAGAACACTAAAATGGATGCTATCTTCCTTTCTTTACCTCCTGGCTGCTGTAACGGGGGCCCTGCTGATGTATCTGTGCAGGCTCGGCAAAGCCAGTAGGAATTTTTTCAGTAACTGAATGAAATCTAAGCTGCTGCTGTTCTAGAAATACATGTTTAATAAAATTCTATTCTTTTCCCCTCTATGCTCAAATTTGGAAGTAATTTTCATCCCCTGTTTTGTAGCAAATGTCCTGCTGTTTGCCATCTCTCTGGGAAAGTGGTCTGATTTTGAGCTGCAGTGGTCCCTGGGTGGTACCTAGCTTCTCTCTTCCTTCTGGAGAGGGAGCTGAAGGGTTGTCAGTGGTAACGAGGGCGAAGAAGGATGATAGTCTTTAGGCTTAATTTAGAGAGTAATTTTAAAGAAATTCCCTTAATTTAAGCATATATTCTGTGATTCTGTGATAGGCTTGAGTCAATAAAGCCATTACTTTGAATACATGCATAGCTTGAGTTTGGGCGCTACCAAAATATACTCATGTATATGCACAGAAAGCCCTGTTCATAAAAAGAAAACAAGCTGTGAAGCACTTAAATGTAAACATGCTTTAAAAAAAATGCTATGAGAAGTATGTCGTGATGATGAATTCACGTCTTTGCTCAGCATTGGGCACCTGGCTGAAGGTCATCTTCAGTCATTTGTAAAACCAAAATATTCGCCCAGGCCCTTACGGCCTCGAGGATACAAATCCCTTTGAACTTGCTGCCTTCGTAGCCAACACCTTGGCAGTTTCTGAGTATGCAACATCCTAACGCCCAAAATTTGGTGTACCCTTCAAGCTTCTACAAGCTGTAGAAAAATCAGATGCAAAGAGGTTGCAGGATGGGGTCGTTTCTCTTGGCGTTTTCTGGCCGAGCCACAGTGGATGCAGGGTGGTATTTTCATCATGGAGATTAGCTAGTTGCAGCATTTTTTTCCCTGCTGTGCCACCTAGGAAAGCCAGGCGTACTTTACTGAACTAGCGTTGATAGGTGCCATAGGAGAAAGGCAATAGGCCCGTTAATTTATGGTGGCATTTGTTTCATGATCACGCCGCTGGTTTTCGGATGTTTTACAAAAGAATTTGTGCTCAGATAAATAAGTGGTTTGCTGGTGCCTGGATTTCTTTCCCCTTGGGCTCATTGGTAAAGAGGGATTGTTTGCATGAGTGTGGCTTTAATTAATATTTTGTAACACGCTGAGATGCAATGGCGTATCACTGGTTTTAAAGACATTGGTTCCTAAAGAAAGAATGGAAAAGACATCACCGTAGGACTTTTTTTTAAACAACTTCTCTAATTAAGAAACCCGCTGAGCAAAGCGTACAAACACATGATTAAGTCCATCTGTATTCAGCCAGGC
This sequence comes from Fratercula arctica, assembly GCA_947846985.1. Taxonomy (NCBI): domain Eukaryota; kingdom Metazoa; phylum Chordata; class Aves; order Charadriiformes; family Alcidae; genus Fratercula; species Fratercula arctica. Next base: position 70,192,682 of record CANTUZ010000005.1, read on the forward strand.
ACATAAGCGCATGCATAAAGTTTGGCACGTGCTTTACTCAGGAGGAATTGTCTGATGAATTGGGACCTAAAAGAAAGCAGGGGAGATACGCTGCGCTCTTCCCTTAATGATGCAGTATTTTATATTCTAGTAACCAGCTATTTTTTCCCCGCCTTTCTTTTTCCCTTGAAAACACCTCGAGATAATATTTCTCGGCACATTTTTGTCAAACTTAGTTTTGAATATTGAACGACGTGATGAAGAAAAGGAGCTGCACATTTCAAACCGCCCTGAGCTCCGAGAAGCCGGAGTTCAGGCCGCCGCTCCTGACAAGGATGACAAAGAGGCTGCCGCGAGCATCTCATATGTTTCCATCTAATATGAGATTTCACATTCAGCATCAAAGTGGGAATTTTGCAAGGAAAAGCATCCCAGTGACAACGCAACGCCCTTCACAAGCTAAGTCAATTTTAATTTTTTAAGCCATTATTATTATTAGGCAGCGAAATGCGTGGTGCATAAATCTCATCCATTACCGGTGGCTTTTGTTTCATGAATAATCAAGTCAATTCAATTCAGGAACGGGCAAAACAAGATAAGTCTGTGAATGTCCTTTGCCAAAGGCCACATGCACGGTGGGTACAGACCCCTGGAGCCGCACTGACCCCACCAGACCCACACTGATTTTCACCCTCGGAGGATCTGCCCCTGCAAGGCAAAATCCACTTGGTATCCCAGGGGCGTCCTGGGGATCCTCCTGGAGGTGAGACAGCTTTTCTTTGCCATGGGTTTTGAAGTCCTGGTTTCGAGGTACATGGTTCAGCAGCACATCACGATGGAGCTGTGGTACTGACCGCCAGTGCTGGGTTTAGGCTGGGCGGGCGCTGTGCTGGGGGGCAAAGCTCCCAAGACTACGTCGAATCTGCTGGCACCGTGACCTCCTTCCAGCCACCTGACATTTGCATTTTATATTCCCCATTTCCTTTTGGACAACCCAATTTCCATAAGCCTGAGTGATTATTTCGCTTTTGAGAAATTAAACCATCACCCTCCCGATTTTAATTCCTATAGTTTATTTTTATGAGGTGATGCTGAAAAGGGCAAAAATAATGAATATTTTGAAAGATGTGGAAGCCAGACCTGTGCTTTCCCTGAAAGCTGTGCAGAAGATGCCTGTAAGAGATGCAGGAATAATAATTATTTTTAAAAAATAAAATGTAATGACTCAAATATATTTCTTGTAGCACTCTGAATTCTAATGACCATAGTTTAAGATTAAAGCTTCTAGGTAACTACACTGGCTTTTTCCCTTCCTATGAAGAAGATCTGGTTGGATAGAGGAAACCATCCCATTTCAGAGAACTACAACCGCCTTCCCAGCGTGAGACAGTGATGAGAAGAGACTACTAAAGGGAAGGGATCTGGCTTTCCTGGAAAAGCTGTCCGTTATTAAACGATGTTTTAAAGCAGTGAAATGCAGAGACCAGTTAGCTGAAGGGAGAGTCTATAGCTGCACGTGACAGTCCCTCCTTCTCACCCCAAGCGCTGTCTTCAATGGCCATAGGAAACCCCTCTAATATAAACCCAAAGATGCTGTGCAAGGAGGGGAGAAAGAAAAATGGTCTTCATGTGCATGACTAGGGGAATAGGAATGCAGGAAACAATATTCACTCTGTACATAACGTTACTGAGACCATTACTGTAATAGCGGGTCCAGTTTTGGCATCTGCGCTCTGAAAAGAGATTGATAAATGGAAATGTCTGCACAGAGCTGCTATCAGAGGGTTTCTTTACAGAGAGACACTAAATGCATTCACTTGCTTGAAAAAAAGAAAGTTGGGAGTTAGCTTGAGCGCAGTGTATAAAGGATCCATGAAAGGGCAAAAACATTCCTCTTCCTGAGCAGCTCTTTAATTCAGGACTCAGAATCCAATGCCTATAAATAAAAGCCAGCAGAGCTGCACTGGTAGAAAAGGTACTGGTTATTCTATTCTTTTTCTTCTTCTTCTTCTTTTTTTTTTTTTTTCTTCTTCTTTTTTTTTTTTCGAATGAGGATTTTGGAATAGCTCAGGAAGGGACGTAACCAAATCTTCACAGCCTCCAAACCGAGCACAGAGAACTCTCTGGAGCCTGTCTTGGACCCAGCCATACGCAGCGGGAGCCGTTGTGGAGACGTCCATAGCGGCCACTGCGGCAACTTCTCCACCGGCTGCTGATCAGAGCCAGCCGTCCTGGTGGTCCCTCACAGCCCAAACATTTACGAACCTGGTAATCCTCCTGGCACTTGTAGGCCGGGATGTGAAAATGTCAATGTGAGCTGATTTTCTGGCTCATCGTTTATGCTATGAATATTTTATAAACCAGCTTGCTGGCTGGGCTAGAGAGACGGAAAGAAGTGAAACAACCCCCTCCATTCACAGCGAGCTTCTTCAGACAAACAGAACGCAATCTGAAAGCCTCAGCGCCAGATGTGAATGTGGGTTTGACTTAAGGGCTCAAGTTCCAGAATCACAATGAAGACATAAAACTGACAGTGCAGAGGAGCAAACTCTGCGCACAGGGAGTCGTGAGACACCGTGATCAGCCTCAGCCTGCTGCCACCAACACTGTCCTCCTTTGGACCAGGGGTCAGCTGCTGACCCATCACTTGGAGCATGGGCTGGAGGCTGTTTCTAATGGTCCTTTTGGAATTGGGCTCAAATCCGCTGCCCTGAAACAGCACAAGAAAAAGAAGGGAGTGTCTTAAGGTTAAATTTAAGGTTAAAAGGTCTACTCTGGTTTGGGGAATTCACCTCTGCATCTGTAGGGCTTTTTTGACCATGGTCTATCTGGGACACAGTTTCCCGCTTCTCTCTGATGTAATTCTGCCAAGACACATTTTGGAGTGTTGATTGGTGCCAGTTTTTGCTCTATTTGTGGAAAATGTTCTTCACGCCTGGGTCTTGAAAGACCCGCAGACCCAGAGCAGCGTGAGCTGAGCTGCCTCACACAAAGTGAGAGTTGAAACGGCTGGTTAATGTTGCAAACGTTGGGAGAAGCAGAAAGCCAACAGGTTGCCAGTGGCCACTTTCAAGATGCCCTTTGAAATTCTTCAGCAAGAGGAACACCCAAACCCACAACATTAACAACACAGAGGGCTTTATTTGCGCTTACCCTAAGGTCATGAACTCCCCTGGGTTCTGATATGTCCCTCAACATGAAAATCCTTTGTACTTTTAGAGTGAGGTAGTTGGGCTTTGGACGTGCCCTCCAAAATTAGATACATCTTTTTCCTGAATCTTATTTCTAGTTGCAAATTAGCAGGTCTCAGCCACTGGGGAATGTTGTGGCTAATGAAAAAGAAAACCAAACATAGCAAAATGCGTGACTACTTTTTTATTTTTTTAGAAAACAGATTATTGTTTTTGCAGTACAAGAACGACATGGACCTGTTAGAGCAGGTCCAGGGGCGGGGCCGTGAAAATGGTCCGAGGGCTGGAGCCCCTCTGCTGTGAGGACAGGCTGAGAGAGCTGGGGGGGGCTCAGCCTGGAGAAGAGAAGGCTCCGGGGAGACCTTATTGCAGCCTTTCTGTATGTAAAGGGAGACTTTTTGCCAAGGCCTGTAGTAACAGGACAGCAGGCAACAGTTTTAAGTTTAACAGTTTCGAACTGAAAGAAAGCAGATTTAGAGAGGATATAAGGAAGAAATTTTTTACAATGAGGGTTGTGAGACCCTGGCACAGGTTGCCCAAAGAAGTTGTGGATGTCACATCATTGGAAGTGCTCAAGGTCGGGTTGGACGGGGCTTTGAGCAACCTGGTGTAGTGAAGAAATAAACGGCATCTTCCTGAATCTCAGCTCAAGGAAAGAAGTAAACCTCGGTAGCAGAAAGAGCCAGATGTTAACAATACCATTGAGAAAAGCCCCCCAGCTTTAGAGGAGTAGTTCTCGTGCAGGAAACGTGTGAGAAAAAAAATTAAATAAAATCTAGAAATCAAATTAAAAGGTCACTGAGAAACAGGGAAGAGTATTAGGCCGAAAGACTTACGCTCGCTTGCAGGGAGAACGTGCCCGGCGCTTGACGCAGCCTGCTGCATGACAAGGCCAGCAGCAAAGAAACGTCCTTCTCAAGCACAGCAGGGACTGCAGGTGCCTGGCAAAGTCTGTGCCGAAACGGTGTTTGGGGTTGTCAGACAGGGCAGGGCTTTTTACTTTACCTCCAAACCTTTGGTATATCAGGAGAAGAACGGAAAAAATCATGTCTGGGCATTCCTTGATCATTATGAGATCAAGGTTTATCTACATGTGGAAATACGTGTGGCTCCCTCGGGCTCTTAGCAGTGTTACTTAGTGACAGGCAAAAGGGGAGAAATTTCTCTTTGAAAAATTTATCCCACTTTTCCAATTGAAATTTTCAAAATGTTGTTGGTCTCTTTATCAACTCTGCTTTTCATTTTAGAGCCACCAGCACCAGTTCTCTTTTCAATAATAATTTCAATAACCATTCTTTACATTTAAGCTAGGAGCTCCTTTCCCATCATGACACATTGTGGTATCATATTCTCTCTCATCCTGGCAATAAGCCAAGGCAGCGTCTTCTGCAGCCTTTCCATCTCACTTCCTTAACTCCGTGTCATTCTTTTCATAGGTGCTGGGAGCAAAAACCTCAGTCATCTTCCATCAAAATCCCACTCAAAAATACAACGGAAATTCGGCTAGTAGGCGTCATGTCCATACGCTGGCATTAAACTACTTCTGAAGATGATGTGCTCAATATCATGTAAGCTTCCCAAAATATCTGTCAAGATGATTCTAAGTTTCCTTGGGGATCCTTCCGTTATCACTAGGTCATTCATTAGGTTGTAATGAAAAGACTTGTATAACAAAATTAGACACAAGGAATAAGTGCTGAAAGTTGCAACATCTATTAATGCTTTTTGCTGAAAACTTTGTAGAATGAGGCCTTTTTTTTTTTTTGCAAAGCAAGAGAAGTTGTTCAGATGAAAGGAATGCTACTAAAATAGGCTGTGGGAAATGTAGTCTGATTAATGTACCAAGGCGCAAAATCCTTGGGTCAATACAGAGACCGCTCAAGAAGAGGGCCACAAATGAAATTCTAGACAAGATGGAACATCAAATGAGAAATTTCGGAACCAGTGCCTATGAAAAAAGTAGCTGATAAATCACATTGTCTGTTTTTTAATCTGACCATATTTCTGTTAGTCACTTCATTTCTATTAAAGGCACGGACCTCAGGGTAAATCAGAAGCAGCTCCATCAATCTCACTAGAGTAACATCATTGTAAAGTTGGTCTGAAATTTGAATCAGATTCAATATCTGCTGGGTAAGCATTAATCGGTTCTTAACATTAATTTTTTGTGCAAAGCAACAACTCGTCTGCCATTTCTGCTAACACCATTGCGCAGGGAAGCTTCAGTTTTGCTTTGCTAAGCCTGTAACAGGAATCCAGCAAAAGTTACAGGGAACGGCAGGGCAGGAAAAGCCTGGATGATGAGAGGGGCAGAATGGCCCTTGACAAATGCCCTACTCAAGTTTTTGAAATATCACTCTAAATAAATTATGATGTCAGAATGAAATATAAGGCAGAACGAATATTGTGAATAGAGGTGGTAAGAGATTTGATCTTTTTTTTTTTTTCCAAATGTTATTAATAAATCTAAAAAGAGGAGTAAACAGCCCTTTAGTACTTGGAAATAACATATCACTGCTAACACTGGGGAGGCTTCAGAGCTCTCACAGCAAATAATGTGAGCATATAACTAGTTTATCAAAAGTTGTAGCATAGCTTTAATACACTGCTTGCTATAACTAGAGTTAGAACTGTAAAAGCACCCGGGTATAGGCACACAGAGGGAGGTATAATCAGTTTTATAGACTAGTTTAAACTTATTCTCCTGAATTTGTCGTTTTGAAGCCTAACTCCGATACTCTTCTAAAGTCCGGTTGACATCTTTAGCTCCACCATCTTTTAACACTTGGGTGCTTAAATCACTTTTGTGGGTGGATTTATTCACCCGCGATGCTCGGCAGCTGTTGAACTTTTACTTCTGCTCTGCTGTCTTTCCTTGACTTTGAACATCCAGCTGTAATCTGGCTTGAGAGTCCAACCACCGAGCAAAGCGTGTTGCTTTCCAAAACCCCAGTTTGGAGAGCCTTCGCTTCCCCCTGGGCTGCTGTCTGCAGAGGCACCTTCCCAGCAAGGCCATCTTCTCGTTGAGTCATCCTAATGGAGACTGAAAGGTTGCTTTTGTCCCCAGAACTGACAACTCCGACCTGCAGGGAGCGGTGACATGATTAGCAGGTGATTTCCCGAAGACCTTTGGTTTCCAATAATTTCTGTGTCTGCCCATGCTGTCAGATTTAGAAGGTAAAAGCAATTCTCAAGGAGCTTTAATTCTATTTACTGAATAAAAGAGCTGATTTCATACTGAATGAGGCTATTCATAGCAAGTTACCAGATTAAAATAAGAGATAATATAGTTTAAGCAAAGGCACCCACTTCAATTTCCACTAGCATTTCCAAGCAAGATCTTTGTTTTTTCTGCTCCTTCCTGTAGGTTATAAATAAAAACTGAAGAGTTGAAGAGCTGTCAGGAAAAGCAATGCGAGTTTGCAAAGGCGATGGCTTTTTGGCTAATCTTGTATCAAATCAGAGATAATTTATCATTACTAATTCACGTGAAATGGGTTGGTCTAATTTTTGGATGGTGTGAATAGTTACACCCTTGTTGGTGTAAATAGTTACATCTGAACCCCGGCTACCCAACTTTTAAATGTTACCCATCGGGTCACTCTAGGGGAGCTGATAATCTGCAAACGTTGGTATACACACACATTTTCAGGTATTTCCTTAGTTCTTGAGCAAATAAGCTCAGTCATCATAATTAAATATCTTCTCCGTCTGCCTCAAAAAAGTTAGTTTATCTACTTTCTGCAGCAAGGGCATTTCGCAGAGCTGGACGCAGCTCTGGTGTGCCCAGAGTCAGCATCGTGCCCCGTGTAATGTCCTTTGGACCTCCTTGCCTGCAGGTGACACAGGAAAGACTTTCAAGGCCTTATCACCATGCAGAGTTTTCTCGCTCAGCAGGCAGACCTGCTCTGCGAGCATGAAGATGTCCAAGGGCCAAAGAAACAACAAAAAAAAGCCAAACCAAAAACAAAAACAAAAAACCCCAAAGCTAACATTAAAAAACCAAATAAATAAAATTATGAACTCATAAAATGGGTACATCTGCTGGGTCCTAAAAAGAAGTCTATTGCCTTAGGGAAAGCCACTCAGGTTTCAAAGGACATAGAAATCATTTATTGCATCTTGCCTTTAAATTAAATGTGTTTTATGGTGTCTTCGTCTTTCCACCTATTACTTCATAGTGGGAACTGGGTGACAGCTGATATTACAGGTATTAAGTAGATCATGAAAGCGATGGTTCTCAATCCCTCCCTTTGAAATCTGATGGGATTCACAGTAACTTAATTAGAAACATGGAGAAATAAGATCAGAAGGGACAGTTGACCTCCCAAAACATTGTGATAAAGAACCTATTTTATTAAATGTTGTAAACCAAAAAGATTTTCCGAAAAGGAGCAATACTGAGATTTAGGAGATGCGTTTATGTTCTGGGCTCTGCCATAGCCCCCTGTGACCCAGGTCAAGCCATAAAGTCTGTACTCCTTATGCTGTAAGACAGGTAATGATCTGGGTAGGTCATTAAGACAGGTAACGACCCGCTCACTCCTCCACAATGCCTCTCCTCGCCCAGCATGTTGCACGCTCATCAGGACATTTGCTTACCTTCCCTTGTACAGCTCATATAATTCAGCAGATCCCTGACATCAGATGTTGGCCACAGGGCTCCCACCACTGCCTTTATGGAGGTAATGCGCTGAGTTTTTTAGTAGCTGAAGGATGTGGTGGTGGCCAAAAAGTATTAGTGGGTGGGAAAAGTGTTTGTAGATGTGCTGATGCTGCATTCACTGGCACCGATCAGGATACAGCCTCCAGCACAGACAGTCACCCACCTGCTGGGTCCAGGGAGCTGGAAAACTCACCCTGTCCTGACCTTACCCTAAAAATCCATTACTGGCCAGGTCAAGAACAGGATGGTGGGGTAGATCTGGCTCTGGTCCAACCCCAAATGACCTCTAGGATCCCTCTCATCCTACCCCGGGGCTGCTGGAGGAACGTGCCGATTTATTGCTTGTGTAGTGGGGGTTGTCTCAAAGATGCGTGCAAAGGCAGGAGAGCAGACGGAGAGCCCCTGGCCGAGGGTCACCAAAGGGTCCGCCGATCCCTTAGCGCCCCAGGAGAGGCCCACTACCGTGGCACTGGCGATCCAAGGAGCAATGTCGTGTTCCTCTTAGCTGATGTGTTAGGCTGCTAATTGGGTACTGACCAACGCAACCTTGTCACAAAGCCTTGTCAGCAGAATAAGGGCAATTAAAACTGTGTGCTCTAAGCGGGGAGGACCAATTGCAATTCCTTCTGGATGCCTGTTTCCATGACTTCAGAAGAGGATGGAGCATAACTTATAGCCTATGTCTCTTATAAGGACTTTTAAAAAAAGGGGTCCTCCATGTAGGAAGTAAAATTCTGCAAGTTTCAATGTTCTTGGGAAAAAAAAAATCATTGAAGGGAAAAAAAAATCATTTTAATTGAATATTTATAATGGCTCCAGCTGCAGATTGAAATTACTGCCCTAAATTGAAGCCAAGGGCAAGTAGGAAGGCAGATTTAAGGTACAGTATTACTGTTAAACTATCAGTAATACGTGAGTGGTCAAAGAGCAATGGTGGGTTAAGAGAGATTCACATCAGAGAGGGGCTCATTACTTTAGTCTTGTGTTGCAGGTTTTCAGATGCTCTCAAACATCTACCTGTTCTGGCGGGGTGCTGCCGACTCCCTGCCGCACGTAGGGTCTGGAGAACTGTATTGAAATTCATGTCTGTCTTGAGGTTGTTTTCCTGAACTCTTGAAGAAATGAACCCAATATCAACTATACTTTTCATCCTCACATGCACAACAATATCACAGTGCTTTGGTAGTACTAAGATCTGGATTTTACAGGGATCTGGTAGGTTAAAGAATTGCTCACGGACTATTATTTTTTCTTAACGACTCGATTTTTCTTCATCAGTTTTGAGTGAAAATATGCAATGAATATTTCAAAGCAAGCCATAGGGCTGCTACAGCCTGGTGCTCTTTTTACATCACTCTTTTTCGTAGAGATTATAGCGCTTTGATTGGTAAAAGTTAATTGCTAGGTGTACTCCTTATATCAGTTGGGTGAATTATTGTAGCAAGCTGCCATTTGTTTGCAGGGTTTATTTCTCATGATAAATGTAAATTACTGTTTGGATTGATGACACCAACCTGGCACCTTGTTTTTCAATGTCAACCTTAGGGCAGCCCTGGGAATGTTGCTGCTGGTTACTGGGGCATTTCCAAATGTTCGGATGTTTTGAGAATGACACTAATCAGAACTGCAGCTTTCTTCCATCAGGCTCTCTCTCATTTTTCAAGAGGCGGCCAAGAAACATGCAGCATGATTGCTTTTGCCCTAACGATGCTATTTATTAAAATTTTTTATCTTTCCATTTTGTGAATACATATTATTTTTTCTCCTGACAATGTTCATGAAATAAAATGCGAATCTACAGTGGGACTTCAGACCTTTTTTAAATGGTCATCTCCTGTGTCAGGACTTGTGATTTGGGAGAAATACTTTGGTCTGTACCCAAACTGGAGAAGCCACGTGTACTTCAGGGTTCCCATGTCTGGACGTATTTCTTGGTCCCATCCTGACCGAGAGAAGGCTTGGCTGTCCAGCCTGCCTTTCCCGCTTTGCACAGGGAAATAAACTTGCTCAAGACACAATTTCTAAGTGAAAGCAAGGACAGGACTTCCACCAGCCATGGACTGATCATTTGGGGTCTTAAAAACAGCATTGCACAACTCGGAGTGCTGCTGTCACAGACAAAAGGCTCTGTAGTAGCTACAGTAGGAACCTACCGGTCAAATAAATTCACATTTGGGTCATTGATTTGACTGATTTGGGATTAAAAACCAATCAGTGGGCACTCTTCTGCACAGCCTGCTGAAGATGTGCCTCACCTTTTAATTAGTAAGAGGGAAAGCATACTACCTCCTCATCTTGGAGCAGGGTTGCAAATCCCTTAGCGTACATAAAAGAACTAAGACGTCACCGGGAGATGTTCTACGAAAGCCTCCAAGGGCAAAGAAGAATCTGTGAAGCTGCGCAGGTTTGGAGAGCGGGCGAGAGGCGGCGCGAGGTGCACGATGGCAATGCCAGGGAACACGGCAACACCTTCTCCGAACGCCGAGCGGGGCCAGACAAATGGACATCTGATCCCAACATAAGCAATGGAAGGGCTGGATCCGGCCCATGCTCGCAACCTTGATTATGGCATTATTCTGATATTTGGCTTGGCAGCATTTAAATGGCTTTTTGGGCACGGAGTGGGCCTTCATCGCGCTGCTCGCGCCGACTGAGCCGTGCTGCAGTCAGCAGCCGCCCCTGCGGAGAGGGAGCGACTCGCACCAAGCCCGGGCACAGCCGAATCTGGGCCACGGTTATTTCATATCGAAATATGTTGCATTAATCAGCCGGTATTTAATTAATAGAAAAGATCTGTCTGATTAAATTTCAATTAAGCCCGTGTTTGAAGCAGTGACATTTCGGATGGTGTTGGACAACCTTGCTGACCACACAGATGGCAGGCAATGAAAACATTAGCCAAATATTTTTACCATGACTGGTTGAACAAAATAAAGTACATCCATTATAATGAGCCGTGTTGTAGCACAACCCTCTGTAGTACAGCAAGCAGTGAAATTACTACCATAACAGATTGCTGCTCACTCTAACATATGCTGACTCTCTAACTTATTCTGTATTTCTGTGCACAAACAAGGATATACAGATGAATTAAGTTTTTGATCTGTAATGAGTGCCATGAATCCACAGGTTCCCAAAGAACCGCATGGAGAATCCAGGAGTTATTATATTATTCAAATAAGGCGTTTTTTTTTTTTTTTGTCCCCTCTCTGTCTTACTGGATTCTTATTAAAATACCTTTCCAGAGGAAAGTTATTAAAGAGCTTATTTGTCTAATTCATCAATAAGAAAACAGCAGCCAAAAAAAAGTCCCCCTCAGTACTGAGGCACACAGACATTCATTGCAGTGACAAAGCCTGAATATAATTACTTAGCTGTGTGATGTGATGGCTTTATTATATGAATCTGAATTAATCTGACTTTGAAATGACAAATTTCACAGCAGTTTATTAGGATATGACTGCTAAATGACTGATATGACAACGACATGTGTAGTAATCACAACCTCCTAATACAGTTGTACTTTTTTATCCCCCAGATGTAGCCCTCATCGTGATGCTTCAGCTGATTCCAGGAGTCTAAAAAAATTGTACTGTTTTGTACTGATGGTAAACTTGCTAACAGCTTCTTTTTTAACAGAGTAGACTCGCACTACACTGTACTGTGAAACGACACTAGTGGGTATTGATGTTCAAAGTATTGCCACAGGGTTTTACAGTATAATTAAGCAATAATGTTAATAGAATAAGACCCTGCCGCAGTAGCGATCTTTGCCACTGGTAGGTAAATGAAGGGCAAAGCCATTTACTTTTGAAATGAGCCGAGAGCATCGCTGAAGTATGTTGTCATACAACCTGGAGGCCTCAGCAAACCTGAGAAGTCCCAACTGCTCTCTCCAGGCCCTCCGTGTGTGCTGAAGAACTGTTGTAAAGACAGAGCAAAGCCCGAAGGTGGGACAGGAGCAGCAGCAGTCACTGTGCTCAGCCTCTTGGGATGGCACAGAGCCGTCACCCTCTTGCTCCCCTTCCTCTGAATGGTCCTAATTCAAGGATGAAGGTAGCTGAAATGCTCCTCTGGGACATCGGTAGGTGATGGCTTTGGAGGTGGTGCTTCCTGGGAGCGTGGAGGCATCTGCCCTGTGCTGGGCTCTGTGCTTCGCCATGGGGAGAGGGTAAAAAGGAGAAGAGTTAGGGTAGCACAGGCATCAAAATTTCTAGGTTATATCAGTCTGAAAAGATCTGGGTTAGATCAATCTGAAAAGGTCTAGGTTAGACCAGCCCTCTCCAAGGCAGCTTCCTTTCCAGTCCCACCTTGTTAAAAATATCTTGTGCACATTGGAAGGAACAATCTTGTGGTTCCAAAACAGTTCTTCTACTACCCGCTGCAAGACCAGTCGCCTCCTGTCCTGCCCTGCCTGCCCCCGCTGCCATCGCTGCCTCTTCCTCCAGCCCGGACATCACAAACACCACATCTTGGAAGCTGTGCCGTGTTGGGGTGCACCCCATGTGGAGCAGGGCGTCCACTGCAGCAGCCCGTTGGGCATCACCAGGGCTTTGCAATTAGAGTCAAAGAAATCTCCTGTGCAGAGCGGACACAAAACCTCTTATTATGCCAGGACTACTTCAGGGGAATTAGTTCTATATTTAGTTGAAATTTCCATTGCTGCTGTACCTGTAAAAGAGTGTTAGTATCCTCATTATTCAATTAGACAGATACACTGGCAATAAAATATTCATTTTTTGCAGCAGAAGCTGAATGATATTTCCTTGAATACCTGCAGACATATTCCCTAATTGCTGCCTCATATATCTTAACTGTATTATTTCTGATTCGCGAGTGTAAATAAATGTACTGCTTGGGATGATCATATTTCACACCAATTTATTTGAATGACATTAATGAGTTCTCTCTACCAGTGAGACCTTGCTTTGAGAGCTAGGCTGTGTTTTGCTACCCATAATTTAATAGAAGATGGCTTCCCGCCATCCTATCAAATAAATAAATAAAAATCGGCTATGGGAATGCCTGAAAGGATTTGATTTTGTTAGTTATTTGCATTCCTCAGTTATGAGCCTGTGACACCATTAACAAAAAACATAATAATTTTATTAAAATACTGGAGATTTGGAAGTGATCTTGATATAGTTGAAGGTTACAGTTGCTAACAAGCCCCACTTTGCTGTTGGAAGTATTCCGCAGTTACGGCAAGTTTAGTGTTGTAATCCTGGGAGGCACAGACAAGGACACTTCCCCAGTTTCAAAAAAGGACGTACGTTGAGAGGAGGAAGAGGTGTGCGCATGTTTCATTTACTACACTTGCTATTTCTAAAATACTGCATAATTGTTGCCCAAAGACCTCAGTCACATTCCCATTCACTGTAGCTTCTTGCCAGAGACGTCTCAGCAGAGTTCCCATCACTTTTGCCTCCCAATTTACACCAGTCCCTTAAAACTACACCTGGAAATCCCCACCTTTTAAGCCCCTCCGCAATGAACTGTATATTCCCCCGTGCCATGAAAAGATGTCTCCAGGGCTACATGTAGCTGTGTCTCTTCCTCGTCTTCCTTCTGCTGATGCTTTAGGTGTCACCTCGATGTTGGGGCGGGGTTGCGATGCCAAGCAAACCAATGGTTGTGCAAATAAAGCCACCAACTTTACGAGCTGTTGTACAGAAACTGAAGAGCCTGACTTAGGAGAGGGTTTCTCTGTGACGACTCCAGGCGTGAGTGATGCGGGAGCTGGCGGGGGTATTAATGGGAGATGCAGGGCTTGGGGTGCTGCTTTCAGTGGGACTTTGTGCCAAGGCCTCAGACTCTGGCATTTTTAGGTGCATAAGTAGGTATGCTTGAGGGCCAGGGCTTCAAAGACCTCTGAGGAAGGGTGTGTAAGACGGGAAGGATGAATTGCCCTCTAAAAGGGCCTTTTTCTCTACTTTATCTATGGGTGGAACCGTGGTTGGTCAGTCAGCCTAAACCCTGACTGCTAAACTCTTGGATGCTGAGGTAACACAAGGTCACTCGCCTTTTTCCACCTGCTGCACTGCCCTGTCTCAACAGGGTGTGATGATAAATACATTAAAGACTGGAAAGCATCCATATTTTAGTTATCAGTGTCTGTAACTACCACTGAGAGGCAGATTGGGTCTAAGGGGTGGGTTATGTCATTTTTTCCCATTCTCACTCCTTCTAGAGTGAACTCCTTGCAACAAGATGATCTTTAAGGTCCCTTCCAACCCAAACCATTCTGTGATTCTAGATAGAGTACTGTCTCTGTGGGAAACGCTGCTTCTTTTGGAACCATCCTCGTGAACACGTGCCGGTGGTGGCAATGGCTCGGTGACCTTCACCCCACGCTCTGCTCCATTTGCTCCATCATCCACCTCAGAACTTCATCCAGGGGTTTCTCCCCAGGTGTAAAAGAAGCCTTAAATAGATGAGAATGAGCTGGTTGCACAGAGCACGTGGGGTTAATTTGTACCTAAAGCTGAGAGATCCTGCTCGACTGAGTGGCCGCCGCCGCCCAGCCTCTGGGTACCCACCAAGATCTTTCGGTACGGATGCAAAAGCATCCCCCCCGCCCCGACCAGACCTTCCTTGACGGGCCTGCAAGGTTGTTCCTCTGACGTTGTTTATCGGCGGCATTTCCGCAGGGCGTCCGCATCAACATTCCTGTGCCACCAGCCTGCCTGCTGAAGCATAGTATATTCTCCACTTTATATTCAAGGCAGCCGAGTGATTCTCCTTCCTTTGAGTGGCACGCTGCCACCCATACATTACAGAGAGAGCAGAACTCTGAGGAGGCATTGAAGCTAACCATACATTACATGCATGATGGGCTTACCAGATGTCATTTCTTACATTGTTATGGTTTCATAAACTGCACTGACATTGTCATTATGCTCAAAAATTTGATCCCACTCCGCTGTTCTTAAAATGGATGATTCTGAAGGCTGTTGCATTAACAAGTAAGAGTTTGCAGGAAGGCGGGTTTGCAAGAGGAGTTTGTGAATGACTGGGTTATAACATTTGCTGGAAAATGGCATGACAATTGATTCATTGCTGGAGACAGTAACAAAAAAGGCAATGCTAATTCAAAGGTTAGAGGATCCATAAAGCTTTAGAAACAGATTTATTACAGTAGGTGGACTTATTTTGCTCAGAAACTGGAATTGTGGCTGTCTTCCCTGTATTTATGAGACGTTTAATTAATCAGTCATAATAAGTACGTTAAAAACTAAATCCCTCTTATTGAGATCTACGTTAGTCTTGGTGCTTTCTCCATGGTGGCTTGTTTGTGATAGCAGACAAATTCGTTTCAGATACATGAAGAAGGATGAGTCCTCTCCAGCAGAGCTTGCAGCCAAGAGCACCCAGAGTCTGGGGACAGGGAAAAAAGAAACAACAAGGGGATTATCCTTAACATGAAGGGAAGCACCGTGCTTGCTTCCATACAGCGTGGAAGGGGGAGCTCTGGATGTGGCTGCTTGGGGGGGAGGCAGTTGGGAAGGTGATGCCAGGAGCAGTAGTCGTGTGGGGTTCCTCCTCACTAGGAATGGTGAAGGTGCAGGAGGAAGGTGCGGAGACCCTTTATAAGCGCTGTTAACAGGCGCCGCAGACAACGGCAGCTGGAAACTCAGCCTTGCTCCAGTTTCCGGATATACATCACAGAAACCTCCGTCAACCCCCCGACCTCCGCGGAAACGGGAGCTACTCAGCGTCGCTAAAATCAGACCGGGATGCCCGCAGGCAACGGGCAAACTCAGAAAGGGGGACCAGTTTCTCAACAAGCTCGTCTTTAAAAAACACACTGATTTCCGCAGGCCCTTCCCCATTTACACAATTTGGCCTTGTGCCTTCTAGGAGGACAAGTACTGGGTATTTGGGGTTCGTTTTTCTATTTTTTTTTTTTTTTTCTTGACTGACTTCCTCCCTCGTCTCATGGTGAACGCACAGAGGACCGTGACAAGAAAAGCAGAGACAACAGAGGACCCCAACAGCATACATTATTAACCACGTCTGCATTCTTTAGTGTCCTTGCTGCTAAAATTAACACAGCCCGTGTGGCACCCTGCCAAACCCAGCAAAGTGCGTGTCATAAACAATACAGGTGGGCGCGACGGCGAACCATTTGTCTGCTCCTGTAAATGTCCCATCACGTCCTTCTCGGCTTAATAATGCCCCAGCTAACTAAACTGAGTGATAGTTTTCACAGGCTAATGATGACTCATTTGTCACAAAGTCTGACTTTCGCTTGCAACAGCATCGTAAATTTTCTGCGCTACATGGCATGCCTGAAAAGCAAATGCTTTTTTTTCCCCCTCCTCTTGTATCCATAGTGTCATATAGGCTTTTTTTTTGCAGGTGTCCAAAAAGAAGAAAGACTTTGAAAAATCTTTATTTTTTTGAAAAAAATTGAAATTTAAAAAAAAAAAAAAAAAAAACTGAAAAATCCTCCTACCTCACAAGCAGCCCAGGAGCAAACCACATTGCCTAATCAAGAAGGACAGGATAAGCCCAGTAAACTCTTTATTTCTGGAGATGCAGATTTGAGTCTGTTAGGCAAGCTGGAACAGAAGTAGTACCAAAATAGGTACCAAAAAAAAGGGCTTACATCCAACTTTTTCACCTTTCCACCTCCTTTTTCACCTTTTTTTTTTTTACCTCCTTTCCACCATGCTTTGTTCCTGAGGTTTCACTGGGGAAAAGCAGCCTTGCGTTTCTTTTCTGTTGACTCACGATCTTCATCTCTGAGCTTGATCACCCCCGTAATAAACCAGGTGGTATTTCCTTCCTCCCACTCAGCTGTTTCCTCTGCAGAGGCCACCACTCATGACTCCTCCAGGGCTTGTCACAGCCTTCAGCTCTCCAGCTGCAGCCCTAAGGGACACCTCTCCTCATGGGACCTGTCCCCCCCTTAGAAATAGTGGAGGATCCAGGAGTGCTTTTAGGCTCAAGTGCAATGTCCCACTGTGTCCTTCCTCCATGGTGGAGCAATAGCACATCCCAGCATCCTCTTTTCCCACATGTCCCAGCTTAAATGCAAAGGAAAACTGGGTTCCTAGGCCAGCTGGGAGCCAGGTCTTCTCCCAGCAGGACCTCAAACATGGCTTGTCTGTTGATTTTTGGAAGTACCCCACCTGGCCAAGAAGAAGGTGCAGGCACTCATGTCGAGGGACAAGTTCTTCTGGTGCCTCCCAGATGTCTCTCTCATGGTCACAGGCGCTGATGTATTTGTATGAAAGGAAAAGGTGTTGAATGTAATCTGCCAGCCCGGTCTGATGCGGAATTCCCAGCCATCGAGCTCTGCCTGTTCTTTCCATCAAGGATGAAAGGTAGAGAGGGATGCTGAACATCAGACCTGGACGAGGGGGGAGGAGTTGTTCCCTGGAGCATCTTCAGAAGAGTTAGGAAGCCATTTCCAGCCCGGTGCAAAACCACGTGCTCCTGAAGCTCTCAGGGCTTGAATTACTGCTCTCATTTCAGGCTCAGCAAAGCATGCTGAATCGACCTACACCTTCCAGCTCTGGGAGAGTTTAGGGCTCCCTGGACAGGCAAAGGACACGCGAGGTAAGAGATACACTGATTGATGAAGTCAAAGGATTCTGCCCAGGCTTCAGGGGCAGAGAAACAGTCCTCAGTCTTTGCTGTCAGGCAGGGCATTATCAATTGGAAGACTTGATCTGGCAGGCAGTAAATACCAGTATTTGCATTAAATTAGTGGGACGAATATAGATTTCAGTCAATCAACAATATGATTTAAAGGTTTTACCATACCATTGCATATCCTGAGAGATTTCAGTCCATCAAGAATAGGATTTAAAGGTTTTACCATACCATGGCATATTCTGCAGTCTGTGCGTAATACAAGGAATAACAAATCACGTGCAACCGCATTCCATTTAGGTAGATGGTCTCTGAATTATCCTAAGAAAAGAGAATATTCCACAAGTGTATTCAGGCATTTATTTCTATTATAGCAGAGCATCAGGGAATTTAAAGGAGGTGAAAATTATGCGTGATGGCACTCCCTTAAATGGCAACGCACCTTGACTGTTCCCAAAATAAGCCTCATGGTAGCAGAGGATTTAGCGGTTTTTAAGCCGCAGAAGCTAAGCCGGTGCAAATGGGTACTGAGTTGTCCCTGAGCTCATTCCGGTAGAGGATCTAGACTATATTTTATCAAAGACTGGAGAATATTCATTAGCTTTAAGTGTGTTCTACTCCTTAACATCCACTGCTCTTCCAAAAAAAAAAAAAAAAAAAAAAAAAAAGGAAAAGATTCATGTAACTCTTAGACCCAGAACGGGGTCACTCAAGGCCATCTGAAGACCAGCCCTTCCTCTTAGTTTTCTGATGATGGGGGGGAGTCTCAGCCTGGCTCCTTGCAACGCAGCTTACATGGGAAAGCACAAAGGACTCTCGTTTTGTTCGCTGTATCTCACTTCCAAAGCACCTATCAGTCCTCAGGGAAGCAGAAAGGAACAAAATATCCATTGGTTTTTGTTTTTTTTTTTTTTAAAAAAAAAGGTGACAACAGGACACTCACTTTGTTGCAAGGAATAAAGGAGAAAGGGAAAGTCTGGCACGTAAAACCACGTGCTGCAGGTTATCCAATTGTTTGGGCTTGGTTAAACTTTCAGTAGGGATAATAACTTGATACCTGCATCTCTGGAGCTGGTGGCAAAGGGGCTGCGCTGGGCATGGGAAGGAGTTGTAAACTTTTACTGTAATCTTATAGAAGGGATGATGTTTCTCAGTGTCACAAAGTTATGCCAAGATACTATACACATTACCTGTAAAACTCAGTATGATAAATTATTGACAGAGTTGAAATGATGTTGCAGCTGGTAAAGCTCCATACTCTGTTTCCAGATCACCGTCACCTCGCAAAGGATTTCAGCCCTCGTATAACTTTGAACTCATAGGACTGTATCAGTCTCTTGAGTTTCTCAAGTAATTTCAGCAAAATTACACTAAATTTGACATTGGCCCATCTTATCTTCTAAATATTCTTCTCTGAAAGATTAGCAAGACCCTGGCTTTATCCTCCTGTCACGAGAAAGCTCCAGTCCTGCCTTGTCCAGTAATTGCTGGAAATAATTTTCTGGCAGTTGGCCTCCTTGCTTTTGATCTCTTTGTCTGATCATCCCATTAGTCATTTTCTTCCTTCGGTAGCGTGAATGTCCAGTTCAATTTCATTCCTATGCAGCTGATACCTAACTTGATTTCTTATTCCGTACCATATTGCCCTTCAGAGCTCTCTATGAACTTCCATGGCCTTCTACCATTAGTAACTGAATATCTCTAAAATTTTTAAAATTCTTCTTTTGTGCTGGGGAAGTGAGATGACCCTCGCTTGCCACTGAAGTGCTTTCCACACATGATTTCCACTTGTTCTGAACAAGGGGCTTTGTCTCTTGCAGCAAAAGCTAACTATATGCAATCTGGGACGAGTTAATCATTGTGGAATAAAGATTTGTCAGGTCAGCTGGTGTATTGGAAATTGCCTGAGCTGGATTTCCAAGAAAGTTTTAATTTAATTCAATTCAGTTTATTACTTGGCGACCAAGGGTGGTCAGAATTCCGGTATTTAAGAGCATCGGACGATGGTGATTTCTTGGCTTGGAAGCTTGGTAGGCTACAAGCAAGCACACAGAAAAGTCAACATTTTAATCCTTAAGAAAATAACATTAATCCACAGTTTGGTGAAATAATTACCTGCCCTGTGAGCTTTGAAGGAAATTAACCCTGCGAGTGCCCTTACTGAAATCTGAGTGGAAAGAGAAAAGGAGAAGATAGCAACCACCTCACATCAGTCCACCTGGATGGGAAAATCCGCCGGCAGGCGGTACACTCGGATGGGGTTTCCCACATCCACAGGCTTCAGATCACCTAAACAGAGCCACATACTGGCGTGCGCGTCTCGAGTGAGTTGTGTCCCGTCTCAGGCTTCTGCTGATGGTTGTGTTTTACTTTTCTCCCCTGGAAAGAGCCCTTTCTTGTATTTCGTATTTGCTCGTCCGTGCTAGTCAGAATATTTATTTTACCATTATATGAAAAAACTTGCAATCAGCTTGGCTCGTAGCAAAAAAACCCCACCCAATTATTTAGTTTTACAAAGTCATCTCTTCCGACACGGACACAAATTAGCGTTTGGTTTATTCATCTAAAGCACAGGCTGGTAAGGAATATGCAACAGCTCTCAGATTTTGTAGGCACAAGAATATATAATATGCCAAATATTTCTCACTCTGTGACACAGAAGGTAACATATACGCGAATGTGTTTGAGGGATGTTTGTGCCACGAGCAGTACAGAAATTTTGCATTTACTCTAAGGTTTTGAAGGTCCCTGGAGAAACGTTTCTTCTGTTCACTCATAATATATATGCAGTTTTGCTTGGGAACACTTGAACCTTTCTCAGAGTGATAGGCTAATCTCTTGCTGCTTGTCATGTATTTTTAATAAAGCCTGGACAAAGCCAGGGCTGCATTTTGTTATTGAAGAAGGCTGGGCAGAATGATTTAACAGAAGATATTCATAAATCAGGCCTTGGGAAACAGTGGAAAGGATTGAAGAGCTGAGCGGAGGTTGATTTCCACATCAGAGTGCTAAGCAATGAACAATGATAAGGCAGAGTTTAATTTAGTAATGAAGAGAAGTTATCAATAACCTACTGGTTTTACACCAGCGATAACAATATAATTAGATTCGAAATCAAAAGATGGAGATGAAAAAACTCAATTAGTAAGATAAAAAATGTAAATGGTGGAAAGTGCAGTTTACTGGATTAAAGGAAGTATGAAAGGTTAATTGGGAGCAAGAACTGAAGGAAAACTATTAGCAAGAATCTGGAAATGTTCAAAACAGTGCTGGGAAAATTACGTGATAAAGCTGGGAACGGCACACCTAGGAAAGATAAGGAAATGACATACAGCCATTCCTCTCTCCATAGACTAAGGAGGAAAGATATTATATTGTAAAAATTCTATTTATGGTGAGTGGAGGGTGGCAAAGCACCCAGCCGGCGAGGAGCACCGGGCTGGATGGGGCCCCCGCACTGCGAAACAGCTTTGCTGGGGTGGGGGCACGAGGACGTGAAGATTTGGATCCATCATTTCGAAAAAAAAAAAATAAAATAAAAATTAAAAATAAACTCTTTCATGGCCTTCCCCAAAGCTGTCCAAATAAACAGGGTTTTTTCTGAACTGAAATCCTTCACAAGAATACTGAAAATTATTATTTTCCAGCCTACGGAAAACTCGGTCCACATAATGTGGGAAAAATCAAGACGCAGCTGAACTGGCATTTCCGATTCGCAGCTGATAAGAAAGGCAAAAGATTAAATCAGTCAAAACGGACTTGTCTAGGAGGGAAATCAGCCTACGTGTTTCCGTTTGGCTTAGAAACGAGCCCTCCTGTATGACTGGAAGTGGACATAACGTGTGCGGAGATAACAATAAAATAACCTTCCAACCTGGCCATGAAGCTCTGAATATAGTCGTGGTTTGAATTTGTGGACTGTAGCCTTAGCATATAGTGCAAAATCACAAACTTCTTGTTTCATAAGTCTCGGCTAAAAAAGAAAAAAAAACCAGCTTATACATATAAGGTGCAGATTCACTTCAGTCATGAAAAGAAATAACAAAGTAAAGGTTCCCTGTAACTCACACATTCTCAGAGTCACTTTGCAGGTATTTCTCATGTTAAAGCTGCACTTTTTAAGCTTAAAAAACTTCAAGCTCATAGAACTAGACTCAGTGTTCACATAAAGAAGCACTGTTTCTGACGACAAGAATTTATAATACATGCCTCAAAGGAAAGCTAGAGCCTGAAATAAACAGATGAGGAATAATCCACTAAGCAAACGAGGTTTTACCTTTATAGCTAGGGATTGCTTTGAGTGGTAAAACGTGAATTTTCATCTCTTCCGCGACATTTCTGTTATGACTAATTGCAGACACTCTGGATATTCCTAACAGTCATCCTAGCCACTAACTCTAGGTCTTGCCACGTTCTTAATTTCATTGACTTGCTGAAGTGGTGAGTTCCATGGGGAAATCACTGTTTTGCATATAAAAACATTTCTCTTTTTAATTTATTTGAATGCCTTTAATGCCCAAGTGTTGAGATGGGGGAGGCGGAATTTCCCAGGCTACCTTTTCCAGGCCATTTGTTCCCTGCTAAATGCTGATACTCCCACACCACGCGTCTCCTTTTCCAGGTAATCAGTCCTCACCTTTTCAGCCTCTGCTCACCAAATCTGTTCTTTTCAAACCAGAATCTTTTTTTTTTATTATTTTTTTTTACCTCCTTTCCTTGAATTTTTGCTGGTTTTGCATTTTCCCTCTGTGATGAGGTGTGCCAGGCACCTTCCAGGTGAGTTTCACCGATGCTAAACTCAAAAGTTTTTAATACTTTGCCTGGTTCACCCTTCTGACCATTACACATTTCAACCTATATCTGTTTTATGGACCACAGACCTGCATCAAGCAGAGTTTTCTATTATATCTCTGCGCAGGTCACTCTATTTTTTTTAACTTCTCAAGTAATATATAGATATATGCTAATTTTTAAGTGCTTTCCAAATGAGTGGAACATGATTTCCCTGATTCTGTTTCAAAAGAAGGAATTGTAGTCATTTTCCAAATGAATTGCCTATATTTTTACAGCATATTTTACAGGTGCTCAGTGTGTCCTTTCAGCGTATAGAAGTTAGAGTGATTGTGGAGAGGTGGGGACTAGTGTTTGGTCATGAATGAAACACATTCAACCACAACAGCTACGTTAAATATTCTCTTTCCCTTTCACGTTATGAAGGCCTTTGAGAAGTCCTTCTGACTTCTGTCATCTTCTGCCATCTTACTGAAGTGCTGTGGGGAGTAACTTTCTGTTGGCTTTTTCTTTGCATTAGTAAACTTTCTATTTTGCAAAGTTTTGTCTTAGGATATTTCAGACATTGACTCTGTTGTTTTTTTCCACTGGTGTGTAGATTCCCCTTTGTTGAACTTGGAGGGCCGTGATGAAACTGGAGATTAATATTGAGAGACCTGTGTCTAGAGCCGCAGCGGTTCTCAGAGCTTCTCGCATGCAGCAGGAGACACCCAACTCAGTACTGGAAGCAGGGTAAAGCACACAATAAAGACTGTTTTGAAGGTGAAAAAGGTGAGGGCAGGAATAGCACAATGTTTTGCAGATAAGAGCATGGTACTTGCTTGCAGGGATGAAAAAAATTTAAAAGAATCACTGTTCGTCTATCTACACGCTTGACAAAGAGACATACAAAGGACCAAACCTACCAACTGGGCTGATTTTCCTCTTGAACCCACCGGATCGACCATCCCAAGCTTCACAGGTCCTTAGATAAGGAGCATCCACCCCAAATGGCAGTAGCTTTGGGACATCAGATGTACCAGGGCGAGGTGACCGCTCCTTTTCCAGGCTGACACCTTCCAGGGATGCCACAGCTGAAGTGATTGCTACTTCGGATTACACTGAGGCAAATGCAAATTTGGGTTTAGTTAGTAAAACCTCTGTCTTGTTTCTTATGCAAACATTGCAAACGCATTCAAAGAGGAGAATATAGATGATGTCATTATACATGAATACACTCAGATTTAATAGATGCAAACCCCCGCGTGTGATGCAACAGGCAATTTTTCATTATTTAGTTGGACCTGTTGGCTATTTACATTTAATTTGTCCTTTTCCTGGTAGACAGTAATTAACCCAAGCAGCCTTGCCAACCAAGTGGTGAGGACTTTGTACTGGTGCAGAGCAAATTAAACTTTGATGCGAGGATGATGACTGCCAGCTACTTAAAGGTGAATCATAAAGGCTTTAAAAACCCTGCTTGCAAGATTCTCAAATGTGAACAGAAGCCTTTGGCTTTAAATGGTAATTAGCACTGTAGTTAAACAGAATTTGAAATTAAAATGAGGACCCACACATTTTCCTGGAAGTTGATCTTCACTTCTCTGGCCAAGACGACTATTTCATAATAAACCTGATGGAGTTTGAAATAACTGTTCATTCCCAACCCAGCGTTTTCCGTGCCTGGGGAGTAAATCCTCCGGTTGCGTTAGTCTTTGGTCTTTTAGGACCAGTTGCTCGCTTCATCTGAGCATCAGCCCGTGGTGCTCAGTGATTCCTTGCTTTGTGCTGACTGGCTCTGCAGAACTGGGTCCAGCGCGGTGAATTTTCAAGAGCAATCTAAGAGCCATCTTCCTCTCGCACCTTGGCACAGCCAAGCACCCTATGCGTCCCTGCCTAAACCTAAAAAAACGTAGCCCATCAGTGGAAAAGACACATTGCACAGAAATGACATTTTGACGGCATGATTCCTGGCTCCTGTTTGTGCTGCAGACTCTTTAGATGCCCTCAAAGGCAGGATGGCTGATGTGTACGTACCGAGGCTCCAGACACAGCAGAGGAGGCCATCGGTATTCACGGAGTTGCCACTAATAAGAGGTTTACATGTGGATATTGTACCCGTTTTGACTCTTCTGAGAGAGGCACTACAATAGGGCCCAGATGCTGCTTTCCTGGATGGAAATCTAATCTGCTCCTGCAGCCTGACTTGGGTTAGCCAAGCAGGTAATCTAAATAGACGTCGTTACTAACAAGGTTATGTATGAAGTGACAGCTCGCACACTCTGCGAGTCTTCGATGAATACTGCTGCCTTTGCTATGCAACAAATATATACTGCAGAGTTTAATGAGTGATAGCTGAGTGCGGTAGAGTCGACAGCACAGTCAGCTGGGAGGCGGCTTGCTTAATCTCCAGCGCGTGTTGTAATTTCCTGGGGGCCTCGCGGTCTTTAATATTATCTGCGATGATAATCGCATCTGAGAATATTTTTAGGATCCCTTTGTTACTGTGATAGTATTAGGACTACGCCGCTTTTTCTTGTTCACTGCTTCCCATCCAAAACTTTATGCCGAAGGCAGTTTAGAATTAATATTGTGCTCTTGAAACTTTCACAAAGATTGTGCCAGGATCTGTTCAAGTAGCTGTTGTTCTTTCCAATGAGTTTCTCACCTGAAGATCCATTCCTGCAAGTATTTCTACATGCGCTGGGCTGTGGGTTGGGGCGTGGACACCAAGCGCTAGAGCTCCAGCCCTAGGTGGAGAAGCAATGATGCCCCGTGGTGGAGTTTCAGACGCAAAGGGAACTCAATGACCAAAGTGGCTGCCGTGGCAGTATTGAGAACAGAAGGAAAACTGCAGTTGAGGTCCTTGACTAATAAGAAGTCAGCTTTAGGAACAATAGTCTTGGAAAGTTTAATGGACAGAGGAATGCAAAGCTGGCCACAACATCTCTATGCTGGAGCTTTCCAGAGCAACGGGCCGGTGAGGGCAGGCTGGACCAAAAGCCTTTGAACTCTCTTTGCAAGGGCAGCTCTGCTGACATGACCCTTGATTTTTAATTAAGAACCAAGAGTTTCAGAGCTAGGCCCAAAAACGGTAGCAATTAGGTAATAAAAAAGGTATATGAGCCTTGTTTGCCAGTGCCTGCCAAGCGGAGCCAGTCACTGGAGAGAGCCTAGAAACTTCCAAACCCTGCAGAAATCTCCAGGAGGTCCCCACTGGCGTCACACCTGTGTTTGTCTGACCTGCTCCTCAACCCCATCCCAACCCAGATCCTGTGATATCAAGCAATGGTTCCAAGGTATGGACAGGTGGACGGGGCCTTTACTGCGTGCCAAGGCTGCTTGCATATCAATACCAAATGTTTTAGATGGACGCATTTGCATTTTTTACAGTGTACTTTGTAAGAGAGACTTTCTAGAGAAGGGAATCCTCAGACTGGTTCCCAAAACAGCCTTTAAATCTGACAAGTGAAATACACTGAGAGTTATATGCCATAAATATCAGTGATTTACAATGTGTGCCCCAGGCTGGCTGGGCTCCAAGAACATTTGAAAAAGATTAAGGAACACAAAAGAATTAACAGCATTATAGGACATAACAGCTTATTCCTGCCTTGGAGCTGAGGTTTGACACATATCACTAGGGTTTGTGTGGTTTTTTTTTCCTCCTTCTCCTTTGCAGTTCTTGCCAGTCAGTAGAGTTCTTGCATTATTTAAATCACCAGAAGCAGCACTACTTGGAGGTATCAGTGACCCTCACTTCAGCGTATAAGGTTTTTTCTGCTGCTTACTTTGCTCAGGATTCGTCCTCAGACGAAGGACCGCTCTCCCACAGCTCTGTACGACTCCACACAAGATTTGCTGAACAACATCAACGTAAGAGCTGCCTGCGCTCCTTCCCCGGCTCCTGCGGTGCCCAGCTGTAGTCACAGACACAGGATTGCCTTTTCATGGCTCATTTTCCTACCAGCTTTTGGAAACTGTCTGGAGTCATCTTCTCTGCAGCTCCAATGCTGGGGAACAAGACTTTTTGGTCCCTCATTACTCTCTGAAGTCGTAGCACAGGCGCACCGGAGGCTTACTGAGGGGAGAAGCAAACATTTGTTCCCAGCTAATGACTTTTGCCCTTTGATGGAAAGAGCAGAGCTCATTAGTAGTGTCTGAGCCCCCCAGCCTGCTCCAAGCAGGTGTGATCTTTTCTAGGTGTTGAGCGTTTTGGGGAAGCTTCTCCCAAAGGGCATCATTTTGGAGATCTGCAAGGCAGATCCATGTGCTATAAAATAGAAATTCTTGCTAATCCAGGAGAAAACATCACTACACCAGTCTATCTTCACATATTCTTTACTCATTGTAGTATTCATCATATTTGGGGATCAAAGAGCAGTGCCGCAACCAAGGTGAAAGCTTCTTCTACCTCTCCACCAAGCAAGGTGCTACTCAGTGGGCTTGCAGCAGTGGGTTTCCTTGCACCCATGCCTGGGGTGATCTTGCCTGGATTCGAAATACGTGTGCCAACAGCCTCATGCCAAGAAGGCAGACTGCCTTTAAGCATCAAACACCCATTAATTGACATTTTCCCATTACAGTTAAGGCAAAACCTTGTTGAGTAGGAACTTGATTGCAACCACGAAGAGCGTTCACAGAGTTTATTCAACGCACACGAGTACTTCAGTCTGCTGTTTTGGTCACGTGCACTGCAGCTAGGGATCCAGGCGTTAAAAAATAAACCTCTCTCCCATTATCAGCTCCCCCATCTAACATCTTTCACGCTGCTCTGCCTTACGATGTCTGCTCTGAGGTCAGCATTTAGTGTTCATCATTGTAGTCTAGCGATACCCTCAATTATCCTTTACTTTCACGCTAATGATCTTTGGAACTGACTCTTGGGACATAAAATACCAATTTAAATACATTCTTTTTGTCTGTGGCTTTCAGAAGCAAAAGCTTCTTTGCAGTTTTAGTGACTTGCCGCCCTCCCCGCCCCCCCCCCCCCCATTTGAATCAAGTTATGCATTTTTTTTTTGCCTCAGGAATTCATGACAACTGTAATTCTTGGTTTTAAATACAGATTTTCTTACAGGTGGAGATCATCTGTCTATCCGAGGTCTGTGGGCTGAAATTACCTGCAAACAAACAATAAGTGAGAATTGAATTTATCTCAGGATATCTGAGAACTGTGATTATCTCCCATACACATGACTTCTGTACCATCTGCGGTGTTGCTTTTGCTTGGCACAGAAGCGTTGCACTTTTAATTATAATTTGTTCCCTTTTGTCCTCATCTTTTCCTTGTACGTATAGTAATTTAACTAAGAAATTAATTTCTATATACCTCAAAACTCTTGGCCTTGCTCTCCTACCAAAAATGAATTGAGATATTATTTCCTAATTTTGATCTTATTTTCACTTTCACAACTTGACTCGCTGAAGCAATAACCACTTTATCACAGCTTCTTTGATTAGAGATTGAACAGTATTTTCCCATTTTGAAAGTATTAGTTTGTCTGATTGTTTATTTGAAAATAGAGCATGAGCATAAAATAAGAAATAAAAACGTTTTATTAACTATCCATTCTAATAGGAACAACATTTACTATTCATAGCAATATTCATAAAAACGACTTATCTTAATTCCTCAATCATCCCCTATGCAAATGCTCGGAAAATGAATGAGCTAATTAAAGTAGATGTTAACGGAACAAGGACATTGGGGCTCTCTTTGAACAAGGGAGAATATGGAGCTCATTAAAGCTCTGCATTTCAAACATGGCTGGGGGAGATGCCTGCTCCCTTAGGGCATCTACAGCTCCTATTCCTAAGGTACCTTCCCCACACGGATAATGTGGGCATCAGCAGCACCTGCAATAGCTAAATAGCCCTGCTGAGCACCAGGGAGCCTCCCTGACTGTCCCCTGGGCTGCCTACCTTAAAAGAAGAGAGGTTTGATCCCAAATACAATTGCAAATCATTTTACGGCCAGTCTCACAGTCCAAACTAAAGGTAGCACTAGCAGCCCTGGAAAAACCTCGGGTAATGAGTGAAAGAGAAGAACATTTAAAACACAGGAGGACAGCAGCCTCTCTAGGCTCATTCTATAAATTTCTGGAGGCAATCAGAGCCAAGGGAGGAGAAGCACCACAGCTGTTGGTTCAGCATAAATACTCCCCAGCTTTTCTTCTAATTGCTAAGGACAAACATAGGTGGAGGAGGGTGACAGGTCACCCATCCCCATCCCCATCCCCATCCCCATCCCCATCCCCATCCCCATCCCCATCCCCATCCCCATCCCCATCCCCATCCCCATCCCCATCCCCATCCCCATCCCCATCCCCCCCATCCCATCATCCCCATCCCCATCCCCATCCCCCCCATCCCATCATCCCCATCATCCCCCCTGCCAGCCTGGCACCTGGGCTGGCAGATGCTGCAAGTGCAGCTGGGGAATCCTCAGGAAGACCCACAGAGAGATGGAAATCCAGCCCATTTCCATCAGAAATCCCTATAGATGACATCTCGCCAGCAGCCTTTACATCTTCAAACTGAATTTAGAGGCAGCTAAAATAAACTTCCAGAATGACTATAACATTTCCCAGGGCAGCCCTGTAGCTTAGCTGTTCTGCTTACCAGGAACAGCTGCTCCCATTGGGAAGGAAGAGCACCCATGCCCCCAAAGCCTTGCAATAGCCTTTGTAGCTGCTTGAACCCCATCTCCTGTGGGTTTTGGCCAACAGCTATTGAGGGGATGGTTTTAACACAGGATGCTAATTAACTCCTTGTGAAGGCAGCTTTTTTATTTCCCCTTCTGTCTGATGACACTAGAAATGAATTTTTAAATCCAGTGCAAGATTGTCCTCAAAGAGTCACCTTGTCAGGCTCAATTCTCTCTTCAGTCAGTGGAGAGAAAACATGTTTAAAGTGCTCTTTGACTTCCGCTGTCTACATTGGGATGAGAAGCGTTTTCTGGTGGGATTTCTCATTCTGCTGATTCTAATGGAAATCTAGATGACAAGGTATGAGATATATAGATATATATACACATATATATATTTGATATGATGTATACACATATAGAGGCATCTGCTTTTGATCAGACAAATCCTGTATCTTGTGCTTGATAGTGGTACTTTGATAATATAAATCTTTCGAAAATTGTCCTTGATATGAACGCACCTTAATATAGGATCAAGAGATGTTTAGAGTTGAAGATTTCCCTGAAACCTGAGCGTAAAGAAACTTGTAACTGACCATAACCCACGACGACTTTGGCAGAAAATACCTCCCCGGTACACACCACTAAACCAAACTGAGAACAGTACATATTTCTTTCCAGCCTAGAGATCACAAAAAAGAAAAGGCAATAGATATTGGAAACCAGTAAAATAGACATTAAAGCAACCCTAAGTTATAAAATTGTGAAGGCAACTCAAAGCGAAGAATGACCACCTTCATTTAGCCGCTGCCTGGGCATCGTGTCTGGCAGTTCATCAAAGTGCCGGGGAAATGCAGCCTGGAGAGGAGGAACTCCAGCATCTTTCCAAAAGATCACTCAGCTCCTGCAAAGGGATGTTGTCATAGCAAAGAGGAAGGAGTGGGCTGAATGATAAAATATTCAAAATGCCACAGATAATTGAATAGTTAATATGCTCATTTATTCAAGTTCTGCAAGCCTCAAAATAGCATTTTCAAGTGTTTTCATTTTTTCTTCATCAGTTTCACATGGGCTCCTTCTTGGGCTCAAATACCTGCTAAAGCGCGAGTATTTAAGAGGAATGAACGGGTTGCCGAGCCTATGACCCCACATCCCTGCCCACGTGGAGCCGCAATTGCAGCCTTCTCCAACCTGCTGCTCTCCTGAGAAGTTCCACGTGCTTTGGTGCTCTGGCCAGACGGCCTAAGGCGCTCATTGCACATAGCTTTTCAGAGTGAAATTCTTCTACCAGTGATGTGACTAGGTTTCCCAAACTTTATTTCACCTTCATCTATACGTATAAAATCCCCACTTGCACACAAAGATAGAGTAACTGTGCCTTGATGTAGCACTTCCATGTGCAGATGCTGCTTAAGCACGCGCTTACCAGGCTGCTCCTCACCAGTGGGCACATTTCCTTAGTCTCACATGCCTGTTAATGGCAACATAAAGCACAAACGGAATATATTTAGCACTTTGTCATAGAGAATGATTATCTTAAATTATGGTCTCTTGTTTTAATTAAATCTCTTGGCTGAATTGAAGGGCAAATAGCTCGGATCTGGGAGGTCTTCAGCCTCATGGAGCAGCCTAGGGAAGTGCTCTGCAGGCAGATGAATGCGCACCGTGCCCCACTGTGCCCAGATCTCTGTTTAATCGCTGACTGCTCCCTGAGGGTTTAACCCCTTGGAAAAAGGAAATTCTTCTCTAAAACTGAGGCCCCTGTGCCTTTCCAGGGTGGTACCCCCCGTGCCTTTTGCCCGTCTCCTCTGGGCTGGCACCCAGCAGCGATGCAGGCGTCCCCTGGGGTTCTCACCCCCTGGGGACAATGGTGAATACTGTCCTACCAGCAATCAAGTGTCTGGGTTTGAACAGCCAAAAATTAGGGGAAATTTCTTAATTCTTACAGAACACACCATGTGCTTGAGGACTCTGCACCCCTTCCCCCTAAAAAAAACGTAAGATTGTTGTAAAGCTAAAGGGATTTAACAAAAATTACACATGTATTCCCTTTTAACTGCCTTGTTCCTCTTGTGACAAATATGGTTTCCATTTGCAGACTTTTCTCTGTCCAAAAGCAGAGGCTCAGTCAATAATGTGACTCCAAAAACCGGAGCTTTGAGGAAGTAAAACACCCCCCCTGCTTTCCAGGAGACTCTCAGTAACTTGTGAACGCGAGCATGGCTGAAGGGCTTAGTGCCAGTGACTATTCACGGGGAGGTTAATAGCATTTGGGGACGTAGCTGGCTGAGAGCTGTGAGATTCGTCTGGCACAAATTCAAATTGGATTTAAGGGCTTAGACCAGACTGAGCTGGTGAACGATCCCAGCCTGGGTCCTTCACACAGGGAAAAATTTCAACTCTAAAGCCAAATGCCTCCAAAGTTTTGGTCAACTACAAATCTGAGTAATATTAATGTCTTCAAACACTCTGGTGCAAAGAAGCATTCTCTGCCACGATTCCATAAGAGATTTCCTTCTACCCTGATGGCGTAAAGATATGGAGAGGGCCATAAAGGAAGATGGATGTGCCTGAGCAGACAGCAAGCCCAGCAGAAGGCTATTGGCAAACCCTACTCTCTGTGCCTCTCCATCTTCCTCTTGCATTGATCGCTGAAGATCGCTAACTACAGCTTAATGCCCTGGTTAAGAGGTAAAGAGCATTGACTCTGCCGGCAGCGGTGCTCTCCTGGGCTTTGAATTCCTGGAATAATTCAGCGGAAGAGAATTTTGCTGTGTGTAAATATTTACCTGTCTATTCTCCTGCTTGGCAGGTGAAAATTAAACCAGCAGCCTGGGTGTGTACCACAGGTCTCCAGGGTCTTTTACTGTTCCTACAAGGCTTGTCTGTGAAAAAAAGTGGCTTGTGTAAAGACATTTTACCCACGGCACAGGGGAAGAATAGGTTAACCAGCCGGAGAGCCAGCCTCTGGGAAGCGTGCCCAGGCCCTCTGCTCTCCCCCCACAGCCACCAGTGCCGTGAATCCCCTCTTTGCTGGGGGAGCACCAGAGAAGCCCATGGCGCGACATCTCTTCCCAAACCTGGAGTCACCTCCAGGCGCTGAGGAAAAGTCCCCCCGGGCACAGGTTTAATGAAGGAAAGGTATTTCCAGCCTCTGGCACAGATCAGTAGGATCTCATGCGGGAAAAGCCTGCGAGGAGATCAGATCAGACCTTAGGCACTCAAATATGTGAATACAGGCAACAGTTTCTCTTTCTTCAGCTTCCCTGCAGTTCTTCTGCGTGCGTGTGTTTGCGTGAGACATCAAATGCAACAGGAAAAGGCTCAGGGTAAGAGCAGGTCCAACCAACAACAGGGGCACCCACCGCCCAATCTGCAGGGCAGGACTTTTGAAGAGAAATTTTTGGTCTCCTGGGAAAGGGTCTTAATCCCTACCCTGTGGACTCAGGTGTTCCTCTTCCACCTTCCCAGCAGGTGCCTAAAGGGTGATCCTCAGCGTACACCCAGCCAGGGAGGCCCTTCGAATGCTCCCTCACTACAGACAAATGGGAATAATTTGCAGAGAGAAATTCAAATCTGGCAGGGATGGATTTTTTCTCATCGCTAACCATTAGGGTTACAAAGGGGGGAAGAACTCATCTCCCGTGTAATGAATTATGCCAAAATGATAGTTCAAAAATCATACAAACAATCAAAATAGTTAATCGTAGAAATGACAAACTGAGCTGCATTCTCATGTCCAGGATTCATGTTCACGTTTTGCATGGCTGAAGCTATTTGCTGAATTCAGCTGGAATTGGCAAAATAGTTTTGGCCACTCCACGACCGAGCTCTTCTCAGAGATTAAATGATAAATGAGGAAATAAAAAACGTCCGTCTGCGCTAAGGAGGTGAGGTTTGAGCTCCGGACCCGAGCACAGAGACGCTCTGCGACGCTGGGGGGCGGTCAGTCTGCTGGCAGGCAGGCTCCGGGGGCTGTTGGATGTCAGGGCTGCTAATTTCAGCCTCTTCTTACCACGTTTTTTCATGTATTGTAATTTGTGTTATTTAGGCTTTGCAGGGAGCAGAGAAATTGTTAACAGGAGCAGCTTCCTGAAGCCTTTTGCTTGAGTCATGGAAAAAATGCCTTGAACAATATCAAACTATGATCCTGCTGTGATTTTCAGTGCTGATTTAAAAAAAAGATTACCAAACCCACACACAGAGGAAACTGCACCTTCTTTGCCCCAAAAGGCTTGAGCTCAGGCACCCTTGGGACACATGGCCCCATAGACGGACCTTTCTTCACTCACCACCAACCCAACACCAAGGAAGATTCATGTCCTGAACATTTTATAGGGCAAAGATAATGGGATGTTGTGAACAGTAAATCAAAATAAATGTTGGAAGCAGGGCTTTAGACTTCAGACTTTTGTTGCTGCTATTAAATATGGATTTTTTCCTGAGTATCCCTCTGATTCACCAGTCCTGCCTGGATGACAGACCTGGAGAGCTCCAAGGGTTGTACGTAGGACGGGACAACAACAGGGTTTAGGTATCTCTGTTAAAATCCCTATTTTCTTTTATACATAACTGGAAATAACTGGAAATAGCCAGTCCTCACTATTGTCAACCTGATTCCCTTCTAATGAAGCTTTCCTTCTTCGTCCGAAAACAGTTTGCAGTGAAAAATATGATCCCAAGGTTGAGATGTGCAGAGACACTTCTGGCAGTAAGGTATGCAAATCCCACCAAATTTTGCCTAATCCCATCAGGCTTGATTGAAAAGCGCCGTCTCACACCACCCACACTGTGATTCGCACGGTGACACCCGACGTGGTGCTTCTGAATCCATTGGCCGAATGCACACACTATTTAAAAGAGATAGATATCCAAAGGATGATCTATATCCGTATATTTGCGTGAAATATAGAGATTAGGTGGGAAGACCTGTGTCAATAACCGTGCTGGGAAAACGGGCAGAATTGTTACAAATTGCTAGAAATTGTGTCATTTCTCAGCCGTGATTTTACCTGGGAAGAACCTGTTGGGGAAGGAGACACATATGAACTGGCTGATCAGTATCAGCCTGCTTCAGACGAGTCATCAGGCTGGCTTTTTGTGCCATTAGGGCTGTCATAGGGAATACAAGATCTTGGCTCTATATTTCATTGGGATAGTTGTACGGGAAATAAACCATAACAAATCCTCCTGCTTGTAGATGAGGATGATGGCCAGGAGGACTGTTATTGTTATTAGTGATCATGGTCCTATTTTGCTGTTGTTCCTCTAAGAACAGTAGAAAAATACAGCTCTTGTCCTGTGTTTCTTACGATCTTGATGTATAACAGAAGAGAGCAAGAAATGGTGGGAAAAAGAAAAGACAGCTCATTAACAATATTAATAAGTTGGGAATAGAGGCAAGCATCCTCCAAAGCTTGTGCTGATGTACTACAATGCTTCCTTTTGACTTCAATGGTATTTTCTTCAGAGCTTTGTATCCCTGGGTGGATCCAGGCACACTTCTGAGTACTCTGAATAATAATAGCTAATAATAGCCAGATTGAAAAGCTATGAAAAAGAGGGAAAGCAGTTCATTGTGTTCATTCCTCATCAGGTATTATTAAAATATGCCATTGATAATCCAAGAAAAGACCTTCAACTACAGAAGAGATGAAACAAATCTGGATGTGGAACAGATAAGCATAATACCAAAACCTCGTACAACACCACAGTAAGTAACACCTGGAAACTGGCTCTGCTATAAGCCTACAGAAGGCAGCAGAGGTGCCACCTTTAGTGGGCTGAAGGAGGCCTGGACACACTCATGCCTTAGCCTTGCTGAGACCTTCATTGGCACTTGCTTTCCAGGCTATTGAAGAGAAATAATAGCCGTGGCAGGCCTTGGAGCTTAGAAATTTTTGGATACTTTACCAGCCATCTCCAGTGAGAACTGTTTCACAGGGCTGTAGCTGTGGTGATCTTCCTTTAGCAGAAGGGGAGGGAGCAGTCGGGCGGTGATCCTCCGAGGTCCCATGGCAGTCCCTGGCAGTCACCGTTCGACAGTGTCAAGCCAGTGACCATTGAATGTGTAGTAATAGGATGAGGGGGAACGGCTTTAAACTGGAAGAGGGGAGATTTAGATGAGATGTGAGGCAGAAATTCTTGGCTGTGAGGGGGGTGAGCCCCTGGCCCAGGTTGCCCAGAGAAGCTGTGGCTGCCCCATCCCTGGAGGGGTTCAAGGCCAGGCTGGACGGGGCTTGGAGCAACCTGGGCTGGTGGGAGGTGTCCCTGCCCAGGGCAGGGGGGTGGGACTGGATGGTCTTTAAGGTCTCTTCCAACCCAAACCATTCTATGATTCGATGAATGGACACATCATGATGTACCCAGTCTTACAATAAAGATGGTTATTACACTTTCCATGAGACTGACAACCAGGACTATGCAAAGCAGGGATTTACAGCCTGTAAGCGCTCACATCTCATTCCAAAATACAGATAAAAGCCTGACATTTCCTCAAGCCCCATGATTTTATACAGATCCTGGGAACTTACCCTTCAGATGGCTGTGCTACATGCTGATGAGTCAATCTGTTGCATTGGATGTCTTTGGAGAAGGACAGAAATAACACTCCCACTGTCCCGTGAAGAGAGCTGGAGAGGAAATGTCAGCCAACGGCATATGCGGGGTGTTGAGCGTGCAGGCACGGCAGCCGCGTGGCGACCAGACGGGCCTGGACATCTGCTTGCAAAGATGAGGCCAGGCAGAAATGAACCCTGGCAGATGGCTGGATGGGGTGCTCCATCCTCTCCTTGTGCGGTGGCCTTGCCAGCCACACCGAAGCACGGAGCAGAGTGTCTGGGAGACTAAGGAATGAAGCAGCTCAGGACTAGGCACGCATTGCTCCTGCCACAGGCAAAATGGGTCAATTATTTAGCATTCACGTTCCAAGGCTGAGCACAAATGTGTGTGCTACAGCCTTGTTTAGCTCACAGGAAATTGTTTTCTTGAGTGACACATTGAAGGTCACGGTTTATCAATCATGTACAAAGTAGAGATGATACAGTTGGTTGTAGCAGCTTCCTCCTGTAAAACACATTCCAAGGGAAAATGATTGGTTTTGCCATGTTCTGTGGGAAAAGCGATAGACTAAGATCACTCTGCTCCTTTGAATTGTGCTTTTAGCTCCTCGCTGTCTTTACAAGTTTATTTCACACTTTCTGTGCCTGGCTCCCCTCTACACAATGCAGCATGTGGTAAATATTTTAAAGTATTTATCCATGTTTTCTTCAGCACTTATTTTCAAAATCTTCCTCTTAGTGTCTTGCCTGGCAGTGATCTAAGTGACTGTGCAAAACTCTCATACCTAAAATAGTACATCAAGGAAATACCTTGGGAGCAGTCAGTAACTGAGATGGTGAAAATACGAAGCTTAACAAGGAAATTCCCCTCAAACAACTAATTCTAACACGGAATAAAAAGAAATCAGAGTAATTCATGTTCAAGAACAGATTAATGTGAGAAATCTGTGTGGTGGTGGAAAACTGGGATGATTACAGAAATGACAGAGAAATCTAAAGCCCTGTTTGCATTCATATTGCCAAGAGCCAAGAGGTTTTTTTCTGGACCTTTAAGGAGTTTTTTGCTTTAAGGAGTTTTTCTTTGCTTTCCATATGTGCTTGTGTGCAGAGAAGAGAATTAAAAATGTCAAGAAGACGATGAACATACTCTAGTGTGCTACTTGCATCCCATCAGGTTCCTACTTCTTGCAGGAGAACAACAGGTAGACTTTCTGGCTTTCACGAATTTCTTTTCCAAATCTGACCATACGTTGAACGTGGTCGGTAAGGGATGTTTATATTCACAGGAGAGCTTATAGCAAATTCTGCTCTGGCTTTTATCAGGAGGTGCAAGGAGGACAAGTCACATCACAGTTGTAGCGCTATCACCAAACCTATCTAAGGCACTTACCTGGTTTCCTCTGTGTGAGGACTTCACCATTGTGGATGGATTCTTACCTCACAATAATAGCCCAAGATACATCCCTGTGGTATTGACACCAGTTTACAAATGAAAAGGATAAAAAAAAAAAAAAAAACAAAAACCAACAAAACAAACAAACAAACAAAAACAAAAAAAACACCCAAAAACAAAAAAAAACCCAACCAAACAAAACCCAAACAAAACCCACCAAAAAATCCCCAAACTAAAAAATGTTCTAATTGCCTGACTTCAGAATAACGCAGCTATTGAGTCCTCTTTGCTTTATGTCCTGTTTGAATACAGTGTATTATTCAGTAAAGGCTGTAGTCTCTTTTTAGGGTGATGGGGAATCCAACAAAACTCTTGTGAAATTGTTCCAGGATTAATTATATCGCTGCTTAAAAGTTGCGCCATATTTCTAAGTCTGCCTTATTCGTTTTCTAGTTATTGGAATAAACAGAAAAACCCTTCCACAGAAATTCAACAAACACCCAACATGAAGGGATGCCATACATTCTTTGTTCCTTGATGCCTGAGAATTTAGTAAGCTCTATTAAGTCATCCAGTGTTTGTTTTTACCTTCTTTAACAGTCATTGCAATAGCCACACGTTAGCACCCTCCTCTCTTTGTGATTTACTGCTCTCCTAATTAATGTCATCTGCAACCTTAATTGGTGAGAATTTTTGGTTATTGTTTAAAATATTAACAAAGTTAAGATACAGGATTAGAGATATCTGGATAATAACCTCCTGACAGGTAGAAAGACTTCAATTCACATAGTGGCTGCCATGCCAACTATGCATCATCCTAGTCATTGATCTGAAGGTCAGGTGGTACCAAGTGATTTATGGAAATCTAAGGATACATCAATATAAGCAATAATATGAATAAAGCCAGCTCAGATATTTCCAGCAAGGTAGCCACAAAAGCTATAAAGCTTATCAAATAGGCTGACTCCACATTCAGGTCACTATCTGCTCAATTTTTAATGGTCTAGCTACTGCTAAAATGCTGTTGGAAGGGAAAATATTTAATCATTACATGATACAGTATAAGATTAGCTAGTTATGGGTTGGGTGGGGTTTTTTTTCACATAAATGAAAAGACGCCTACCGCTGCTGCTGCCTGAGGACTGGGAGGGGACAGGGCTGAAGGTGACGGTAGGTGAGCAAAGCGTGCAAAGTCACAACGGCAGACCAGTCATATGCAGTCGATTTAAAGTTGATATCCCAAACAATGAGCCTGTCTGTCTGTACACCCAAGCTAACACCCTCGTCAAGTCGGCTCACCAAAAATATAGAACAACCTGAAGTTTTGAAACATTTATAGTTCTCAAGCCAATGGAACTCAGGATACTCCCTATACCAAGACCTTACATTTCCAAAATATCCGCATGTATCAAACTCACATCCATCAGGTAATTCTGGTGATTCTGGACGCAAACAAGAACTCAGTGTGCACATGTCTCTATGCGGAGCACTCATTTTCTTCATCCCTGTGCCACCGCAGGTCAAAGATTTGAAAGTTACCCCTGTAAACCTCTCCAAACTTCATGAGAGGAGGAGAGAGACGCCAAAGCTAATTGATGCCGAAACATGGCCCAAAACACCCTAACCACGATAAGCCCAGAGCTGCTTCTCAGATAATACCAGTTCAAAAGGCAGATTTTAGACGCTGGTGGTGCAACCCTCTCCCAGGTGATGTCTTGGCAACATTATTATGTCCTCTGTGATAAATGAAGGCAAGCATGATGCCCATGTGCTCCAGAGTCCTTCTTCGGAGTCATCGTGTCCCCTGTGTGACAGCAAGCAGTTTCTGGTTGCACCACGGAGGAGTGTGAAGCTGTAGGCATTTCCTAATCTGCTTCGTAAGGGAGGTCCTACCGTAGAGTTCAGACGCCTGATACAGCTGTTGTGCATGGCCCCACCATGTGTCCATCCCTTTGCTGAGGTAAAGCAAACACGGGGAATATCCTCCCATCTGAGCAGCATTCAGGTTGGTTTTTTTTTCTGCAGTTCTCCTCCTACGCGTTTTCAAACCAACACAAACACTCCGTCCTCAGTCATACAAGTATCCAGTCACGTTTTCTTAGTGGGAGGTATCTTCTGCCTACGGTAACAGTTGAAAGGCAGTCTTTTTCATCCCTTGCCGGTCATTGTAGCATAGCTCGCGTGGGTATGCAATATTCCCAGCATGGAGACATTCACTGATTCTTTCTAAAAGCAAAAGGACGAGATTCCTAACTGAAATAGTTGCATCGAGTCAAAGGAGGCGATGCCACCCACCACGTGACGGAGTTTTCACCAGGGTGAAATGGCCAGAATTGGAGTGGAAAGGACCTGAACGAGTCAGGTGTCTCTCATCTTAATTGTGAACTGCAGAGCCTGTGGGAGAGGGACCAGCCTTGCCTGGTTGTCTGCATTGTGCTGAACACGGCCGGGTACTTGCCCCCAGGTGCTGTTAATATACAAAGATTAAATAGTAATCGCTTTAACAAGATAGTGTGGGGAAGAAGCCTGTTTTCCTCCAAAAACCACAAGAGCCTCCTATCTGGTTGGAAAACCTGCTTATGGTGGTTTTGGGGTTTTTTTAACAGCCTAGTTTAATCCTTATTAAAATTCTCTCCAAAATGTAGAAGGTATTAATTTCATTTCACGCCCCCCACCAGATATGACATCCCTCCCTTGGCAACTCTGAAAACCTCAGGCAGCTCTAATGAGGGGTACATTTGGGTTTCAAGCAATGAGAGAGGCATTATGTTGTGGTCCATTTCAAGACGGACTTGTTTTCAAGCTTTCTAAAACAGAATTAATCAATAATTACAGCCATCATCAGCATGGGAGCCCCTGGAGTTTTATTGCTCCGTGTCACATTGCTCTGTGACCTAGAGCAATATACAGTAGTTTCGTCTGTTGGAAAATAAATCACATTACATTTTTGCATGCACATATAGTTAAGGCTTATCTTCTTTAGTCGTGAAGGAACAGAAATTTCTTCTGGAATTGCCTCTTTCATCTACATTTAGTAATCTTAATATTTGGGGCACAAAATGATTTCCAAGCCATGTCTGACAGTTGGCTTTAATCCTTTGAGTTTTTAATTTTGAAAACTATATGACTATGTTAATTTGCAGAAGTGAGATTAAAATAAAAACATCTTTGTGTTTGTACTCAAAGTGCAGAGATTTCCATGCCTGAGTATCTGAATGAATAAGTACATGTTCATTTGAATTTCTGATCAGGAAATTTTCCACAATGGGGAAAGTCTTCTTTCTGATTAACTTTCTTAAACAAGTTCAAGTGTATATTCAGGATGGGAAGTTAAAAGTCATAAAGCTGCATTTCCAAACATTGGGGGTGGGAAGCCAGGAAAAAGAAGGGAAAGCAGTTGTTACTGCCACAGAAAGCCCCTTCCTGCTGAAAGAGAATTGGGAGAGTTGCAAGAGGTGACGAAGCCGAAAGTGAGTGACAGGTTTAAATGCTGTATCCGTTTCAAATACAGAGACAATTAATATGTAATGAAGGCCATTAGCAGTGGATGCCTGTCTCATTCCCCCGCCAGAGATGAAGCTCGGTACTACCTACATTGAAACACAATGTAGGAGCTTTAGTGGGCTCCTCATGGTCATTGCCAAGGATAAGTGTTATCCAGATCGATAAATGAGTGATAATAACAGAGAAAGAGCAAGACAGCATTGGACCTAGGCTCCAGTCCCTGCAAAAAATTAAGTACTTAAGCCTACAGCAGGGGCTTTCCCTACTCCAGCATTGCCAGGACAGGGACCCAAAACTGCTGCTGTAAGGATTAATGGTGTCTTTCTCTGTCACAGCTGCCCTGATGACCCATGGAGAGCGGGGCACCAGTTATGTTTGCTTCTTCGCAATGCCAATGTTGCGGTGGAGCTGAAGGAGAAGGGGGAAACTGTCAGGGAGCTGTTCCCTGAATCGTGGAGCTATCAGAGCAAAAATACAAACGTTTGAAAGCAGCTACTCCAGGTGGCTTCTTGATAGCTCAGCCAAGCACGCTGAGATCTCT
This sequence comes from Fratercula arctica, assembly GCA_947846985.1. NCBI lineage: Eukaryota > Metazoa > Chordata > Aves > Charadriiformes > Alcidae > Fratercula > Fratercula arctica. The sequence goes on from CANTUZ010000005.1 coordinate 70,233,538, forward strand.
TACCTTTCAGAAAAACCCATCATGTGCTCCTTTTCTGTTTGATGACTTGTGCATTCTCCACAGATTTGGCCTTCTGTGGAGGGAGTGTTTTTCAACAGTATGAATGAAATTGGGCGGCCCAGCAAGGACTGCGATATCCACGCTACACTGGTAGTATTTCGCGATCCTGTATCATGACCTCATTGTACAGGCTACCGATTCCACCTCTCCATTGACACTCTCCCTTTGACGCCAGGACTAAGCACAGCCTCTCATGTTAAGGCTTTTCCACACTACGTGTAAAGTCTTCAAAACACCAGCTGCGTGGGAGCTGTGATACATGCGGCCACATAATTCCCTGGTGGGGGATTTGGGGGCACCCGCTGATTCCTGGCGGGGAGGACTCTGGTCTTCAGGGCAGAGACGGCTCCTGCAGGAGGATCTGAAAGAGGCAGGGAGTTTTTGCCATGCATCAGCGCCATTGAGGAACACATACAGGCAGACAGACAGGCATCCAAACCCAAATGAGATCAAACCTGGAAAGATGCAAACAGCTGCATCTGCAGAAATATGTCCCGGCAGTGATCACTGGTGAGAAGTCATTTGCAGAGCACTCTGTTTTCCTTTAAAAGGTCTCAGATTGACAGTGGTTAGCAAACTGTAATGTCACAGTGAGATACATGACCTCCTGATGGCTTAAGCAGGCTATGAATAAAGTCAGGCTGCAGATTACAAGGAGGTTTGTGACACCAGGAGCAGCGAGGCCCTCAAACAGCTTCCCAGTGACACCCCCAGTGAGAGCAAAATCAAAGCACCTTTGAAATGAAATATATGACCAATTTATGATCTCAATGGCTCACCACCTGGCACTTCAGGGGACCTCATGCAGGGCCCTCATGCGGGGACCCTGAAGGGGTCCTTGCACCCACTCTGCTCTTCCCAGTCCTCTGCACTGGGCTCATGACCCTGCGCCCATGAGTGTCACGACAGCGAGCAACCAGTCTGCTGGGGACCTGCAGCGAGCCCCCAGCAGCAGAGAGGCAAGGAGCTAAGTATCTTTTGTGGTTTTCAGCAGCACCAATAACAGAATATGCCCCAACCAGATGGTGCCCAGGACAAAGTGTGTTTATTCCACCCTTGCATCACCTGCTAGCACCGTTGAATTGACGTCCCCCATCCTGCCGTGGCCAACAGAGGGGTGAACAGCCTTGTTTGTCTCCCCTTGCGCTCTTGCTGGAGAAGGAAGCCCACAGCATGACCTCCACAAGGCAAGTGGAAGGGCAATGGCTTTGAAGATGGGCACTGCAGCAGTGGAGAATTCTGTACTGGATGTAAATGTAATATACGGGGCCAATTGGACAAGCTTGACTGGTTTGTGTAGCCATCCCCTGGGCTGAGCTTAGACAGTTCCGTACCACTGCTGTGATCAGAGATACCCAAGCCATGCCACCACAGAGAAAAAGTCTCCAAGAAAAACGTTTCACCCAAGAAAAATGTTCGCTTCCCTCACTGCCAGGTCAAATTGGCACATCAAATTTAATACCTCATCATGACCTTCTTGTAGCAGAAGAAAAAAACATTTCCTAGGCTATAAACACTTTGGGGCAAAATATGTCTTTCCCTGTGATTTATTTTGTGCTAGCTTGATTTCTGTAAGTTAGGTGCCAAACAGACAGGCAGTATTCAGAAAAAAAAATAAAAATCAACTAGTCATAAAAATTAGGAAGAAAGACATATCTTGTTAGGTCAAATGATAAAAAGTTCATCTGCACACCCATAAAGGAGCAGGGGGAGACAATGGTGGGGGGACCCCAAATAGCACCCTGCTCCGCTGCCTGCCCTCAGGTCCATGCCCGGAGCCATCAGCCCATCAGGCTCATCTCCACAAGCCCAGAGGACCAGCAGAGCAAAAAGGCAGGTGAGGGGAACCCAAATTAAGGATGAGCGCTGGGAATGAGCCACCCCGTCCAGACCCTCCCTGGGATGACCCAGAGGACCCTCACCCCCAAGGGCCAGTGGTGACACCCATGAGGAGGAGTCAATGCTGGAGCACCTTTGACTCTGAGGGGTCACTGCCCAGCGGTGTGGAACATGTTAGGGGATGCGGGGAAGGGCATTTTGGGATTGCACAGGACTGATTTTGGTATTTTGGGATGGAGGAACCAAGGGGTAGGGGAAGGGCCAGATTTAGGTGATTTGGGGAGGAACAAGGATGGGGAAATAGAGGCATGAGGGGGTAGAAAAGGCCAGTTGCATGTTGGCTGGTCAGTGTGCTGGTCTTTTTTATAGAGGTGGAATCTACAGGCTTGGGGATCATCATTTGCCTCTGTTTTTAAGAAGGAGCCTTTAAGGAGAGCAACTGAATGTTCACATTTGACAATATGAATAGCCGGATTTGTTATAACTCTCACCTAATCTGGGCTATGCACAATCATTAATGCTATCACCAAATGCCTTAATTTAATATAACTTATGAAAAGAAGCTTAGTTATCGATTTTTTTTTTTTTTTTTTCCAGTAGAGGAAAGCCTTCTGTGCTTCAGGAATATTGCTACATAAAAGTTAATGCAGAATAGATGATTCAATATCCTACAGCGAGTGTAGGAGCAAACAATGCCTAAATATTTAAAAAGCAAGAAGATAAGAATACCAAAGCACACTAATATAGTATGCACATATCCTACATCTCTCATCCATATTCTTTAAGCCTGTAAAAATAGCTATGAGTTCTTTTATTTACCAATTTAAGGGAGAGCTTCATAAAACACAATTTAACTGCTAAATGCTGAATAAAAATTTTTGTAGGGGTTGTATTTAGAAACTCATGTTTATATTCAAGCAAAGACCAAAATTCCTCTTTTCTACACTCTCCAAAAGAATGAAAAAACCTGTGCTGTGTGTTTTCAAGTGCCTGGAGAGTAGTTGGGGGTAGCTGGTAGAGGGCCTTTCTCGCAGGGTCTGTGCCTCCCCTGGTAGCACTAGAGGAAACTCGTACATCTGATATCCCGCTTCCCACCTTATTTCTCATTCTCTTCCAAGTCCCTGTAATTTATTGTAGTAGTCAGATGGAGCATGAGTAAATGGGAGATTTCTTATTCTGCGTCGAGCCTGACCTTACATTGGCTAAGAAAGAGAACCAAGTTTTTACTCGAAGAACAAGTTTGTGCTACGGCACTGAACTGAGACACGGAGAGGCAAGCAAGTGCAATAGATTTTCCACCTGCGTGACCTCTGGCAAGTCACTTATTTTTCTCTCTGCCTTCATCAACCGTTAGCAAAGGGAGGTGACACTAATTCCTACATCTCCTCTGAGGGTCTGATTTGTCAATTAACAGGACACTGCTGGGTTATTCATGCAGTGCTTAGCGCTGCTGGGAATGGCTCTGTGTTTAACCCCACATCTGCCACTGAACTAAAAAACCCCAATCAGTAGCAAGACCCCGCTTGGCCCATACAGCAGCACCGCTGCCCAAATAAGAAGACCAGACCTAAGATAAGACCCGGGTGACAAAAGTTCTGCCAACTTCTGCAGCTGCAGTTTTTCTAGCTGTAGTAACGGTGCTGTTGCCGGGTTTGATGGGAACACAGGCGCTGCAGAGCGGATCGTGGCCTGGCAGGGAGCGGCGGGGCACTGGCAACCACACACCTGAGCACTGGGGTCTCCCTGCGGAGAGGAGCCAGTTCAGCACGGGAAGGGAGGTCTCAGAATGGCTTGGCTGACTCTCTGTAACGTGCAGGGCCCTTTGAATCAATGCATTTCATTAAACGCCTATAAGATGTGTTGAAATATATTGTTGAAATGTTGCAATATGTATGAAATATATAAATATCTATGAAATACCTGTCTACTTGCACAGCCAGGAAAAGCAGGACTGCACACGACAAATCAAAGAGCTATAAAAAAATCAAAGTCTGCTTATCTCCATGAAAGCAAGATTGTGGGGGAGTGCGTTGGGTGTTTACCTCTACTTTGTCCCCCAAAGGTGGGTGGTTTCTGTTGGAGCTTCTTGCTGGGAAAGGAGGGCAGTGGTTGGTGCCACACACCTTGGGCAGGACCAGCAGCTCATGGCTGAGCTTCCCCCCGGAGCAGGACGCTCGGCCCAGGGAAGACCCTGTGCCCTCTCTCAGCATTCCAAGGAGCCCAGGAGGACACTCTCAGACAGCTCAAACTTTGGTCATCTCAATGGCATCGGTAGCCAGGAGCAAATCCGACACGTCGCTGCTGAACCTTGCCCCAGGAAAATCTGAGCTCTGCTTCAAGCAGGTGCTGCTTTTAAGGATACGCGTTTCATCCTAATCAATGTGAAAGTTGCATATTTCATGAAGTATATTGGCAAAAGCTTCTAAAGGGAAAAAAAAATGTTAAACGAGGTTTCTGAGAAGTGCAATTTTTACGTTTTCCTTCCAACACACTTACTTAGTGACCAGAATACCTTTGGAAACTCCTGAGTGTTTACAGTTCCCATCTACCACACTGGTTCCTTGAACCTTTGAGAGACAGCAAGTCCTGCTTTGGAAAATGAGCCCAAATCACTTAACTTAAGAAACAGATGCTTGTAAACAATAGTCAGCACTTTTACTCTGCTTCTCTGAGCTGTAAGTGGATCTTGAGGTTTGGCACCTGAACCAGTACAGGACATATTTCATCTCAGAAATTTTCTTAAGAATGAAGTGACAAAGATGTGAATAAGGGTCATTTATAAGAAAACACTGCTGCTCCTAATATGGGCTATTTGATTAAATACAGATCAAAAGAAAGGAAACATTCTCAGTCTACTTGCTTTTGGTGGGTGGTTGTGGTTTTGTTGTTTTTTTTTTTTTAAAATGTGAGATCAGGGTTTTTTTTGACTTCCTTTTGATGTTGGATTACCTTCCACAGGCCAATACCCCTATTTAGTCAAAGATAATTTAGATATCGCTACCTTTCATTTCCTGAATTGCAAAACCGAGTGCAAAGTTGTGTCTTGATATAGTGCAACGCCATCAGAGGTGGTGAGGGACTTGCCGGGGAGCTGGCAGAGTTCGAAATGGCCAAATTCTCCTCTCTGGGAGTTGGTTTTGTTAAAGAGAGCTGTAAAATGCTCCGGTCTCTATATTGTTGCTATTTTTAGTTCATAAGTTAAGCTCCAGAAGCCTATATATCTTGGAAATATTTAACAAGAAGCAATCAAGTCTGGAGCAACAAACTTTATTTCCAGCAGTCTGTTCCGGGGCCAGTGGATGTTTCAGCTCGCAGCCGCGATTCCTCACAGTAATGAAGTGATGACTCAGAACATGGATGCAGGACAGCGAGCCCTTAACACGATCATTAAGAAACTCATCCCTAGTTGTCTGCAAAAGTGGATGGATGGCGGCAAGTGGTGGTTGAGTTCAGAGGAAATTTTCAAATAGACTGTAAAAAAACAACTGGAAAGAAGGAAGGAATAACCATTTCTCTATTCCCAAGAAGGCACTAAAAAGAATAAATTGTTTTCGGTTGCTGAAAGGAAGATTTGGGCTAAGCATTGTGAAAAAATCTTTCTAGAGCGAAGGGTAATAGAGTGGTGGAAGAGATGGGTGGAGGTTGTCACATCTCTGCGCTGGAGGTCTTGGAGCACAGGTTAGATGCGTATCTGTCAGAAAAGGGTCCTCTATGATCCTTTCTTGAACTGCAGGGGCAGATTACATGGCTTCCATCCCGATTTGTGACACAGGACAAAAACCACACCATCATGGGGCTCTGGGTTCTCCTTCGCTGATTCATCTAGAGATGTTACTTAAATCTTGAGCCTTTAAGTGTGATTTGGGATTCCTGAGACTTTTGAAAGCACAATGTCCGTCTGACCTGAAAACGAAATAGTCTCCTTTTGATCAAAACAGAGAAAGATTTCATTATTCATATTTCTTACACCAAAACTGCCACCACATATTTTCTCCAGAATGAGCTGAAAAGGCTGGAGACCTTAAAAGGCACATTTTCAAAACACCTCTCAGTGCGTATAACTATTCCACGGGAGCCCTTGCATGGACTAATACCCACCACGTGCTTGGAGCCCTTGGGGCACGGCTTCCAAATTGCTTTTTGCTTTGACAATGAGCTGATCAAACTCCCTCATTGCTCCTTACAAGTCCTCTCCTATTAACAGCAACGCTGTCATGGGGCTCCCTTCATTGTGCTCAGCCGCGGAAACACAGAGCCGTATTTCAGATCCCAGCGATTTGGTGTGTTGTGCGCTCCTGAACAATGCTATCGCTCTGCTCATCCGTTTCGGGTGTCACCAGAGACCATCGCTCATCTTTATGGAGCAATCATCCTTGTATTTTATTTTTTTTTTTCCCCCTGAAAACATTGCCCTTTTTTTTTTTTTTTTTGGCTCAAAGGCTACGTTGCCTTACAGTTTTTGATGCCAGTTGGTGCAGCTATTCATTCCCAAATATCTGACAACTGTGCTCTGCTGTCAGAATATATTAGTCAGGGGCTGAAATAGGCCTGTCACAGCGTGGATTTCAGCAGGGGGATCCCAGGCAGTAGAAGCAGGACCCTTCGCCCACCGCTGCACTTCTCCACGGCAGCCACACTCAGCTCTCCTCTTGCTCAGAGGAGTGGAAGAAGTGCCCTGGGGGGCAATTCATCACGTTTTTTGGATGAAGGAACTCCACCAAAAATTGCCATTTGCTTTCCATGGATTGCGAAGGGAGCCTTGCTAATTAGCTCGGGGTGCCAGCATCCACGTTCCTTACAAGCGAAGTACCCAGTTAAGTGAGTAGTGTCAAACTGACTCCAAAAAAACCCAAGCAGACCGTGATGGGGCTAAAAACACAGTTAAAAACAGGCATTAATTCAAAGGCTTAATTCTAAGTGTCTGTTAAAGTATCTCACTAAATTTTGGCCTTGATACTAATATTTACATACAATATATGAATATAAGCGTGTGTATGCACATTTGCATGCATGTGCATTTTATTTATTAATCGCATTATAAAAATTTACAAATAATCAAGTCACGCAGACGCCAATGTTCATTGAATGGAAATAGTTTATTTGATTTTCCATGTAGCAAAGAATTAATAATATTGCAATCACTTGTATTTGAAAAGCAATGCAGATCAGGTGTCATCTGTACATTATTGTTTTAAGTTTTAAGTAGGCTAGGCAGAGTTTAAATTAGACTCCAGCTACACACAAAGACTATTTCAATTAGAGAAATCTCTTGTGATCTAATATTCTTAGCTTTAAAGTCATCCTGCATGAATATTTTATTACATATTTAATAACACTTATTCATAATCAAGAAACCAATGCATACATCTGAAATATGTGCATTTAAAGAGCTGCTGACACGACATGGGAAACTTTGAAGAATATTCTATTTGGGAATTAATTCAGCTTGGGGCAAAATTCAGAAATAACGTTTAAGTGGGGGGAGCTGAATACATTACACATGCCCACACAGGTCTGAAACAAAAGCCCAGGTTTGCTCCACCACTTATTTTAAGTGTAAGAGTGTATTTCTGTGCAGTGGAGTCACATTCATACTGTTACAAAACACTCCTGAACACCTTACTGAATCAACACTAAAGTGAAAGTTAAAAGAATAGACCAGGCCTACACAGTACGATGGAGGAGAAACATTAATTGTTAGGGGATTTTTATTAATGTCCTACATAGAGAGCCCTTTGGGAAAAACCCTTTGGGAAAACCACCACATAATTCACCACTACGAAAAACATAGTGTTGGAAATCAGCCAGCTAGGCAAAAGCAGCCGTAACATTTAAAGGTGTCGATTATCACATATCTAATATTAGAGTGGGTTCATTCAACAAGAGAAAAATACAACTTTTTTTTTCCTTCGGAAGCTGACGCTAGACGTATTTAAATGAGATATAATGGACACATTTTTGATGACGTGAATAATTACTTTACTTTTTAGAACAAATGTGGTGGGCTGTGTTGGTCAGTAGTTTTAAACCAAGAAAGAATTTCTCATATAAAAATAGTCTTGGTTCACCTCCAAATTATTAGGGTTTAAGGAGAAAATGCCAGAGGGATGTTGATCACCTCCCTTGCAGGCAATGGGGCTGCGTGACCAGGAGGGTTCCACAGCCGTAACATCTATGAAATCCGAAAAAAAAAAGCATGCTGGAAGCTGGCATTCATCTTCTGAATTAATAACGATATCGTTTATCAAGAACAATGCATCACAGTGTAACGGCATGTTGTTTGTCTTTGGTTTAAACAAGCCATTAAGATAAATCTAAAGAGAAACAGCGGCTACTTAATTAGGATAAGAGTCTCAGCATTGTACACAGATTAAGTAAACAACCCGGCTTGTTGGCGTGGGCAATTAGTAACCGACTGCTGACCCTCCTCACTCAGGTCCAGCCTTTTCTCCCAGCGAAATGAGATTCGTAATCCCTCTGCAATGCTGATTTGTAAAGTCCTCTAGTCAAACGCATCATTAATTTAAGAATAGTTTAAATGAGTACGTTGGCGTGATTAATTCCTGATGTATTCATAATCTGGGCTAACGTGAGTAGTAATGCATGAGCGCGAGTCAATTAAACTGTTAAACTGGATTAAGGAGTGAGCCAAAATCACTTCTATCAACAGGAGCCTTTGCTCAGATGCTCTCAAGCTGCCTGTGGTCATTCATTTTTGGGTAAGGTGGGCACAGCATCCTTCGGGAAGGACAAAGCAGTCAGTGCTCCATGTAGTCATTCCCACCCAGCACATCAATGGTGCAGCTACTCACAAATCTGGAGGGGGTGGGGGGGTGGGGGAAACTGAGGTCTCCTTTTCAACAAAACATTTTAAAATAAATATTTCCATCCATCCTGAGTTGTGTGGCACACCAAGCTTAGGGAGTTTGTCTCCAAAGTTGGAATTTCTATAGATACCAATGGTCATGCAAAGCATATATGGGTGGAAATATGCATTCAAGCTTAATTATGTATGATTCTGCCTCTTCCTTGGCACCTACGCTTCCTCTCACAACAGTGAATTTATAGACCAAAATGTGTCATATCACTTCTTCTGTCATATCTGTCGCATCACCTATAATTTTACCCTGTAAAATCATAAACCACAATTTTTTGATATATAAATTTCATAACTCTCCTGAGCGTCCTATGTAGAATGCCTGCCATTCCCTTATTTTCCCTGTCGCACACACTAGTTTGCTATTGTTTTTCATTTCGGTGTGCTGCTTTTATTACAGGTCATACTACACTGGCATTCTGCTGTGGGGGAAATGAAAGGCTACTCGAAGGACATAGATAATTCGTATAGTTTCATTGTTTATAAATTTGGACCAAAAAAATCAATTTTAATGAACATTTTCAAAGCATTTCTAGTGCACACATGAGGTAAGAAAGAGTTAGTAACAGGGACCAGCAGATGTGAAATGACAGACGTGCATTTTTCTCTAAATAATTATACAGATGCTAGGTAAACCATCGTCTTTTCTTTAGCAAATACTTTGCAATGGGTTTCTATATGCTGGTTTATCACTAGGAAAAAAAAAAAAAGACATATGAGATTGAACAGCTTGCACAGTAAAATTCCTTATGCACCATGGATGGAAAAAGCAATTTGAAGTAGACAACGATAAAATGGGAGTTGTGAGACAGTGTTTGGAGAAACAACCATCTTTAGTTTTGTTTTAGTCTGGAACTTCCTAAAACATCTTGTTGCTGCCTTTTCTCTTTGTCAGGACTGAAGCCTTGCGAGAAACGCCAAGCTGGGGAATTCAGTAAGCAATAGTTTCAAAGTGGGATTTAACTCGGATCCATCTGCGTCTGCTGCCTTTCTGGTTTTTGACTAAATGGTGCAATTTTGAGTTTTACATATGTCTTAAAATACTTTGAATTTAGTTTGACTTTGTTTTGGTAACGGTTTGGATTTCTACCAATGAACAGCAGACTCAGAGATGAGATCCCCTAATACCAGAGGGATGACAGAAGTAGAGCAAAAGGCTTCTTTTCACCCTAATCAGGAAAATTTTTATGTTGGGGCTCTCTAAAAAGCCTGTGACAGCCCAAATCTCAGTTCCTGTCATGAACGGAGCACCACTGAAAATATACAGAATCACAGAATAATAGGGATTGGAAGGGACCTTTGGAGATCATCTCGTCCAACACCCTGCCAGAGCAGGGCCACCCACAGCAGGAACGTGTCCAGGTGGGTTTGGAATGTCTCCGGAGACGGTGACTCCACCACCTCTCTGGGCAGCCTCTTCCAGTGCTCTGCCACCCTCAAAGTATGGTAAGATAATGGTTGTTTTCGCTTTTGAAAATTATAGTTGTTGACATCATTATGGCCTTCCAAATCTTTGCATCTCCTCGGTTGCCTGATGTGGACATTCACGGACCTGCCGGCAGGACAGCCAGGAAGGGGATTTTCCTCGTAACTGAAATCGGTAGCATTTTAACAATTCATTGGTGTCTGCGTTAAGGAAATACCAGCGTTGTGGAACTGACCCCTGAGGAGAAGGGTGAGATGAGTTTGCTCCCAGTTCTCACTGCTGATCCGTGCCTACCTCCCTCGTCATACAATAACCCAGGAGCTGGAGGACCTGCTGCCCAGGCTGGGGTACCTGTTACTGGTTTTTTAGGATAGCCTGAAGAGGCGGAAATTCAGCTGGTTTCCCCACTAAGCCCATGGCTGGTCACCGCGGCTGCAGACACAGGCACCCCAGGGAGCACAGGGACTGCTGAACTCATCCCGCTTCCTGGCATTTTTCTGCAGAGTTTTCTGCTAAGTCTGTGCTTTCAACGATGGGAGTCAGAAGACATGGTAAATACAAGGGTTAGGTGGGGGTCCAAGACTCACAGGGCTCAGATAAGCAGTTTATGAACTCTCCCATGGACTTGCAGCCCAAAATACGAGCTGTTGGCGTTGCGGTAACCACCGCAGATATTGTATTGATTCGTCAACCTGTGATCTTAAAAACTGTCTGGACCTGTCACGGCCTGAGATAATTTCAGTTTGGTTTAGCTGTGGCAGCAATTGTCAAGCTGCCACAGAAATATTGCCAAAATATGTTCTAGGTTTAGTTCAACTTCATGGAATTACGCAGTATGATGCACGCTGTTAATTAATAGGTAGCAACAGGCAGTTATTCTGCACGGAGTGAACCACCCGTGGCCCCTGGACCCGACCGCCGTTCTTCAGCTTCCCATGAAATCCAGCACAGCGCCTAGGACAGGGGCAGCCCCAGGGATAGCTGAGGTCAGTGGGAAGTCCCAGATTCCCAGTCTTCAGCTCCTGTGGCACCCCCAGCCCCTCCTGCCTTAAAGCACAAGGGCAGCGAAGTCCCACGAAGTTTTCTTTGAGTTTTCAGTTGTTGTTTCACAGCGCAGGAAACTGCTGTTCAGCCTCGAGAGAGGAGATTATTACGTGAAGCCTCAAACCAAGCAGAGAGCACTAAAAAGTTATTGGGAGAATAATTTGTTCTTTAATGTAAAAAACTGAGAAAGTGCAGAGGCAACAAGAAAGGAATTAAAACAACTTAGCCAACACCCATTCACACGCGCACAAAAACCTAAAAATAAAAATCCTGAAAGCAGGATACAACAGAGCTGTTATATTGACAGGGAATCATTCCACAGCCCCAATCCAGCATCTGTTATCTCTAAAAACATGCTGCACCGAATTCCCTGTGCTCTGAAGGAAACTGTGATTTGAAAAATACCACTATTAATTGATTCCACAAATTAACTGCTAATCCAAGAGTCCTGATTATGATTAGTCTGCTAATCAATTTATTTGATAGAAAGCTTTTTGAATTTTCCAAATTACAGTTCGGCTCTTCTCTCTCTCTCTTTTTCACTTGTTTCATCTAATTAACTGTTTTTCCTAGCAGTGAAAAGCAGGATCTTCCTTTCTTAATTGCCTCTTGACCCTTTCTCACTCTCCAATGTGGTTGCCTTTAGAGGTTCTTCATCATGAGGAGATTAAAATGCTATCAACGAATTAAAAATATTGTTTGGCCCAGAGGAAACTTCCCAGCATGTCTGTGAATCCTTTGGAGTTATATTTACACAGCTTCGCTGGGGAAAGTCTGACTCCCCAGTATACTGGATTGCCCTTCAGTTAATACATGCAGATGAACAACCTCCCTGGTGACTCTGCAAAAACCGCTTCGGTAATTGCCGATTGCAACGCCAGCAACGAGAAGCCTGCGGTGCCTGAGCGAGCTGTGCTGCCACTGGAGCAGCGCAGATGTCCCCAGCCAGCCGAGGAGTCATCAGGAAGATGTCCCAGCAGGTTGCAGGACCGACCTCAGACACGGGCGGCGTGTGCTGGAGAGCTGGACCAGCGAGGAGGGGTGTCGAGGAGGAAAGTTCCAGAAAGATAAGAAAAAAAGCAGCGCACAGTGCATGGCTGTCACATCCACGTCTGATGACCGATGGTCGCTCTCAACTTCAGCCTTCACCAGATGGGTGGGTGTCTGGAGTGCGCTAAGGCTTTCCCTGCTGTTCCTCAAGGTGAGATTTGTGAAGTAAAGTGTTATGAAAAGCTGGGAAACAACTATCTTCTTAGAGAGACTGTGCATATTGCAACATCATCTCTACTTATCATAGAATCATAGAATGGTTTAGGTTGGAGGGGACCTTAAAGACCATCTTGTTCCAAACCCCCTGCCCTGGGCAGGGACACCTCCCACCAGCCCAGGTTGCTCCAAGCCCCGTCCAGCCTGGCCTTGAACCCCTCCAGGGATGGGGCAGCCACAGCTTCTCTGGGCAGCCTGGGCCAGGGGCTCACCCCCCTCACAGCAAAGCGTTTCTTTGTCAGATCTCATCTCAGTCTCCCCTCTTCCGGTTTGGAGCCATTACCCTTCATCCTATCACTACATGTCCTTGTAAAAAGTCCCTCTCCAGCTTGTCCATAGTTAAGGGTTAGCTATGGAACAAAACAAAAAAAGAAAAAGCAAACCCCTACCTGGGCTGCTAATGCTTGGAATGAGAGGACAGAACAGGGTAACTCTCTTTTTCCTTCCTCTCACGAAGCCTCCAGGCTGGAGAGCTAAATGTGTGGATGGGCAGGTGGGGCTTGTCTGTACAAGATTTTCAGTCACTTCCCTGTATATAAAACCTGGTTTTACATCCAGGAAGAGCAGCATGGACTCCTACTCTTTTGCCATCAGCCCCAGGCAGTACACACAAGCATTTCTGACCTTTCCAGCCATCACGGCTGGCTCACGAGCAAGGTCTTGCTTCAGCATTTCCTACCCAGCTACTGCTCCCAGCATCAACGGACTGCAGCTCCAGTCTCTTAGTGCCCTGTCTTTACCCATCACCGCGTCTTGAATTTGCACCACCTGTGTACGTAGCACTAAGGCTGTGGAATATGTATTGTCTTCTCAAATGTCTCTTCCCATTACTGCTTCTGAGCGGAACCCAGAAGGCTGTTGCTCAGCTATTTGGAGTCCACATCCTCACCAAGGGATACTTTATGTCTGTGAATATAGAATTATAGGATCATTTAAGTTGGAAAAGATGCTTAAAAGAAAGTTGAAAAAGAAAGCTGGAAAAGATGCTTAAGATCGAGTCCAACCGTTAACCGTTAACAATCTCAAGCCCACCACTAAACCATGTCCCCAAGTGCCACATTTACACGTCTTTTAAACACCTCCAGGGATGGTGACTCAACCCTGGGCAGCCTGATATTATCACTTGCTATTGAAATACCTCACAACTTCCATGTGGTTTAACTGGTGTGATAAGGTTATTTCTCCTCCCTCCCCTCCATCCTCCTTCCCTAGAGACTGGAAGATTTCCATTCAGGCTCCCCTGAACACCGCCTTCTTTGGGAACCTTCCCAGCACTGCCCAGCCCTCTTCTGCTCTTTTCATCAACAGGAGGATGTGTAGTCAGAAATCCCTCCCTGATGCCTTCATCTTGTGCTTTCACCCCCGCAGACAGCCTGCCTTTGTCTGGGTCCCAGCTGATGCGAGGAGGGAGTCCTCAAGCACAAGGCACCGCTGTGTAATTGCTCCACGGCGCAAGGCTGCGGCTGGAATAGAAGATCTTTGCCTCGAGAAGTGTTGTTCTTATGCACAGCAGCTACCCAACAGGGCTGCAATCTTTCGGTGTCAGTTTGATGTAAGTAAGCAGTGACAATCATCATGATTAAAAGGACTGTGGATTTTTTCCAAAAGTACTAAGTACTCCCTCCCTTTTCTTTACAAGTGGCTTTATAGTGGGTGGGCAATTGAAAACCCATGTGAGAACTATCTTTTATATATAAATACACTTTCTAAAATAGCAGGTTTTAACAGCTGAATGATGCCAAGTTTGTACCTGTGGATTTCAGAATATTTAAAGTCTTTGCTTAGTGCAAAGACGAGAAGGCCGCTCCGTTTTCCCCATGAATGGAGAACACACGTGCACTTAGAGCTGATGACAGGCGCAGCGCTCAAGTACTCCGTGATCAATTACAGCTGAATGGAAGTTGAGTCATCTGATCGCTGTAAAAACCACGCATTGCAGCAAAGTGCCAAAAGGATATTTTTCCTGTAGCACGCGAGCCACCGAACCATGATGTACAGGTGAGCAAACTGCGGGCCACGCTGCATTTCTGCTTGCCAATCTGAGCCAGCTCTGATACACTAGGAAGAAAATGGACTTTTGGAAAACAGTTTTCCAGCACAGATTTAAAAACGGGCAGCCTGGGGGACTGTTTGCCATAGGAACAATGATACGACTGGAAGGACACCATATCTGTAGCAGCTTGCCGCCCCTTCAGTCTTGACCTGCGTTGGCAGAGCCACTGGTGGTGGCCAGCCTCACTTCTTCCCCAAGGCATTTCTTCCTCCCCCTCCAGTTCTACCTTTCTGTGTGTTCACCATCTCCAGCCTTCCCCAGGCTGGTGCGGTGCCCATCGTCCTTGCCACCCTTTTGCCACATGTGACTTTCTCCTTGGAGCCTTCTCTCTCTGCTTCTCAGTGCAGGATTTTGCTTCTTTCTCCTAAAAGAAAAACGAGAGAAGGAAGATTCAGGTTCACCTTCTGTTTCCTTTTCTTCACTTACTGCTTTTAAAATGCTTCTCATTCTTTTGTGTGCGTTTTCCTATTCTCTTCCTGCCCATCACTGCATCGCCCTCCCAACCCCTCTCGTAGGACTCCAAGGTCACCTCCGGCTCTTCCTCTGGCAACACAAAGAATTCCTTTGTCCTGTCTTAAGACAAAGCAAAGCGAAACTGTACCTCTGTGTCTCTTTTTTTCCACAGCTTGCTTTCTTCTTTAGTGCTTCATCTGCATGGACTGTAATATCCTCAAGACCTATACTGGCTCTGGCTGGTATTTGTACAGATTCCAGCACTGCAGCGTTGACAGCTTTCCTGAGGCAGCGAGGTCGAATACTGGTAGTATACGGGATACCTCCAAGTTGTGACTGATTCTCCTCTGTCTTCGCCAGTTTGTCATTGACTCCGGCTGAACTCTGGGAGTCATCACGTTTACCATGTGAGTTTTTTAAAAAAAAAGATCTGGAAGGAGAAGGTATTAGTCTAATACATTAAACGCGTTAGTTTAGAGCACGAATGACTAATGTGTCATTTAAGATTAGCCTACATGTACAGATGTGTTTTAAAATTCTAGATGAGAACCACAAATTTACATTCCTCTCAGGCAACTTTCCACCCATCTGCCGTTTTCACTTACCCTTAGCTCCAGCTCGCAGCCAAATACTAGAGTTGCTGTAGCAAAGTACTCGCCTCACGTGGTGCTCAGGCAAGGTATTGGGTTTCCCATTAACATTAGGATTGAAAAGCCACTCATTGATTTAGCTTCATTACAGAGATAACGACTAGATATTTTTCATTCTGAGATTTCTAATGAAAAATGGCTTTCCCATTCATTAAATTGTCAAATTCTAATGGGCCTGTATTTACAGGAAGCTCCCATACAAAAGCCCGGTCCCTGCCTGTCATACTTGCAGGTATACAATGCAGAGGATGCCACAGCAGCACACGCAGCTCTCCGTGAGCTTGCTGGGATCCCGGACCAGCAGCCCCTCCATGGTGAGACCTGCCAAGGCCAATATAGCCCGCCTCGTCCTTCTCAGACGGCACGTCATTGACCCTGTAACCGATGGGATGAGATTGTAACTGATCCGCCACAATCGTGCTTGTTGTGCTCTGAATTAAGCTACCTGAAAAAAACAAAATTAGTCTTTCCTATTATATTCAGGCTTGGAGTGGTTTGCAGACAATGTCAGGAGCCTGTCTGTCATGCTGTTGCACCAGTATATGATGGGTAAGGACATATCCAAACACGAACTCAAAGTAAAAGCAGCAGAAACATTACTAACCTAGATGGTTAGCAAATTACGTATCAAACACCGCAGGCTGTGAGCTCCAAACGTGCCCACGTCGACCATCCCTCTGGATGAAGAGAGCACAGGGTGCCAGGCTGTCCAAATGGGGTGGTTGCTATTGGTGTCATCGATCAAAGGTATTAGATTTCACCACCTAGCCTCAAATAGAATGGGAGGTAGGAACCAGGTGCAGTTTCTCTCCATCATTTCTCTGCAAACCTTTATTTCATTAAAAAAAAAAAAAAAAAACCAAACCACAAAACAAAAAAAAAAAGCCAACCAAAAAAAAAAAAAAAATTCCAAGCCCTCTTTCTGCTGTTGTTGTCCCTTAGACAAAGAAGTGTCCACCCAATGTTAATAACAGCCTGGGATGGGGTCTGGTCTTGGTTCAACCACTGTCACTTGGAGGGAGCGCACAGAGTAATGGTTTTAATCTTTCAGGCATTTTGAAACCGTAAACCCCGTATCAGCTACTGCGCTACCTGGAGCAGAAAGCAATTTGATTTTCAATTTCTAGCCTTTGTAACATGTTGACTAAAGAACTCTTTCCTGGGAGAAAATCCGTGCGTGTACATACAGGCCCCGACTTTTATGAAGATCAGCAGTATTTCTGCCGAAGTCACTGGAGCCAGACCAAGGCAGGGCTGGTGTTAACGAGAGGAAAATCCAGCAAAGCCCGAGGAAATGATCCAAATCCTCCATATTTCCAAAGGATATGAATTGACTGAGAGACCTTAAAATCAGTGTTTTATGGAGAAAGTTACAATTCTTTTTCTTTCTGTTCTTCCTTTTCTCTGCAGGTTGGTCTGTCCCTAAAGAAAAGAGGAAAACTCTCCTCCGGTCCCTCCGTGCCAGTGATGCACATCCTCCATCCTGGACATCCCTTCGGTTTCTCCTCAGCTCCGTCATGACGGCAAATGCCCTCCTGGCCCTGAGCGTGAAGTGCTCAGGGATCTGTCATATTTTTCTAGACAATTTTAGAAATATTCCTATTTTTTAAAAAACTAGCAAAACTTTCCAGGGAATTGCAACTCCCCAAATAAAAACCATGAATTTCTAGAGGAGTCTCTTGTTTCACTTGCTCTGACCTTGTCCTTATTGCAGCCCCTCTCCACATAATTTATGAACACGTGGATCGTGTTTGGTATCCAACTGCTTATGCCTATTTTGCATGCAGTCCTTTGCACTGAATTAAATCGCTTCTTACTCCGGTTTCTTTCTTCCTCACCTTTCCAGGACCGTCTATTGCCCAGCAGCTCTTTTTCCCTCCTCAATTAACCTTATGTTATTTCTTTCCTTGGGCAAAAATACCTTATACTGCAAAAAAAAATGTCCCCTCTGATACTGTTTGCTCTTCTAATAATTACTTCATTAAACTTTTTTTTTTTCCTTTCATTTTTATGGGATGGCCAAAAAAACCAAAGCAGCAGTCTAGAATTATTAATTAAATGTGGCATTAAAGAAATCTTATAAAACTCTAATAATATTTTTGTGTGCAAAATTTAATTCTTATTGATTTTCAAGTAGCTTATGTCAGTAAGCGAAAGTAAGTTGCCTGGGTTTTAATAAGAATTTTATTCTTTTGCCATGATGGTGGTCCAGGAATAGAAAAGATTCTACAGAAAATGTTTCTCTGGCTTCTTGGGAAAAAGAAAAAGGCACAAAAAATGCAAAGCAACAGCAAACTTAAGAGCAAGGCAAAGTGAAAGACAGAAATGCAATAAATAATGATGCTGCCCAGAAATATACGTGGGAGCCTAAATCGTTATTTGCAGGCACAAGAGATTAAAAGCAGGAATAAGATAAGACATTGCTTTTTTATCTCACTTCAATATAAGACCCAAACGTAGTAACAAAAATAAGTAAATAAACCAAAAAGTAGCCTGTTGAGAAATTAATCAAAGTATTTTATAATTTAGGGAATGATGCTATAGTATACTTTCAGGACCACTAACACTTTGCATTTCAGGCATTTGGCCCTTTACGTGCTGCGATATTTTTACTTCCATCAACACTAACATATAAGCACAAGCAGAACAGCAGTCGGGTGAGATATATTTAACGATACGGATTAAGAGGCGTACACCAAGCGATAATAGCTGAGGATTTGGTACTTGAACCGTTATTCCTGTGTGCTAGGCATAAATATGTGTACATGAGGACAGAGGTGGTGTATATGCATTTAGGAAAAGATCTGGGTGTTAACTTCACAGAGACACAACAATTCACACCAGCTGTGAATCTACTTGTGGTAATATATGACAGTAATAAACATGGGAAATATGTTACGGCTATTCCCTGGAGTAAGCATTTAGGGGACAGCAGCATCAGACAGTGTAAATCCACAGAGCTGTACTGACAGCAGGGAAGCTAGCTATGAAAAACTGATATTAGTTGCTGCTTATTCAAGCTGTTAAAACAGGTTTCCAAGTCTGCGAGGGGGGACATGTCTGGCATCTCCAAGCTGGGAATCTTGCTTTGAAACAACATGAGCTTTCTTAATATGTACTGGCATGGCTGCTGATCACATCGCGGTGTTACTTAACTACTCATTTATATACATGTACACATATACATACATAAATATACGTATACATACACCTACACCTATATAAATATACATATACGTTTATATACATAGGTACCTGCACCTGCTGCTGGGGTTCTTAGCCTCTGGGCATGTTGAAAGGCCCCCACTTGGCTTCATCTGCTGAGAGCTTCCTGCGTGGCTTGTGGGAGCTGGGCTCGTGTTTTTGCAGCTGGGGGAACATTATAGCCTTCTTTGTGGCTATAGGTGAATGCTAAGAACCGCATTTCGCTTCTAATTCGTACACGCTGTCATAAAGCGCACGCTGGGAAAGCATTTGCTATGCAAGCTGATGAGTGATTAGCTATACATGGCTGTTTTTATGCTTCTGAAGAGATGTTAGACAGAGTGGCTGCAACTGCATTTTGATTCGATAATTGGGTTTGAAGGACTCTTAAATCTATGAAAATGCTTTTCAGTCTTTAAAAAGGTGGTTTAAAGCCCCTTTATGTTTGATTTTGACAGCTGCTGGAATCATTGCAGTAAGAGATCAGATAATCAGCTGGGGAAGTTCTTGGGAAGTTTGATACAGTTGTTTACCAAAGAAATGCTGCCCACCAGGAGTGTCTTTTATATTTGTTTCGTATGACTGATTCACTATAATAAAACCGATATTATTTTCTGTTATAGAATCATAGAATCACAGAACGGTTTGGGTTGGAAGGGACCTTAAAGACCATCCAGTTCCACCCCCCTGCCCTGGGCAGGGACACCTCCCACCAGACCAGGTTGCTCCAAGCCCCGTCCAGCCTGGCCTTGAATCCCTCCAGGGATGGGGCAGCCACAGCTCCTCTGGGCAACCTGGGCCAGGGGCTCACCACCCTCAGTGTAAATAATTCCATGAATAGGTCCAAAGCCAAAGGCCACGTTGAAAAGCTTCACTGTGCCCTGGAGAGTAGCCACATGTCACCAATGTGCCTGAGATCAATGGCCCAAGACTGAGCAGGTCCCAGGAGCAACCAGGCAGGACCCAGACTTGGGGTCTGGTGCTCTGGCTGCTCTCTGGGGAGCTGCCTGGCTACGCTGTGCATAGAATCATAGAATCTTCATGGTTGGAAAGGACCTTTGAGATCACCGAGTCCAACCATACACACATAAAAAAACCCCTACAATCTCTGTCACTAGAGCATGCCCTGAAGTGCCAAATCTAGACATTTCTTAAATACCTCCAGGGATGGTGACTCAGCCACCTCCCTGGGCAGGCTGTTCCAGGGCCTGACCACTCTTTCAGTAAAGTAATTCTTCCTAATATCTAATCTAAACCTCCCCTGCCGCAGCTTCCGACCATTTCCTCTGGTCCTGTCATTATTCACCTGGGAGAAGAGGCCAACCCCCACCTCTCTACACCCTCCTCTCAGGGAGCTGTAGAGGGCAATGAGGTCTCCCCTCAGCCTCCTCTTCTCCAGACTAACCATGCCCAGCTCCCTCAGCCTCTCCTCATAGGGCTTGGTCTCCAGACCCCTCCCCAGCTCGGTAGCTCTCCTCTGGACACACTCCAGCATCTCCCTACCTCTTGGGTTAGCAAGTGGCACATGCATTTTACTCTTTTTGTTTATGTGTCCAGGGGTATGTGCAGAGAGAACAGAGTTAAAAAAAAACACCCCTATTTATCATAGAAATGTTGATTGGAAGGGTTGACTTTGCCTACCTAAGTCTTAGCTTTAGCATCCATAACAGCTTGTTCTTCACCAAATGCCCTTCATAACTGGGGAAAAAAAAAAAAAAAAAAAAAAAAAAAAAAGCGTGTAATGGGATTAAGATAATAGCACTAAAAAAATCCTTAAATAATCAGAGTTACCTATCACTGATGATATGTACATAGGTAGTTTATTTATAGTGTACTGCGAGCAACCAGGACTCCCAGGCGCTTTGCAGTCCTGGTGCCTCACCTCTGAGGGCTGTGAGAAGCCAGCTTTTTTAGAGCTGGTTATTCTCCTATACTGCTTCTAGTGGCAACCATCCATTTTTGTTCCTTACAATAAGTAAAGCTATGGATGCCAATTTGTGTGGGGAGTCACAGACACCAGGAGTCACGGGGACAGCACTGAAGATACAATAGTGCTCTTGTGTGATCGTGATTATACGGCCCAGTTCCAAGGGATGGCTCAGCCGGAGAGTATCTCTCAGGATATGTTGTATGATAGAAAAATATCAAATCTTTGGAGCTACAAATTCTCCTGATGGAGTTCTGCATTTGCTTTGTACAGCGCAAACTCACGCTGGCACTCCTGTTGGCTTTCAGCTGGAACTCCGGCACTTCCCTTACACTTTGGTTTTGGAACAAAATGAGATTCTTCTCCTCCCAAAAAGTACAGAAAATCTCCAGCCTGTGGGAGAATTAGAGCAGTAGGTCACATTGCACGGCTGAAATCACTCAATCTGATCCCATTCAGACCTGTTGCGTTGCACTGCTGGCAGTCAGGGAAGGGCAGTTACAAGAAGAGCCACCAATGTGCTGTAAATCCCAAGGTAGGCAACGAAATGTGACGTCGGTCCAAATCTTACAGGCTCCCTGCCAGATCCTCAGCTGATTAAACCAGCAAAACTTCATCAGCATCCTTGACAATAAGGATGCCTGGTACACTTGAAATGAAGATGTTTGTGAAGTACCTAATGAGGATTCCCAGGGGGTCTAGAGGCTCCACCCTGGAGAAGGAAAAAAAGATCCTGAAGGTCAGCTCATGGACCTGAGCCTTAGGGACAGACTAATGCCCCTGTCCAGGGACTTCATCTGGGGGATGGAGACCAGTCACCCACCAGTGACCCCCAGGAAAGAGCTGAGCAGGAGTTAAAGTCAATGCTTGGGCTAAGATTGCTGCTCTGGGTAGATTAGCTGTATGGCTCATTTAGTGCTGAATTTCATGCAAGAACAGCTGTTATTCTTAAAATCAAACATTAGGAAGCAAATCCTGTCCAGGGGTAATATACTACTTAAATCCTCAGAGAAAGGGAGATCATTTACCACTTCTTCAGCTAGTGAAACCTAGTGTGTTTCTAAACATTAGGAAAGCAGTCTAGTAGTAGGAGAAAGCAGAAAGTAGGACGTATTCTTATAAATTCTTATAAAGTTACCTGGGGAGGTGGTAGGACTTCCGTCACCAATTATCAGGAGAAATATCCTAAATGTACCTGTCAGGAAGGACATAGCTGAACTGATGCTGCTGGAGGTGAGGGGGACAGAGAGTGATGGACCAGATATCCTTCAAAGGTCCCTTCATCGTGCATCTTCTGATGTTTTGTGTTTGGATTCCTACACACGACTGTCAACTGAATAATCAAGAACAAAACAGGATTAAGCTGATGTCCTGTGTGCTAGTCCTTTCTCAGCCTATACCCTTAGAAGCTGGTTTATGTGAAAAAAAAAAAAAAAAAAGTATTTTATACAATGAGCAACAAGAACATCTTTCTTCCCAGTGCTCATATTCTTACCAGCAATAAATCAGCTGAGGCATGCATTATTTTATATTAACTGTAGTCTAGATGGATGTCTGGTCTGCCAGCTTCCCGAGTTCTTCCACTGAAATGATCAAAAATAGCAGATTGCCTTGCACAAATTAAAACAATAATGGTGCAGCACTGGATCAGAATTTATATCAGCAAAAACATTAAGTGTTTGGTTGGTTGGTTGTGTAACTTTTCTTGCTCCTCAGAATTAAACTAAAAATCAAATAAATTAGTTTCCTGCCTGTTGGACTGTGTTCTTTCTCTGCGTTTGACAGCAGGACAAAGAAGATTCCTCAGGGCCTGTCCATGCACCGATGATCAGCATAAAACTTTTTTCCTTAGTAGTGAAAGTGGGGTAACTAAGCAGATGAGGAGACTTCTGGTGGGAAACAAGACCCAAACCCGCGAATCCAAGCGTGTGCTGCAGGCTCTGTGATCGCCACCCACGGACCTCCGAACGGGGAGGACAACACAACCGTGCCGAAGGCTGGTGGCTGCAATTCTTCTTCACACCTATCTCTTGAACTTCTCACCCAGGCTGGGTGGCCAGGGAACAGCCTTCTCCTGCCTTGCAGCAGTCCTTGGGAAGATTGCTGGGTACCAGCCATTCCCCAGATTTTTGGCTGTTATTTCCAGAGAAAAGGGATGTATCGTATGTTACCTTTATGTTTTCCTCTGGCCCTGGTAAAGGTGAAAGTCAATAAAATCTATATTTGTCTAGGAATTTATTGTGCACCAGCACATGTATTTTAGGTAGAAACAAAATAAAATCGTTCATACATCTCACCTTCTCTGCCCAGTTCTTCCCTGGGTTCATTCCCATTCAGTCTGTACTCCCAGCCCTGACCAAAGTATTTTCCTGGGTTTTAATTAAACCAGGACACTCGTATCCACGCTCCTTCCTGATGGACGTACTGGCTGTATCGTCCTGTCTAGTCAGCAACACAAACTGCTAGGAAACTTCTCTGGTGCTTAAATTACTATAAAGAGAGGCTTTAGTGGCTTAAGTGTCTGGTTAGCATAACACAGCAACATACCTCTTTATTTGAGGGGTGAGAAAATTTTCCTGTATTTATAGATTAAAATACAAAGAAGCAAATTCAGAAGATTATGTCTGAGATTTTTTTTGCCAAGGACGTCACAAAGGAGCTCTGAGAAAAATATAATTTTCTTTAAAAGCTGGGTTCAACACTCTTCAGTGGGAATTTAGCACCAACTGGTAGCGTGAGGCTGTGCTGCTCATTTCAAACCGGTTTTTACTTCCAAACCGTTTGCTACCGCGGACTGTCGTAGACAAGAAAACCTGTAAAACATTATTGGTATTTAGGAAGGTGGACTCCAGCTTGTCTGTTTTCTGTCTAAATGAAGACTAGACTTGGACATTTTATTACTGAAACAAAACGTGTTGAACTAATCACACTCTTATCCTCAGCTACGATAATCACCTCGCGCTCCCCTGTCATTTCCCTGACACGTGTAACATGCATTTTTGTAGCTGTTTTAATGTGTTTCACTTCTTGGCACTGAGCTATCACTCAAACAGTCAATAATGGGCACGTAGATTTTGCCTTCGGTCTTCTGCCATCCTTGAAGAACAGCTTCACCAGCAATTCCTGGAAAAGTCCTTAGACAAGTGCTCCGTAGTTTCACACTTCCATTGCTGGGTCTGGAATCAGCCTCGTCACCCTGTGGGCTTTGCCTTGAGTTCAATTACACTGAACTGGCCTCTCAAGCCTTGCGCATGTGATTTGAAAGGCTTGATGATGGTGTTAATGAGAACATACAGGGCCACATCGTCTTCAAACAGTCCCGCTATTTCATTGTAACACATCAGTATTTTATTCCAAAGAATACTTAAAACTACCGATTCCGACATCTTCTCTTTTTATTTTTTAGCTGCGATTTAATGCAAGCTCCACGAGTTGCGCGTTTTTTTGCCGAAGTTAATCATTGTCCAAAGAATCAAGGCCGCTTTAATCATTTCGTAGCTCAGCATGAGCCAGCCATCAGCTGTTAGAAACAGCTTCACAAATACATGACTCAAGCAAAGAAAGGAAACGAGCACATTCTGGCATCAGACGACCAAAGAAAAGCTTTATGAATTTTTTTCACAGTCAAAATATTGCACCCTGTGGAGCATATGCTCCCCAGAGAATATTCCATTCAAAGCCACTCGGTATGTGCTGTGCCTTCAGACTCGTCAAGTGTCCTAACACGTTTGATGAGAGGGTAATCTAATTGATCCTGACAATCTGATATAGATTTTGAGATTTTCCTTCTACAAGAATTTTGCCACCACTTCAAAACACACTCAACCCCAAGGCCATGACTGATGATGAAAAAAAAAAAAAAAAAAAAAACAAAAAAACAAACAACAACCCAAAAAAAGACAACCCTCCATTAGTATTTTAATTAATTATCTATTGTAAACTAAAATTCAGGTGATAAAGATGATATGTATCTTGTATGGAGCCTATACAACAAGAGCAATACTCAAAAGAATGCTCCAAATGAACAATACTTCTTGGTTAATGCAAAATATTCCCTCCTCTTTGGATAACAATTTCTCTTGAGATGAGAATTGCCCATGTCTCTGTACACAATCTTCCCTTGTTTCAGGGAACGAGTTATCTGAGAAGTCATTCCAGATTTCACAGGCAAACCGCAGATTATGCGGTTTATGTTATTTTGAAATTTGGGATATTCTTTAGCTTACAAGCGTGATTAGAAGTATTCTTCATGACACTAAAACTATTCATGGGGAATAAAGAACCTTTGCATACAATGCAACAGCAAATGTGTTCACAATTCCCAGTTGTGATGTACACTACATTTTCCCCTTTCAAAATAGCTATCATTGACATCTGATTTTCTTTTTCTAAATTCCGAAACAAAGCAAGTGTGCCTTGTCGAAGTTGGACTCTTCATTCCAGCAGATCTTTTCCTCCTCCGGTAGTCACAGATGATGTACCCGATTAAGCCGATTCTAATAAAAAAAAAACTTAATTTGACTTCAACAGATTTTTACCTTTTCCATTTCTTTAGCTGTTTTCTTTTTCCCTTTTTGTGTGTCTACCCACATATGCATTTGTCAACAAAGGTGATACCATGATATGCAAATGCTGATAAAAAACCAGCAAAATAAGAGTGATAATAGTCAGCCGCAGATACTGTACATGCTACTGGCAATGAGTAAATGACTGCAGGCTACAAGGGGATTCTTAGGAGTATAATTTCAACGACTGGGTGCTTCTAATCTTTTGATCATTATTAGAGCGTGAGCACACAGGGGCACAATTTTACTTTGGTTTGGGTAATTGTGGAATTACCCTTTTTTGAATGCCGATGCACTTCTGGGTTCAGGGGCTGCTCCATTTGCTCTGCCCGACATGCTGGGTTATTTTTATTATATATTTATCAAACTAATTCTTTTTAGTTGAGATAAATAAAATTTCCAGGTTTTATCTCAGAATTACATTTCAGAGGTTTTTTTTAAGAGTTCACCTTATGTTTATTTTGGTCTACAACAGTAAATAAGGCCCAGGTTCATGCAAAACTGTATATTGGAATTTCGTGTCTGTCAAATAATTCCGTTGATTTATGGGTTTATCCACAACATGTAAAACTGAATAAATGGCTAAATCCTGATGAACTGCTATCTAATTTGGAAGTAAGACAGCAGACCTTACTCCATAATTAATGTAATGCTAGTGAAATAAAGTGCTAGTTTGGGCTCTTTATGCAGGTGCTCAATAAGTATGGCTGAGAACATTGCTTCAGCATCAGGATTTGATGGTTCGCAACTAAAACAAGCAGGAAAAAAAAGAGAGTTTTCACAACTCCCCTATTTTATAAAGCTGTTTTCTACCTGCTGTAGAATAGAACCACACAAGCAAAAACTTCGCAAATATAGTTGCCCTTTCAAATTTCAAAATATCAGTGAAATCTGAAGCCAGCTTACAAATTTTTCTTCAAATTTTGAGGGCTCCTGGTTTCAGGTGATCTGTTCTTTTCTCTGCCCTCTTGTTCAGAAGTTTAATCAGCTGCATATTTGTTTCATAATTATTATTCTTTTTACTTCATAAGCAAACGGTGATAGATTTACAAGATTTCCAGAGCAGTGCAAGTCACTGTGTTTCTGTGTTTTATCTGTTTTTTCTTGCTTCAGTTGCCAAATAAAGGACAATTTTTCATTTAGTTTGGAGGTCTGCACATGCTGCCAACGTAGCCTGGCATTGAGTTGAGTAGAATAAACAGTCCATGACCTCCTGCTCTTCACTCCTCGTATTGCACGGTTTCTTCTCAGTCTGAGTACTTTGGAAATATTAGAGCTGGAAGACATTCTTCCCTTCCCACCCTCCAAGCATCTTCCTCTAAAAGACGCATCTGCAAAATGGGAGGAAGAATGGAGAGGGCAAGTGATGAATAAATAATTTTTTGTGCTTCAATGCAAAACAATTCTTTCCTAGCCATTTTTGGAGTAAAAAGTCATTCCAAACTACCAAATCCTAGCTAAACCTCGGCAAAGAGCCTGAGAAGATTCAAATAAAACTTGAAAATTCGTCTAGTGTGAGACTTGGAGCTTCTAACTTGCATTCAGTTGGTGTTGCACCAGGAGCACATAGCTGTTGCTTTCAAGGGTGCCACCAATAACATGGACTGGAAAACACTTATAACAAAAAATAGACTTTCATCGGAGCCACTGTCAGTAAACTTATTTCAAATACACCAGTCGGCTGGCAATGGGAACTTAACTCCTTCCTAATGGCCATGGGCCAAACCAGCCCAAAGTGCCCACGATCGCCACAGAGGCTGCCCAAGGCTGGTGCCTGCAGATGTGCTAATCCGTGGCTATTTGATAGGTAGGAACCCCAAAACTCTCGCTATCATCCCATAAATGTTGATCCAAAGGGATTTACAGAAGACACGGTTTTTAATGATCTGAACTTTGTGTAACCAAAAGATAATGCTATGTTAACATGCAAATGTGGGCACGTGTGCATGAAGATGTGCATATATATATAAAAATATATATATATGTGTGCGTGTTTGTATTTATACAGACACAATACAGAGCTACCTCGGTCCTGTGTTGCATTCCCCCATCACAGTCCAGTCCAATGCCGAACAGTTGTGGCAGTTTCAGTTTTCATGAGTTATTTTCAGGCTAGGGGCACCAAACTAACGATGCTCCACCACATACTCAAAAACATTATGGGTTTCCAAGGAGTTTTAATTTATTTTTTTTTTCCTGACACAGATATAGATAAGAATTTCGGTTTTCTCGTGCCAACTGTATTTGTTTTTCAGTAAGTCTGAATGTTTTTTTCCTCTTGTGATGGTTGAATAAGAAAGAAGATTAATGCAAAAAAGAAAATGAGATTTCTGCTGTTTCACATTTTGTGCCTTATTTATATTAATAATTGAATACATCTAAGATTACTTTTATTGAGGAAACAATAAATGTTTAATAAGTGAATGAGCAGTCCATCATAAAAATAAGTGCTAGTTATAAGGTTTTTTCAGGGGGAGAAATGTTTTTGCTTTAAATCATCGCAGGGACACTTTATTACCGTTGCTGCGTCATTAACACCGCACATTATTCCGCAGCGGGATGAGGTAACTACAAAGATATAATGAGATTTTAGTAGAGACAATATGCAGTATCGTAAAATGTGTGAGTTTTGGTGCTCAAATTGAGCTTGGAGGCTGATATATAGTAATAAAATTTTTCCAGCCTGCTTGGAAAAGAAGCTGCAGCTTTCGTGCGCGGACGGGCGGTACTGCCAATCCCCACTCCAGCTGCCTTTCGGGCTGGAATTCAGCAGACGGCTCTTGTCAGGGCGTCGCAGGAAAGGTCTCGGACCTTGATTCAACGCAACAGCAACACGGTTAATAATTGAAGAGGTAAGGAAAACGTCAATACCGCGCCGAGGCCAAGGCAGGCGCTTGGATTTTGAACCGGCATTATTGTCAGAGAACAAAAGGATGAGCCGCAGCCAAACAAAGCAAGGAAAATAAATTAAAAGCATATTAGCGATGTAAAGGAATTGGAAGCACACAGATAAGGGGAAAGCAAACATATTGGTGTTAAGTCCCTTGCTAATGCCTTTGAATATGCTAGAAGGATTTGTCCTGTGGGTTTATACAACTACATACAGAAAATACCCACTTCAAACAGCTTTTTGGTAAGAAATGGATTCAGAAAGAAGAGGAGGTGGGTGCCATTAACTCACTCCTCTCTAGTTAATGAAGCATCTAGTCAAGGATGAGTGAAGGACCTGCTCAAGAGGATTAGTTGATCCTATTAATTGATTTTCAGCATTTCACGTATTCCTCCTCTGAACAAATCAGTCCACAAACCCATCCCTGGTGCTGCTGAAGGACGGATGGATGGCTCCGACCAGGGACCCAGGGCTGGGAAGGGCACATTTTGGTGTGCTCCAAGACAAAATGTTTCCTGCTTTTACACTCCTGATTCCTCCAAGAGCAAGAGTGGTGTAAGAATTAGATCCAGCGAGCCACAGGCAGCCTATGTAGTAGCAGCATTGCTGTCCTGTGGCCAAAAGCAAAGGTGCACGGTGGCCACAAGCAGCCTTCAGCCTGATGTCCGCAGACTGGGGACCAATTTTGTACCTGGTGCCACCAAAATTATGTGGCAAATGCTTTGAATGCCTCTTCTGACTTGACCCCGGGAAAACAAGTGAGATGTTTGCTACCAGAGCTAATTGCTCAGGAAATTGCTGCCTAGGGTTGGATGGTTTAGAAAGCCGGCAACTTCCCAGCTAGAGAGAGACGGGGTAAGAGTAGTGATTAAAATAAAACAGAAACTTCTCCCTGCTGTTTCTCCTCAGCAAAATGCTGGAAGGAATCAGGTCATAGCACCATTTGTGTTGTGCCCTCGGGGAGGACGGGAGCCCATCACGAGAGGATGTGCCATGAGCCTCTGCAGGAGGCATCGGAAGATCTCCTTACTTGGCACTTTCATTACAGCGAGGAGTTCTCTGATGTGAAGGCATCCCGGCATCATTCACAGCTAAGAACCTGGGCCTGAGGATTTTGAAGGACAGGTTCATCCAAGATGCCAAGATTTTCTGAATGCAGTGGTCCAGGAGTCACCTCTGAGGCAAATGAAACACCGTTGTGGAGGGCATGTCTGGGATTAGGAAGATTAAGTTCCTTTCATGGGGGCCTCTGACTCCCAGGAAGCAGCAAATAAGGTAGCAAACCCTTATCTTAGTGTCATCAGGTGTCCGATTAGGTAAACCATCATTAAAATAGAAGTTCTAAAAGGGAAAACTGTGCTTTTGTCATATTTAAAGATGATTGCTGCAGCCCACTGCAGATCAATACTCACAGCACTTTCTTCTTGACCTGATTCAACAAAACTCATCTTCTGCAGAAAGTCCTCTGCGGTCAAACGAATGACAAGGTGGTGTTGTGAGCCTGCAGCAGGCGAAACGTGCAGCTGTAGGGCAGTGGTACGGCCATCCCTGTCACCCTCCCGTGGCACTTGTGTCTCCTCTGACTCTCCTTTGCCGCAAACAAGGCGGACACTTGACTGTGTCCCTGCTGCCTCGTGAGTGCAGTCAGCCTGTGCTCAGACCTCAGACGTGCCAAGACCTCACCGCTTGGAAACAAACCCACCCTCCAAAAATCCAGTGATTCAGCTAGGGTGATTAGCACACATCCGTTACCCTCCAACATGGGGCATCAAAAATGCCGCTTATTTCCCACGTGGATGCCACTTAGGCTGATGCTGGGAGGCAGTTTTGCTGTGAAATCCCCCTCAGAAGGACGACTCAGCTTGCGCAGCGCTCGGTGGGATCTGCAGGAGCCTGTACGTGCTCTGCACGCCCTGGGGAGTCGCACACGAGGAGCAAGTGTCCTGCCCATGGCAGTGTGGGTCCATGTGCCATGGCCACAGGGCACATCGTCCTCAGACCCAACCTGAGAACCTCTGCTTTGCTGGGCACTGTGTGATAGCCACCCTTCTCTGCCTGTCAGTCACTTTGGCTATTTCCTTCCAGCTTGGAAAGACTGTTCTCTCCTGTGGTACCTTCTCTACATAACACCTTAGTCAAAGTCTTCTGACGCAGTGAAAACATGAACACTTATTTAAAAGCCCATCTTTGCACACTCTTTCTTGGATGTGCCTTGCTTCCTGAACACTAATGCCAGATTAGGTCTGCTCGGGAGGCCTGAAATTTGTGACAGATGTCTCCTGATGCCGTGAACACGAGCCCACATATGCCGCTCCACAGGGACGGCTCCAATGCATTCTCATCCCTTATGCCAGGTTCCAGATTTAACTACCAATACGGAGTTTTTAATGGATCCCATAAATATGATTTCACGGCCATCAAATGTTGCTATTGGTTTCTGTAGCTTTGGGAAGTAGTATAAGAGTGTTATGAAGATGATAAATCTGTAAATCTGCTGAACCATCTAAAAATGCTGGAAAAATAAGTAGATGTGATATATGCCTCCTCTTCCACAAGAATTTGCTGCCCAGAATAGATGCAAGTGCTGCTGCTGGGTCCTCTTATTACTGCGGACTACGGGAATCATATGGAAAAGGTCCTAAAAGTGACAGACAGAGCTGGTGTCCTCTGGCTTTTCCAAGGCTGAGCTGCCCCGCTCTGAGTACTCTTCCCTTTTGCTCTCCAGTGCCTGGAAGAGAAAGGGAGGTTTTACTACAAAAGCCTTCTTTCCACCCCATTCCTCATCTCCAAGGCACTTGATTGAGATCATCCTCGTGAGCAGCACTGCAGAAAAAGTCCCCTTTTTCGCATATTGCCAAATTAGTGATTTTCCAAGATAACCACGAACACAGAAGGACCCAAACCTTTATCCTCTGAGATCCCTTATCCTGAGCAATTGCTGCCATGCAGTATCTGGGGAGGGGAGTGGGTAAACATCAGGAATGACATATAACAGGAATTGTGAGGAATCACCATTTTACTGGTGCATAGTTCATCTTTCCTAAAATAATATTAATTCCTCCAGCTCGCTAGACCACCAGGGCTGGGCAATCAAGCCCTCCAGCGCGAGCTGTCTGCCACCACCGCCCCTGCAGAAAGGACCCCAAGCTGTTGCGTTCGGAAAGCCTACGCGCACTTCTCCACCTACCTCACAGACTCGTGCTCTGACAGAAGGCAGCTTCTGGCTACTGGGTACGACGCAGGAGCGTCCCCACCGCCTTGTGACTCTGCTGATTTTCACGCTTGCTGTATCTTCCTCTTCAAAATCGCTGGTGCTGACCTCTGTTAGAGAAAGGGCGCTGGGCTGCAGCCCTGATTCGGTAAAATACCCCCCAGGCCCAAGAGAGAAGAGACTTTTTTTTTTTTTTCCCCAATGAGTTAAGGCTGCGCTTCTTTCCCAAATTTATTTGTGTTTCACAAATTGCTTTCCGTCATTCAGAGTTAACAGCTTCATATGTGAAAGTAAAATTCTGCCAGTTTGCCTCCTGCAGACAATGACTGGGTGCGGTTACTTCCTATATGCAGAATCTTTAAGTCAATACAGGTGCTATGCAATTGGCCGCCTCAATTGCTTGATAACATCTCGATGTTTGCTTAAACAGCTCCGTAAGCCAGAAGGAGCTTTTGCAATCACAGATGCGGTCGTACCTGGTGTAAGAACACAGGTCACTACGGATGCATGATGAAGTTTCTGTGGCTGTCAGAATGTCTCCTTCGCCCACAGGGATCTTTCGTCAGCAGCGGGAGGAAATATTTTTCTTTTCTGACGATACCCATAATATTCAAAACTTCCCAGTAATCCAAAGGGTGCCTGGTCTAAGTGTTTATGGACTCAAACCCAGCAAATATTTGCAAATGCTTTGATATTTGCATTTGGCTTTAGTTGCTAAATACGAGCAGTAGAGACATTACAGAAAGGTACATCGTGACAGATGTCAGCTACCCCCGGGGAGGACTGAGGACTTAGCGCTGGATGCAACCGGGAAATGGAAGTAGGAAATGGGTTTTAAGGACAATAAATTAAGATGAAAGTAATGCACAGGTGGAAGCAGGGTTTGTGGTGGGAGGAGACAGTGATTGTATGTAATTAAGGGCAGGATGATCTGCTCATGCCCCTTCTGACTCGATTTTCTGAGGCTGTGGATGCAAAGGTGTTAGAGGCTGAAGTTTCTGCTACTCCTATATCTAGTGTAAGTATAGTCTCTGACCTGCGCTATCTTTTTCCATAAGCTGTGCCAGGAAAACCTGTTACGTTGTGGAAAGTCCATGTGAAAGCGGAAAGGGAGAAATGAGTTACTAGGGAGGAAAGGAGTTTAGTGGACCATATCCAGAAAGCCATGTGGTACTGTATTATACCTAATTTCAGCCCTTCACGCTTAGTAAGGATTTATTACCCGAGGTATCTCATTTCAGCCTACTGGCTTCTGACTCTGAAAGATGGCAATAAACCTGGCATTGCCATTTTCATGTTTTGTGCTATGAACATGTATCTTTAGCAAATAGCAACCCCGCTTTGGAGATTGGAGTTTGAAGCCACGGAAGAGCATCTGGAGAAGCTTGCAGGCACGGGCAGCTGGTTTTGGTTTGAAGGGCTGCCAAAAAAAAAAAAAAATCCTTTCAAAACTTGGCTCTTCCCAAGCCCATATATCCTTCACAAACTTTGCCTTCACCGTGGAAGTAAACAAAAAGAGCTTCAATGAATTCAGTAACTTGAGGGATTATTTCAGTCAGGATACAGTGGTATCATCCTCTCATATGAGTAACCAGTGCTATTAAAAGTTCAAGCAGGGCATTCATTTGAAATTCCCAGGCTGCCTGTTATTTACCTGGACTTCACCTCTCGGTAGTTAGTGCAAAAAAACCCCATAACTCTGTCAAACACATGGAGAAGAGAAAATTCCTAAGAATTCACCCTGGTGCATGAAGGATTTTGCCTGTCTCCTAGAGAATACATAGCCTGTCACCCTAATTTTGAATCAGAAACTCATCCTGACCCCATTTCTGAATGTGGGGCTGCTGACTCTGCTGCTGGAGCTGTGTTTTCCCCCAGGACATGTTCGTTTATCTCATTTCATGTACCTTATTTTGGTTGTATCCGCGCATTATCTTTCCTGCCACAGCACTCTCAATTTTCCATCTCTGCCTAAAACTGGTCCTTGCTGTGATTTATTAATTAGTCCTGGGATATCGCAGGCATCTGTTCCATAGTGGCTCAGACGCAGCTGGCTTGAGCCAAGAAATAAAGATATTGTCTTCCTAATCTTATTGTGTTTTTAAAACAAATCTTCTGCTCCCTTATAAAGACAGGCTGAGAGAGCTGGGGGGCTTCAGCCTGGAGAAGAGAAGGCTCCAGGGAGACCTTCCAGCCCCTGCCAGTCCCTAAAGGGGCTCCAGGAAAGCTGGGGAGGGACTCTGGAGCAGGGAGGGGAGCCATGGGATGAGGGGGAAGGGTTTTACACTGAGAGAGGGGAGATTTAGATGAGATGTGAGGAAGAAATTCTTTGCTGTGAGGGGGGTGAGCCCCTGGCCCAGGTTGCCCAGAGAAGCTGTGGCTGCCCCATCCCTGGAGGGGTTCAAGGCCAGGTTGGATGGGGCTTGGAGCAACCTGGGCTGGTGGGAGGTGTCCCTGCCCAGGGCAGGGGGTTTGGAACAAGATGGTCTTTAAGGTCCCTTCCAACCTAAACCATTCTATGATTCTATGATAAGTAGAGATAATGTTGCAATATGCACAGTCTCTCTAAGAAGATAGTTGTTTCCCAGCTTTTCATAACACTTTACTTCACAAATCTCACCTTGAGGAACAGCAGGGAAAGCCTTAGCGCACTCCAGACACCCACCCATCTGGTGAAGGCTGAAGTTGAGAGCGACCATCGGTCTTTAAGGTCCCTTCCAACCCAAACCATTCTATGATTCCTCAAGGCTTGCAGGTTATTTTCTACCTATCGTCTTCAATCTCTGGATTTGAACATTGTGACTACTTGGCTGTGGACCAAAGAGCTGATGGTGAGATTTTCCACAATATAATGTATTGCTAATGCTGGAAGCAGAGGAAGAAAGAGGTAATTGTCAGGCATTCTGTCTGCAGGAAGCTAACTTCAGGTACAAGTGGAAGCAGCCAAGGTCTCTGGAGCAGCAGTGGTTGTGAATAAAAGACGTCACCTTCTGCCTTCTCGGCCAGCCACTGCTGGGGAGGGCAGGGAGCTGGCATAGTCCTGGATCAGCCGTGCTGGGTGCGGGCCTGCAGCATGCATGTGCTGTCTCTACAGCGTCAGTGATCTGAAATAACTTTTGCTCTTCTCCCTCTTGTTTGTAGTCAAGCTAGAGTTCATCTATCTCCACTTGCGACTATTTAGTGTCACCAGGTCCATGATCACCCCAGGACAGTGAATACTGGATTACAGTCACACCACAGCTCGTGCAGATATGCAGGAACTGAGAAGGATGAGGCTCAGCTCTTCCATGGCCATAATGAATTGGTGTCAACTCGTACACTGGTGGCTAGTTTTGAGCTGCCCTCAGAGGCTTATATTTTAAGATGTTTAGTCCAGCTACTGTGCTTAAGTTATTCCTGGAACACTTAAAGATGAAACTCCTTGGATGTTTCTTAATGTCAAGAGAATTTCCCAAACTGGCATGGAACAGTGGAGTTTTACACTTTTTTCCCCTGTTATCCCATTCTGACTTTTTGGAAAATGTTTCCGGAAGGTACCAATGGGCTTCATACACCCCCTCAGAGACATTTAACTGGATAGATACCTCTGGAGGTGCAAGTGAAAACTTAGACAAATATTTAATATTCATATAACCGAACAACCCTTCCTCAAAAATGCCCTGCTTTGCCTTGCTCTGTTTAGTAGGCTTGATGGCATTCCATCTCTGGCTGGTTTTCAGTGGCATTGCTAGCTGGAGCCAAAAAAGATGACGGACTATAACTTACACTGAAGTGTTACTGAGGAACAGTGAATAAATTCACCGAGGAACACTGAGGCACGGAAGCAGAGCTATCCCATGAGTTTGCTGCCATAATTCAATCTCATTTCACGAATGTAAGACCCAAGGTAATAACAGACAATGATTCCTATGTGCTGGCCATCATTATTTTTCTCAAGAAGCTGTTTACTGCATCCTACAGCCTTTTTTTCTGGGCCATTCAGCACACTGGATAAACCGAAGTTATCAGTGATCTATACACTTGGCTTCATTTAGTTCATGTCCCTGCAAGACTTTCTGTTTAAAAAGTACTGATTATTTTTGGGAGAAGTGTTATAGTCATCATACGGCACAGGTTAGCTCCAAAACCACGCTGCAATGGCCACTACACCAGCACAAGCCTTTTCATTAAGTGCAACGAGCACAAAGTGTGGCCTCGTGGCAGCCTCTTTAATATATTTTTGGGGAGATCCAATCAGCTTGGAAGGAGCGTTTGCTCCTAGTGAATATCCTGTGCAGTTCAATTTCTCAGTTATGAAAAGAGGTCATGTAAATTTTCCCTTGCCGATTTACATCACAAAGGTGCAGCTTTTCTTTGTGCCTTGCTGGGATACAGAATTTCAGCGATTACGATGAATGAGAGGAGAGATTAGTCTATCTTGTCAGTCTATTTGGCAAATAAGGTTGTAGCTACTTGTACACGGCGAACAATCAATTGTTGTATAATTAGTTGCATTTTGCACCATTGGCATTAAAGTTCATCGGGTCTGAACTTCTTCTCTGTCCTTCCTTGTTCATTAGAGCTTCATTCACATTCCTCACAGAACAGCTTAGTTTGCTTTTTACTTTTAATTAAAAAGGCAAACTTTTGGCATCTGCATGCTCTGAAAATGCAAACAGTTCTTAATTAAAGCGCAATGTAGTGCCAAAAATAAGCATAATTAGTTGGGCAGTGCAGCAGTTAACAATGTACTTCATTCTGTGTATACAAAACCACAAGAAATTGCAAAAACAGGAGCAGAGTTTAGTAAAAGGAATAAAATAACGGTAATAAATCAGCGCTGCACAGTTTTTAAACCCTTTATTTCCCTCATTACAATTATTCCTATGAGAATCATATCCATTCTCTCGTGGTATTGCATTAAAACCTTGATAGTGTGTCTTCATATTCGGTGTTATTAATAATCATGCAACTGTGTAGTTTTCATTGCTTATTTACTCAGATCTAATAGAAAACCTGGCTGCTGACTGTATTAGAGCGCTATATTACGTTGCATTACAGCAATAATCATGTCTGTAATTTCTGCTGTAGAAGATGGATCCGAGTTGCAAAAGTGAGGTCTGGGAATTGAATTTCCAAAGCCCCTGATAGATGGTTCCAGGGCTTTACTTGGACTTACCAGCGTAATTTAAACACGTCCTTTATATGTTAAAGATTGATTTGAACTTGGTTATCAAAAGTCTGGGGATAATTGTTCATCTCCTCAAATAGCAAAATCCTGCCAGAAACTACATTATCTATGAGCCCCTAAGTATGCAATTTTGCTTCTAGGTTCTTCCAACTCGGAATTCGAACAACAGTAAAAATACCGAGAGTCTTCCAATGCAGTTATTCGGAGGAATTCCAGCTTCTTTGTGCAACCTTGTTCCTCCGTACTATATCTTTCTAGGAGTATCTGGTGATTAAAGAAGTTTTTGATTTGTTTGCAACAAATTTGGTACAAGAGAAAAAAATAAAGCCGATGAATTGCTGTTTCAGTACCATTTGGGTGCATCCATATATGAGATTATGCGTCTCTCCCCTGACTGCTTATTGCTTAAAAAAACTGCAAATACATCCTAAATCCAGGCTCCCCCATTTCGGGTCAGAGGCTCAGTTGGTGTACAGGAACATAACTCCGTAAACCTAAACAGGTTTAAACCAAAGAAGGAAAAGGTTTTCTTTCAAAGTGTTATGCTTCTTTTTATAAACCCTGATTTCAAAAGTCAGGCTGCTCTTAGAAAGTTTTCCAAACAGCCTTCAAGGAAAAAAAGCTACTACATTCAGTGCTCTTCTGTAGCTTACTCCAGGATAGATGCTTCTTCTGTGGCCTCGATCTTCAGCCTGGCCTCCTGCTGGTGGCCGGAGGAGCTCTGTACATGGATGCTGTACGAGGTCAACGTGCGCCAGACCTCCTTAATGCTCTTTGAACAACACTCATGGCCTGGTCCTCCTACTTTCCCATTTTTCTTAAAGCAAAAAAGCCCCTCATTTAAAAACTCCTTTTCCTTCATTTTCCCTTGGAGATAATTTTGCATGTGACACAGCATTTACTGAAGATAATGGAAAAGCTTATACGAATGGATGGACTCAGGATCCCAAATATCCCATGAAAAAAAAAAAAAACCTTGCCTGTTTCCATCCGTCATTCATCAGGATATGGAAGAAAGAGGAGTGCGTGAAAAATTCCTGCTGGAAAGAGCGTACATTTTTTCCCCAACCTGTGCAATTTGCGTCCTTCCCCATGCACTGATGAAGGGATTTCTTTCTTGCCTAAATACCCCTTCCCAAAAATAAACAAACCCATGAGGCAGCAATCTGCTACTGGAACCAGTGCTTCGGAAACAGCAGCAGCAGCTATGTGTTTGAAATTCCATGGTTTATTTGGTCATATTTTAATTAGATGCCTGCTCGTTTTGAAGTTAATGTGCTTGTCCAGCTCGTGTTCTGGTGAAAAATATTTCTAATGGATGTACTGATTTAAGCCTGTAAATCTTGCTGTCGAGCTCTTTATGGGACTGACTGGAGAAAAGGCAGAAACCTAAAGACCAAATTAATTTTTGTGTGTGTATTTTAACACCCAATATTTTCTGTTTGCAGTTGCTGGACAGAATAAGGTTACTTGTGCATTCAAGAATGCCACTTAATAATTGTCTGATTTACACACGCCAGCGTAGAGGTACAGAAGCAGTATCAGCCATTGGATGCTTTGAGCAGGAAGCGAGGTCTGAGGCCAGTCCAGTGGTAGTTAATTACTTAATTGATAAAGACATAAAAAGTCATAACCCAGCCATGATTTAAAAAACTAATTTACTAATTTTTATGGCGCTGAAGGAAGCAAAATAGAATAAATAACACATACCTCACATAGTCCTATCTACATCCCACTTTTTTTTTTTTTTTTAAGTTCAGATAACTCCATAGGCCAAGCTAGTTTTTGTCTGCTTGTTTTAAAGCAAATATAAAAAAAAAAAAAAAAAAAAAAAATTAAAGTTTCCTGCATGAATATTGCCGTAACCACCTGGCAGCTTTGGAAAGTGGAGAAAAAAAATGTCCAAGGACAAACTAAGCACCTCTGTCTAGCACAAAAGAAATAACCCTCCGTGAGAACATTTAAAATATACTTTGCAAATCTACCGGTGCGCGTTGTTTAGCTAAGCCTCTCGATACAAGCGTTTCGGCATTATGGGAGGCTGGTGTGCAATTTAGCAGAACAGAGAAATTGTCATCATCCCAGTAAAAACGCAAGGTAAAATAACAACCTAAACATATATTACCGCTTAGCATAAGACAGCCTAAAATATAAAAGCACTCTCTGCCAGCGCTGCCTTCACCGCTTTTAAAAGAGCCTCTAAAAATGCAATAAAGTATTTCAGGTGGGAGACAGGTTAAAAATAACTGCAGCACACACACTCCAGTCCTACAGTACATCTCAATGGGGATATTGCCGGGGATATTGCCGGGTTTCTTGGGTATCTTCCTCTGGATGACTGGCATTTTCATCAGAGGATCCAGAAACGCCCGTGAATTCCTCCCTTCCGAAATTCCTATAGCTCTAGAGAAACTGCAGGTTAGGCTCAGAGATGACAACACCTCTTCTTCGTCCCGCCTTCCCCTCCACAATTTCATTTTTCCCTTGGTCCCAAGGAGAGGACACGCGATTTTGAGCGGTCCCATCCGTTTCTCCGCGGTTTCAGCCCGCAGCACCGGGCTCTCCGGAGCAGCGCTTGCTCCAGGATGCCTTGGCCACTCTGTGGGGCTCTCAGACAGCAAGGAGAATCTGCTGATTAATGTGGCTGCTTAATGCAGGTTTATAAATCTTCTGTCCTTCGACATAGCCTGGCCAGACTAGGAAAATACTCAGGCCAAAGATTATCATCAGCTGCAAACGCCGAGCAAGCAGAGAAGGAAAAGGAACTCGGCATTGCCAGCTGGACTGGAGGCAGGAGAAGGTGCCAGCAGAAGGAGGTAGAAAATGAAATCGCTCACAAGTCGCTCCTAGCACTGATCTGTCTGCGTATTCTCTCTCGCCCTCCTTTCTTTTTCACTGCTAGAAAACCAGCCTTTCCCACCCCGTGTCTACACCCAGCAGGTGACACAGCAGAACCAGGGTCTGGTTCTGCATCCTCTTAGTGAAAAACCGCAAATGGTGGTTTGCTCAAGGCAAAGGCCAAAATCTGGCCCTCAGCACTTTGAAAACGCGAGGATCTTGGCAATTTCATTGCCAGAGCTCGGCGTTGCTGCTGGGATGTGGAGCTGTGAAGACTATCTCAAATTTTGACTCTCTCTGAATTGAACAAATTGTGCTGAAAGGGACATGTCACTTCTCGTTGCAATTAATCAAAAGCTTCTTCTCGCTCAGGGTGTCGCTAAAATCCACTCCTACGTCTATCTCACCTCTGAAACTACCCTGAACCACAAAATTACCCTGAACACCAAGCCCTGCGTCATGGCCTGGTGCTGTTATCTAGAAACTTAAATTTGTCTTCAAAAAAAACCCAAAAAAACCCCCAAACACAACAGATAGAGGAGGAAAAAATGTCTTCTGTGTATGCTATGGATGTAGTCCATTGTATAATTTGGTAGATTATCCTATGTGGAGTAATTGTCTGGGGCATGGAATAAATACAAACAGTCTTAAATCTCACAAATGATATAGCAGCGTTTCTGCTGTGTCTCTACTCTGAGACAAAATGCCTGTGGGAAGTGAGTGTTTAGGTAAAAGCTTTGCAAGGGAAAATTCCTTCTGGGAGAAAGATGCTGCTTCTCTGCAGAAAACTCCTTAGAGCAACCCGGGGTTTAGTGAAAAGTTTTTGGCGGTTACAGGAACAGTAAGCTTTGCAAGCCCTGATTCCTTTCTGGCTTCTTGGGGATTCTACGGGGGAAATTTTCAGAGGCTCTGAGCCATCCGGGGGAGAGCACTGTTGAGACATCAGGCCTGCAGCTCCCGTGCCGCTGAAAATGGGTCACTGAGATAAACGTTGGTACAGGCTTCCCCCTTGGGAGTCTGTATCCATGGCTGCGCCACTGGAGAAATTGCATCACCGGAATGATGCAGTAAAATGTGGGTACTTGGAAAAATGAGCAGGCCATTGGTTAATCCAAAAACCTCAGTGCCATCTAATCCCCGCGTAAAGTCAAATGAAGCTGACAACTCATTTTGTTTCAGAAAATAATTTGGCAAGCCAAATGTCTTGTTTATCTGTCATCCTCCCAAACCAAGGCCTTGCCAGGGTTGGTGCCAATCAATATATGCATTATTTTACAACAAATTTACAAAGAGAAATTATCAAATAAAATCAGTCTCAGCCTGTTCCTCTCCTTCTTTTTATATGCATGCACTCCCTCCTCTCCTACATGTCTTCTTCCTTTCTAGACATCTGCTGAAGGAAGAAAAAAAGCCTGTTAGGTCATTAATTCAGAAGCATCCTTCTACTAAAAAAAAAAAAAAAAAAGCAGCAAACTAAAATTGAAAAATATCCAGGATGCTTTGGCGCAGTTCCCAAGCTCTCATCCCACTTGTAGCTGATGATAGGATGCCACTTTGTTGAAATGATTAATCAGTGGCAAAAGGGCTCTTACCACCTAACCCTCAGCTAGACTCTCCACAGCCCACTTGTAGGAGTTTGATCAGCCTCTGAATCTTCTCCTCTCTTCTCCTCCGAGGGATTATGGCTTCTGCTTGAAAATCTCATAGGTCTGACTCCTTCTTCCTGTACGCAATGCAGTCCTGAACCCTGTGGACCAGCTGTAAGCAGTGAGAGCTCATTATTCCTGCAAAGTAGTAAATAATAGCTTAATTTTAATGATGACCTCCTGTTGATGCAAGAGGAACATGAAAAGACAGTAGACCCCAAAGGAAAAATTTCCTGCTGACTCTCAAACCCAGTCGTCAGTCATTTTCAAAGCCTCCTAAAAATGCAGCTGGCCAGAATCATAGAATCATAGAATGGTTTAGGTTGGAGACCATCTGGTTCCACCCCCTGCCCTGGGCAGGGACACCTCCCACCAGCCCAGGTTGCTCCAAGCCCCGTCCAGCCTGGCCTTGAACCCCTCCAGGGATGGGGCAGCCACAGCTTCTCTGGGCAACCTGGGCCAGGGGCTCACCCCCCTCACAGCCAAGAATTTCTCCCTCACATCTCATCTAAATCTCCCCTCTGTCAGTGTAAAACCATTCCCCCTCGTCCTATGGCTCCCCTCCCTGCTCCAGAGTCCCTCCCCAGCTTTCCTGGAGCCCCTTTAGGGACTGGCAGGGGCTGGAAGGTCTCCCCGGAGCCTTCTCTTCTCCAGGCTGAACCCCCCCAGCTCTCTCAGCCTGTCCTCACAGCAGAGGGGCTCCAGCCCTCCCAGCATCTC
This sequence comes from Fratercula arctica, assembly GCA_947846985.1. Lineage (NCBI taxonomy): Eukaryota > Metazoa > Chordata > Aves > Charadriiformes > Alcidae > Fratercula > Fratercula arctica. The sequence continues at coordinate 70,275,377 of CANTUZ010000005.1, forward strand.
CGGGGCCTCCTCTGGCCCCGCTCCAACAGCTCCGTGTCCTTCTGCTGTTGGTGCCCCAGAGCTGGAGGCAGCGCTGCAGGGGGCTCTCACAGAGCGGAGCAGAGGGGCAGAATCCCCCCCCTCGCCCTGCTGCCCACGCTGCTGGGGATGCAGCCCGGGATGCGGGGGGGTTCTGGGAAGGAACCGCAGCAAAGAGGAGCAGAGGCAAAGGGGTGCGGGACACAGGGTAATGGCTGTGTTATTGCTGGGAGGGAAGGGGAGTAGGAGCCAACGTAAGGGGAGGATGCAGAGTGCTCCCTCCCCACTCGGCCTCGTTCAAATTGCAGGTAACCTCTGGCAGAGGCAACCTGAGCAATTCTCAGCAGGTGCAGAAAGGTATAGCTTTAAATACAGCAAATACACAAAATCATGTGTGGAGTTTAAGAGTAAGGCCTCTCCCACCTTTCCTCTCTCCTTTAAATGAGTTATAAGCATGAATGCTCACTGAGTGCCGAATTTGCTGCACTTTACTCTTCATCATCTCTGAATAAAAATATATAAGTCCAGTGCAAGAACGAATAAATTCATCCTTTAGATTTATCAATTATTTTTCTAGTCACTATCTCGCAGCAGTCATTGTTAGCGGCTGAGCGACGGGCCAAAGCTGTCACTGTCCATAAAAGTCTGAACTGCAATCCATAATAACTATTGTATTTTCTCTTCCACTTCATTGCAAATGTGCAGATCAGGATTTGCACATCGCACCCCAGCAGGATTCCTGTGCGCGCGTTAAACGCGGCTCACCGCAGAGCACCGTGGATTTGTTACACCTCTCGCCTGATCACGGCGGATCGCTTACGCTGAACCGTGCTGAGCATTTTGGTGTCAAGCCTGGGCCTTTCCTTTTTTGCAGTCGATATTTTAGGAAGGTAAATATTTAGCATTCATTCTGTGGAGGAGGTGCTCTATTTATATCATCGGACAAGAAGGAGGTCATTGCTTGTGCAGAATTGCCAATCAGACTCCGGTCTGAGCAGAAGCTCGAGTCCTTTGCAAGAGTCTTGTTAATGCTGTTGAGGCATGTTTTCAGTTGGGTTCTTGCAAAACATTTCTGGTTTTAAATTCTGTAGTGGATTTTTCAAGTGTAATTTAAGTTTAAGAGTAACTTAAGCTGGCTCTGGAGCCAGCGCAGTATTGAAAGCTTCTAAAAAACCCACCTTCCGAGGTGTAAGAAGGAGGTTTAACACCATTATTGGATGTTCTTCGTGATACCTATCCACAGCATATGAAAATCAATATATTTATATCGAGACCCGCAGGTCCCATTCCCCACCGGACTAGACTGGCACAGCCCTCTGGATGCCAGGAGACCATGTGGAATTATAACAGCCTGCTGCAAGGAGCAAGCCCAGACCCTCATTGCTGATGTGATGATTGGGAAGCACCTTCCCTTCTTTCATCACGTCTACCCTCACAGACCCGTGAGACCCTCCTTCTCTGGCTCCCTGGGGGAAATTACATTAAAAGATGCCTGAGACTCTGTGCTGCGTGGCATCATTATGGCCCTGCTGTGTATTTAGAGGCAAACCAACCTGCTGAGTAAGTTCTCAGCTAAGGGCTCTCTTCCTCTGTGTGTCCTGCAGGGGACACTGCTCCCCGTATGGATGGGCAACTTTTTCTGCAACTCCTGCCCGAACACTTGAGGAGTGTTTGAAGCATTTTGAGGGATGCAGATGGTCATAGGATGCTCTTATCATGTAGGCAGGCCTATAGGTTAATTTTCGTCTTGTTTTCCTTACAGTGTCCTGTTTCCTCAGCTTGTCTGTCAGGCTATAAATTTTAGGCGTTTCATTGCCACTCCAATAAATAAAGCAACCTGGTTTCTAACTTCCCTCTGACCTTGTGCACAAACCCACTCTGCTGCAGTAGGGCTCTAGCAAACAACCCCACTGAAAGCTTTGTTGTCTTTCCCAGGTAGAGACTTTTTGGGCTTAATTTTGCCAGCACTTGCCACTCCCTGCCAAAATGCAACCAAGAGCCTGGAGTTGAACATGGTCACATCTAGGATGCCTTCTGTGAGCCCATGGGGGAAGCAAACCCCAATCGTGGAGACCACAGTCCCTCTGCATCGCTGGGAAAGAGATGAGCGCCATGCCAATGGGACCTGGGATCCAAGGCACCTCTTCTCCTGGATTTCTGTGGTTGGATTATGTTAAATCCAGTAAGAAAAAGCTCAGATTGAGGTCTTTACCACAGTTTAGACATTCATTATACATCTTTCTCTTGCCTTGTTCCCTTACATGTGGGTCCCAGTGTTTTGGATCCTAAAAGACTGATCTTACACAGCGGCGCGTCTTGCAGAGCGCACCTCTGGTCACTGTGGACCTCGGTGAGCACCTTGTCCCAAGGCTACAGGGCGTTGTGGGGTGGGAGGGAGGGAAGCTGTCCTCCGCCCTCCTTAGTGGTAGCGCAGGAAAGGGAAAAAAGAGAATTTCAGCAACGTGTTTGGGAGGTTGACTTGAAAGGGGGAAGAAATGGGGTTTTGTTTTCAACTATGTGCAATTTTATTCCATTTCTGTTTGTCAGTTACTTCAAATCCGAGAAAGTAGATTCTGAAAGCACTTCTGGGTTTTCACAATAAGATTTCTAATGAAGATAATGTAAAAAAAAAAAAAAAAAACCAACCCAAAAAAAACCACCCAAAAAAACCCCACCAACTAAAATGTCTCTGCTTATGAAAGTCTCATAATTTTCTGTCATATACTTCAGTTTTCCAAATGTTCTTTCCAAACTAAATGCTTTCACCAATAAAAAACTTCATTTTTCATTGAAAAGCTAGAAAATTTCTGTCCAAGTGGAATTTTTGTTCTGTTTCCGTGGGTTATTTCTAACTTAAAAATATCTCCATAAGAAGTTGAAAATTAATTTTAAATGTAGACAAAATTCTGAGAGTCTGCTCCAGGAAAAAAAGAAACTGTAACTGGGTTGTGCAATAACAGTTACCACTATATAGAATAAATTAATTGATGAGAAAATAATGTTTTTAATTGGTCCTTCCCTACAATCTTTCGCCTGTTTCTGTGGAGATATCCGCATTGTGCACTCCGATCCCGTCCATTAGCATTGTGTGAAACCACAAAGTGAAACCTGACCTCATTAAAACCAATAAATGTTTCACTGATGTCTTTACTGGAGCCCCAGATTTAACTATAAACTATGCCAGGCATTAAGAATACGGCTGTTAAGCCCAGATTTTTAGGTTCTGGGAGTTTCATAATTCAATCGCCAGCAGAGAGAAAAAAAAACAAAGATCTCGCTTATTCACTGTGTATCAAAACATCCCCTTCTCCTCTTGCAGCTCAGGTCAACCGATGTATTTTGTACTGCTTGTTCCAACCTATTTTTCCTTTTTAATTTCTTCTAAAAGCAGAAAAATGAGAAGTGCTTTCAACACTGCCAGTCTAAGAGCTCCCTTTGAAAAAAAAAAATGTTTGCTGGATTGTTCTGACCTTTTCAAAACACTTTTCTTCCCCCCCATTCCTGTTTCAAACCACTTTTTTTCTTTTTTTCTTTTTTTTTTTTTGTTTTTTTTAATATGTGACAAATTTCTGTGCAAAGCTTTTAGATGAACAGAGACTTTCTGACTCCCAAACATTTCACTGGAAATTTTCCAAGCAACTACAACCACTTCTGTAGCCAGTGGGATATGTGTAGATGACGGTCACTCCACTGGCGAGCAGACATGGCTGAATCAGGCTTTGCATTAGCCTATGCATGAACTTTCTGAAAAGTTCATCACCCCAATCATTTTTTCTTGAGTTTGCTCTTCATCTCCTTTCTATTTTTAATACGCTGCGGGCAGAGTCAGTGTCACGAAAGGCTGAGCAACCTGAGCAAGCAGAGCACAGGGAATGCAGCTTCTGCAGTGGTGAACACCATGGCAAGTCCTTCCTCCCTCCCTCCTTCCCTCCCTTCCTCTCTTTTTTCCTTCTTTCTTTCATAGAATCACAGAATGTGTTGGGTTGGAAGGGACCTTTAAAGGCCATCTAGTCCAACCCCCCTGCAGTAAGCAGGGACATCTGTAACTAGACCAGGTTTCTCAGAGCCTCATCCAGCCTGGCCTTGAATGTTTCCAGGGATGGGGCCTCCACTCCCTCTCTGGGCAACCTGGGCCAGTGTCTCACCACCCTCAGTGTAAAGAACTTCATCCTAATGTCTAACCTAAACCTGCCCTGCTCTAGTTTAAACCATCGCCCCTCGTCCTATCACTCTATGCCCTTGCAAACAGCCCCTCCTTTCCTTCCTTCCTTTTTTCCTTCTTTCTTTCCTTCCTTCTTTTTTCCTTCTTTTTTCCTTCCTTTTTTCCTTCTTTCTTTCCTTCCTTCCTTCCCTCTTTCCTTCTTTCTTTCCTCCCTTCTTTCTCTCCTGCTTTCCTTTTTGTCCTTCTTTCTTTCCTTCCTTCCTTCCTTCCTTCCTTCCTTCCTTCCTTCCTTCCTTCCTTCCTTCCTCCTTCCCTCCCTTCCTCCCTCCTTCCCTTCCTTCCTTCTCTCCTTCCTTCCTCCTTTCCTTTTATTCCTTCTTTCTTCCCTCCCTTCCTCCCTCCCTCCTTCCCTCTCTTCCTTCTTCCCTCCCTTCGTCCCTTCCTTCCCTCTTTCCTTCCACCCTCCTCCTTCCCCTCTTGCTCTCTTCCTTTCGAGCAGTAAAACCCACGGCGGCAGCAGAGCAGCGTTCGCTTCATTGACAAAGCAGCAAATGTTCCTGGTTCTCTGTGAATTATGAAGAAACTGTTTATTCCACCTGGCTCTTCCTCCAGAAGAGCTGGCTTTATCTCTCAGATTATAATACGGATTTATTTTTAAATCCTTTGTTTATTCTTACCCTGCAGGACACAGCTGTAATCTCTCCCAGTTTCCTGTTCAGCGTGGGGGGTAGTAACATGAAAAGACTTCCAGGACTCTAAAACTAAACTGCTTTTTTATTAGGCAAATTATTTACCGAAATGTTTCGATGGGATTTGCATTCTGACCGCGTTCCCGCAGTCTCCTGCAAGCCCTTCTCTGCCATCTGTGCTTCTCCCTCCATGCTCCATGTGGGCTGCTCCATCTTGTCATTTAGCAACTGTTGTTGTGTCTTTTGTGCCAGCTTTTGTTACCTTTATGGGGCAGGAGTTGGTAATAAATTGCTGAACCTCAAGCACTGGTTTTCAACCTCTTCTCCAAGAATACCTGCTCTGAGGCGCTTTGGGGGAAACAGTTAAGGGAAAGCAGCATGAACCTGTTTTCGCACAATCTGTGCAAGCGCAGCTTCTAACAGGACCCATGTCTCCACCAGAAGCTTCTCAGTCATTCAACACAGTAAGAAAAAGGCTGAAAATTGCTGCTGGGGAAAATGAGCCTTTACCTTCTCTTTGCACCACCGAAGGCTCCCAGCGCAAGTTTTCATCGCGCTCAAAGGTACCTCTGTGGCGGACATCAATGTCCCAGTCCAAGTTAATACTCCCACCACAGCTCAGATCGTGACAGCTCCCAAGTTTTTATGCAGCCCACGGGGAAGCCGGTTTTTGTCCTGCAGGTTCTCAGGCTGCTTCGCATTATAGCTGACCTTGGCTGTAAAGGAGGCATTTTTTCTTTTGTGCCGTGATCCAAGATGGGAAAAGTGGTTTTGCCCTGGTATCCTGTGGCCCCAGAGCTACCGTTTATCACGCATAACATGAACGTGACGGAATATATGACCAAAATCCATGTGTGGCAGAAACGCACAGGTAGCATGGCGCTTCCCAGATCACACCACCTAGATGTTTTTCCAGATGCCCAGCAATCCTCGGCTGCCAGATATCTGGAAAAATGACTAATAGGCACATAATGATACTTCATGTACTCACTGTAGATCCAAACCTTCCTTCATCTGCCTGCTGTATGTGCATGGAGCCACAATATCACTTGACCAGCAGGCCTCCCACATCTCACTCAGCACACACATCAATTCATCTTTCTGGGACCATCACCAGTTTCGGCATTTAAAACCTGGCAGCCCACTGTGACCCATTGTCTAAACATAATGTCAAGTACATTAAGCAGAATGCACCTTCAGCTTCTGGCTCGTGGGTCTTGCCAAGAATACGGAGCATCAGTCTACCATGACAGGGTAGTGCCAGCCGTAAGAAACGGACGGATCACAAGGCTGAGCGGGCTGTTAAAAAGCAAAGTCTCTCCTTTAGTATTTGTTCTTTATACTCTTATCTTGCTCTCATCCACGTGCATGTGGGTATTCATTTTGCATGCCTCCTCCCAGGCTTCCTCCTGCCTCCAGGTACAAAGTACACATCAACCTCGTGATCTAAACCCTTAACTCTGCTGGAATCATTCTTCTGTCCACTTTCTATAAAACCCCATTTTCCGTGCTTTGTTTGCCTCTGCAGTCAAATGTTCCAGGCTCCTGGCTTAGCATTACTGTGGCAATAAGGCTTCCTTTGCAGGTGACAGCTTCCTTCTGGTGACAGCTTCCCTCTCCGCTGGCCCCTGGCCAGCCTGTTGACAAGGCTCACTGCTGAGGAACCAACTCCCTCTTGCTGTGGCCGGCACATGTTTTTAAATCCCTTTAAATGGTCGTCTCACCGCCCCATCCCAGCATCCAGGATTCATTCACGTGGCAGAGCCCATCTCACTGCAGGAGGAGGCCTCATTAGCCCTTGTGCTGAAGAACCTTTTATAAGAAGTCCTCTTTGCAGGGATGAATATGTCATTATTGTCTCCTAACAAGCTGGTGGAGTCACAGCCTTCTTAACCTTTCTGTTTCCAGGACTGGCCTCTTCAAAGCTTCACAGCTTTCCTTTACATGATGTTCCACAAACACCTTCAGACCCTTCCATTGGCCCTTTCCAATCCCCAACCTTCAACTAAGGGCACTCAATCACAGGCACAGCTAAGCTAGGATCAAAATAATGTGTGCTGGATTGACTTTCTTTACGCTCTAAAACAAAGCATGTATGAACCATAGATCCAGTAGACAGATCACAGTCAGGTTGGCCATGCCTTAATGCAGCAATTGCATTATCAGCATTTAAATTCCTCTTCTCCTTGCCACACGGTCTCAGAAGTGTTCTCTTTACCTTTATAGATGGGTCTATGATCCCCGTTTCTTTTTACTATGGTACACATTATTCAAAAGGCTTGTCCTTGGTTCTTTTTACTATGGTACATGTTAATTGAGAGGATTGCAATTGTGTGATATAGCAGCTGATATCTGATAACAGCATAAAGGTTATCTCTTTTTGCACGGGTATGCTAAGTGAAAAGAAATTAGCAGAGGTGCAAAATCTGGGCCTTATCTTGCACTACCATAATAGGGAGAGAATTGGGGATTCCACACGCAGCAGCTAATCCCTAAATACATAACCTACAATCATCGCAATATCTTATCTTTCTCCAGTGTTGTTTGGGAATCAGAGAGTCCAGTGTAGTTTGCTAGAAGAGCTATGCTGACTTTGTTAACATGCTAAAAGTCCTTGAGATACATTACCTAGGATGTAGAATCAAAAAGGCAATGGTAGAGGGGTGTTTGCTATCACAAAAGTAGTGAGTTTGTGGGGAAGAAAGGATTTGTGAGCTTTAAAAATAAAGAGGGATTCACGCAAGTAAATACCAGCTGCTCTTGTGCTGTGAACAACTTAGGGTAAAGACTTGCATTATCATTATTTTGTACCAAGTCCAAGACAATGGGGTTCTGCTCTATGAATAGAGCACATAGATACCATCACAAGGTTTTTCTCTTGAGTGGACTGAAGACCTCACAAATCTGCTATCAGATCCCAAATCTGGTCGTGTTTTCTTTTTCGTGATTCTGGTTGGAAACACACCGCTATAAGAGTCTTTATGATTCACTGCTTGTGACCACTATCACCTTCTCACTGAGACATTGCATCACCGCCAATGTCTATTTATCAAACTGTTTTTACATTTCTTGTTGGAGACGCCTCCACTCCACAACTCATTTCCCTTCCAAACCTAGATTCTGTAAATCATGGAGTAACAAATTAAAACCAATGGAGTTTTTTTTTGATTCTGCACCTGTATTGGCAATGTCTTGTTAGTATTTCACTTTCTAGTCACAGAGATAATTTATTGTATATATAAAATGCATGTGATTTGCAAAAATATCCCCAGATGAGGAAAACACGGTGGCATGAAATAGCCATTTTCCCTGGTTTTGTGGTTCCAGCTCCAAAACGTCTCTGGAGTCTGGATTCACACCTTCAAGCTGGGCCAATTGAGTTTGCTTGGGAACTCACTGTGTGCTGAAACCTTCTGACAATTTATGTTCTCACCAGTTAGCTGATTTGTGAAGATTAGACGGACAACAGTCAATCCTTTTTCTTTTTTCTTTTTACGTCTACAAGGACTGGCTGCGTTGCCCAAGTGTCTCTGTCGAGGCAGACAGCTCAGGGGCAGTTCCCCTGTGGTTCTGTTTCCAATTGCAACAGTCGTGTTTTCTTTCCCACCATCCTTCACATGGTTAGATATAATCACCATGGGCTACATGCTAAAGCAGCATACCAGAAAATGTTTCTGTACACGTGTGAAATTCTCTGAACGTGCTCTGACATTCAACTTTGTCCCTAAACACAAACTTATCCCTCTGTAATACAAAGTACAGAGTCTAAAACTGACCCCAAAAGAAGGAATAAAGATATATAGCCAAGGCTAACAGTTCTGCCAGACCCTCTGTATTTCGTAAGGTCTTTTCAAATTATGTTGACCTTTTATTTTCCCATCTTTCTTCCAACTTGTCCAAAAAGGTCATGGCGGGTTGGAGAACCAAACCAAGTGAATGAGGCCAATTTGTACCATAAATTAAATGAAAATTTAACACTGATTTGTGTAGAATTCAGATTCAATACAAATCATATCCACATCTGGTGCAATCCCAATCCACTAAAATGGATGGCCCACAGGGATTCCATCAAGAAGAACAAAAGCAATCAATTTAGAGCTGAATTCGGGTACAGAAAGTTAAGCTAACTGGAGAAACTGGATGGGTGAAATGGAAACAACCTTCTCTGCCTCCTGCTGTGTAGGCAGTACGGGGGTGCTGACTCTGAAACTGAGCTCTTGTTCCTAACCCTCCTTCATTTACACAGTTTACATTAAATAATCATTGCACAAAATTCAGAAATGCTGAAGGAGGCAGGATCCAGAGTCCAGGTGTCCCTGTCCCCAGACATATATTGCTTTCTTTTCTGCACTGTGGGACTATTTCAACACATGGGATTTGTGCCATTCTGTTGTGTTTCTGGTTCTTGCAGGCTCAGGCTGGGGCCATCTGGGTATTGCACCGAGGCAGATTTGCTGTAGCTGGAGAGTTTCCCAGATGCACACAGGAATCCCAGGTGAATTTAAGATGCACAGGGCTTTTCTTGGGCTGTGCGCTTGAGTTAAGAAACCAAAATCAATTTAAACCATCGGTTAGGAAACTGTGACCCTTGGTCTGGTCTCAGTCATGATTCATGAGGGTCTTACTGGAAGCAGCCTCTGTACAAGGACAGTGATGCATAGTCCTCCATCGCAGCCACTGTCGCTTTACAGGGACTGTCACAGCAAAGCTCTGACATTGCCTTCTGTCTCCTGGGGTAGAGCAAGAGGGGGAGTGAGGGACCAAAAGGAGCTTTAAATGCATATCCCAAAAACAGATGTTTGGGTATGAACTTGCCATACTCCATAGGCAAAGGGCTTTATTTTTGTTTGCAGTTCTCTATACCCATTATTTTTCACATACATTTTTGATCTAAGACCAGCGGCTTCCTGGTTAGTCGTTTAAACCACAACATTTAATTAGGAGAGCTGATCATCAGAGGTTGCTGGGAGGTTTGGACTTTACAAAATGAGATTGCGTCCTTAAATATCTCAATAGTGAAGAAGAATGCATCATTTCTCGGGTGAAAGTTTTTTGGCCTAAAGTTTTCCTTTGCATTTGGCTGCAGGGAAGTGAGTTTAGCCAAGCTTTTCTTGCAGCTCTTCTCTCTCTCTCTCTGCCAGAGCAGCTTGCTGGGACTGATGAAGTTACATGCAATGAAGAGTGCTCTTGTGGCTGCTTGGCTCCTACACAGAAAGCACCCAAAGCACAACCGACCGAGCAGTTCCCATCACCTCCTGGATGTCCCAGTTGGAACAGTGTGTGTCCCTTCAATCCTTTTTTTTCTATTATTCCCTCAACACTTCTAAGAAAGGATGTTGCTCTCATCCTCTTACAGACATGACAATCTGACTGACAGAACAGCCTTTGATTCCTTCTTGTCATGTACAGGGAGAAAAGCCAGACCTAAAATTAAATTAAGTTAGTTATGCAGCAATTTTCTATTATTAGATGTCTAATTCTGCTCCTTTGGAATAAAAGTTGTTTTGTTACAGAAGCCCCGAATGTGATGAAAAATAAAGAAATCATGCAGTTGGTCATAGAATTCTTAGCACGTGAGTATGTTTCTTTGGCAGGAGCAGGGGGAAGAAGTGGCTCTGATAAATCAAGGCAGGAGGTGTAGCACTGGGACAAACAGAAAGGTGTGAGATGTCACCCTACCTCCACGTTCAGCTTCCCACAGATCACTGATGCGGAGCCAAAGGGGCCACCGGGACCCTACAGTCTCGGCTTCTGCGTAACACACGCTGCAGGACTTCCCTGAAGTAATTCCATTTTGAATTAAAGCACAGCATTTACACAATAATTATCCAGTCCTGATTTAAAATTGCCGACGACAGAGGAACCACAACATCCTCTGAGGGGCTGCTCCAGTGGTTAATTACCTTCATTACTAACAATATTAGCCTTATTTCTAGCCTGAAATTTTCTTTAGCTCTGAGCTGTATCCACTGGAGAGCCTCACACCTTTAGTTTTGGATTGAGTAGCCCATTAGTACCTTTTGTTCCACTTGTAGAGGACCCGTTTTTTTACTATTTTTCACTGAAACAGCTTTAACTCCGTGAGTTTTCAGACAGAGATACATATTCAAGCTTTCTGTAGGGCTCTTTCCCATTTATCAATGTTGTGAATTTGCAGACTGTAGAGCAGGATGCAGCAATCCAGAAAAGTCTCTGCTGCTGCACGTTTTTATTTCCAGACATATTCTGCTGACACCGTGATTTGATTATTTTTTATTATTATTTTTTATTTATTTATTTGCAGTTTTCCCTCTGCGTAACTCAGTTTCTGTGCCCTGGAATGAAATGCTGGACTGACTGAGGAAAGGTGACTTCCCTCTGATTTCAACAGATCGCAATTTCACCGGTTTTAGACAAGTGGGGAAAGAATGAATGCCGGGGATTAGCGTCAGTCTGGTCCTTACACCCAACATAATCCCCTCTTCCTCTTGAAGCTCTGCGTAAAATGCCTTTCAGACCAACCATGCATTACACAGAGATGGCAAAGACAGAGACAGAACAGGCAAATGTACGTGGCGTCTCTTATGATTACGGATCGTCGGAGAAGTCTCTTAATTCTTTATATCTACATCTGATGGATGAAAGCCATGCCAGGAAGATTTGAAAATTGTTTGCCAATTAATGTTGGGAGTCCAAAACATTTTTAAATACCTTTTTGAGCGCCTATGCATATGTTATCAGACCTGCAAGGCAAATTTGTACATTATTTAAAACTTAACATCTTCTGAGAGCTAATAAATAACTCATATAAGATATGATCCTTCCAGGCAGCCTTGTGCCCCTTGTTATAAGAGGCATCTCCCTTGCCAGAAGAGACCTCGAGCAGGAAGGACATGTCACACTGCTGGCGTTTTTCAAGTGACAGGACATCTTTTCATGCCTGATAATGTGGGAGAAACACCTGAAACTCTGTTAAATATTTGATATCCCTCTTGCCGCAGCATGGTGCAAAGCGCCAAGTTTGACTCTAAAACAGTCCAGTTCAGGAGAGCAGGGAGGAAGGAGGGGAAATATAAAGAAATATAATGAGCCAAAGGGTGGCTCTTTCTTCAAAAATCCCACACCCACAAACGTCTATGTGCCTGCACACCTACGTAAGAAACATCTCCATCAGGGCAAGGATGTCCTGCCAGAGCATTTCACGCTGCTCACAGACAAGTGAAAAAGGGCCAAATCTACAAGATCTACACGATCCTCCCTTTGTGCCACAGACGTGGGGGTGTCAGCATCCTCTTCCCTTTCCTTCTCTGCATACGCCTGTCCTTCTGCTGGCAGCCTCCATCAACATCCCACACAGCCATGCCACGCCACGCCACACCACGCCACGCCACGCCACGCCACGCCAACCCTGTCCTCAGCATCCCAATCCCTGCAGAGCAGGCCATGGGCCCCTCCAGGGCTTGGGATCTGCTGGACTACCATGAGAAAGGAGAAGGACTCTGTGCAATGCTTCATCCACTACCAACAACCACCCAGCTGGTTCCTCGCCGGGGCCCCCAACTTGTGCTGGGCTCTGGTGTAAAGTGTGCCAAAGCGGTGTCTGACACCCCTCCCCAAGCACAAGTTGCAGAGGTCACATATGCTGGTCCTCCAGAGGCCATGGCAGTGCCATACAGCAAACGATGTCTGCGAGGTCCCACCACAGCTGTGAGGCCAGATATAGATTGGTGACCCAATGCCTCCCACAACTCCATCTGGGTGCCAGGCACCGCAAAGCGGCCTCAGTGCATGGAGATAGCAGTGGGCAAGAGCCCTAAACAGGTGATATTTAACAGCATTAAAAAATTGTGAAATATGATGAGTACAGGGGGAAAAGGGAGGGGGTTCAGGGAGGAAGGGAGAAAGAAAAAGACCAAAGAAATCTCAAATAAAATGGCAATACTTGTATTACAGGATCACAGAATGGCAGGGGTTGGAAGGGACCTCTGGAGATCATCTAGTCCAACCCCCTGCCAGAGCAGGGTCACCCAGAGCAGGTTGCACAGGAACGTGTCCAGGTGGGTTTTGAATGTTTCCAGAGACAGAGACTCCACTGTAGTAGGCATTCAGTACATAAATTAAAACAGATGATCTGACATAACCACAGCAGTGAGGACTTCTAAAAGACTTGTCCCAAGAAGTGGAGTTCCACCTCAGGGAAGGCAAAGGGCTTTGAATATTCAGGTTTCAGACTATACTAAATCCATTTTAATGTCAGAGTCAATAATTTGGAGACAGAAGGATCAGTGGGGAAAAAAAACCTACCTGAATCTCCAGCTGATGGAGCCGGGCAAGCAAACATCAAAGAATGAGGATTTCATGCAGTGCCTCCACTCCATGGAAAAGCCATGGTTTTACCCAGCTTCAGTACAGAAGGATGAACTCCTGGATGGACAAAGAGAGGCCAGCAGCCTCTGGTGATTTTATTACCGTCCTTGGTAGATTGGAGGCAGTTTGCACTGGCCCTGTAATTGGAATTATCATGTTATAAATTGCACCTGTCTCTGCTTTCTGGTGTCATTTTATCCCAGGTGATGGATGAATGGATTTCTGTCTTGTTCCCCCCGTTGCTGGTCACCTTGCTATGTGTTGCCACATCATATTGAAGAGCCCCCTGGATTTTGTTAAGGTCTTTCAAAATCTCCCTTCATACTCCACATTTAACAGTTGAAGAGTTAATTGTGGCGTCCACTAGAATTCATCTCAGTAATGTTTAGCAACAAGTCAAGGTTTGTGGGAAGAATAAAGTTGGGCTTGTTGGGTTTTTTTTATGAGAAGGAGGGGAAAAAGAGAAGCTTTGAGGCATACAAGCCCTTCTTCATGTCTGAACTAAAAGCATAATTTTCAAAGCTAAATGCAGGTTGAGAGCAATTGTTCTGAATTGGACTAGATATGTCGACAGCCTTGACTTCAGGCAGGCAGCCTCGTCGGGTGGGCCGGGAAGCTCATCGATGTGAAAGTATTAATGGAGTTAGCCTTACAAAGAAGCTGAAAGCAGAAGCAAATGCTGTGTGCTCCAGCGTTCACATCTGGTGGGATGTGCCATTAATTAAATGATCTATGTCCTGATTCAATCTGCGCTTACCTTGAAAGGACTTCAGTGGGACTCTTTCTGTGCTTAAACGAAAGGCAGAAGCTTAAGTGTTTAGTTAGATCAGGGCTGTGGTTGTTTACAAAAACAAAGATTCAGGCCCCAATGTAAAAGAAAATTTTTAAAAAATTAACGTACTTAAGCATGTGTTCAATTCCCAGATCAGACCTTGACATTTACTAGTTGGTGCGTAGGACATAATCAGTGCTGAGTTTCTAATTGCAAATATCAAAATAGTCATAAAGGCAGAAGAGTGAGAGTGATAACCTTTTCCAGGGTAAGTGTAGGTGCTCTGCTTGCCCTGTTATGTAGTATAATTTACAGGATTATGGGATAATTATTATGGGACCTTCTTCTGATGAAATAAAAAACCAAAGGCAAAACTGCTTCTCCACTCAACAACCTTAATTTTGTATGAATACATGCTGGTGTGACCATTTGCCTGTTTCCAATAGCTATTTTTCAATCAACTATTTTGCTTTCAGGTCACAAAACATGTTTGATACTTAGGCCGGTCCGCGGTCAGAAGAGAGGCCACATCCGGTATTAAATGATGGAAATCCCTCGTCTACTGGGCTTATTCCTCTTCTTTAAATGGCTCCTTCTGAGATCTGGGGCTAGCTATAATTTCAGGGTTAGTGTTTGAATGACCTTTTCAAGAAATATCTTAATAGTAGGAGAATGTTTGCGTCTACCTTTCTCATACTGCCCACCCGTCATGTTAGCACAGTTATTACAGGAGCCTGACCTCTAAGCCCCTGGAGGGAAAGGCTTGCAAACATTTAACAAGGTAAAAAGACATCAAAGGGGCAGGTCAGCATTTCAGACAGAGTATTAAGGAGAAAGTTATGTCAGTGACTTTAATCCGGGCTTTATATGGTATATGTAGTCCCACATTTCCCCCTTTCATACATGTTATAAGTGTTTGTACTCAAGGATAAGCTATTGCACACTCATTGACGTTAAAAAATCCTTTGCTGTGAGGGGGGTGAGCCCCTGGCCCAGGTTGCCCAGAGAAGCTGTGGCTGCCCCATCCCTGGAGGGGTTCAAGGCCAGGCTGGACGGGGCTTGGAGCAACCTGGGCTGGTGGGAGGTGTCCCTGCCCAGGGCAGGGGGTGGCACTGGATGATCTTCAAGGTCTCTTCCAATTCTAGCCATTCTATGATTTTATGAAATCTTCACGGACAGATGCAGCCAAGCAGCTGGTACATGGTACCTTCTTTGTGCCTCAAAACCCTAAATATCTTGCCATATTTACACTAATTTTATTGCAGTCTCCTTTAGGGAGGGGAGAACAACAGAGGGGCAAACTTCTGCTGTCTCACCCAATGCTGGTGCTGATGCAGCAGAAGGATTCAGGATGCCCCAAATCAGCATCCAGCTCACCCCTTAGTCCATGAGGGCTTACTCCCGTATACCTGAGTACATCAAACCATCCCCCACAAAAGACAGATCCCTGCAATTGAGGCAATCTGTGCTTTGTGGAGAAAATTACGTTACAGAGCCCATCCATTCACCAGGACCCTTTTTTCAAGTGTTTCCATAGCTACCCTGAGATGGAGACCCATAAAAGTGACAGTACCTTTAATCAATCAAAATCAGAAGGTCCCTTGAGGACTTAATTATGTATTTAGGCTGAATGAACCTGCCCTTTTTAGATTATCTTCCCTAGCGCTGTCGCTTGGAATAGCCTGCATGTCCGAAGGTCATTCTCAGACTGAAGTGATGCTTGGGAGGCAGAAGGAGATGATGCTGTCGTAGTTCTGTCCTTCAGCAAAGCCTTGGCAGTAGGGCATCCTCCTGCCCCAACAGAAGAGCCAGCCCGGACACATCTGAAGGGCACGCTAATATAAAGAGTCTGCGTACTCATTCTCCTCTTCACAAATAAACCGAATATTTGACCCTACCCATCAGAAGAGAAATGACCAGACAGACGTTCCAGTCACAAATACAGACAATTAATACAGTGATAACCCTTCACCCATCAATGGTAGAAAACTATAATAGGAAGAAGGGATGGATTCCCAGTAAAGTGAATTCTTGGTAAACGGATGTATATTCAGGCCAAATTTTTCTTAGGATTAATTCAGATCTGTGTAAGTGTATATAGCCCTGTGGACTTTGACAAAGTGCAAGGTTTGTCTCTGCAGAGAGCAAGCACCCAGCATGCTTCTGACCCTGAAAATTCAGTGTATACCCAAAGCGAACTAAGCTTGCTTTTGGCCCAGAGCCTAGAACAGGTAGGAAGGAGCATAAGTAGGGACTCTGGCCCAAGAGAGAGGAATGGATGGAAAAACAGAAATTCTACAAACCCGGCATGGTTTTATTTAGATTTTTAAAAGCTGAAAATTTGTCTAAAAACTAGGTGTTCCAATTTCCTACATTTTAGAGACAGTATCAAGATGCAATTTAAGTAATTTAATTTTATTGAGTCTAAGGAGCACTGGTTTTCTAATTTGAAGACAAGGTTGATTTCAGATCTACTTTCAGTCATCTTTCCTCACACCAGGACACTGTTGTTCTTAACCAATCAACAGTTTATTCATTCGTCTAGAACTACACACATATATAATCAACCTTTCACGAGGATACAATTACATTCTGAAATATTTTTAGTGAATACTAAAATTGAAAAAAAAAAAAAAAAAAAAGATTCTCTGTAGGCTTCTTCAAACCTGATGTCGGTTGCCAGAAGTTCTGGTCTGGTTTAGCCAACGGCTCCTTCTGAAGCTAACAGAAAGAGATCAGCATCCACATGGGGCAGTTTATTCCAGTTTAGGATAAATGCCTTAAATAGGTGGGATGAATCATCTTTGAGCAGTGTCTGTTTTGTTCCATTCTCTATAAAAGAAAAGTAAATGATAATTTTAAATAGATGTCTGGCTTGTAGGCAGCTAAAATTGCCTGAGGTGCATCTTTTTTTGTTGATGTGTTGGGTTTTTTTTTTTTGTTTTATTTTGTTTTATCCAATCACAAATAAGAGCAAAATTATCACAAAAATTTATTTGAGGAAAAAAGATTAATTTTTGTGGGGAAGAACATCCTTAGGATGTCCCAGAGCCTGGGAGATCTCGGTGCAAATCCCTGCCTTATAGCAAGTAGAGACTAGATTTGAAAATGAGCTTAGCTTTAATTAGAGAGTTAATTATTAGCTAGAGGGGCTTTTCCAGATGAACAGACGCTTTTGTTGAGATTGCTTCAGACTGTGTGAAGTATTTAATAAGTGGTCACTAGAACAAAGAACGTGAGTAAGACTGCTCTCCAAGCTGAGGGTTCGAATGTTGCTTCGTGAAGGGAATCCCAGTGCTTGTTTGCTGATTTTGATGGATTAGAAGGATTTAGTGTTGACCAAATGAGAGTATTCTGTTCACACAAACACTGTGCAGGACAGCTCATGTGCTTCCCTGGGAAATATGAGGTCAGTTTCTGATAGACAGGAGAGGAACCATCCAGGATCTCCAGTAGTGGGCTGTGGGTGAAGCCAATGCCTTACCACCAACTCCTTTCTGAGCACAGCTCTGTATTTCTTCTCTTCTTATGTTTTGGGGCAAATAAAGCACAAAGTTTTTAGATTACACTTTAAAAAACAAAGGAGAAAACTCTATTTGGTCCAAAAAGCCTCTTGATTCCTGTTTCTCAGTTTCATCACTAGAAGTAGAAACTCCAGAAGTAGATGCAGTGGAGACAGCAACGATGTCCCTCTCAACGTGCCCATGGACCTCTAGGAATCATGAGTGCAGAAATGCCAGCTTCTGACATGATTAACCGTCCTCCCTCCAGACCTCCTTGGGTGACCCTGGCAAGGGGAGACCCTGTTGGTGGTTCTCCTCCATTAGAGGAGCTCAAGCACACACTGTCTTTTTGTGCAGCGGCCACCCCCCCATGCCCTGAGATGACGGTGGGGATGGGAAGAAGCTCACAGGTCTTGACCTTGACCTTGGGTTTGGTAGCCTAGGGGTTTCCATGGTCTGCAGCTGTCCACGCATTTCCCTGAGTAACCCCAAAGCCTCAGTGACCTGCTTGCTCCCGTATTCTCCTGCTGCAGCTCAAAGCCAGTAGATGGCGTCAGGATATAAAGCATTTTGCTAATTCTTCCAGGAATTGGCAGGGTTTTATGTTTAATTCATTTTAACATTCCTCCTTTAGAATAAATTTATTTTCATATTTCAAAGTCATGGCTGCATTTGAGTACATTTATCTTTCAGTGTTCTCTTCTCGTGCCGTACAATTCATTTCACATTGAGAGTCACAGCCAACCTCTTATCGCTCTTGCAAGTTTGGAAGAACTACTCCAGTTGTTCCTTGATTCTGCAGTCATCTAATGGCGCAGGACAAGGAATGCCATCGATATCATCACTTTGGGATTTTTGATTCATTTGCTTTCACTTCTAAGTCTGTGACCTTACATCCGAGGTCTGCAATTGATTTTCATGACCTCCTATAAGGTTGCTACCGCCATATGGAAGGTCAGCCACCACATTGCTACGGCTCAGAACAGAACAGGAGGCATTCTCTTGAAAAGATAATCTTTTTTCACCTTAGGCACATAAGAAGTATTATTTACCTATGAGCATTCAGAGTCTTCAATTCTAAAAGCTGAGTGCCTATAGAATGGGAAAATGGGGAAAATCTAGCCAATCTGGATTTTGTCGATCCTGTGGAACTTTCCACACTGAAATGACAATGCATTAAAATAGAGATATGATCCCTAAGTCCCTTCAAGGATATCGACGCAAGTTCAAGTCAGGGGCATCCCAGTTTGAGCTATTTGGAAGACACTCTCAAGAAATATAGTTTTCAATACAGCTTGCTTAAGTCTCTTTAGTTGGTGTACCTCTTGAGTTGGGATACGCACATTTCGGCCATTGTCTCTTTCTTGTTCAGGATGAAGCATCATCTGAAACAGGCACTGAGGTGATTTCTAAAATCCTGGTTGTCATGGAGACAGGAACAGGCTGACCGCCTCCTGGTTGCAGAAGGAGAGAGTGGGCTACAGCAACTTCTCACGAAGAGATATTCCAAAGACTTTTGACATCTGCAAATCTGACACAGAAACACTTCTTTATCATGGGGGGCAGTTAAACCATAACTCTTTAAGGCACTTGCTGTAGTAATGAAAAAGCACTGAAAAAAAAAAAAAAAGGAAGAATGTTTCTTATCTTTTATTCAACAGAGGTAACCCCACACATATTTAGCCTTTTAATAACAGAAGTCTTGCCAAAATAGCAGTAATGACCTTCATTAGGTACGCTGTGTTCCTTGAGGTAACACAAAGAATCAGAGGAAATGTCCATGTCAAATCCTAACTCCTCCCTTTATGGGAAAGGCCACCTGACATGTTTCAGAAAATCTAATGAAAGTAGCCAGTAGCCAAATCTCCTGAGCACAGAAGGGTATCTCAGGCCATTAGCCAGTTAATTGTGGTAACTGATACACCAATAAGTACAATTTTTCCCACCATTAATATAGACAGTAGCCAGAAAGATTAATCGATTTCTTTTTTTCTTCAAAAGCAGGTGAAAGCTCTTATGGAAAGCTTTATTGAAAACTTATTCACCATCTGGAAGCAGGAAAGCCATTTAACTTTCCCCTAAGTAGAAAAGAATAATCCTTACTGATGGTTTTCCAACACTGCTTTGCAATGCATGGCCTTGGGTGTCACAAACCTCTGCGTAGTAGAGACGCCCATCTGGCAGCAGTCTAACGGCTCCCTTGGTGGGACAGGTGCCCATCTCAGGTGCCATATGACTCTGGATTTTGGGGAATATGGCCTTAGGTAAAAATTAGCACCTCAAATGGACCTGTCTGAATGCTAAAGGCGCAGCTCTTTCTGATAGAAACTTGCACTGCATTTGAATCCGTGACAAGCTGGCAGAGCCAGTGGTCTACGCGCCCCAATCCTTCGAGTGCCCTGTGTCAGCCCTAGTAGACAGCGGTGCGCGTTGTCACTGCCCACGTGAGCGCAAGCCTTTGAACGCTACCTCTGAAGTTTTGGTGCTGCCATGACTGCTCTTGCCTTCATCAATTGCCAAAGAAACTGCTCACGCCTTCCCCCGCAGCCGGGAAGACCCATACTTTGACAACTCACAGCAACCTATACTTTGCTAACCGGAGGCAACCCATGCTTTAACAAATCAAAGCAACCCATACTTTAAGGAAGCAAACCCTGAACAAATGCGCAGTTATTCCGTATGGATGAAGAGATGTGCACTGAATACCGGGCACCTACTGATAAATTACTGTGCTAGTTACAGCATAGCAGCCGCCTCTTTGCCACAATGGGTGTGCTGAGCCAGCTGCTGAACCACTTGAGCCTTAACTGTGCTCAGTTATTATCCCCAAACCTTCGTTTTCCAGCCAAGATCCCACTGCTCTCCCTCCTACCATCGTTATTATTAGTGACTCATCCTAGTAAAGACTCGACCTTCCTGGCTGGTGTTGAGAGCCTCAGCTGCAAGGGCCAAGGGAACTTAAGCACAAGAACTCCTCAAGCCAGATTAGAAATTTCACGTAGGTGAAGCCAGCCAAAGATAAGAAAGGAGGAAAAAAAGGAGAGAAAGAGAGAGTTTCAGTGTGCTGCAATTTGAAATACAGATCAACTAATTCTCTGGGTAGTTCACAGATGACAAATCTCGGAGCAGTACTGTTGGCCTGACAGGTGCACGCTGAGGTTTAAATGACATTTTTCTGATGCAGACAGCTTTTCCGACTTTGAATGCTAATCTCATATTGCATTTGGCATGAAGCCTCTTCTGTTGCCGGGGCTGAAGTATCTCTGCTTGATCACCTCTGCTACTGCATCAGTCTCCTTTGGGAAGTTCCCTGACCGAGAGAGAGGAGAGGAATTGATCTGCTAAATTCAGAGAAAAAGCTTTTCCTTGAGAAATAGGATCTCACATTTCCCAAAGTCTGGAGTTTGTAGCGGGAAAGAGATGCTTTCTTTTTACAAGACTGAGTTAATGCAA
Organism: Fratercula arctica; assembly: GCA_947846985.1. NCBI lineage: Eukaryota > Metazoa > Chordata > Aves > Charadriiformes > Alcidae > Fratercula > Fratercula arctica. Next base: position 70,296,320 of record CANTUZ010000005.1, read on the forward strand.
CCATTTCCCTGCAGAAAAGTACGGATTGATATACTAGAGAAATGAAAGGAACAATAAAAGTGGAACAAAAGCAGATGGAGAAACGGTTGAAGTGATTAATTGTGAATCAAGGAGTGGCAATTCATTTGTGGGTGTAATCTGCAATTTGCATAATCCTATACCGAAAGCCAAATTGTACAGCCAGTATGCATATTCATGCTTGATTCAGGCAAAGACTCAACTTCTTCAGGATCTGAGCACCTGCTAATGAGATTTTGCTGAGCAGGGGTGGGATAATTCATGTGTCTAAAGCACGCCATTTTGCTGAAAGAACGGTTATTCGTGATGGTGTTTGGAGGAAGATTGCATCTGATCTGACCATCTAGATGGTAAATCAGGTGATATAAGTCCCACTTCCTCCCTTCTAGTAGCAGAACATTTCCCAAGTAGATGGGTGAGGCTGGAGGGCTGAGAGAAGAAAGTTTTCACTCTTTTCCCGAAAGCACAGTCAAAAAACCCCAACCAACCCAAAAAAAACCCACACGACCAACCGAAACAAAAGCCAAAAACCCAGCAAACTGGTGTGAGAGAGGAATATGTTTCCTGAACCAAAAGCTCCGTCCATCCTGCAAGTCCTCACCATTTCTCTTCTGCATCTTTTCCAGAGCCTACTTGTCAGAAAGCAGTTTCTGTCCGTCTGGATGGTTCCCTGTACGGTCGCTTGTTGCTTAAACCTGTTCAGAGCAGATTTCTATTTCTACTTTTTACAGCCCACCTTCACATGTCAGCAGCTACAACTCTTCCTTTTTACATCCCTCCACCCATCCTGAAAAAGAAGATCCATAAAGCCATTTTGCTTTTCACTGCAAAATAACGTAGAAAGTCACGTATTGCCTGTGCTTGTATAAGAATTTTGACAAAGCACGCTGGTGACAGGGTGATAAAAACTCTTCTCGGTTTCATATTTTCTTAAAGCCTTCTAAAACCAGGTTGTTAATGGAAAAGTTTCTAGAAAAGAGCCCAACAGAAGCCCGAAGAATATTTTCTTTGACACATACTTTGACCCAGGTACTACTTAGCCCTTCAGAGTGCTACTTCTGGGAGTGGGTAATCCCCTTTCAAAGCTTTGAGATTCGGCATCATTCCTTCAGGACAAGAAGCAGTCTCATGTTGGGCTTCTCTGTAAGCTTTTGCTGGGATGTGTTTTGTGAGGCAGGCTGCTCGACCCACGGACTAAGCTGAGAAAGCCACGGCTCCAGTAGGAAATCGGCATGTTTTTGTTCAAAGCTGTAGTTGCTTTTCCTGTGTCAGACACCTCTCGAAGACTGTGGCTGGGGGGAGTGGGGTGCCAGGCTTTCCGTGTCAAAAAACTTAAATCTGAGCTCATGCAGATTTCCTTGATACATACAGACTGACTCATTTCTCTTATTTTGATTTTACCAAAAAAAAAACCAAAAACCAAAACCCACAATGGAAAAAGAAATGAAAGATGCCCCAGACCACTGTCCAAGTCGCTTCATCTCTTTGGCATTTCTTTTAATCTCCAAGTAAATCTGAGGGTGATAGACTTGGAAACACAACAGGACCTAAGACAAATGGAAAGATCCCCCACCATTACTCTTACTTTCCTCTTCCCTTCCAAAGACTTCTGTTTTGATCAGTTATAATAATAATACTTGTAGAAAATCCTGGAGAAAAATACCCCTGACTGATGCACAATCTTTCATGCTCCAATACAGAAGGCTGAGTGTGTTGGGAGTTTTCATTAACAATTATCCTTAACAAACCTCATCTCTCTTTGTGCCTTTGGAAGAAACATTGATTATTTATCAGTGATGGGTTTTGTTCACGAGCTCTGCCTTTCAAAAGAGGGGGAAAAAAATCTTTTCTTTCCCTTTCTCCTGTCGTTATCCAAGGGCAGAAAGCTCTGAGTCTTTGAGACAGTCTGTGGTCTGACATCTGGCTGTAATTCATGCCAGGAGACTCTAATTAATCCCCTTGGGGAAGCCCCCTAAAGGGACAGTTAAAAGCAATAATCCAAGTAATACCCCCCCTTACACCAAAAATGCGTGCAACTGATGTGGGTGGCCCACCCTCTCCACAACATGAACCAGGAATGTGGCGAATGCCCCAGAACAGGGAGCATCTCCCTGCGAGCAGGAGAAACTTGGTGGCTCGTTGCCACAACATTCCCAGGGAAGAAAGCTCACCTGGATGTGATGTAAGCAAGAAAACAGAGGGTTATTTTGCACCGTGAAGGCAGCAAATCCTGTGGCCGCACATCAGCATGGCCCGTGGACATCGGTGGACTCCATCGGTGGACTCCACCTGCACTCCTGGAGATTCTTCCCAGGCCCATCCCGCTGCTGCTCAGCCCCATGAGCACCGCGGCGTCCAGCTATCTGGGTGCATGGAAATGGCAGTACTGCCTCTCCCTGCCTCTCCAGCACTTCACGGCAAAGCACGAAGTTTGAATTGCTTATAATTTTGTCTTTTTTTCTTTAATCATACGGGGAAGAACGTTTCTGCTGCCAGGCCACACCACCACATGGTATGAGGGGGGCCAGAGCATAAGAAGGGGAAGGAAAGAATAATGATTAAAAAAAAAAATAATCTTGAGATTTTACCTATTTCCCACACTCAGTCAAGTAGTTTGGACCAGTTTAAAGGAACAAAGCTTATGTTATAACTTCTAACAGACTCATCAGGCCAACCAGATTTGCAGAACACGTGTCTATTTGTCTTGTGTAAATTTGTGTTGGTAAATTAGGTAATGGAGATTTTTCTAGCATAATCCCTATTAATAAGACATTAGCAACGCCGGACTGTGATGTTTTCAAAGTTAGCTTCAGCAACATTGTGATTCTGGTGATGTTATAATGTTACTGTAACATTAATCAATAGGACAACTCATATACTAAGCATATCATGAAGTTACTAATCAATTACTGTAGCTTGAAATGCACAATTGTGTTATGTAGTTTATGGATTAAAATATCATGTTCACAGAGAAAAAGTAATGCTTTTTGGATAAGAGATCCTTGACATCCGTGCTTTATCTTCTTTCCAGAAAGCCAGAAAGTTCAGCTGTAAATAAAGGAAAAGCATAGGATTTGACTTTTGTTATAAAATGTAATCCATGATTCCTAATAAAGGATTCTGAGCAGCTATTCTGCCAATATACAGAACTTTCTGTAACGTTAATACTTCTGTGAGGCTGTTGAAAGGAAGAATCCAGTTAAAGAATCTGTATTTAACTGGTTTTTTTTGGATTTGTCTAAATCTGGCTGTTGATAAGCCTGGTTGTTAAAACCAGATGGGGTTAGGGAGCGTGCATTGAAATCCCATCAGGCTGCCAAGAGACCTGGACACGTCGCTGGTGTTTCCACACCGGGCTGCTGCAATCTCGGCAGCTCTTTGCCTCCTCCTCTCCTGAACGGGCTGGCACGCAGTCTCAGGGCACAGTTAGGCAGAAAACAGCAAATCAGGAGCGCAGATAGATGCAAATGGCTGAATTCATGAGTAAGCCCAAAAAGAGGTGGGATTCAGGAGATCGGTCTCCATCTCTGTTTTTTATCTCTTGGCTGCGCTGTGAATGAGAGCTGCTGAGATTTAAGGTACCTGAGCAAAGATGTAGGTTCCTAGTTTTCTGGTTTAGCTTTCTCTCCTCGCACCAGGTACCTAAAATTAGGCTTTGCACTTGAGAATCTATGCTTTTTCGTCAAATTAGCTCGGTTCCCACACCTTCTGCAGGGGGTCACTTTTTATGCAGACCTCATTTTCCAGGTGCCAGAGTGAGACCCTGGCGACTGGTTTGCAAATATGCCGAGTATTCGCAGCTGCAGCTGAAGTCAGAGGGAACTGCACCTTGAATAAAAAGTGCTAAATCCAGCTAAGCGCCCTGAAATACCAGCTCCAAGGTGTCCTAGCCTGGCTATCCAAAATCAGTGAATAACTGTAAATGTAATCTCATTGTGCCTCACTGCCTCACGTCCCTGTCTGAAATTAAGGGTTAATAATTGCCTCTTATCTCACTGAGGTGGCAAGAAAATATCCAGATTGAATTTGTGAACTGCTCAGACACTGTAGCAAGACGCACCAGGAAAAACAAAAAAAAAAAAAAAAAAGAAAAAAAAAACCCAAACCTACAGGAAATTAATAATTCTGTCTTCAGAGCAAGGTTTGAAATGCGTGGAGCAAATCGAGCCTGGCTGACACACTGTGAAACAAGAGGAAACAAAATACAGACTATCTGCTCAGCCAGAGGAGAGCAGTCCGTCCTCTGAGCGAGGTGGAGAACAATGTCGCATCATTTTATGAGGACACGCGTTGAGGTGAACAGAGGAAGACAGTCCCAAGGGGCCTGAGCCAGGGATTTTTTTCCCAGCCTTAACATGAAGCTTTAGAAAAAACGTGATTGAAGTTTAGGGACAGCTGTGCGCGTGTGAGCTGTGCCATTTCTGCATCTGTCTTCTTTAGGGCGTAAAGGGAGAAGGGTTTTGTCCTAGACCAATTTGTGCTGTTCCGAGATGACTGTCTAAAAGATGGATAACTCACCTGCAGAGTGGGGTGACTCCTTCTCCAGAGGTCCCTGACTCTTCTGCTCATTATCAAGCGAGGTCAGATGATTAGCTGGGGAAAGGTATTTAACTTTTTCCATCCAAAGTTCTGGGAGATGAACCACAACCTGTGTGGTTTTATGAATCTGTTTTAATTTCCTGTATGTCACTGTTTCATGGGTATTTGAAGTAACTCAGCAATGAAGATTCTTATTCATAAGCATAAAAATATACTCGTACTAGCAAGACGAAAGCTTTGACTTCTCTAGACAGACATAAAACATGATTTGGTTGATGATTTCTGTGGTTTAGAGCAATGAATGCATTACTGATATCAAAGGTAAGCAGCACAACCCATTCAAAATGTTTTCCAACAGTGCAAATACTTCAGACCTTGAAGGATGTTTCTGAAGCTGTTTATTCCTGAAAAACGCCAGCAGCAAAGACAAATGGGCTTTGACAGCTGCCCAGGGGGAGAAGGATCCTCAAAAACTCCAGTCCCCTCATTCAATGGGAATTCCGGCAACAAAAGACCTTATTCCCTCCAGGCTACCTGTGCCCGCCCTTCTCACAAGCAAATGTTTTCATTGCCTTCGATGCAACTCCGACTCTGGTTTCTCAGTATTTTCCATGTGGGTCCCTTTGTAATGAATAATTGATACCTGCCATTTAGTGGTTTAGGGTGTTGCAAGGTCCTTTGCGCATTACTTAGGAATGGCCTCAATTCCTGTAAGGGGCTTTTCTTCTGGTTAGTGGAAAGCCACAGTCTGGGCTGAATTTGAGACAGTTTAGGCCAGGGCAAATTTTGAAATGGAGCCTCAGTATCTGTCCCGAAACCCTACAGAGGAAGAAGGCGTTTTGTAGACGGCAAGGAGGGCAGCTCGTGAGGCTTTCTTCTTCTCTTGGATTACAGTAAAATCTGCAGAAGCCCAAGCGCGCACAAATGGACTGGCAAAGTCTGGAGGAATAACATTTCACAGTGACTGAGTCCTGCTCAAGATTTCTGTAGTTACACCAAGAAATCTATTCATCTAAGCGGATAATAAATAAAATATATTATGCCATTTCCTGATACCTCATCTTATTCATTACATAAGATGTTAATGATAGTGGTAAAGCCAAATTCTCCCTTCCTGACAGTCCTTGTGCACCAACTGTGAAAATTATACACCAGTGATTTCATTCAGTTGCAAATCATGGGGCAGTTTATCAATTTTCATTTTTCCCTTTAAAGAGACTGAATACTCTCTATCCCCGTTGCTAAACAGAAAAGCATATGCACGACTCCAGTACATGAGAGAGCAAAAATCCCTCTCCTATGAAATACAGCTTCAGCGATAGAGCCTCTCATCCAGCACTTTCAGACCCTCCCAGCGGTGCTTTTTTAGACTCTGTAAGATCCTTGTGCTTCAAACACGAGAGCCAGCTGTGGTGGGTGTTCGCTAGGAGCCGCTGGAAGGGGCAGGTTTGCGTGCCTGGTCCCACACTGGGCACGCAGGAACTGCTGTTTGCAGCCCCCAGCTGCTCCTCGCAGCGTGGTGGAGACCTGCAGACCTCACCCCTCCGGGCAAAGCCGCTTTCTCTGGTGCTCCCAGTCTCCAGTTTTATACTAAAGAGTCGTCATGGTCTGAGCTCTTGAACAGTCTTCTCTTAAACCAGCACCTGGGAGCACGGGAGACTCAATAAGGAGCAGCTCTCCAGTAAATGCTGTTAAAAAATGAAACTGGAGTCTTCCAACACCATCTCCTATGGGGAACCTGCAGGACATGCTGCCAAGGAGTGAAATTTCCCCCTTTAAGGACAGTAGCACATTAAAGAGTCTAAAATACCCTTCCTGGGTGCAGCGACTGTTAAATTGGGTAACTTTTCTAGAGAGCCGAAGAGCACGATGGCCAACCAGCAGCTGCAAAATGGTCCTTGTGCTGTGCACAGTGTCTGTGGGGGGTTGGCAGTCAGAGACAACAAACTGACACCTCGGAAAAGAAAGACAGCCTCCAAAAGTCAACGTGCTGGTTAGATGGTCGGGCAGGTGGACTCCTTTTCATGGGGAGTCACGGTAAAGCGGCAGCAACGTGTCTGAAGCCTCCACACAGGAGTGAGGGCTTTCAATGGCACGTCTAGATGTCCACACTTGCCAGCTGGGTGGCAACCAAACCTTCTCAGCCTTCCTTGTCTTCACAATGCACCTACAAGGCTGTTCAAGAGAAACAATTCCGAATTAAAAAAGAAAAAAAAAAAAAAAAAAGATTGCATTTGCGGTTAGATTAGGAGCAGAGGAATAAAAGGGACCTCAGGGGTCGTCAAGCCCGCTTCTATGGTATTGCAAGTGACCACACAATATTGCTTGCTTCATAATTGTTCTTTATCTCCTCAAACGTTGCCATTGAACAGCAGCAATAAATACAACTCTCTGACTTCCTAAGGCTGTAAGATAATAGCCATGAATTGAACTTTTTGGGGAAGTTTTAAAATTATCAGCCTCTAAATGGGTTAGAGATGTTTTGAATGTTTATGTCAATGTTCATTCACAAATTTAAAGGAATATGGCTATTCCTCTGGTTAAATCAGCCCCAGTTTCTTGGGGTGCTCTTCCAAAATTTGCATCAAAAATCTAATGGAGTAGAGATTAACAATGAAAGTCCCTTTACATCCTCTTAAGCAATGCTACAGACCCCAAAGAAGCAGCAACTCCATCCTTGGAGTCACCTGTGCTGACCTGACACTGAATGAAACGCACTCCTCCAGACAGCGTTTGAACAAGACTGAATGATCGTGTATGAGATATATACTGATTTTTGGTTTAAATTGTCTTTCACTTATTTTCCACAAATAAAGACACCCTCTTCTCCTTCTCTAGAACTTTGTGCTGGAAGACAAGAGCTGTCGTTTTTGTGGTGCAACACAAAACACCCAACGGAACCTCCAGGCATTAACTCCGATTAAAAGTTGTTCCCAGGTAGTTTGATGCAAAAGCATGTTTTATTTCACCCAAACAGATTCTCCTTTCCAATACCTTCTTCTTTTCCCTTTGCAGAGGGACAATGTCCCTAGATCTGGTTCTGTTAGCGACAGGATGAGGTCCATGGATAGTGTCTTAGGGCAGTAAGCCTCAGAAATTGGGCACATTACTTTCTTTCATGGCAAAATCACATTATACCACGCAGTTTCTCATACAGAGACCTCCAGCATTTGTCTCCCATCCAGTTAAAGCAGACGCCTTCACTATAACGGACAAATGTAATAAATCCGTTGATTCTAGACTGAATGTGATACATACTAATCCTCCACATCATTTATAATAATAGCTGCAGATCAAATTAGACCTGACCTTGATTATATTAATTCTTCTTTATAAATAAGATACTCTTGTCCGGTGCCAAATTCCATAATTTGTGTCATATAACAGCTAGCTTTTGGATCAATTTGTTATTGAGAACCTGATACAGAATTCAATTAACCTGTTTTATTATCATTCCTTTCTGTGGCATATTTATTGTTTGGATTTGTAAGACATGATGAAATAAAGCCTTCAAACCTTGCAGAGCGTTGGTCTCAACGTGTCCTCAGAGCTGTGATGTTTTCCTTGAGTTATCTAAACCTTTCCCAGAACGGAGACGCAAGAAAAAAAAAACCTGCCCCAGTGCAGAGCTCGTTCCAGAGCAGTCAGGCAAATAGTTCTGACGTATTTCTTGCATGCTTTTAAAATATAATTGGATTGAACCAGCAGCAAAACAGGCAGTTGTGGTAAAAAAAGCCTTCATCACAAGACCACAGGTTATAAAACCTGTGATCCAAGGCGTTTGAGCTCTGGCTCTCAAGATTCATTAAATGCTCTTCTAATTATCTTCTCTATAATCAACATCGGACCCCGCACACACCCTCCGGCTACGGCTTACCTTCACACGCGAGAAGCTTTCTGACACGAAGGAAATGGAGACAATGGCTTTGAAATTAAACTAGCATTTTAATCATCTATTGATCTGTTGTTGTAATGATGCGAAGCTACGTCTTGCACCGTGACCATCTGTAGCTTGCAGTTGAGAAATCTGAAATCATTTTGGCTGCAATTTTTTTTTTTTTTTTTTTTTTTTTTTTTTTTGGAGAAGGCAATTATGGAGGGGACAAAAAGCTTTTTTGTCATTTTCTTGTTTAGTAATAAAAAAACAGATGTAGAACTAAAGGTGAACAGGATTAAGCCACGTTATCAAAGCCTCTAAATTAATTAATCTGGTGTTCGGGGGATTTGTAACCTGAACTAGATCAAGCCAATCTTTTCCTTTCCTTCCTTTTCACTGTCAGCAGCTGGAAACTGCTGCTCTGATCCCCAAACCATGTTTAAATATACACCGGGGTGTGTGGAGGGGACCCATCATTTATTTCGGTGTGGCGCCAGGCAGGTGGTTACTCGGAGAAGTGGGTTTTGAGGCTTTTCAGCCCTCCTGCTATGCATTTATAGTCCAGCAGGTAACAGCAGAGCAATTCAGCTGACTCACAAAAGGTTGCTACCACCCACATGCTGTCTTATGCTGAAAAGCAATTATTTTTTTGCACGTGGCTGGATTCGAGCAAATTAGCACAGCCAGGTGTCGGTCCCCCAGGTCAGACCTTGCGCCTGTGTCCGGTGGGAATACGGCCCCTTTGTCCACCCAGGGGCTCCTTTACAGAAAGGAGACATCACAGAGAGAGCGGCAGGCTGTGAATCGGGAAGTCTGCCTTCCAGGCTCAGTGCTGTTACCCATTTCTTAATAAACCTGCTCCGCTTCCAGCAACCCTTTCCACCCGCTTTCTGCAACAGGCATGCAGACGGCAAGTCTGTCGGAGCAGAGCGCGCAGCGCTGCATCGGTTCACATACAGCGCTCAGCTCAGACCCACGCTTAAAGCCGTGTTCACCGGTTTCATGGAAATCACGATAGCGCTGTTTGTCTTGAAATCGTATGCAGTCTACAGTCAATCTGAGAAACCAATATTGCACAGGTCATTTGGAGGACGTCTCAGTGCTGGGAGAGATCCTGCCCTTATCATTGAAACTGGCAATGAGATTTCAACTGAGCAAAGCATGGGAAACAGTGAAAAATGCATGAAAAGACGTTGAAATTCATATCAGATATTCCGGAATTATTGATACGGAGATATTGCTAGCCAGGTCTGCTTCCTCCATCCCTATGCGCAGGGATTTTCCCAAGGGAGGTGTGTCTGGCTCATTACTGATATCTGTACTGTGGTGTTGCCATCCTCAAGGAGAAGCAGTATCACAGAAATTACTGAAGGATGGTCTTGCCTTTGGAGACACTCAAGCTAAACCAAAAATAAGCACGTGAACACAATGGAGTGGAAGAGCACAGGTCAAGACAGGGACAATGCTCGTCACCACCTGAGCAATTATCACTGTGAGTAGCAAAATAACTTGCTTCCTTCTAGGTGTAGCAGTGCATTAGTCTTTGGCTTGCCTGTGGCATCTCCAGCCTGAATGTTAGCATATTAAGCAGTGAAATGTTAAATACTGTATTTATTGGCGCATTATTTTATTTTATGGTAGGAAACGAACTGGAAAATGTACAGAAAATGAGAATAAAACTGTTTTATGTTTTCAGATACCCTGGGATCACACTGTAAAGTTGACATGATAGCCTCATTACCTTCTTTCTCTCGCAAGGGTTATTTTACCAACTGCTAGGAGTGAGTTAATTGGTAACTGTGGCCGACTACAGATTATTCTTTGATTAGTTCTGCCTCTCTCATTTTAGGAGAGTGAGACACAATCTGCTTGAGGCCTGTGGCTTCTTCTCTGGGAAGCCTGTGTGAATATCATTCAGGTGGGAGCTTTCAGAAAATAATAAGCCAATACAATTCTGCTGTTGCTGTGCAATTAAGTGCACTCTAAAAAAATACAGTTTATTGTCATGATCATTTGTTCAATCAAAAAGAATCCAAGAAGAAAAACATCTTACTGTCTCACACACCAGCTTCTTCAAAAACATACTTAACAGCGAGTTTTTGCTTGCTCTGAAGGTGAACTGAAGTTCATCCTAAGTCTTTCAAGGTTATCTGATGCCCAGCCCAGAGGGCAGAAGTGACCAGCTGTGTCCCCCGCAGCAGTGGTGGCTTTGTGAAAAGCTTCAGCCTTGAAGCTCTCAGTGCCAACAGGCACTGTGATGAAGAGGATGGTCCAAAGGCTTAGGTGTGGGGAAGGACCACAAACTCTTGCCGGGTCCAAACCGACTCTCAGTCGTGCGGGCACAGGGAAAGATGAACACACCAATATGATGCAAGTCAATTCCAACTTTATTCAGCTTAATCGTTACATTTATAGTATTATGCTATCTGTTCACGCGCTCTAACTCCTACTGATTGGCTGCATGCTATTTTCACGAGCTGTCCACGCGCAGGCAGCATCCTGCTGATAGGTTGAAGGTCGATTGCCACATGCTTCTCAGTGTCTTCCAACTGGTCGTCTCTGACTGTTCACGCGGAGCAGCAGCTTTGCTTTTCACATTCCTTTCCTTGCTGATATCTCCTGGCGCTTGCTTAGCTTTTCTCTCAAGGCGCCTCTCACGGGTACAGCTTTGTCTCATCAAGGCCAAACAGATTCCCTACGCTACTCTCCATCTCCACAAACTCTGTTCATCCTTCGGCCAAGCTGCATGCAATATTTGCATCTCACTGAGCAACAGTCATATCCAGTTTTCAAATGGGGGGGGACTCTTAACTTTTTTTTTTTTTTTTTAATAGCTCCTTTTCCTTCTCTTTCCTCTGATTGTCACAAACCAGTGCTGATCACCCCATCGCTGGGCCTCTTTTGCACTGAAAACTCAGCAGCTCTGTGTGGGACAGATCCAGCTCTGGCTTAAGCTGCGTGATTCAAATGATAAGGCAACTTCATTTACACCAGGGCTGAATGCAGCTATAATTGTCTGGAGGTGATGAATAGGGGACACCATGCCGCGGCAATGCAGGTTGTGTTTCGGAAGATGGATAACTCTTTCAATCTAATAGCTCAAGTGCAGCAGTTTAACCCTGGAGTGTGCTTTCCAATTGTTACACCTTGCTTTAGCCACATGATCCAATTGACTTTAATGGGAGTTGAGCAGGTAAAATTTCTGTGAAGCTCAGAAAATGTATCCTCTGATGTCAAAAGAGAACGTGGGATACTGAAAGCAAATTAGGTATCTATCCAAACCACTTGAAATATGAAAAAGCATACAAAAGGAAAGATAATTTTGATCTTTTTTCCCCCAGGAAACTACAGAGCAAAGCAAAAGGGTAAACCTGGCTTTCATCAGCAAAGCCATTGTAACTGTTCACAAATAAGATCTATATTAATGAGTTCACCAAAATCCCAACCCTCCACTATATTTAAACACCATATGTATTTGGGCAGCTCTTAATTAGACATTTAATCAATGGCTTTTAATGGAAGAGGGTTGCAATTATGCAGTATTAACAGATACCTCAGCATATCAGATTTTTCCTACAACTGGTGCAACAAGACAGTTTTGAATCAATCTTTATTTTCTGGGTTTAATGTTTATTCATAAAAATGGGTCACCTGAAATACCAGGTTGTCCTTTGCATAAGTGGCAGCGTTGCAAAAAGCTGTGATTGTGGCCCTACCACGAGAAGAGTCTTTGGAGGAGGAAAGGCACATCTACTGCCCATTGAAGTCAACAGGAGAGGCATTACCTGCCGAGATCATGATGAAAGACTGGAGAAATAGAGAGAGGAGGGGGCAGAGATGACAGAAAAAGGCATAGGAGAGGGGGCAAAAATAATGGGGTTGAACTCGGCAAGAAAGACAGCAGTGAACGCTGAAGAGAGCTGTTTCGCATGGCAAGTGAAGAGGAACGGAGCAGGGGGCTGAGGTTATGGAGGAAAAAGCAATAGCTCTAAAGCTTCGGAGAGAGAGACCTGGATCCTTGGAGAAGCGTCTTTACAAGAAATAATGTAATACATACCAACGAGTTCTTCCCAAGTGGCTTTCACAGGTGTCAGCCTACCACGGACCATATCTACCATACCACCTGCCTGGAGTTACAAACCCATCCATTTGTAGCGGGACTTAAAAACACATGTGCCCTTCTCTAAGAGATGTGGAAGACAGATTGTGTTTATTTAAGAACTCTCTCTTTGGGAGGGGGAAGTCAAGAGTGGATCCAGCCAATGCATCCCATTATTATTATTATTATTATTATTATTATTATTATTATTATTATTATTATTACTACTACTACTACTACTACTACTACTACTACTACTACTACTACTACTATTATTATTGCTATTGCCATTGCTATTGCCATTATCATTAATACTGTAATTTATTTCAACATGCACAATTTACCGTGCCTTGAGAACATGCTCAGTCACAATGGTGAACGTCTATATATATCGTACAACAAAACCACTTCAGCAGTCAGAAATCAGCACAGTTCTGTTTAATTCAGCTCCAGCCCTGTCAGCTGAGGGTTTGACTCTTTACAAGCACAGTCTTAAAAAAATGAACAATTCCATAATTTCTCTGAAACACATTTCGCCTCGTCTTTGTTTGACTTGGAAGAGTTTCACCCACAAATGCAGTCACCATTTTGGACTCTTTGAGAAATATTCTGGAGAACTGTATCACCTTGAGGATCATGTAGAGGAAGAAGTGCTCTTTTCTATTTGTTCACTTCACAATGTTTGGTCTCAGAGGGGACCTCTCAGAGAGGACACCTTGATTGCACCTTATTGCTTGCTGTCAGAGACTCTCACTTGACAGATCATCATCTGCTGGGGATATCTATCATTTTGACTACATGAAATGAGCCATTTCAATTTTTCAGACATCAGAGGTGGACGCAGAAGGAATTGTGTGTTTATGTGCATGCCTCGGGTGTAAGAATCCTGGGAAAATCCCTAAAACAGTAATATTAAGGTAAGAAGAACAGGAGAGTGAAATTAATCTTTATAATGGAAGTTATGTGCCAAACTCCCTGGGCAGCCAGCAGAATTTAAGTTCAGAAAACAGTAGACTTATCATCAACCCAGAGGGTCCAGAAGGTGAGCAGCACCCCTATGTGGAAGTGTCCCACTGGCATCACACAGATAAAGCACAGCACTTCAGAAAGTGCCCTAGTTTGTACCACAGACATCAGTTTTCCACTCACCTGCCCAAAATATCTATTTACAGGCAACCTTGGACAAAAATCCGTGCTGTCAGTGCTGTTTCCTTGGTGAGACACCTGGACTACTCAGCTCCATGTCCCATCAACCTGCTGGGGGAGAAGTAAAAGACCAGCTTACTTCTGCACAGGTCACCCACTCTGCAGAAGATTTGGCATGGCCATGCACGGGGGGCAATTGCCTTCTCCATCGTGCCAGCTGGCCAGTCAGACAGAGGATGGACTTGGGTTTTTCCCATGTTCTCTCTCTTCCAGTCATTACGTGCTTCTGAAAAGAAAGGCTGCACTGTGTGCCCACACAGTACAGAAACCAGCAAGAACTTCTCCAGCCATCAAAAAAGGTTTCATCAGGGACTGCAATCAACTACAAGACACCAGTCTATGGGAAACTGGCTTTCGTTCATGCTATGTGTTACATGAGTCCATTTAACTTTCATGTTTAATATATCACCACTGTGCATTGTGCACATATTTACTTTCTACTGCCACACTTTCACATTAACCACGTATCTGATAACACTATGTGAGACTGTGGGGGGTGGAAGATGCAAGGGAAGAGAAGGCAACGTGCAACTCGGATGAGATTTAATGACAGGGTAGCTAGGAAGAAGGATATTTCCTGAAGTAGCAGAAAGAGCCAGGTTTGGTCCCTTACTCGCCACCCTGGTAGCCCAGCGGCAGAGCAGTGATTCCCCCTATGCAGTGCAGAGCTGAGGCACCTGTTCAAAACTTGCTGCAAAAAAAAGTCATTGACCCTACGTAACAGACACTGCTGCGCATTCCTGAGTGCCATCTGCTGGTACTTCATCTACTTCTTTTGTATGCAACCATAGACCAATGTGGGTGTTACTCAGTGATCCAACTGCTGCAGCAGATCTTGTGGCTTGCAGTTTCCTTCTCTGCACCCTCAGGCATGATCTAACGTATTGGTTAAGGCTAGATGACATTTTCATGTCGTCATGTTTTGAGATTTCAGAATTTGGTCATGTTCAGCATCGGATAGAAATGTGCACAAAGGGTCAGATTCCGTTTCTCTTCCCTTTGCCTAATCGATACACATACAGCTCATCCTCGCGCAGTTTTAGGGCGGAAGCCTCCAAGTCAGCCAGTGTAATTGTTCTCCTGTCTTTCCACTCCTGCTCCCCTCAAGGTAGGGCTCCAGATCGAGCTGCATCTGGCTTAGGAATGCCCTTAATCATAGAATCATGGAATAGTTAAGGTTGGAAGGGACCTTGAAGATCATCTCATTCCAACCTCCTGCCCTGGGCAAGACCAGATTGCTCAAAGCCCCATCCAACCTGGCCTTGAACACCTCCAGGGATAGGGCAGCCACAGCTTCTCTGGGCAACCTGAGGCAGTGTCTCACCATCCTCAGGGTGAAAAATTTCCTCCTGATACCTAATCTAAATCTCCCTTCTTCCAGTTTGAAGCCATTACCCCTCATCTTATCACTACATGCCCTTGTAAAAAGTTCCTCTCCAGCTTTCTTGTAGGTGCCCTTCAGATAATGGCTGCTCCCCAGGGCCTTCTCTTCTCCAGGTTGAACAGCCCCAACTCTCTCAGCCTGTTTTTATAGGAGAGGTAAGTGGTGAGGCAAAAAAATAAATAAAGCACTTCAGTTTGTGTTGTAAAACAGAGTTACAGTCGTTAGATGGATATGAAGTCAGTCTGGACTTCCCATCCAAAGTGTCATGGAAATCAATAGCCTCCATGAAACAGTCAGGCTTCAACAAAACATCATGGTTTGATAAAAAACAGTCCTGCAAGCTCCTGCATTAGTCCTTGTGAGTGAGGACATCAGACTGCCACAATCATTTATTCTTTTTAATAGCTGGAGGTTGCTACTGCTCCTACACCTCAGCTGGCGGCAGCTGGAGCTGGGGTGGATGCCCTTACCCCAGTGTCACCCCTTGCACCAGCCACAAGCTGAAGAGTGGAGGTGACATCAGGCCCAAGAGATACCCCCCTAAAACTTGGGGAGAATGGCTGATTCTGCTGGAGCAGAAGTCCAGGGTGTGGAGTGGTGAGGGTAGTAAAGAGCAGCGGTGAGAGGAGAAAAGCGATGCCAAAGTGACCAATGCTTTCCAGCCAGAGCTTTTTGCCATCTTCACTGAAGTCCATGGCCAAGCTCACACTGGCTTCAGAGAGAGCAGGGACAGGCTCTGGGCTTTGTGTTGCCCTCATTGCCTCTCAAAGTGTACGTGTCCAGGGCATTCATCCATGGTACCACCCCCACTTCTCCTGGCACCAGGCCTGGGCACACGATGGCCAGCGGCCACCAGGAAATCCACAAAATGGCACATGAGCAACCACCACTGAGTGTGGGCAGGGGGAAACCAGAGCACGCATTTGCAAAGTGGTGTTTAAGCTGTGGGATGTGTACGAGAGTGTGGGGGAGTGTGAAATGGCTGCACTGGGCAGTATCCAGACAGATGAAACGGGCAGGTCAGCTACTGAGATAGAGAGCTGTTTTATGGTGGTTGAAAGAGAGCAGAATAAAGCTTTAAGGAAGCCATAAAATATTTAATTACTTCAGATTCTCATTTGAGTCAGTGAAGAGTTACGTTTTCAAGTCCACCTGCCCACATTTCCATTAATAAAATAATTCAAAAAGTAATTTGAGAGCGAAAACGCCAGCACAAAGCCAAAACCAAAGAACGACTCAGCAGTGACCCAATAATTAATTTCTTTCCTCCCACTTCCCCTTAAATAAACTCTAGCTAAAAATCAACATGCATCTGGCTCAGCCTTTGCATTGTGAGCAAGGGCTGCAGCAGATAAATGGATGTGCTGTTCACAAGCGCCTTTAGAAAATGCCACCCTTCAGGTGTCCATACGAATACCAGAAGCTACTGAACAGTTATTTTACGCCCAGTTGCCAGGACTTAGTGACTACTACTATTTTTGGAACTAAATGCTGTCTGCAGTTACAGAAATTAAAAAAGAAAAAAGAAAAAAATTGAATCTGGATGGGTTTTTATTCATGAAATGCTCTAGGATGCAGGGCTGAACCTCACCCTAGTGCAAGGGAAATAACCTACCAACAGATGGTATCTAAGAGGCTGAAGTGTCCTATGCTTTGAAGTAAACCTATGAAGCAGCAGGTGAGGGACTACTTAGAAATAGGACGTGTTTGTCCTCATAGGGATGGAAGTCCAAATCTGGGGACCCCAGCTCAAAGATGTTAAGAAACTGGAAAGCAGCCAGCGGAGGGCTACCAAAATGGCTTGGACACTAGGACCCATAATTTTGAAGCAGAAGCTGAGGAAACTTAGTATGTTAAAGACGTTTTCATTACAAGGACAGTGTAGGCCCTGAACAAGGGTCTGGAGAGGTTGTGCAGTCCCCGTTCTTGGAGGTTTTCAAGACAAGTCTGGACAAATTTGTGGATGACTTTGTTGGATGTTGGTGATAGTCTCACTTCAGGCAGGATGGACCATCAGAGGACTTCTCCAGCCAATACTTCTGTGAGTCAATGAAAATACGTGCTTACTGATGGCATAAGGAGCCTTAACTCCATTGTCCAAGACTGCACAGTCAATAGTACTGGAAGTTGCCACTGGTGTAATGAGGATGAAATTACAAGACACAAAGATACTGGGGAGCCCAAGAGTCAGAAGTGGATCCCAGAGCAGTCAGCTTGGACATGTTGCAGCTACTGCTTCCCTGTGCTGTGCCGAGGCCACATTGAGACTTCCAATAAGGTCCATTCCTCACTCTGAAAGCTGAAAATTGTATATTAAGGCTCTATTTTGTAAGTAGCTTTGCAGTCTTAATGTCTGGTTTGCTTTTGTTTTATTAAGGTTCTGTGTTTTTCCAGGAGTTACATTATTCAGCGGGCAGCCAAGTTGCAAAAATGGAGTGTGGTTGCATGGCTGCTGGTGAGTTGTCACCACTGATGAAGTACTTAGGAAAGTACGTGCTGCGGTTGCTTGATGACTACAGGTTTGGAATTGCTCAGGTGGCCATTCACGGGCTCTACTTTTGGAGGAATTTGCAGCAAACCTGGAAACCCAGCGCACCAGAAAAAGCATTGGTTGAGTCACTAGGAGCTGGTGTTTGCAAAACTGGTAATTCTACCATTACGAGTCTTTGCTGTCATGGGAGGCAAGGAGTTTCTCCTGGTAGTTTTGAATAAACAAGACACTCAGTTTCATCAGTGGTCCAGGTCACTTCACTACAGCGGTTTCTGAGTGGCAAGGGAAAAAACTTGGGGAAGGATAACGCCGGCTTTCAGCACTGTTGTCACAAGAATTGACATCCCAAGTGTCAGAGAAGTCAGTTTCTGATGAGTTGAGACATACGGTAATTAATTTCTAGTGCAATTTTGTATTATAATGAAAATTCATGCTAGAGAGACTGGCAACAGAATATTTTAATTACAATAAAGTAATCTGCCAAACTGCAGCAAAAGAGTTACTTCCCTCCAACAATTACCCAGTTGTACACACTTCACAAACGCTGCGAGCTTTTAAACTTTATCGGTGTCATCTAGGGTCTCTCTCTCCTATTTTTTTCCTTTTTAAGACTGCTTTTAAGTAGGTTCTGCACGGTTGAGGTGAAGGAAAATAATTATCCTAATTATAGAGGTATTTACTTTTGAATTGTCCTTTAAACTGCAAATTTCCAAGGCATCATACCTATATAAAAAATCTAAATGCTGCGCTAAGGTTTATAATAGTCGCACTACTGATGCCTCCATTTTCAGGTCACGCTTTTATCTCAGCTCATCTTGCCAGTGAAAGGATCATTTAAAACTGAGTGGAGGATTATATTATTCAGGAGCCAGCATTGGGAGTTTTGTTTAGTGTTGGTTCTTTCATTTGCTGAAAACATCATTGCAAGTACAATTTTTTTATAAAAATGCATTTTGACCCTCTGTCTAATATCTGAAGTTTCCGATTTTAACCCGAAGTAGAAGAAAAGGGGATTGTTAATTTACATATTTCAATATCTTGAAAATATAAAAAGATGACCTTTCCTTTGTTTTAGAAAAGGAAGGGAATTGGCTGCCTCTTTGGTTGAAATCCTCTCTCATTTTTAGATCAGCTCTGCGTGTGCTGAGTTTTCATTTTTAATTGAAACTTCCAACAAAAATTAAAGGACAAATATATATGCAAAATGTCCACTTTCATCCAAATTAGTGGGAATAACACTACAACATTTGAAGGAAAAAATTAAAAAGGTGGATATTTTGTATCACAATATTCAGACCCGTAACTTATAGTGAATTTCAAAACATTCTTTATCTTGAAGGAAAAAAAACTAAAGAAATTTTTTACTCTGGATTCTTTTTTTTTCAGGCCCTTGACATGTGTTATGTTGAAAAAGTTTACTGAATCAAAGACCAGAAAAAAAGTTTTTCATACAATCTGTTGTATTTTTGTCAGAAATAATATACCTGCAGCATCTGGCTAGCTGGAATACTGCATATACCATCGCTTGGCTCTGCTCAGTGGAATTTCTCAGATGAGCTCTAAATTTCCTTGTGTCAGATATAAGGACAAGCAGAAGATTCTGTAATTATATTCTTTGTGGGTGATTTGTACCATATGCAGAAAATAACTGACAAGATTATTCTCAGTCAAAATTATCCATGCTGCAGGAGTAAAGCCAAATTACACCTATGAAATTCCTGACCATTGCCTAATTTCTAATATAACTATGTGTTTGTTTGTTTACTAGCGCATAGTACATCTGACTGGTAGAATAAGGTGAAAGGCAAAGCTTTAACTGGGGACAGCTAGAGCGAAAACCAGTCGCTGCAACTCAGTGCTCTGGTTAAAGTGAAGGACAGGCACAACATTGTAAAAATCATGGTCGAAAGGACGAAAGCCCCAAAATCGCTTAAGTGTTCTTGGGAAACTGCAACACCAAAGCTTGAATGCTCTCAAATGATGGGAGCTGAACAAATCCCAGAACAGATTCAGGCTACGGAAATGCAAGTAAGAGCAGTGTGAGAAGTGCTAGGTTGACTGTAGAGACACTAAGGTTGATGCTTTGAAATCTATATATTTGGAAAGATGAGAATTTTTAAATGATGCCCTGTTGATAGGAAAAAGTCATGTTTTTTATTAGACCCTCTGATGGGCTCAAGTCTGATAAAGGCCAATGTGAATAGTAGGGATCTATTGGAAGCACAAATTACCCTTGGAAAGGGAAATGCCATTCCGTTGCACTAGGGCTTTGATTTCTAAGTCATTCAGGACTTGCCTACCCTATAGTCACAGAAATAACATTTCCTTTCCAGGGCAGATCAAGCTATCCCAAATACCAAGTACCTGGACAACCTGCTTGGAAATTCACTCTTTAATTGCTGCACTGCTGTGTAGACCCAACCTTAGACACGTTTAAAAGTTCATTCTGTAATATCCACTTGTTCTTATACTCGTAACTGCTGGATCTGTCAAATTTTAGATTTCCACCGTTACGTTTTCCATCTGCACTTTCCAAAGGGTTACTCTATGGTTAAATTGCATGGTTTTAGGGAATGTTTAAACATAACACTTTCTTCAGTTAATATTCTTTGCGAAATAAAGAAGTTGTAAATGTGCGTAATTTTCTGATATTAATTAGAAGACTAAACTTTTCTCTCAGATGTCTGGAAAAGATACAAATGTTCACTCTTTGCCTCAAATTCTATGACAAAGAGATTTGCATTTCCACGTGAGTCCTTTAATGACTTCTGGAGAAAAAAACCACACTCACCACAGACTCACATAGAGTATGTCAGCACCGAATGGCTGCAATAAGGATTTTGTTGCGTGCAAAGGCGGCTGCTTTGTTGGCATCGCCTTGCTCCTCTTGTAATAGCATCTTTTAGCTTTAGGAGAGTAAGTCAGTCTATCACTGGTAGGTTTAAACAAAATGAAAATCTGTGATAAAAAGCTGAAGGGAGAGTTCATGCTGCAGATTCTCACTAGCACGAGGCACTCCCAGAAATGTTATATATTTCCTTTTTCTCTCATAACTGAAAGCCAGGGGAAAAGAAAATAAGTAGAAAGGAAAAAGTCTGGCGAAATGTTTTATGAAGGGTCAAAGAAGAGTGTCTAAGAGAAAAGCAACCGGTAAAGAGTGCTTTGAGTGCTTCTGAAGGGTAAATAAATATTTGTTGTAAAACAGCTACCATTTCGAACTCCAGGTGTGCTGCTCCATGGGAGAATTATTTGGGAGGCTGCCTGAGGGGGTGACAGGAAGAATTTAATATCATAAATGCAAGTCCTACCAGAGCCAGCCAAGGGGGTGAAGGAAGCACGTGTTTTCACCAGATGAAGGTGAATGTATAAGCAGAGAGCGTGCTCACCAGCGCCATTGGAAAACACCGAGGGGACAGACTCAAACCACTGTTGGGACTAGAAACAGTGCATTCCCAAAACCTGGGGGAGAAGGAATCACCCAAGCAAGGAGCACTAAAGCTGACTGTGCTCATAACTGATGTGCTGTCCCTGCTACGGATCCGTCCAGTCGCAGCTGGTTTATCCCAATGAACCTGTGGGTATTTCCTGATGAATTTGCAATTGGAAGACTGAATGGGCCAAGGATCATTTCCCATCACAGCCCGCCGCCACCCTGTCTCGGGGGTTAAGATAGTTAACGTATGTCCCTCTCCATGTCAGATGGTGTCAGGGCCTGGAAATGCTCTTGGGCACATTTAATGTTGCCACGAGAGCCAGGCATAAACTTAAATAACCCTGGAGTCTGGTTTGGTTTATACCCATGATTCCTATGTAAAACAGTATTTTGCAAAAATGTATGTTTACTTGCTATACTTGACATTGGCAGCTTTATCTGCACAAAAATGGAGGGGAAGAGAGAGATCTGCAGGGCCATTAGAAGGAGCAGCAAAGGTCACCATCCCCTAACCCTCTTTTCATTGTTCAGACAGAATCAAGTAGTAACGTCTATGGTATCGCCTTATCGAAGCCTTTTCCATGCACAGTTAAGACACCATAATCTAATCAATCATGATGATATTAATAGGAAAATAAGTTAAGTCTTAAAGGAAAAAAAAAAAAAGCTTTAGTTTCTCAGAACAATCCAGATAAAATGGAAGAAATCTAAATAGTATCTGAACTATCACCAAATACTGTTCTGACAATAGCTTCCTTTATTTCTAACCCACCTTGGACAATATTTTTGTGTCTCTCCAAACCATCTCAGGAGATTACTCCATTGATAACACCACATGAGGGAGAATTCTCCAAGCTGGAGCTGAAATCCCAAAGGATATTTTTAAACAAAACGCTGATTTGGCAACAATGTGGTCTTTAGCATTCCTGAATTTTTGTTACTCTGCAGAACATTACCAGCATGAATGCCTTTTTGCTTCGGCACAGGGAGTTACAGCCTGATGCTGAACTACGTGTCAAGTATTTCTCATCTCGCTGATAGAACATTTTCAATGTATTGAGTACATTTAGCAAGTGATGGCTGGAATAAAAAGTGTGTTTGCGAAGAACATGCAGCTGGATATTCAATATTTAATAATGAAGTTAAAGTTAGCCTCTGGTTTTAAGGCGCCTTGATGTTTTGGGTACTTAACCTCTACATTTTCATCCTGTAAATGGTGTGCAGGAAGGGCTGAGGAAAAGCTTCATTTCACTGCCTTACTGTTTTGATATTTCATAATCCAATCTCACTGCAGTTACCATGCAGGCAAACCTCTGAAAATCTTCAGGCAAGACATCGTGAATGGTGATTTCTTTCCCCTCTACAAGCTCCTTACTGAAATCACATTAACAGATGCCCACTGAACTCTGGTTGGCTGACATTGTCCATAAAAGTGCATCAGAATAAATGTTTCTAAAAAATTTTTCTTTTGGGGAGTTACGCAGTTTCCAGGAAAAAAACCCAAAGATTTCTAGAGCTATTCACCCAGGAGCAACCTGAAAAAGCTATTTTCAATGTCACCCCCAACTTCTACCTGTCAGCTTTTCGGGCCACCTCTCACGATCGTTTTCCCCTCCACCTCCACAGCTCCTTCTCCTCTTCTCAACTCCCTGCCTGTTCCTTCCTTCGCCGTCCCACCGCCCACCCACCTGACATGCTGAAAGGGGAACTTCCCTCTCGTGTCAGCTCATCCCCAATCTTTTTTTAGAAGAAGGAGTAGAGCAACACCAATTAGTCCCACAGATTCTTGCAGGAGTATCATTTAGCGTGGAAAGAAGCTTCTAATTAAACATTTGTATGTAATTTCCCTCCTATTGTAACACTTCATCAGAACTTTCCCAGCTTAAAATAAACTAACTGGTGACTAATAGTGAGAAGGAGAGATTCGGATGAAATCTGCCTCGTTTTGTTTTCAGGGTTATCCCTCTAGACAGTATCACCATTTTCCTTCTTCATTAGAAAAAGTGGATGAACTTAGAGACACCCCATCCCCACCTGCAGCGATTGAGGAGGGGGTAACATCTACGGAACGTTGGATTTCAAGTAGCTTGAATACATATGGTTTCAAATACTTCAAGAGTCAGAATAAACAGATATATTGTTAGTAACAGTCATTATATAGAAAAGGACATTAAATGCTTAGGAAAAGAGAAAGAATTTGGGCACAGAAAAAAAGTTGTGAGTTTTGAGGGTCATTTTTTGATCCCAGCTCATGATCGTTAATGCTCAGCAGTTATTCTCAAGGAAAACCAATAGAAATCTGGACCTGATCAATATGTTGTATATTTTATGGAAAATGGATTATCTATATACAATAGTGTCTCCTTTTCGTGGTCTCCTGTGTCTAAAACATGACTATTCACCAACTATTCAAGACTGGAGAAATAAGAAAGTCAAGTCAATCATTTTACTCCCTGGTCTAAGGATATAAACCATCTGCATCCTGAATTTGAATGTGATGAAATGGAGTATTATCATTTATCTGTCCTGAGTCTGAATTTTGCGTCTTGACGTGTCAAATCAGAGAACAAGGAAGCTGTATTGGAAAAGCAGGAGACATCTTTGCCATCGGTGTGTTCTTCTTTTAAATGAAGCTTCCAGATGTTGTTTGGAGGAAGCAGCCTCCGCAAAGATGTGTTGGATGTAGATGCAACTGCAAGTGAGCAATTAGGTAAACTACAGCTTCACGGAGAATGAGAAAATGGGGCATAAATCATAAGTCCTCCCCTAATTTTAATGTGTACCTTTTTGCAAGCAAGATATGTTTTCTTGTGCTCAAGAAAAGAGGCCTTTTCAACAACATCACATATGAATAATCCAGACACTAGTTTTTTTTGCAAAACTACCCTGATGAGTTTTGACAACAGACACTTATTATATCTCTGGGTTTCATTCTACCGTGGTGTAGAGAATTCAAAGAGAAAAAAATGTTCTCCGACATCTTCATCCTCATTCCAGCTACACATCAAAAGAAAATCTTTAAATCTCCTCATGCCTGGTTATGGTGCCTTTAATTCATCATAATTTTATGGTAACTGAATTTTTTTGAGGGCGATTAGAGCTTGCTGGAGGGATCAAATATTTTAGGTAATCTGCAGGTGAGTATTGCTAACAATAGAAACAATGCCAGTGAAGTAGGCAAAAGCAATTTAAATAGTTTTTCTATGTGGTAGATAGCCTGTTCTGTTTTATTTTTGTCAAAATTTGTACTTACCAAATTATACCTGGAATAAAAGGAATATTATATATTCCTTTTTTATGCCCAGTTTCCAGTAGAAATAAAAAAAAAAAAAAAAAATTATCTATTAGTGAAAAAAGAAAGGGGAAAAATAAAATGAAAAAAATAGGGAAGTCTAGTAATTTCTTTTCTCAATGTTCTGTTGAACATTATGGATCTATGATAGCAAATTAGACATCTTGGCTTCTAAGATCAAACATTAATCTGTTTGATTTGAAATACACATGCCAATATTATTTTTATGTTCGTTCTTGGTTTTTACGTAGTGGTATGCGATAGCATACATCAGTACGCCACAATTAGATGATTTATGAATGAACCTGCAATTTCGTTTAGTCAATCTTATCCTATTTTGCATTTCTATTATAGTTCAGGAGAATTACAAAGACATATCTACCGACAAATGTAGGTGATTTTTAATCCTGAAAGTATTTGTGATCTTCCGAGTATTCACAGAATCAATCATTTTAATGATTTGGATAAGACACTGTAGTAATTCTGAAAACTTGTATTCTGAATGAAAAAGAAAAGAGCTCAGGTTTAAGTCTGCCATTGCTGTTACTGGGAGAGTGACATGTCCCAGTTGTGCCTGGCAGTTTCTGCTACTGGGAATTCAGCACTGGGGATGACAGAAGCGCTGATAGACCACTGGGTTATGCTGTCTGCAAGGGCTCTTGCCCTCAAATACTTCCCGGGTGCTCACACCTTTACATGTTTACTGTAGGACTAACCACATGGAAGAAGGCAACTTTAAAAGAAAAAAAACTCAAAATTTTCACCTAATTTCCAGTAATACAGAACTGGCTGAAAGCCCCAAAGTTGGATAACTAATATCTCTGTAAAACCCTTGGTTGCGTTCTAACTCTGGGTATTTCTTCTAAATAATTTATTTATATAGAAAAATCCTTAAAAGTGGGCTTGGCAGTCCTTCCTCCATGTCTTTTCTCTGTCTTTTCCGCAGGAGACCCTGTGCTTCACCATGAGGCCAGCACCCGAACACGGGCTGTCAGCAGTGCCCAGCTCCTCCTGAGGCATCGGGACTCCCTGTGTAAGAAAAACGGAGATTTCCTGGCTGTGGGTGATAGCACGAGATGGAATCCCTTCTTCTGAAATAGCCGCCTAGCTGATAGAGTTGTTTTCTCCAGGTGACCTCGCAGTAGGTACAATTTCACATAAAAATAAAACTTCCTCTCTGCAGCGCTCTGCGTTCCCCTCCTGTACACGCCAGTACTCACAAAACCCCATTCAAATCGCCAGCGTTCTCATAAGCAAAAGACAGAACACCTAATCCACGGTAAAACTTTTGCTTTCTCAAGGAAGAGCAACCCTTCTGACTGCAAGAGACCTACAGCCGACCTAAATCCGGCACACAAGGCTGAATTTAACTCTTTTCATCTCCCTTGAAAATCTCCTCCGCTTTGCACCTCTGCGTAGGGCCAAGCGTGGTCTTCAAGCCCTGAGACCACCAAGGTAAAGCGTGCTGGCCGCTTACCCCTCCTTCTCCAGGACTAGACCCATCAACACGTAGACAAGTGGGTCAACGCTGCCTGGAGCAGCGTGAGCTGCTTTGCCTGGAGGTGGTGCCGGGTGGCATCTGGAGACCCCAAGTTTTCCTTTGTCCAGTGGCCTGGGATGCAACAGCCACAGTTCAAGGAAATATGGGCCAGCTGACTCTCAGTTTCTCTTTGTATTCTTCATCACCAAAAATCACATACCTTAATCCCTCTATATTCCACAGCAGAAAAGGAAAAGGGAACCTTAAAAACTTTTAAAAACCTTCATTGAGTCTCTCTGCTTTCGATAAACTGTAAAAAGAAAACAGTAATTCACTTCCCTCCAAGCTTTAAAAATAAAGCGGTGTGGTATAATTCACATCTACAGTCTTTACACCTGACCATGAAACCCAATTTATTTTCATCTCCAATTTAAAAATATGCTTCTGCACAATTCATTTTCCTTGGTACTTCTAGATGTGATGCTTTCAGAAATCTTTTAAAAACAATTTGCCCTGTAAAACAAACCGAGAAAAAAAAAAAAAAAAAGGGGGAAAGGAGAGGCCAATATTTCTATTTTCCTTGGCAGAAAAAGTGGTAGTAAATCGCAGAGTGCTCTACTTGAGCTCACTTTCCCCACGCTATTGTGAACCCTGGTCGCTGGTGCAATTTCTGAGCTGTGGAAGCTCCGGCTGCTACTGAGCTCCGAGTACCAGGTGCATTGCAAATTATTCATCCCTTTCCTCGTCTGAATGTTACCTCTCACAGCGCCTTTGCCATTGTTGAGCCTTAAGTCTAGTGTAAGTGAATGTTTCTCCGTGAAGAGCTATTCATTTTTTTTTCCCCTGAGATTGCCTTGACTGCTTGTCCCTTTTGTCTGTTTGCTTTCGGTTCTTGACCGAACAAACACATTTGCAGGCGAAGATGTCTTTTCTAACAATGAGCATGAAATGAATATCATTTCAAATTGCTCCGGTAATCACCAGCATTTTCAGGGGAAACTTCAGCCTTAGACTCATTCGGTCAGTGGACAAGAATAATATCATGCCACAGAAGAGCCCTGTGAAGCACCTCGCGTTCCAGAAGGCAAATATTGAATTCCCAGCATTGTATTTGCAGTAAATGGTGTGTGAGCTGAAACATGTTTGATTTATACATTGAAGCTTTGAGCCCTCGCTGCTTTAGAGCTTTTTTGCACTGCTTCAGCAAACACAGACGTCTCTCTTTCTCTCTTTTTTTGGCTAAATAGACAGTGAGGCAAAGTTCATCCATAACAGGAGAAACCCTGGCTCCTGCATCCCTTAGTAGAAGATGTTGTGGTGATCCTTGTCCGTCTCCCACTGCCAGGCATGGATGGAGAACCTTCTGTCGCAGCAGCAGTGGCTGGTACCTGGGGAGCCCTAACGCCCCAGCTCCACCCCAGTTGCCAGTAACCCACCCAGTAGGATGTCTGCAAGGAAGCAACCAGACGTATCACAGCCCGGCCACCCAAACATATTAACATGACCACAGCTGGTGGAGCTGGTTTCAGGCCAACACCTCCCCATCACCCCACTCGATCCACTTTAACACGGCGGGTGAAGGGAGCCCAGAGCAGGACGCTTGTCATGACCCGTGCTGTCACAAAGAGCACGCCGATCCACTTATTTGGGCAAAACTATATGAATGTGTCCTGCACTTTGATGTCAGAAAATTTTACTTGGTTGACAGTATTTGTTCTGCTGGATGGCATTCAGCAAAATCTCTCCTGGTCCCCTGGAGCACTTCGCACTTGTCCTATCTATTTTCTTAGGAATGACCAGACATCTGCATCGCCGGTAATAATTTCTTGGCAACAAGAAATACACTCAGGAACCGATTTTCTTGGTTATGGTCTAGCTTTTTTATTAAGCCATATAGGACTGGTTCCTGGGGAAGGATGACCCCCTACGTTTTGGTGGCTTTTTTGGATTGTTTTGATTTGCTCTGGAAAGTCTCCTAAAAAGGTCTCAGCATGATTGCATTGAAAAATTTGTTTATAAAGCTATTGGGGTCTCCAATGCTCATGAAGCCCGGAATCTACCTGAGCCCCAGGGAATCTCTGCCTGTGCAGAGGAGTGTACCCAACACATGATGTTCCTCAGATCCTTCAACTTTTCCTGGACACGTTGCTGTCAACAGGTCCAAAAAGACTGGGGGTCACAGCTCTACAGTACTCCTAGAGTGTGGTGAGAGCATGTTTGTTGATATGTAAGTCTGCAACATGAACAGAATAAGGCATAGGGACTTCACAGGGGCACAGGCATCAGACCTGGCTCCATCAGCACTTTCCCCCAACCAGAAGCACTGACTTGCACAAACTAAAGTGTGCGAGAAGTGACTCTGCTCAGACCAGAGCCAGGTTACAAGCCCAGGGCTGCATCCACAGGACACCTGGCTCTAACAAAAGGCTGTAAGCAGTTGTGTGACAGCGTTGACACATCGGTTCTGCTGCACATGTTCTCCTTCGGTCTGGAAGCAGCCTACTTATCCTTGTACGGTTTGGCTAATAATCTCTGCTTCCCCATCTGAGCTGTAGACTTACTAGTCATCTGACCAGTAAATCTGGTTTGCTTAAATTTAATCCTGGTTCAGCCTCAAGAAGGCTGTGTGGATTGTTAGATCCACACTCCATTGAACAGTGCTGTCATGCCCCATAGCCATGAAGTGCTGATTTTTTCCTTCATAGCAACAAATAAGAAAACCAGTCACAGAAAATGTTTCCTTTACCTCATCTATTATATCGAAAAATCTGCCTGAAAATTCTCAGTCTTCATCCTTATATGAGGTAGTATTTATGAACAGGAATGCTATTTCTCATGGGCTAGACTGCCCCACCATTTCTAAATGCAGCTGCTCTTAAATAAAGAAGCCCTGACATTCGTGTGTGGCTAGTGATTCTCCTTCTATTCACTGTTTATGGCTCTTCCATCACTACTGTTAGAGCAAGACAAAGACATACCTGAAAACCAGAATTTCTAAATTTTAGATGTATGCAGCTAAGGTGTTCAGGAGCATAACTGATAAGTAAGAGCTTAATAGACAGCTGAGCACGGTATCTATAGTCCATTAAAGGAATAATGAAAATTTAAGTAGACACCTTCTGTTTTCTGATGTGCTGACTACCAATGCCCAAATTAGCTTTCAAAGTTTTATCGTTTCTAAGGAGTGAATTATGTATATTTAAAGGGAGCGGTGAATTAGTTATGTTCTTTGGATTCCAGCTGCACCGCTTGATCACAAGTACACGGTAACCTCTTGCTACCTGTGCTGTTCTCTGAATAAAGGAACTTGGATGATTAATGTGTTTTGAATCAATTCTGTTGCTAGAGGAAAGTGAGTAGGTCAGGATCTGTGGTTTATTGGCCGGGTTGTCTCTGGAGCATTTGGCATTAGTACTGCCCGGTGGAGTACCCAAGAGTTCATCAGGATGAACAGAAATAACAATCGATGGGAAAATGAGACTTGGGAAGAAGAAATCAGCAGAGATATTTTTCTAAGGCCGTAGAAACAGGAATCACTTCCGCGTTCTCAGCTGGTTTGCATTCACTGGTGCTCCCTGGCAGGGTGCAGAGATGCAGGTAACCATGGTAATTAAGGCTAGCTGCAGTTTCGAGAAGAACAAGACAAATTTGGGTAGGAATGGTTTCCCATCACAACCCATATGGAAAAAATGATTCATCCGGGGGGGGAAGGACCCCAGGGAAAAAAACAACAAGGCAGTAATGCGCAGGCAAAAATATCAACCCTTCAGCCATGAGAGCTCTTATCGCTGCTCTGAATCCGAATCTCCGACTCTCGTAGGCACCCGCAGCTGAGCCAAAAGCCAAGAAGACTACAGCAGGTTAAGGCTTGCAGCTTTTCCTGATCTGCTGTCAAGGAGTAGCTGATTAGAGCACATCAAGCTTTTGATGGAACAGTCAAGGGAAATTTTCCCAATTAGCTCATTAGTACAAATCCCATCGGTCTGCCAGTTTTGGCATTATAAACAGAGGCAGAAACGAAGTCTGTGATTCTGCTTGTTTGTTTGAAGTTGCATCTATTTTACGTGTTTCCTGCCTTTCTCACACATAACTAGTGGTTAAAAGAGCCAAACGACTCCAGAAAAGGATGGCAAAGTGTGAGTGCAGCAGCCCTTGCGCAGAGCTCCCCATGCAATGCCGCAGCCCTTGCAGTGCTCCCTCTGAATCCCGGGGGCTGCGACTCGCCACGTATCTGTTGACTGAGGTCACATTTTCCTCTCAAATTAGGGAACCTGTTGGATTTGAGCAGCTCACAGACTCTGTAGACAGCCCGGTATTTTAGGGTAGAAATTCTGACAGCCTGCCAGCTTGGTGGGCCGAAATCCTGGGGCTACTTTGGTCCTTCTGAGAGTTGTAACTCTGGATGCATCTGACTAGAGAAAGCCCTTCTGATAAAACCGGTCATAGAATATTCCTTCCTCATGCTGGCAGCTCAGTTTCCTGGATTTTGGTGTTACTGGAGCTTTCTCTAGCTATGATTATTTCAAGAGGATTTACTGGGAGCCATAGCACTCCCCTTACATCTTCATTAGTATCACTCATTACAGCACAGGTTGCCAGGTCATTTGATGCGAAGAGATTAAGCAGTTGTGTCGTCCCATCCCATTTACAGCATGAATCTGAACCCTTCCCATCACGCATGCTGGTGTTAGCAGACTGAGCAACTAAAAGTCAACCTGGTTTCTCTGCATTCATTATATATTGCCCTTCAGCAAAGAGAAGCTTGTTGCATTTCATGGATGTAGTCAGAAACTGGTCTCCCACCATGCCCCTTTCCACGCTAGAGCAACCGCCCTTATTCTCCGCACTTATAGTCTGATGTAATTGGCATTAACAGAGCATTAACAAATTGCCAAGGGACATCCAAACACTCTCCATTAACCAGCATGAGGACTTAAGGGTGCATGTACAAAATGGAATTAAAAGGATTTCAAATAAAATTGGTTCCTAGCATGGCAGTCTGATTAAGCAAATAGTGTCAGAAGCCACTTTGCCCTGGGGGAAAAGTCGATGCGCTGTCCTGGAAATGTCAGAAAAATAGGGATGAGCGGCACCTTGTTGCGGACTGTCTGCACCAGCTGCAGCCGCCTCTCCGGGAGAGTGGCTCTCCCCGGGGGAGGACCAGCACGCTGCTTCCAGAAGCATTTTCATCAGCTGAAAAACCTGGCCGGAGGAAGCCACGTGGGAGCAGTTTCTCTCGTCCCTTGGACATGCACAGCCTAGGAAGGATGTCTTCAATTTAACAAAAAAATCAAAGGCCCTCTGTTGAAGAAGTTAGCAGTAGGAGCAACATATTTGGCGGCCAAAAATATCCTGAGTACAGAAGCAAGAAGACAGTCAAGGTGCCCTCTACATTTTTACTTCATACCAGGACGCTTTATTACCTTGCTTTTGCTGACAAGGGTGCCGTTTCAATTCTTTCCTCCACAATAATTTTTTTCTAGTGGCCATCTTCCTCACAGATGCCGTGTGTAACCCTGGAGAGGTCACTTCATACACCTGCGCCGCGTTTGTGCGGTGAGGATGACGAGATACGATTTGCTGGGTCTGCGATGCCCGGACTATCTCTGTGTGTCTCTGTGTGTGCATGTAAACAACGAGTAGTAGAGCCCTTTTGGGGGGGACCCTGGGGGTGTTACAGTTGTGTTGTAAATGGTAGTGATGGTCTTACGGCTGCCATAGCATCACTGCGCAGCGTTTGCTAGACTGTCGTGCTTTTAAGACCTGCTATTGGGAACAAGCCTGAGCAAGCTGTACTGCTCCTGCATGCTAATGACAGCCAGGGAAGGTACTTGTTTCTACCAGCACGAGACCTTTCTCTATGGGAGGTCTACGCAGGCTGGCTCAGTCCAAGCGCCACCATCAAACTGCTCTCTCAACAGCCCCCCAGGAAAGCAAGCTCCAGGCTCCTCCCAACAACAAGCAAGCAGCGTGCAGGGATTCGTGCACCACAAACGAGCCATCTTGAAACATCCCCAGAGCGTATCAGCTATTTGCAAAGCTCTTCTCCAGCTACAGGTGCCTCGCTCGATATTAGCGCCAGGGCGCTGAGCTCCGGGTGCGCACAGCTGTGCCTTCCTGGGCAGCCTCCGGAAGGTCTGCTGGGTGCTGGTGCCCCCGAGCACGTGGAGCCCTTCTGAACGGGGCTTGGCAGCCTTATTGAAATGCCTGACTCTGCTCCCCAGAGATGCTAACCAGGCTGTCAGGTTGCATGTGTGATCCGTGGGTCTGTGAGCAGAAGGCATGCGTGCAGGGACAACCGTCTGGCAGCCACACTACAGCCGGTCCCCGAACATCTCCTTTTCTACCAGAGATGCACAGCATTGGCTAGCACGTTTCCCAAACTGGCTGACCTTTGGCAACCTTTAAAAACTCCTCGCTCAATCGTTCTCATGGGTTACCTGTGAATTTACAGCACTTGATCTATTAAAGAGGAGCCTTCCGACTACAAAGATGCGATGGATTTTCTCTAGATCACGACTCAGGCATTCAGGTGTTGGTTTCCTTTGATTTTTTAGTGTGCTTTTTTTAGCATGTCCCAGAAAATATCTAGACTGTTTCGAGAATGCAGAGATACTAGAAGCTGGAACCTGCATCGGGTTGTTACCAGAGACACACCTGAAATTCAAAGCTGAAATTTTTCGAAGTTTGAGATTAAGTTGTAAAGGTGGGTCTATTTGTGCCCGTAACATCTAAAAAAAAAATGGGTCAAATGAGTTTTCTGAAGGCAATGGATTGTAAATCTTAATTTTAGGCAGGATCATGTTAGTAGTGGCCACACACCAAAATTTTAACCTGATCAAAACCTACCCTGATAATGGGCCTCAACTCATCCAGCCCAAGCTGTTTGGATCCTGGCATCTGAGCTGAGCTGGTGATCTGGGCTGGCCATGGCGTCTCCAGAAGGTGACCCAACCACTTCAGATGTGAGTGTAGGATTTTTCATTTCATGGAAGTGTCCATATCTCTTTCTGTGACTGTGAAGGAGTTACAATATCGGCTTTCACAGGGCTAAGCTGCCAAGTTTCAGTCATACGTCATTCAGATGGCTACAGTTAGGTGGGTTGAATACCAGTTTTACAGATCCCCGATGAAATTTCACCTGTGTCCCAGGATACAGTGCAACCAGGCAAAAGACTAATCTATTGACCTCTTATGCTGCGTAAAAATCATTTTACATTCCTATTAAAATTACTAGGGTATTTCATTATGGAAATTGACGAGAAATACCATACTTATGTCATTGTCACAAGCAGTTTCTTATATCCACAATTCATGTTGGCAACTCAGATATAAATTATTACAACATTAGCAGACCATCCCTGCTATCTGATTTTTTCTTCATGTCTGAAAGTCAATAGTAAATGATGGAGTATTTGAGAAATATGTGGTTTGTAGGTGTTTCTCCTGGCGTTAGGAGAATGTGGTTTCTCCAGGCATTAGGAAGACAGGAGAGAGACACAGTGGTTTTCCTATTTAACTTGTCCTTCATTTCCTTTTTCCTTGGGTCATCCAGCCAAGCTGGCAAACTGTCAGACAGCGCTATGCCAACTCACAAGGGCAAAAGCACATGTATATAATTAAGTGTGCAGGCATCCCTACTGATTCGGATAACATTAATTGCACACTCAGAGATGAGGAACACTCTGGTTCTTCCTGTAAGGTTCTGAGCTCCCAGAGCTGAAGCTCAACTAGTTGTGTCACCAAACAGATTATATTCTTTTTCCATTTTTTTCTGTGACTTGAATATTGACTCAGGTGACCAACGACTGATATATGTACTCTTAAAGGTCTTTTTTTTTTTCTCAGTACTCTCAGGATTGTGGCAAATACTTCTCCATTTTTGAGGACACATTCTCACTTTATACTAGACCTGAATGAATGCCACTGGAAATGTGGAGCGCATCTTTCCATAGCACAGTTAAGTGCCCTCCCTCTGGCTACCAACACTAAAATAATCTTGGAAGTCTTTTAATCCTGGTCAAGCAAACTTTCCCATGGTGGAAGATGAGTTCTCCAATGTGGCCTTTCCCTGCCTGTTCTCCCCTGCACAGACAGGGTTTCCTTTTCCTTTCCTGGCAGCCCTCAAAAGGCGGCTGATAGTATGAACAACGTCCACAGGATCCCCCTGCAGCACAATGGCTCAAGCAGAGGCTGGATGATGTCCCATCATGCAAAGGAGATCTTGTTCCCCCCTACGTTGGTCGTGGACTGAAGGTGGGATAACACTCTGAGGGGCATGACCACTCAACACTTGCCCTGTGTCTTATGTCCCTGATGCCTCTCCTCCAAAGGCCACCAGAGGCTAGGTGAACCTCTAAGATAACCCAGCAAAGGCATCCCGATGTTGGCTCTGGAAGCTTCATGTGCTGTTGGAGGTCACCAGCTCTGTGAGTGACTTTACCATAGTACTAATAACACCACGCTGAGAAACCGTGATGGTGGGACAGGGGGAGGATGGGAATAGGAAAGGTCAAAAAGGATGCTTTTGCACAGATGAGAAATGACTGCCCATTCCGCTTGTGAGCCAAATTTGTATTAAATGTGGACTGAGAGAAGCAGGAATTGTTTGTCTGATCTTCACCTTGGACAAACTTCTAATGACTTGAACTTCTCCTTTGCCAGAAGCATGTTCACTTCCAACTGTGCCCCCCAAACCACATGCCTTCCTGCCTGCTGACAACACCACTGAAGGCCAGAACAAGACAGACTGTGCTTTCATCATTCCGACCAGTTTTTACACATGTTTATCTGCTTTGATGCTCGTAGTTGGTGATGTTATAACTGGGCTTTTTTATTTTATCTATACTTTCATACAACATCCCAATTGTTTGCCTTCTAAAAACATGGTTTCATTAATTTAATCTTGTGCTGCAGAAAATTTTATGAGATCTTAAAGAAACTTCATACTGTGCATTAATTTCTTTCCACATAATTGTATTTATATTTCAACAAATAGACTTGAAGTACATTATTATTCTAAAATGAGCGCTAATGGGTTTCAGCACTTTTATGCAGCTCGTCGTGCATTTATTTCACAGCTTTGATGGTTCACAAAGACTTCCATTTCTTCATTTACATGAAACAACTGTGAAGGATAAATTAAATGGCAGCTTATTTCATCTACAGATTTTTTTCCTGAAAACTCTACATAAACAGCCCACTGTAGGTGCACAACAAATAATTCCTTTGAAAGATGCAGACCCCTGTCAGAAAGACAGTTTCATAAATGAAAAACACAAATTTTCATCCACCTTCCAAGCTGAAAACAAAAAAAAAAAACAAAACACCAAACCAACCAAAAAGACTGAAATATTGCTCCTCTCTGCATCATGCCAGCACACAAAAGTTAACACGTTTTGCGTAACAGGGTGGACACCGATTTGCTGCAATTTGCTTTCAAGCCAAGTCTCGAAGGACTGCAGAAGGAAGGAGGAATGCAGGTGCTCAAGTGAAGGTTGTGCATTACCTATAAGGAGCAAAGATGCTGTGCGCCAAAGCTTGCGTTAAATCTCTACCAAGCTTAGTCCTGAAGACTGTAGAGTCCCTGGTTCCTCACGCACCCATCCTAAGCATCCTGGGCACTGATGTCCTACAGGGCGGCCTTGGCAATGGTGACCTTAAATAAAGAATTGCCTGTGAAAGCAAAAAAAGGCCCTCCAAATGAACGTGTCTTGACTCCATGGCCTATTTTGCCAGTGCAGAGGCGCCGGATGTGTGGAGGGGAAGGGAGGCACAATTTGAAGAACACCCTGGGCTAAAAATGGCAGGCTGGGGACATACCAGCTGGGACTTAAAAGAGAAAAGAGGGATAGAGGGAACTGAGGGTCTCTACTCTCTATTTGTCCATCCCAGAAACTCCCAATAACAACTGCCTTTGTTATTGATGAGCTTTAAACTGTTTGGGGGTTTCTGGTTTGTGCTTGTTCAGCACGCAGGCCCAGCTCTCCCACCTGAGATAACCAGCTGTGACCAGACAATTGGGCTTTCTCCAAGGGGTGCCGGCAGATGTGAAGAGGCCATTTTCCTGCGTGACAACTGAGCTCAACCCGCCTAAATCTAGAGACAGCAAAAAGCATCTGAACCAGCTTGCTCTTGGGTGAGCTCCACAAAAGTTACTCTACTCTACAAGGAGCAAAGGAAAATGACTTGTCTGGGAGGTCCTTTTTGGTATGAGCCGGGATATCTCTTCCTCCTGCCCCAGATATCGATAACTGGATCATTGAGCCCAAGGGTGGAGGGATGTCTGAGCCTGAGACACTTTCAGGGGGATCACTGAAGCCATCCATGGCTCTGAAAGGGAGTTACAAGGAGTTTCCTTCTTTGGGTGAGAGAATGGGAGATTGGGCAACACCAAGAGCAGTAAAATAGCTTCCTTTACTCTCCTCCAATAATTAACAACATATTTCTCATCTCCTCATGCTTATGGACCCGTGACCTTGTACCAGGAGACATGGACCTTCCTCTGAGATGCTACAGCAACAGGACTAAAGCCTGGTCTGCCCTGGGGAGGGAAGGAAGTTCCCAGCCCACAGTTTGCTTCCTTTGGACCACCCTCTCTCCTAAATAGTCCCACAAAGGCCAGATTTGGGGTATTTCTAGAGTTTTCTCAAGCCACAGAATCACCTGTCTTCCATCAAAATGGTCAAGCCTTTAGCCTGGTAGCATACTGGTACCTGGATTGAGCTCTCCCTTTCACAGCCAGCTTTCTTCCAAGGAACTGAAATATTTCATATCAGATAATGATTTTTATTTTTTTTTTTCTTGAGGAAAAGTGGAGAGAATGAATTAATCCACAACAGCATTGATGAGGGGAAGAAAAGTTAATTGAAAAATATAATGAAAACACTGAGCTCATTCCACCCTGTGTATGGAATGGAAACATTGATATTGACAAAGAAAAATTAAAATTTGCTACAGAGTTCAAACACACTGTTAATATATGTATAATGATAATGCACGGAATCCTTGGTAAGGAGCCTTAGGGCACACACTATGCTTATGCAAATTTTATGGAAAACTACAATATTAAATACAACACATTCTACTTCTTTTTTTTTTTTTTTACGCAAGCCAATCCTGGTAAACACTTTGGCCCAAGTTCTACTTAAATTTAAGGCTGTTTTCATGGTATCAGGAGAAATAAAAGGTGCTGAAAGTGGAAGCCTACAGGGAAGGAAGGGCTTTTTTCTGGTAGAGAGCAGCTCTCCCACGTCCCACCTGATGCACCTGCCGGTGGCCAGCGGGGCTGTGCCCGAGGGTGTTTCTCTGTTCACAGCACGATGAACACGGACCCTTAGGCCACTATTCCGTAGCACAATCCAGCAGAGCCTTTGGACTGCCATAAAACATTCAAGGAGCCAGATGGGAAGGTGGTAAAATAATCACTCTTCCCTGTCCTACCCCCCGGGCATGCTCTTGGCCAGGGCGAAGAAGACTAAAGGACCAGAATTAAAGAACACTGACAAAACTGCACCCAGAAGCTCTCTAGGTTTGGTTTGTCTGTGCAGCTACAGGAGCGCTGGTGTGTTGTATTTGGGTGCTGGGATCCAGATTCATTCCCATCTCATTGGGCTCCTCACTGAGATGCTGACGCAGGTGGTTTGTCTGCCTGGCTTCCTCCCAGGTGCAGGCAGAGGAGCAAGGGAGGTCGGAATGACTGTGACCAAAGGGACTTCTGTCTTCCTTCACTCCATTCGCAACTCAGCTGTAACTCAGGTGACTGCGCCTCTAATATAATGGTTGGTTTGGGGTGGTATGAACTAAGATCTTCACATACGATGGGTGTTTGTACTCAGAAATACCCCAGCCTCCAGCTGGCAGTTTTGTCCCAAACATGCAAAGGTGGTGAATGAGCCGTCTCACCACCAGGAGAAGCTGGAGGCATAAGCCAAGCCCCGCTCCGAACCTGGTGTAAAACGCAGGCAGAAGCGCCAGAGATGCTGCAGAGTGAGTCCTGGGGGGAAGCCCCCACCGTCCCCGCAGAGACTGGGAAGACCACGCGTGCACTTTTCTCACTTCATCTTCCTACGTGCAAACGCTCCGGTCAGCAAACGTCTGCCCGCAGCAACCCCCCGGGGCCGCGCTGAGACGATAAAGTCACGTTTCCCACCAAGTTTAGTCCTGCAACAAGAGTTTTTTCCTTTCTCATCCTAAGTTGTCTTTGAAGCACTCCTTTAATTTTCAATACAACGCATCACCATCGCTGGCTGTATGACTATGACACGCAGGGAGATAAAAGCAATAAGCCTTTCTCCACACAACCTCTCTCATTGACTCCTGTAATGTCTGACTTGGATATTTTTTAACCCTGCCCAATTAATTTTGTGCTCAGTGGCTTTTGCTGAACATAAAGTCTTAAAAAATAAAAAAGATCTGCTAAGAAATTCGTTAACTTTACAACGTGGTTGGACTTACTCCAGCCAAATTATTACATTTCTATGGTGCTAAAAATAAAGAAAAGCACTGTATAATTGAAACAACCCACACACGCAGCAAGATTTCTCTCGGAGAGTCTGTGTGGAAACCAAACATTGGTTAATCTGCACCCTGCAACACAGTGTTTCACGTGATTAATACATAACACGAAATGTTACATGTTTTTACATAGCTTCCCTGCGGGGAATAAATTGCGTGTCGCAACTGCGTGTTTGACGGTTGACACCGTTATACATTTAACCGGCAAATGCAAAATGACAATTTTTAAGCTGGAGCATTTTGGCAGCGCCTGGGCCAGTGATTTCTCTCCAGTCCATCCCTGCCTTTTCCCTGTGAGCTACAAAACACAGAAGTGCCGAACCTCTATTTACGGCATTTCTGTTTCACTTGTCGTCTCTGCAAAATCCTCCCTCCCCCTCCAATGTTCTCGTGTCAGGCGGCAGAGCTCGCAATTACGTCCTTTGTGGTAGCCCACCTCCCTCCAGGACCCTTCACAGCCGACACCTAAAACGTCCGGTTGTGCCACTGCAGCGTAATCAGCACCTGTTTAATCTCTTTGGCTTAATTAGTCAAACTATTTCATAAAATCATAGGATTTCTTGCTCAGATTTCCAAAGGAGTTTAAGGGAGTTAGGATCTCATATTCTATTAAAAAGAAATGCTGTATAAATGCCTGGTGCCTCTAACTTTTATGTTTTTCCCTTTCTTTTTTTTCTTTTTTTTCTTTTTTTTCCTCTTTCTTTTTTTTTTTTTTGAAACCACATCCTTCATGGAAGTGTACCTCTATAGCCATTAGGACACTCACTCTGCCACACAGCATATCAGAGATGCCATTTCGCTTGAACAGATAGTTAGTGTAATGACAGATTGCACTCTATCAAAGGGCCTATTGTAAAGAGATACAACATGAAAGAAAAATCATTTTCTCTGGGCTTCTGTTCTTTTGGCCAGGTAGGTGGCTGAAAATTGGCGACATCATCCCAATGTATGGATGAAGCGTTCATTTTTGAAGCCAGCTAAATACCGTCCAATATAAAACAGAACTCTCTGCTTTGCATTTCTGACTTTCTTGCCTCATTACTTCCTACTGAACCGGCAACTGGTAGGTATTTTTCCTGTTCCAACTGTATTTTCAAAAGATATATTTTTATCTAATATTCTACATTACTGTTACTTCATTAATCCCTGCATCTTCCGTTATTAATTACCCCCAAAATTATATTAAAAATCATTTACAACCCTTCTTTTCACTCATTAAGATCAGCTCTTCCTGAGCCTCGCACGTTCTGTCGCTTGCTGCCTCATCTTTTCTTAACCATAATGGTGTCTAGCCCTGACCTTTTTTCCTCCGCCGTGGGGAATCCCGCCGCTGAACAGCCTCCAGCTTCTGTTAATGTTTCCCACTTCAGGCCTGCATTCCCGGCGAGCCGGGCCGACTGCTGTGAGACGCTCTGGGGACGCAGGTCCCCAACAGCCCTGGGCAGACGTGTCACTGCTCGGTGCCACGCGCTGCTCGCGCACAGCGGATGCGGCAAGACCACAGCTATCACTGCCCAAGCGCGTACGTACTTACAAGTCAGTGATAAATGTATTTCGACCCCACCAGCCCTACTGGATCTCCAGCCTAGCTTTACCCAGCAATTATTTTTAAAATGCTCTTTGTGGGCTACATGTGTATTGGGTTTGCGCGGCAAGGTTTTGGTGGCGGTGGGGCTACAAGGGGTGGCTTCTGTGAGAAGATGCCAGAAGCTTCCCCCGTGTCTAATAGAGCCAATGCCACCGGCTCCAGGATGGTCCCGCCGCTGGCCAAGGCTGAGCCCATCAGCGATGGTGGCAGCCCCTCTGGCATAACATATTCAAGAAAGGGGGAAAAAAACCTGCGCAGCAGAGGCCAGAAGACAGGAGTGAGAGCAACAACTCTGCAGACACCAAGGTCGGTGAAGAAGGAGGGGGAGGAAGTGGTCCAGGCGCTAGAGCAGAGGTTCCCCTGCAGCCCGTGGTGAAGACCATGGTGAGGCAGGCTGTCCCCCTGCAGCCCATGGAGGTCCATGGTGGAGCAGAGATCCACCTGCAGCCCAGGGAGAACCCCACACCAGAGCAGGTGGATGCCCAAAGGAGGCTGTGACCCTGTGGGAAACCCGTGCTGGAGCAGGCTCCTCGAAGGACCTGTAGGAAGAAGGAGCAGCAGAGACAACTTGTGATGAACTGACCACAACCCCCATTCCCCATCCCTCTGCGCTGCTTGGGGGAGGAGGTAAGGAAAATCAGGAGTGAAGTTGAGCCCAGGAAGAAGGGATTGGTGGGGAAAGGTGTTGTAAGATTTGGGTTTATTTCTCATTACACTATTCTGACTTCTAATAGGCAATACATTAAATTTCTTTCCCAGGGTCGAGTCTGTTTTGCCCATGATGGTAATTGCTGAGTGATCTCTCCCTGTCCTTTTCTCGACCCACGGGCCTTTCATTATATTTTCTCTCCCCTGTCCAGCGGAGGAGGAGAGTGACAGAGCAGTCTTGGTGGGCGCCACGTGTCCAGCCAGGGTCAACCCACCACAACATGGAATGCAGCAAATCGTTCCGTGTCAAAGACTTCACATGCCAGCTCTGATTTTTCTCCCGTATGTTGCGAGGAGATGCTTAGGAAGTCATCTTCTGCTATTGTAATAACTAATGCCTTGCCCAGCATTTTTAGTTATATCTATTAGAGCCTTAGTCCCTAAATTTCAAGGTGCTATCATCATGAATGGTCTGCAACTAGAGCAGTGATGGTGTTTCTGGATGTCCAACACGGAAAGCCGTTACTCTTGATATGGGGGACGCTAATGTGCTATCAAATCTCTCCCTTTCAATAGTCGCTTGGCTCCTTGCTTATCTACAGTGTTTGCTGCCCTCTTGCTCAAGGGTCAGAACAGATTTCTAAGGCATTTGTGTAAGTATTTCTCTCTTTCTGCTTTCTTTCTGTATTTAGTAATCCTTGCAGGTCAGTGGATTCGTGCTGGGCGGATTACAGATCCTCCAGTGTGATTTGTCACCAAATGCATTTCTTATGCTTAAGTTATTTCTTCTGTTTCAGTGATGCTCTTCATTCTAGGAAGAAACTGTTTGTCCATTTGTCTCCATCCCACTCCTTTTTCACAAGGAGCCCTCAGAGAGGAGCCTGTTCCCATGGCAGTTTTAGGTGCTCCTCTGAGCTCATCTGTCTTCGGCTGAGCAACAGCTTTCAGTTGCTTTTTCTGCTCTCTGCAGGACCTTTTGTCTAGTTGGTCCTTCATTATGCTGCTTCCAGTGCTCTAACTCAGCACATAACAGCAATTTGGATCATTCACCTTCCAGTTTATCCTTGGCGTTTTGCTGATTCTGTTGGTCTGCGTTTTGCTGTCCTTATTTCTCAATGTCACCGGCCTTTAGTGCCTCCCTTGTGAGAGCAGGAGCCGTAGTAAATGATCTGGGGATGCTTTGTGACATTTCACAAGGCAGTCTTTTGTTCCTCAAGACTTTGAAACTTAATCTCCAACCTAAGTTTGGTTCGCAGACAAACAGTTGCTCGTCTCTCTAGGCAAAAATGAGAATATTCCGTATCTGATATAAACTACAACAGAGAGGAGTTGCTTCCCATCCCACGTTACTGAAACAAAAAACGCCATATTAAGTGAAGTTTCCAGATTTCCTCTGTGATCATTTCTGACGTTAGCTGTTCAAATAACCTCTGTCATTTGAACCTAACTGTTCAAATGACCTCTGCTTCCCTGGGCTTAACGCTGGCCTTTCTTTCCTCTTCATTAACGGTTATCCATCAGGCTCACAGCTCAACTTCAAACGCAGCAGCCCGGCCACGCACCTGGAACAAAGCACTCAAGAATCAAAGCTGCTTTCCAAAAATCAATAAGAGGCCCAGAGGAACCACTGGTTCAGTCACCTCAAAGGTCCAAGATCAGCGTTCTGCTCCTGAGAGGAAAACCTGGCAGTGGTCAGTCGTGTGGAGATGCTGCCTGGTCTGAAGTCTGGGTGGTACCTCTCTCCCAGGCCGATCTCAGCGTTGCTCCTAAGTTACAGCAGTATCTGCCTTTAATGAAATACCTTTCGTTAGGCCTCCCAAAGTTCCTGTTTGCTTTCGGGTTTCGCTGCTGTGTTGAAAATGAGTAGCAAG
The DNA here is from genome assembly GCA_947846985.1 of Fratercula arctica. Classification (NCBI taxonomy): domain Eukaryota; kingdom Metazoa; phylum Chordata; class Aves; order Charadriiformes; family Alcidae; genus Fratercula; species Fratercula arctica. The sequence goes on from CANTUZ010000005.1 coordinate 70,338,762, forward strand.
ACAAGGGTTGATTGATGCACGGGGTAGACACCAAATGAAATATTTGGTCAAAGTGCAGTCAGAACAATAAAATTGTCAGAAGCAGCACCTGAAGGGAAAGTAAAACATTCATTGAGAAGTTGAACACTGTTGAAGAGGGAAATATTATAGAGAAGAATCAGCTAAAATCACGCTGAATTCGATTTCTCTGGACTTCTAGAAACTGCTGTCTCTGGATGTCAGAAGTGCCATCAGCTGCCTGTATGCCAGCACAGAATTCGGGGCTTTCCCCTTCATACAACCCTGCCAAATCTTTAGGTATTGCATCAATAAGTCCTTAGTGCATTATCACCAACGCACGACTTGCAAGACTATATATATACAATCAGAGGAGATAAAGTCTCACAGTAGCTCCTTATTTTGTGTCAAAGCAAGAGTTACTGAAAAAGAGAAGAAAGCTGCATGTGATACTACTGTACCTATTAGCATGTGTAAATAAACTATAAAAACAGTGTGAGAATTGAAAAGTGATCTCGCAACAAATAAGTCAATACAAAGAATAACATCCAGATGGCCTGGACTGAAGCAGTTCCCTTGTCTATTAGAGGAGGCTGGAATGGAAAAATACAATTATGATGATGGAGGATGGACAAGTGCTGTAAGAGGAAAAAACAAATGGGAAATTTTGAAGAAAATGAATCTGAGGATTCTGAAAGCAGCTCGGGAGGGACAGTCTATACTGCAACCCCACGGCCTGGCAGCACCAGCCAGCCCACCTCTTGGAACACAAGGGAAACCGCAGTCTGCGGAGAGCTGGTTATTAGACTTGCTGTTTCCAAATGACTCAGCCCGACAACGCCTCGGTCAGAGACCTGCCTTCCATATGAGAAGTGGTGTTTGACATGAACATTTTCATTTGACTACTCCACAATTCTAAGGAATTTTAGGCATTTGCGAAGGTGAATGATTTACACAATGAGAAGTCTCTACATCATGAAAAAAATCTTTCAAAAAGACAAGGAGATATCAAAGAATATATCTAAATGCCTTTATGCAATCCCATAGACTCAGAAGTCCTCCCCAGAAGAGATCAGGCTCAGAGGGTTCCCATCAATTCTGGTTCTGCACGAATCGAGTTTAATGCCCAGAGCTGGGAATTGCCACAAACCAAACCCAAGTATTGAAGGGTGAAGCGGTGAGGGGTCTAGAGCACAAGTCTTATGAGGAGAAAAGTCTTATCTGGAGAAAAGGAGGTTAAGGGGGGACCTTCTCACTCTCTACAACTCCCTGAAAGGAGGTTGTAGCAAGGAGAGGTCGGTCTCTTCTCCCAAGTAACAGGTGATGGGACAAGAGGAAACGGCCTCAAGTTGTGCCAGGGGAGGTTTAGATTGGATATTAGGAAAAATTTCTTCACTGAAAGGGTTATCAAATATTGGAACAGGCTGCCCAGGGAAGTGGTGGAGTCGCCATCCCTGGAGGTATTTAAAGGGCATGTAGACATGATGCTGAGGGATGTGGTTTAGTGGGACTTGTCAGCGCTGTGTTGATTGTTGGACTTGATGTTAAAGGTCTCTCCAGCCAAAATGATTTTATGATTCAAGTTTGGAGTATGGATGAAGGATAAAGAAGTGCTACTGCAATTAAAATGCAGAAGATGCTCTAATCTAATGGTACAGTTCCAAGTAGCCAGTGGTTGTTTGATTGGTACTCGAACCAGCGCAAAAATCCAGGTCACAGGGACAGAAACTGGCAGTAAATTTAGGTAAAGTTGCAGATGCTCAAGTTTTCTCCTATTAATGTACCTTCACCTTTCAATGAAATACGACAGAGCTGAAATGGCAACTGAAGTCATAACAAATTCTTAAGATTATACACTTTGCAGAGAGACAACTCAGTTCTAATCAATGTGAGTGCCATCGCAAGATGGTGTCATGGATGCATCTTCCTGAAACATCATTTTCTCCACCTATGGGCAATTATTCAAAGCGATGGGATGCAAAGGCCGATAAGCAGCCTGATGCATTAGAAATGGCATGTTCAGACTTCTTACTGAGAGGGAGCACTGGCTGCATGAACAGACAGGTAATTGGCTCACTTTTCAGTTGAGAAAGATGCCGGGCTTCCAAGGTGTTGCTTTTTCGTCGCATGGTTTGTAAGCTTGGAGTTGCACCATCCAGAGCAGATGTGGTTAGAAAGGGCTTGTCAATAAACCCTCCACTTAACATGCGCAATCCTATGCGGACGTGTATTCCTTCAAATGGCAAAAAAACAGTCCCTTTTCTGTAAATATACATATAGGAGCATGCGATATTATCTATTCTGACAACAGAGCCAATATTTTTGCTTCCCCAAGGTAGGACTTGGGGTAGGGCTTGGGGGATGAACACCCATCGCATGAGACAGAAAAAGAAACTGGCCCGATGTCTCCTTTTCCCAGAACCTCATTAGAAAAAGAGAAGAGGTTACTCCACTTTTCTGTCCTGCTCCTACTGTTTGGTCTCCATTTGATACCTGCTTCTCAGCAAATCTTTCTGTTTAGACCGGCATTTATCAGCTATAATTAGGGAAATGTTAGAGGGAAAAGAAAGGAAAAAATCTAAAAGACATCTTTAATGCTTTCTCTCTTTTTCTCAGCTGCTTTTTGCATATATGAGGAGAGCAGAAATGGAGGTTCTGGTCTTTTGTATCTGAAGGATGCATTCTTTAGCGACTAAAGACAGAGCTCATAGTGCCATTAAAGCAAATACTTTATATGAGCAACCCGTGGGCAGAGACCAACCACAGACCATTCACTGAATAAAAATTTAAAACTCAGAACTCACCAGTAAATCACTAATAGGCAAATTATCAAAATTCAGCGCTTTGGGTTGTTGGGTTGGTTTTTTTCCTTGCAAATGGTTTGCCCAGCTCTTTTTTAGAATCAGATCTGTCAGCAGCTCCCTGGGGTATTTCTGTTTCTTTGGATTTGCAACGGGAAACATCAACACGTGGAGAAAACTTCAATATACTGCTTATTATACACAACCCCCGAGTATAATGAGCATGCAGTTCCTGCAATGCTGGGCTGCTGTTCAGGCAAACTACCTACGAACTGGCAAGCAATTTGTCGGACTGTCAAAAGACAAAGATGTCAAGCTGATCAAAGCTCCTCGGTTAAGCTTATAAATATCCACTATTCTAAGCAATCGAAAAAATACTGGGAAAGGACATATAATAGGGCAAAAAGACCCCTATAAGCTGGGCTGTCCCCAAACAACAACAACAACAACAAAAAAATCAAATGAAGATACTCACAAATGTTCTGCTTCTTGCACAGAAATAACAGAGACAAATAAATGGAGACTAAAAATAAACTACCACCAAGGGCCAGTACGACGCAGAAACATTTTATAGCAGTACACCAAACTACTTAGTCAGATAAATATGCTTAATTAGTTGTGGCAGAGTTGGGGAGAAAACAATAGCTTTGTTGCTTACTTATTTTCTGAAAGGCTGTTATTGTGGCCATATTTTACTTTGTAGAAATTTTCTATTGTATGTGCATTTTAAGTCTGATTCTCAAGAGGCAGGAGTCGATGCACTAATTACAATGCAACTTATGAGAATATCACCAGCTGAGTGTCTTCTCCGTGTTTTCTGAGTACACAGAAATACTTTAGGAAAAACAACTTGATTTCTAAAGCAGTTTCTGCTTTTACGTATATTGACTCGGAAGCAAAGAGGATTTTGGAGAGATTTTTGCATACAACCATTGGCGTAAGGAATCTGCCCAAACCAAGTTAGAAACATCTGCAGGACACATTTAGGAGACCTAAAGGGAAAGTGGTGCAATGGTTTGGCTGTTCAGAGCTTGGGCAGATATGTACCGTCCTCAGGACTTCTTGCTTGAAGCCACTTGAGTCATTCAGTTCTGTGATTGCAGCACAGCACACTTTTCCTCCCCAGCTTTTTCTTCCACTGGTTCTTACCCTTACAATTGTGTAATTAAAGAATTCTCTTAATTATTGGTGCCAAGTGAGGCATCTTATTAATCATCACCAACAATATGACAGAAACAAGGAGGGAAAGTGCTGTAATTACATTCGTACTGGGACAGCCTGATTTTCGTCTCTCCCTCCCACGGCACTGGCAATTGCTCCAGTGAGCAAGGAAAGCACAAAAATAAGTGAGTTTAAGGTGACTTTGACTCCATATAGGCTGAAATAAGAAGTTCCTGGCAGGTAGGGAAGAGATATTCTGGAATGGCTTCCCCTACTAGTGGGAAGGAAAAGCAGACCTAGCTGTCCTCATGTCACACTTGATACACTGAAGATGGACCACGTGCATTAATCCAGGATTCCTCTTTCGGTCCAGTGATTTTACGTCACAGCTGAAGGTCAGGTTCTAGTACCTTGCCCTGGACAGCCAGCGAGGCGAGCACTAGCCTGAACTCCACTATCTGACCATCAAATAGCTCTTGATTAAAGCTAAATCCCAGTTAAATTCGGGGGGGGGGGAGCAGAACTGCACAGACCTTCTCTTGCCCAGAGAAGAGATGATGCAAAAGGAGGAGCGGGTTTTCCCCTCATTAAGAGGTTTCTGGTATGGTATCACCAAGATTGATATGGCAAGAGAAAATGGACCTTGGCAATGCTGCACTTGCTGCAAAGCAGCACGCAGCCAGCAAGAACTTCACTCCCATCCTGTCCAGGGTCTTGAGCTCAGTGTTCTTGGGCTTCTTCTCTTGACCTCCAGTTGGTAAATGCTTGGTCAGGAAGCTCCTTACTGTGTTTTCTGTACATCAGTCTTAGCATAACACCGAATCTGGTTCCAGACTGGCACTGGGCTCTTGACAAGCAAAATATCTTGAAGATCCAGCAGGTATGAAGTTTTCTGAAGTTCATGCCTGTTTTCTTACTTTCCTTTAATCCCACTAAGTGACTATACACATGCGGCAATTCCATCCAGCAAGCGGGACGCTCCAGTTTGCTTTGAATTTAGCCTGGGCAGGCAGTCATCCAGACTACATCAGTCAAAGTAATGACAGCAAAGGAGATATAAAAAGAAAGCAGGAGGAGGAGGATGACACTCCAGGAGATGATAATTGAGGAACTATGAGAATGTTCATTGAGTTTGACAATTTCAGGCTAAAAGGCTTCTGTCCTAGCAGATATTTTATCTCCTGCTTAACCCTTCACACCTCACCTCTCTGTCCAGTCCTACACCAACCATTGGGAGTCCCCAGAGTACCCCAACAGAGCTCTACTCAATGAGCTATTGCTTGCACTGCTGAGTCATTCCAGGTGAGCAATTGCTGGTTCCCAAACAGAGGAAATCCACCCTTCTCCAAATGCCCAGTCCACCACAAGGCAACTAAGGTCACATTGACCCAGACTTCAGGCATGCTACTCCTAAGAGGATCATAGAATCACAGAATGGTTTGGGTTGGAAGGGACCTTGAAGCCCACCCAGTCCCACCCCCTGCCCTGGGCAGGGACACCTCCCACCAGCCCAGGTTGCTCCAAGCCCTGTCCAGCCTGGCCTTGAACCCCTCCAGGGATGGGGCAGCCACAGCTTCTCTGGGCAACCTGGGCCAGGGGCTCACCACTCCAAGGATGGTCTGAGATTGACCAGCCAAGCACCATCAATTGAGTATGAAAACCCTGGTGAAGCCTGCTGCGCACAGTTGCGTGGGGAGGATGTTTCCTGCTTGGTCAGATGTCTTCCTGCTGTGCTGGCCTTAATTACCACTCTGATTAGGGGCCTCTCGGTGAGAGAAGTGTCCCACATGGTGTGTTGACTCTTCATATGAAGACTTAAGGGAAGAGGGAACTTAAATTATTTGCTGATTGCCGACTTCTTTTCCTGCTGCTCCTGCCCTGCTCTTGGCCCTGCCTGGTCTGAGCTTTGTTGCTTTTGCTTATTTCTTTCTCACCTGCCTGATAACTGTCTTAATCAAATTAATTCCAGCAATGTTTGGGGTAGCCTTTTCTGTCGCGGTAGGAATTTTCTTTCCTCTTCCCTGCCTAGGGAGACTGTCAGAGTCAATTTCCACTGCCTCTTAAGAAGAACCTTCCTCTTCTATTTTTCTTCTATATTGCTAAGCTGCTCTGTAGCTAGGTGTCTTCGAGAGCGGAATATTTCAGATTGTACTGATGAACTCCAAATGCATCTGGGGTAGGATCTGATAAATACAACGATTAACAATTCTAATATGTTCTGGCACAGTCGGTTCAGCACACCCACCACGCGGCTATATCCAACATACACATCAACAAGTCAGCTGGAGGGGCTGGCATTTACAGCAAGTCACTCCAGTCTGTACCTCTTGATTTCTCTGCGGCTCTTTCAGTGCTGCAGGAGCACAGAGACTTTAAGGTGACAGGGAGCTCAGGTGATCTGAGCTGTGCATTGACTTTAATTACTAAGTAAACTGAAGAAACAATACAGGGAAATGAAAGCTGACTTTTATCTTTATGAGTGCAAAAAGAGCCCTAATTAGATGGGTTAAGTCATCTTGTTGATGATAACCCATCAGCCCTAAGTAGATGGGTTCCAGTCTGCGGAGGAAAGGAGCACTCCTCTGGTATTCACTCTGTATAACCTGGACCTTCATCCCAGCTCTTACTGGGTGTTACTAGGTTGGATTACTCATACAGTGGAGTTGCAGGATTAGTCCCTCCCTCAGCTGTTGGATTTATACAGAGAAGTCTAGGGAGCTGCTGATTTGAGTGGAAGAGGTGATTTCTCTTGAAGAAGTCTTGTAAATGAGGAAAATAAGTCGAATAGAGGCACCACATCCTGTACCGCAAAAGGAAGTCTCAACAACATCTGTACGCTGATGATGCCTGATGAAAAATCTCAGCTCCCAGATAAGCATTAGAGGTAAATCTGCACACAGAAATTATTTAGGGCCTGGCCCAGCACCGCCAGAATTCAGCAGCAAGCATCCTACCGTACACACGTTCTGTAAATCAGGCACTCTGCACTAGACGTTTAATCTGTGATACAACTCGGTAACTTCATAATCTAGGGGACTGTGGTGTTCAAGTCTGGAGTAACTCGATTACCCAAGGGACCCTTCTAGCCTGACGTTGTTATCATCCTTTCCATTCAGGGACAATGGAACTTCCAAACAAGCTTCCCTGACCTAGGAGTGGTTCCGATTTGAGCCAGCTTTAACACATAATTGTTAAATTGAGCAGGTGGTTGACTTCCTGTCTCCAGGGTTGGCTTCCCTGCATCAATTATTTTAAAGATCACTATCTCCACACTCTGCTTCCATAGCTACCTCTTTAATATGATTCTCCTGCAGAAAAAAAAAAAAACAAACAAGCATCAGCAAATGGAATCTGGCAAGAAGTGAATCAAATAAACCTAAAATAGCGTTGTGGTGCCTATATTAAATTTCTTTTGACTGAAGCTGTGCATTTGAGAACCCTTCTGTTTGTAGCTGAAAGAGAAAAGAATTGATGACATCAGCAATTTACCTCATTATGTCACTACATGATGATAAACAATATTTTCTCCAAGTCCTTCTGAGTTCATCTGAAGTTGTTTTAAAGATTGTGTACGCTGTATTTATACTTAAATCATTCTACTTCCAGAATCCTGGAGGGCTGAGACAGCAGGAGATAATTTGTAGGACAGTTTGAGACACTTTTCCAACAGTTTTAATATTGCTGCAACTGTCTTCTCGCTTCCTACAAGGCACAGCACTAACATTGCATTTGAAGCCTTCTTACTGAGCATGCTCATCCTCCTCCTCATCGGCTTGGAGCTTTTTGTCGGAGGGAAAAATTCCCCTAAAATCTGGGAGATGTTTGTTGTTGGTCTCAGTGGCAGCACCAGGAGGTGCTTCTTGTTTTTCCTTACTGGTCCTTACAGGTGCTTCTTGTTTTTCTTCACCAGGCCTATTTAGCTACTTCTCCTCCTTATCAAACCCAGTTTAAGTTGCCTGCTTGAGTTTTGCCTGTTTGCAGTCAGCTAGATATTGGTCTCTGCTCTTTTGTTCTTTTTCCATTAAAGCTCCAGACGTGCCAGCTTTTCCTGCAGGACACAAGTGGGTTCACGCTCTTCTCCAGTGTCTGAGTTACAACCATGGACCACTGCAGGACAGACGAGAGACTGACTGCTACTCTAGCCTGGACCTTCAAGGGATTCATGGTAAGGATCGTTCCTGTAGAACCAACTGTTATAAAAAAAAAAAAAACAAACCAGGCTGAGGAAAAAAAGGGGGTGGATAAAAGAGTGTCCGTGCTGAGGGCGCTCCATTTCTTCACGCACTGTTGCTGTAACCCTGATCCAAACCATGTCAAACCGTAGCAGATTGCATTGCAACTGGAGTGAAACGTAGCTGTGATATTTAGTCTCACAGTGAGCCTTAAAACATCAGACTTCTTTGAGCCTGGAAACTTAAACCCATCACAGAAATTCCTTACAGTGAAATGATATATGGCCAATGCATGTAACTTTTCAAATGCGTTTGACTGAATCATCATCTCAAATGATCAAGATTTGCTCATTTAAATTACTAGTTTCAAATGCACAAATTGTCTCTTTTTTCTTTTTTTTTAAGTTCTAGCCTTTGTGAAGTTGAAGGCCTTTGCTTGGCTAAGGATGTAACTCATTGAAAGTAGCAGTAACCCTGTTCCTTTCTTTTCCTCTTTCCTCCAAGTCTCTCAAACTTTTCCCTGGGTGGAAGGATGAGTGGAGCGGCAAAAATGAGCACGTTTTAGAGAAGGGTGAATGTTTTTGGAAGGAGTTTCTTTCTTTCTCTGTCTAGGATGGACTAAATCTCCTGCTTGCCACAGGAGACGCAAACAAACATTTCTTTGTTCCCTGTGGTCAAGGAGTAAATGACCCTCGGGTGTCGTGGAGCTGAGTGTTTTGGGGGCAGGCATCTTTCCATGTAGTTTGGCAAATGGTGGGAATTTTCTCAGATCAGAGATGGTTTCCTCTGTATGCACTGAGATGCCTCCAAGTGAAGTCCTTGTCCCTGTCCTCAAACCTCTCTTTATCTTCTTTCTCCCCACCACTGAGACAGGGGGCTTCCTCTCACCTGCATCACGTACCAGTTCTTATCTTACTTTGCCCAGCCATCGAGGGCAGGAAGGAGGATCGTTTTTCACCGCAACGCACAGGGTGAGCGCACACACAGCGGGAGCGTGGTCTTGCTCCAGAGAGGATGCCAATTCCAGCACTATCCCCCGTGCTTTGAACTGGAATAATTTAGGAATCGGCAATTTCCTAAAACCAGAGGGTTTTTTTTCCAAACAGATGCACTATGTTTCTTAACAGCCTGCGGATCATACTTTATTAAATTTATAACAGTGAGCGTTAATCCTTGGTTTCCGGGAATAAATTTCTAAAAATTCTCCAGTGTTCTTATTAGATCTATCCCGTTGGGTGTCCCTTTACCTGAATCAAATCAGACTTTCCTTAAAGCAGAATGGCAAAGAAAAAAAGCACACCAGAGGCTTTAACCCTTCTACACGATTACGTGCCAATATAACTATTCCAGTCGTTAAACGTGTGGTTTTTCTCCCTTTAGTCTAAACAATTTGGTATTTCTTGAAACATGAAACGGCCTGGATTTTTAACAATGTGCGGTACAAAGAGCTTTTACGTTTTCTTTTCAAGCAAGACGAAAGAGTGGAAGCAGCAGCTTCACGTTGCTCAGACACTTTCATTCCTGTTGAAAGGAACTGGCAGTTTGTTTTCCTTAGCAAGCTGCAAACCCATTTTATCGAGCTTGCACACTAGCAGGGAAAGCCTGGGAGAAAAATCTCAACCCGCCGACGAAAGTGGCTTTCAATTTTTGACGAAAATGCAAAGGGGGGCATCAAAACAGGCGGTTACATTCTCTGGGAGTGAAAAGGGAAGCATTCTTGTCAGAAAATGGTGAAAACGGAATGTTTTCTTCCACAAAAAACTGGGTTTGCTAGTGAAGAGTGTGAAATGCAGCCCTAGAGAAGATGCACAGCCACTCAAAAGAAGTCCGTGTTGATGCATTAAGTGAAAAACTACTGGTTTTCTCAAAAATCCTATATCTGTGTAGTTTACTTTCCATCATTTAGGAGGCATAAATAAAAACACATAAAACCCTGCGCATGTGTTTATAAATAAATGTATGTATATAATTTATGTGGAGAAAATGAGTTTTGTGTCTTTCCTATTAACGCGGAATATTTTCACATTCATTATTGTTCTATTACGGTTTTCCAAACTACACATTTCTCACTTCCATAATTTAAGTTATTGTGGAGTTAAATTTCTTTAGACTACAATTCTTATTACAAGTCAGGCTATTTTTCAATAAAATGGAACTCTTTCATTAAGGGGAAAAAAATGCCTTTTCACCTATTCATCACTGGTTTAAGTCCTGACTGGTGCCAGTAAGCAAGGACCTTAAATACAAAGCTTTTACTTGACTGGTATGGACTCTTTTTTTTTTTTTTTTTTTTTTTTAAATCCAGAGAAAAATTGATTCATTAATTAATGCAGAAGCATGGAATATAAATCTGAACAAAAAGTTTTCAAAATAATGACCAGCTTTAAATAAAGGGAGGGAAAATGAGTGGATTTTCAAAAATACTCTCTTTGACTTTGATTCAGGGCCTGGGACCTACCCAAGCAGAGATCGGCGCGGGAGTGTGGCTGTGCAAAACGTCGTAGCTTTGTGATGGGCAAAATTAAACAGCTTGGTGGATTGAAACTGTCACCTCTGGGAGCTGAAAATGTTTGAAGCAACAAAAGAACCGAACAGGAACGTACTGCCATCTTAACAAAGATAAGCAGGGCTAAATAAAAGAAATCCCTGCGTATGAATGTAACTTCCGTGCTTTGAAAGACTGAGATCAAGTCTATATTAGTTGTGTAGTCTCCGTTTACAGTCAACGCATAGAGATGACATCTACCAGAGTTCAACTCATCTCGCTAAGAAAGGGACACATCTTATTCTACTCATCTGGAAGATTGCTGTGATGTTGGTTGTCTGTGTTGCAAGATAAATGTGGTGAAAGGAGTACAACTATTTAACTACCTAGCTAATCCTAATATGAGAATGATTGTCCTTCTAAACATTAGGCTTAATAAGTTAAAAGAATCGCCAGGAGAACTTGCCCAGGTCATGTAAGACGCCAGACAAGATTATGGTAATTGTTGTTTCTTGCTTGAAAAAAAAAATAAATCTGAAACTGTGGTCCTGTATTCAGCTTCTGTAGACACATTCATTGGCAATATCTGAATTTCTCTTGATTTCAATAAGAGGCCAAAGCACTGACCAGGTCCTACAGGACAGCGAGGCAGAGGGCATCCCGTCCCACAGGGTCTTCTCTAGCAGGTTCGGTTTCTTTGTGTGCCCCTGGGATTCCCCTGCCCCCTTGGAGGCAAGGCTTTCATTTCAGGCGCTGTGCAGAAGTGCTCCAGGACCTCTGCAGGACTAGGAACTGCTGACACCAGCCTCAGAAGGAGCTGGGTCAGCACTGAATTGACTGACCAATGGCCAAGAGCTGCCAAAATATCTTAAAAGCATTGGACAGATCCACGTCCAATTCAAAACGTATCAAGAGAAGTCATCATTTAGAAATGAAAATTAGTTGAATCATCCCATTTGTAAATAAATCCATTTCAAATATCACCAGAAGCACCTTTGGCACTAAGAACTGCCATCATGTATAATTTTAAATTACGGAAGTTCAATCCTTTGACAGCAAGAACCAACAGCTCTCCTGTGTCTCTGCTGTGGACTGTGCGGGTCACTAGGACATCTCCTCCCTTCCCCATACCCTGTGCAACTCGTGCTGTGGTGGGTTGGAAATGCCTGAGGACGGCCAGCGTGCCAGCAGGGAGTTGTTATATGGTGAAGGGCAACTAAAGGGCAAGTGGTCACAGGGCTCTAAACCTGCTGTGAAAAGTGGCACATCCAGAAGCAGGCAACAGGGAAGGTGGGTGGGAGGTGAGAAGGTCTCAATTGTCTCGGGTTGTGGCTCCTTAGCTCATTGCCTTCCACCAGGTGAGTGCTGTTAATTAGCCACCTATGCCATCTTCAACACCTCCCCCCGGCCCCTTGCGGTGCCAAATGTCTTCCTTTTACCTTGAGGAAGGTGGGCTGTATCCCGCTGTGCCGTGGAGGACAGCGAAGTCCTCAGGCATGACCAGCCACCACCGTTCAGCAAACCTCCGTAAATGACTGACATCCATAGCGAGTTTGCACAGAAGTTATACAGCCGTCAGACTCCTTGAGTGACTAGCACAAATTCTCGTGGCTGTTGTTTCTTCTTTTCTTTTCCCCTGGACGAGCGGTTCCTCTTCGCGTTTGCGAAGTGACCTGGGGGTAAAAACTCCCCATGCGTCAGCTGAGCTGTGATAATTTTCTCCATGCATCCCATTAGGCTGCAGCAAATGCAAGATAAACGGGCTAGTTTAGCCCTCCTTCATGAGCTCGCAGCAGAACAGTTACTGCAGATGAGGCTGTGCATGGTTATATCTCCTGACGGGAAAATAAGGCAGCTCTGTGATGCTTTTGAGTAACCAAATCCGTTAGTGAAGGCACATCTCACATTTTGAGGATAGTTTGGTGCAGTCTGCTATTTATGCTGCTAAATCCAGGCATAGTTTCAGTTTCTGTATCGGAGGCAGGGAAGAGTTCAGTCATTAAAATTTCAGAACTGCGGGTGCTTGACCGCGCCAGGCAGGTGATGGCAGAGGCATTGGCCCCGCGGCATTTTGAGCTCAGCATCTTTCAAGATCACGGAGGCGAAACCGCGTTTTTCAGACTTCTCCGTCACGTTGTCAACAGCATTTGTATATGTATCCGGTTTCAAAATCTGCAGCCGAGTCTTTATATCTTTTTACATTGCCAAGTCTTCCCGGCACAAGTTGTTTTTTTTTAATCTTCAGGCTGACCTTCCAATCTAAAGCAGTCTTGCATTAACTTTCCAAAGGTCGTATCTGCAGAATGCCGAGTCAGTGGATCTCGCAGAGTGTCAGTATATTTTTTTTATTGAATTCTAGGCCCTGATTATACTCGGTTTGTTCTGCATGAGATCAACAAGGCAGGTGGAAAATCATCCTCACAGGGCAGCTGACAATTCTCCACAAATACTATAAGCAGGAATGACAGCTGCATATGGATTTTCACCCGCCGGTGAGGAGAAGGGATGTGCAATGTGGGTCGATACGGCTTGACTGGCGCTTTGTTAAACTAACAGTATTGTCCAAGTGGCCATCTACACTTCTCAGTGGGCAGAGAGGCACCTCCAGGGCATGGCCTGCACCTCAGGACAAATCAGGTGTGAATCCAGAGCACAGCGGATTTGCGCTGCGGTAGCAAATATTCAGGCGCGCATCTTACCCTTACTTCTACTGGTCTCACACTGGGGTAAATCTTTGGTTTCAAAGTCTGGTCCGACACCTATGAAGTTATCAAAGAGGAAAGAGAATATTTCTCAAAACAAAACGAGAGCCAGCATCTGGAAGATAAGAGATTTTGAGCCTTTCATTATGCTATACAAGGTATTTTACCACGCTTTTCAGTATTACGTGTAGGTTTTTTATAATCTTTGACACAGTCAGACTCTGATGCTGTTTCCATAAACTGAGCACGGGAAAGCAGCATTAATCTCATGTTCCTCTTCTTTTCAGAGAAACTGTAAGGTCATTTTTGTCTGTACAATTCTGGCAGAGCAGAACTGCAAAGAGAAGCCAATTCTAATAACACTTTATAGAGGTAATAGAAGAGGAAGAAAATGGGAAGAAGAGAAAGTAGAGAACAGCAAAGAAAAATTATATGATATGTAGCCTTATCTGGTGAAACCCAGCAATTGGAGGAATTTTCCACTCTCCTTTATTAAACATTTTTTAATTAAAACAACTCTAATAAACCTCTACGCTGGTCATCAACGTGACACTGACCATTGCGGCCCAAATTAAACACTCTAAAAGGTTACGCTCTGACTTCGATTTTGGGATAATGCGGGAGGGTTGGCCCCTATACAAAGACACAAGATGCTCATAAATCTTCCACGGATTCTGGCCCTGTTGTATGAATTTAAGTCATGCAAATTGTTCTGTGTATTTGCTGACCTTAAAAGGGGATTTTGATGCAAATTCTGACCTACTCTTTAGCGTGTGAAGAAGTCCGGCGTTGGTCAAATGTTAGAGCAGCTAGACTGTATCTAGGGTGATTTCATCTAGATGGCCTGGCTACCAAATGAGATAATCCTTGGAAACAGGGTTTCTGATCTAAAGCCCTTTGGCACTTTTTGAGTTGGTATTAACAGGCCTTGGACTTGGTCCCCGTGGCCTCCAGCGTTTCTGCAGTGCTGTAGGAAAGGAAAATGGAAAAGGTCCAAGATTTGTTCCAACTAAGAAAGAAGTTAAAAAAACGGATTGTATAGGTGGAATAAAGCAGAATTGTGCTGGTAGAAGTGGATTTGAGGATAATTACTTGTTCTTACTTCTGCAGGCTCTCATCTTTGCCTGATGGCAGAGAATGTAAGGCTTGGAAAAGCCCTTCTGCTTCCCTAAAGTCTTGCCTACAGTCTTTGCAGAGGCAGTGATGGAAGAAAGCAGGACTCCAGGCAGGCTGTGCTTTCCTTAGGTTTCTCCCATCCTACTTCTCCTGAAGGGACAAAATAAGAAGGCAATGGGCAAGCAGAGAGAAGTTCCATGAGTAGCGCTACAGGCTTGGGGAAGAGTGTCAGGAGAGCTGCCCGGCAGAAAAGGACCTGGGGGTGTTGGTCGGCAGCCAGCTGAATATGAGCCAGCAGTGTGCCCAGGTGGCCAAGAAGGCCAACAGTGTCCTGGCCTGTATCAGCAACAGTGTGGCCAGCAGGACTAGGGAAGTGATCGTCCCCTTGTGCTTGGCACTGGTGAGGCCCCACTTCGAGTGCTGTGTCCAGTTTTGGGCCCCTCATGACAAGAAAGACACTGAGGTGCTGGAGCGTGTCCAGAGAAGGGCAACGGGGCTGGTGAGGGGTCTGGAGCACAAGTCCTGTGAGGAGCGGCTGAGGGAGCTGGGGGTGTTCAGCCTGGAGAAGAGGAGGCTGAGGGGAGACCTTCTCGCTCTCTACAGCTCCCTGAAAGGAGGGGGCAGCCAGGGGGGGTCGGGCTCTTCTCCCAAGGAACAGGCAACAGGATAAGAGGAAACAGCCTCAAGTTGTACCAGGGGAAGTTTAGGGTGGATATTAGGAAAAATTTCTCCATGGAAAGGGGTATCAAACAAGGAACAGGCTGCCCAGAGAAGTGGTGTAATCTCCATCCCTGGAGGTATTTAAAAGCTGGGTAGATGTGATGCTGAGGGACATGGTTTAGTGGTGGGTTTGGCAGTGTTAGATTGATGGTTGGACTTGATGATCTTAAAGGTCCCTCACAACCTAGACGATTCTATGGGAGATCTCCTGGCAGCCTCCCCAGGACAGGTAGGACCACGGCGGTCTCAGTGTTGTTGAGGCCTCGACAGCTTACAGCGTTGCGAGAGGTTTGCTGCATCAGGTGTGTTAGCAGCAGAGCTGACACGACTTTGCAGCCCATGAGGGACAACACTTGCCCTCCAGTCCAGAGCACCTGCTACGCCCTCCTGGAGGAACGGCAGTGGGGACAGAGCTGAGGGCAGCAGAGACATGCTATTCTGGCTTCAGGACAAGATAAAAAAGTAGAAAGTAACCCCAAATGCCCTTGAGGAACAGATACCATTCCACCCCTGCCACATGTCGTTTCCCCTGCCCCGACCATTGGAATGCATTTTTGCTTTTTCTGGTGACTTCGCTGTTCCGAGCCAGAGGGTCATGTTGACCTTTCTTTCTGTAATCAGTTTCTACAATGAGCACCCTTTGAGCACATGCATGCTCGGAGGAAATCAAACGAAGCCTGTGGTACTATGTTTATATTTAGACATCCCAGAGGCGCAAGGCAGGTTGCTGATTTTCTGTGAAAATTCTCTTTCCAGACAAATGTATCTACATCTGTTGCACAGAGAATGATTAAAACTGCAATCCTGCAAGCGATAGCTACCCCCGTCTATTTACCGGGGCTCGCACAAAGCCGCAGCTTGTAACAATGATTGCCGTCCACTCAAGGGAAATAGCCTTTATGCTTTCTGTTTGCATTCTCAATAAGGGGAAGTTTTAAGAAAAAAGGCAGGCAGGCAGCGTTCCCCGCGACTTCTTCGTTCGTTATGAAATGTGCGTCTTTAGCCAGCACGGGGAGAGCTGAATCTCATGGAAAACCTGCCCAAGAGCATCAAAGCAAAGGGTTTCTAGGACTGCTCTTTCAACATGAAAGCAAAAACTTTAAGGAAGAGTTTCTTTAGGAAACGACTCTCTCTTTAGGAAAAGACTCTCCAGCCTGAGAGCTGCTGGAGAGCTGATTATAGCTCCGCGCCTCTGTTTTCTTTAGGCCACAGTTGAGAGGTATCAGACATCATAAGCTGTTGGTACCACTTTTTGTCTGTTGTTTCTGCTTATGATCACAGGAGGTTTCAGCCACATCTTAGTTTTTAAAAAAACCAAACCACTTTTTCTTTTTTCTTTTTTCTTTTTTCTTTTTTCTTTTTTCTTTTTTTTTTTAACGGGGATTTGGATTTAAGGAGCAGGAACTGAAAACCCAGTGGGCTAAATCTGATGGAAGGCTTGAATGTAATGTCCCTTGTCCTATGGATTCAGATGCAAACCTGCCCTGCATATATTAGATCTCAGCCCTGGCCAAGTCTTCAAAAAGAGTTTACCAGCACGCGGGGACGAGTGTTTGTCACAGGGACAAACTCCATCCAGTTATACACCGAGGAAAATCAAATCCATTTATAAGCATTTCAATGGAAACAAGTGCACAGATTTCCACCCACAGGACCACGCGCAGGACTCGCTGCGATTCATCTCGCCTAATTTCACAGCCTCAAAATTAGCACTTCCCCAGGGCGTTCACCTGGGCTGCCCCCTCTGCACCCTCTGCCAGCGGAGAGGGGTGGGCACAGCCCCTGGCGCGGGATGAACGTCCTCTCAGGAATTAATTCATATAAATATAAAGCCTGTTTGAAATTGCTTTGCCTGTGAGGTGTGCGGCCACGCGGCCTCAGTGAGCAGCCGCCCCACTGGAACCAGAAATTCGGGGATCGTGCCCATGAGTACGGGGCAAGCAGCTCACGTCCAGCCTTCGCAGGACAAGCACCGTCACACGATTTGCGCCTAGTACTGCTGGGAAAGGCACGCACCCGTCAGCAAAACCGTTCCTGAAAAATGATTTCACCAGGAAGTGATAATTAATGCTGGAATAATTTTTTAACAAAATATTTTTCAGGGATACATGTAAGTAACAATGCTATTTTGCCAATTCGTAACATCTTGTCAAATTCCTCATGCCAGATGAAGTCTGAAAATAGCTCTGCACCGTGAGAAATACACTTCATTTTGACAAACTAAGTGAAATGTCTCGGGTTTTTTGCCTTTCTAGTGTCTTTATTTTGAAATTATCTTTCCACTTGTGTGACAAAAACATTAAAAGTTTGCTTTAAATCAGAAGGAATCATTATTCTGGATTCAGAGAAACCAGATAATTAAATATGTAATTTGAAGGGGGATTTAAATTCAATAATTTAAAAAGTTTTGAATCAATCCGCTACACTCCAAATACTGAACAGTGAAACAGCCAGAGAAATGGGAAAATCCATTGTTTTCAGAATTCTACCACTTAATAACAGCAGGTCTTGCAGTTTTAATTAAATGGTTTTCATGTGCTATTTTGTTTCATGTTTTTAGATAAATATTTGTAGTGGTGACTGTGTACACGAATTGTAACTACTCCCAACAGCAACAGGTACCTGATTATGATTCATGTGCCATATGTTTCAAGGAAACATAAGGAAAAAAAGTATTAAAACACAGTTGTCTTCAATTATTGGCTCTAGTTGGGGCGGTGACATAATTGTGATTTCTGGCAATACAGTGTGAAAAGCGGAATTGTGATTTACAGGCACACAAATTGTCAAAGAAAGACAAAATATTGCTTTCGCTTCATCAGTACATACAACTGTAACTTCATCTTCTCTTTTCCTTCCTTACGGGGTTCTAAATTTCCCAAACGGTACATTAAAATTCTCCTCAGCGCAGCCGAGGGGCAGCAAAAGGAACCATGATTTCCAGTGTCTGATTTCTCTTTCTGTTTTCCCAGTATTTGGCAACTGGGAAGCGCTGACAACTTACCCTCATCGCCTGCTCTTACACACTCACTCGAAGCCTCAAAGGATGGCGGCTTTTTCTTATCTCTAAGTGAGTCTTCACCTGGAATCCCAAACTAACCAGAACCACAGCACCAAAACTTTAATGTGTACAACTGTGTGATTATTTCAGTTCTTATTTTTCTTGCTTCAAGTACGTCTTGACAGAAGACTTATGGTCTGATGCAAGCGAACATTACTGGCCATTTCCACTTAGGTAAAAAAAGTAATTCTTTTTTATAAAAGGAAAAAAAGAATTTAAAATATCCATCCATCAAAAAAAAGAAATCCGCTCTTTTTAAAAAAAGGTGTCTAAGTCAGTCTGAGAAAACAAGATGGTTTGGAAAGAAACCACTTCCCAGCGCCCATTTTCATGAGAACATCCCTTGTCCTTTTGCCCCTGTAAAAAAAGTTAAGAAAACACAAAGTTGTTGGGGGAAAAAAAAAAAAGTCCTTGAAAGATTAGCCCCATTTTTCAACCAGGGTGAATGTCCTCCCTGAATTCCTCCACCACAGCATAGCACGGTTTGGTTGATGATCCCTGGAGGGGTTCAAGGCCAGGCTGGACGGGGCTTGGAGCAACCTGGTCTGGT